>ONZH01021946.1:0-615190 GCA_900303285.1 Rhinella marina | reverse complement strand
AACAGGTTAGATGTGTAGATAATAATGGAATGAACACATATAAAACATAAACTGACATATAGTGAATTCCCTGTGCTTCCTAGACATGGAATGAACAGGTTTGATGTGTAGATGATAGTGAAATGAACACAATTTCCACATAAACAGGCATGTAGTGAATTCCCTGTGCTTCGTAGACGTGGAATGAACAGGTTAGATGTGTAGATAATAGTGGAATGAACACATATAAAACATAAACAAAAATGTAGTAAATTCACTGTGCTTCCTAGACGTGGAATGAACATGTAAAATGTGTGGATAATAGTGAAATGAACACAATTTCCACATAAACAGGCATGTAGTGAATTCCCTGTGCTTCCTAGACATGGAATGAAAAGGTTAGATGTGTAGATAATAGTGGAATGAACACATATTAGACGTAAACAGGCATGTAGTGAATTCCCTGTGCTTCCTAGACATGGAATGAACATGTAAGATGCGTAGATAATAGTGGAATGAACACATATTCCACATAAACAGGCATGTAGTGAATTCCCTGTGCTTCCTAGACATGGAATGAACAGGTTAGATGTGTAGATAATAGTGGAATGAACACATATTCCACATAAACAGACACGCAGTAAATTCCCTGTGCTTCCTAGACGTGGAATGAACAGGTTAGATGTGTATATAATAATGGAATGAACACATATAAAACATAAACTGACATGTAGTAAATTCCCTGTGCTTCCTAGATGTGGAATGAACAGGTTAGATGTGTAGATAATAGTGGAATGAACACATATTAGATGTAAACAGGCATGTAGTGCATTCCCTGTGCTTCCTAGATGTGGAATGAACATGTAAAATGTGAATTCCCTGTGCTTCCTAGATGTGGAATCAACAGGTTAGATATGTAGATGTTAGTGAAATGAACACAATTTCCACATAAACAGGCATGTAGTGAATTCCCTGTGCTTCGTAGACGTGGAATGAACAGGTTAGATGTGTAGATAATAGTGGAATGAACACATATAAAACATAAACAGAAATGTAGTAAATTCCTTGTGCTTCCTAGACGTGGAATGAACATGTAAAATGTGTAGATAATAGTGAAATGAACACAATTTCCACATAAACAGGCATGTAGTGAATTCCCTGTGCTTCCTAGACATGGAATGAACAAGTAAGATGTGTAGATAATAATGGAATGAACACATATAAAACATAAACAGAAATGTAGTAAATTCCCTGTGCTTCCTAGACGTGGAATGAACATGTAAAATGTGTAGATAATAGTGAAATTAACACAATTTCCACATAAACAGGCATGTAGTGAATTCCCTGTGCTTCCTAGACATGGAATGAAAAGGTTAGATGTGTAGATAATAGTGGAATGAACACATATTAGACGTAAACAGGCATGTAGTGAATTCCCTGTGCTTCCTAGACATGGAATGAACATGTAAGATGCGTAGATAATAGTGGAATGAACACATATAAAACATAAACTGACATGTAGTGAATTCCCTGTGCTTCCTAGACATGGAATGAACAGGTTAGATGTGTAGATAATAGTGGAATGAATGAATATAATAATAATAATAATAATAATAATAATAATAATAATAATCAATTATTGTTTTTTCAAAATTCACTATAAATCACTCATTGATCATCATCATATGTATTTACATTATATATATATATTTTTTTTTATTTTTATTTTTTTTTTTTTTTACATAATTGTTTATGGAGAATGAATATAATAATAATAATAATAATAACAATAATAATAATAATAATAATCATTGTTTTTTCAAAATTCATTATAAATCACTCATTGATCATCATCATATGTATTTACATTATATATATATATATATATATATATATTTTTTTTTTTAATTATTTTTTTATATATATATATTTTACATACATAATTATTGTTTATGGAGAATTCACTTCACTTATTTTTTAACATTGGTGTATTGTTAGGGTTTATTATGTTTTCATTGATACAAAATCTCAGCAGGGTTTATGATAAACTTTCCATATCTCGTTGATACGGGAATTACAGGCTAATGAATACATATAGAAGCAAACACATAATGATATGTCTTCGATATGAACCTTTGTTTTGTTTGTACATCTTTGTATGTATTGGGTATATCGTGTCATTCTCCATGCATTCCACTGTGGGACGCATCATGCACCTCCGGTATACTAGCGTTTATTACGGTGCGCTCCACTGTTGGAACGCATCGTTATTACGTGGTGACAGCGTGGTGAAGCTGTACCTTCCGAATTCCCGTTTGTCGGGGGGTTGGTCTGACGAGAATGTCAGTTAACAAGTAATCAAGGTATACAAAGACAGCTATGTTAACAATATAAAGGAGGGGTGTTTCTTTACAAGCATTTAGTCCCTTGGAAGAAGCCTGTTTGGCAAAACGGCGTCGGACGGAGGCCGTGGTGGTAGCTGCTGGACCTAATCGAGGTATTACTTGGCTGTATTATATGTTTTCTTATCTACCACCTCATTTAATTTATTAAGTTGTCTGCCAATCTTTGCATGACCGAGGCTGGTATATCTTTATACTTTATAACTTCAGCCGATATCTCTGTTGGGTATCCGGGCACCTGCCAACATGTCCTCCATTTGCTTTTTAATGTCTTTTTTTCACATTTGAATGCTCTTACCACCTCGTGGTCTTTATAGTGTCATGATATGTTTAATGTTATATTTAATAAAGATTTATATATTTTGTACATTCTTGTGAGAGCCTATTTTTTGCCTCTTGAGAATTATGTAACAAGTGAGTAGATCAGTTTAGGAAAGTGCCCCAGCAATAAAAAAAACTGTTCCTACGGGAGCGTGCCATATATGAGCTCCAAGACATATGGTGCTGACTTTCTCCTCCCATAATCTCAAACGGGATGGACTCCAAGATGGTGCCTCCCCCTCTTCTTCACCACATGGAATGGACGATGCACCTAAATCTCCATGCGACTAAGAGTGAAAGAGGCCCAGCATCTCCACTGCAAAGCCCCAAGAGAAGCTCTCCCCAGTGAGCAAAGAACGCTTTGGAAGCACAGGCCAAAGGCCTCCACTGATGCGACACCACTTGGAGTGGCGGCAGCACAAGCTGACTTTCCTTCACAAAGCCCGGAGAAACGATGGGCCAGGTAGTCGGAGAATGGGCCCACAGCTATTTGAGAAGACTCGAAAAGCAGTAGGCCAACAGATCTATTTGAGGGGACACCTACCTCTGACCTAGCAGCTTCGGAAGCATTTTTAAAAGGTATGATGGCCCAGCGTAGCTCTTTCCAAAGAGACTTAGCTAACTTTACATCCACCATGACAGACGCTCTGGGCGATTTAGGAACAGGAGTTGACCACATAGAAAGCAAAATGGCTAATTCCCATAATGTCCTGATTGACACACACTATGCTTTGGAAGAGGAGGTGGAGGCGATGAAAAGCAAAATGTCCGATTTCGAGGACCGGAGCTGACAGAATAATGTAAAGTTCCACGGAGTTCCACAGTCGGTGCCTCCCTCAGAATTAAAATCCTATTTTCAGCAATTGATATCAAAAGTTGACTCGGAGGTGCAACCGAATGATGTTATAATTGGTAGGGCTCATCACTATCCTAAGCCAAAGTCACTGCCTGATACCATCCTCAGGGATGTTATAGCACGTCTGCATTACTACCATATTAAAGAGACACTTATGCATGCTGCCAGGAAAGTGCAGACGCTCCCGGAACTGTATTCCAATGTTCGTTTTTATGCGGATGTATCCCAAGCTACAATCCAAGTGAGGAAGTAGTTTGTACCAATTACCACAGTGCTGTGTGCCTGCAAAGTTCCATATCAATGGGGCTTTCCTACAAAATTACTGATCTAGAAAGAAGGAGTTGTTTATGTTCTGAAACAGCCAGAGGATGACAAAGCACTGATGTTAAAGTGGGACATGGAGAGTAAAATGGGACCTGCATCTTCTGCTGCTACCGACATCGCCCATACCCAACCATAATGGCAGGTGGTGAAGTGACTGCCCGATATTTTTTCATCTATCCTGCAGGAGGGTGAAGTCTTGGAACCAGTTTGGTGAAATTTTCTTCCCCCCTTGTACTCGCAGGACTTGTTTTCCTGCTAGATGACAAAGTTGCTTTTACATTATGTGACTGTTATGTTTGCGTTTGGAGGTCTAGTAGTTGGACAAACCAGACCTTCCCTGCTAAAATTTGTTCATTGGTTGCCAGGCTATTCTACCAAGCCCCCTCCCTGACCCAGCACCTACGAAAAATGTTTTTCAGTGTGTCACCAGCGAAACATTGGCATACTAGATGTCGGTTAAACTAATGAACCAAAAACCAAAGACCTTAATTCACTCTACAAAAGGTCATCTATCTGGAGAGATGCTTTGTTATTACAGATTCATATTCTATGTTTGCAGGAGACTTGGAGCACTTGCATTCACCCATAGCAAATGCTCCCAAGAAAAGGGCTGGGTTAACAATAGCGATCAGGGATACTGTGGATTTTCAATTGCTTGACTCAATGTGGTTCCATTTACCATTGTTAATCTTTATTCTCCTAATTCAGCACAAGTACGATTCTTGAACAAAGTTATAAAGAAGGTACGGTGGGTTCAAAAGAGTAAATTGGTTTTATGCAGAGATTTTAATCTAATTCCCGACGCATTATGGATAAAACTAAAAAGGACAGTTTATCTCCACCCCAACTGCTTCCCTGGCTCCATAAGGAAGAAGTGTATGATACTTTTAGATGTCTCCAGGTTACTTTGAGGGAATACGCATACTATTCTCTAAATTGTCTAAATTGGAAACCTCTTGAATTGGGCGTATGGTTATATAAAATGATGGTGTTACTAAAGGTTCTGTACCTGTTGTTGGCCCTGATGGTCCCTATCCCTATACATTCGATAGGTAAACTCCAGTGGCGATTATTCTCCTTATGGAGAGAGTGCCCTTTCAGGCCACCTTTGCAAGTGCGTACGGAGACTTAAAGGCCATGCTTGCTCCGCTAAAAATTCTGGGAAAGGAATATGCAAATTTTCCAAGGTGGGATTAGGAAAACTTTTGCCTCCGTGACTGCCTTTTGGGCAATCACCTTACATATTAATGTTGACTTACTATTAACCTCAAGTTATGTCCCAAGGCTTCTTGTAAGTCGACATTGATTTGTAAGGGGACTGCCCACAAGGCAGTCATGGAAGCAAAAGTTTTCTTAATCCCACCTTGGGAAATTTGCATATTCCCTTTCATAAGTAAACTTCAAAAGCAATTGCTCAACTTCATATGGCAAGGGTGTAAGCCAAGGAAAACGGCCTTGGTTCTGTATATGGCTAGTGGGTCTGGCGGGATGGGGGTACCCAAGTTAAGTAGTTACCATAGAGCAGTCATAATCAACCAAATAAGACCATTGCTTACTCCTTTCCAGGGCTTCAGTGGCCAACACTTGAGACTCATTTATCAGCTGGTCGTTCCCTTAAGGCCCTACTTATAGCAAGTTAAGCAGAAGAGCGATTTTCCCAACATCAGCAACCCCTCTATTAGGGCATCATTAGCGGCCTGGCGAGCATTACTCAAGGTGTGTCAGGGAGACACAGATGGTAGGGTCATAACTGTCCCGTTACAATCATTGGAATATCTTATACCGGGTGTGGATTTTCGACTTTGGGAGCGTAAGGGCTTTTCAATATTCAGGATCTGCTTGGAGAGGGTGGAATACATTCATTTTCTGACCTGATTCACAAATATAATGTCTCACCCTCTGACTTTCTCTTATATTCAATGATAAAGCACTATTTAGCCCAACACCCTGGGTCTATAACATGGGTACTATTGTCAATTTATAGCTTCTTGATGGGATTACCTTCCCCAGAATTTAAATCCACTAGGCACCTCTAAAACAAATTGCAATGTTCTGATGAAGAGGTGACACTTCCCCATTTTGAAAATTGGCAACAAGACCTAGGGGTGGGGATACACTCTGAGAGCTGTAGGTATAGATGAATTTTCCCCGCAAAGTCCTCAAATGCTATGCCACATCTTATTGTCGCCAAACTGTTGATAGCAGGAAAGTCACGGTCCCCTTTGCCCCCCACCTTGCAATCCCTAAATGAGTTTTTAGCAGAACACTGTACATACAAGAGACTGTTCGCATGTAGATGTGGTCAACTTCAAAAATTTTATGATGTGTGACTCCCATGGTTATCTGAATTTCCAGCACTAACCCCAGAGGTCCCGAGAGTTACACTATAACACAACAGGATGGTCTCTTGAATGTTTTAGTAACAGGTCCATTCCTTCCACATCTAGTTATAACCGTGATAAAAGGTATGCTTCATGACCTGGGCTCATAGGGTGGATGTGACAGTCGGGGGGGAGGGGGGGTATCACTTTCGGCAACACTCCCTAGTATTTGTAAGAGGCATGTTTAATGATTGCATGATAGTCGCGGCAACTACGATTTCCTGGTTTTGATGTTTGTTGCTTTAAGTTGAAATGTACAATATTTCTCTATAGCATTTAATGCATTTGTATATGTAACAAACTGTAAGAAAATGTTCAATAAAAATTTACCTTAAAAAAAAGTTGCCCATACTAGATTGAAATGCCCCTGTGGCCATAAAGTGCCCCTGTCACTTATAAGTTCCCCTTCCTATGTTCATTTCACAAAACATTTCTTCATTCCATGACTAGTAAGCACAGGGAATTTTACGAAATGCATGTTTATGTGAATTATGTGTTCATTCCATTATTATCTACACATCTTACATGTTCATTCCACTGCTAGGAAGCACAGAGAATTCACTACATGTCAGTCAAAGTGGAATATGTGTTAATTTCACTATTATCTACAGATCTAACCTGTTCATTCCACATCTAGGAAACATAGGGAATAAACTGCATGTCAGTTTATGTTTTATATGTGTTCATTCCACTATTATCTACACATGTAACCTGTTCATTCCATGTCAAGGAAACACAGGGAATTTACTGCATGTCTGTTACTGTAGAATATGTGTTCATTCCACTGTTATCTACACATCTAACCTGATTATTCCATGTCTAGGAAGCATAGGGAAATCATTACATGCCTGTTTATGTGGAATATGTGTTAATTCCACTATTATCTACACATCTCACCTATTCATTCCATGTCTAGGAAGCACAGGGAATTCACTACAAATCAGTCAAAGTGGAATATTTGTTCATTCCACTATTATCTACACATCTAGTCTTTTCATTCCAAATCCAGGAAGCACAGGGAAATCATGACATGCCTATTTATGTGGAATATGTGTTCATTCCACTATTATCTACAGATCTAACCTGTTCATTCCATATCTAGGAAGCAAAGGGAATTCACTACATGTCAGTTTATGTGGAATATCTGTCCATTCAACTATTATCCACACATCTTACATGTTCATTCCACATCAAGGAAGCACAGGGAATTTACTGCATGTCAGTTTATGTGGAATATGTGTTCATTTCACTATTATCTACACATCTAACCTGTTCATTCCACGTCAAGGAAGCACAGGGAATTTACTACATGCCTGTTTATGTGGAATATGTGTTCATTCGACTATTTTGTAAAATTCTAACCTGTTCATTCCACGTCTAGGAAGCACAGGGAATTTACTGCATGTCTGTTACTGTGGAATATTTGTTCATTCATCTATTATCTACACATCCAACCTGTTCATTCCATGTCTAGGAAGCACAGGGAATTTACTACATGTCAGTTAATGTGGAATATGTGTTCATTCCACTATTATCTACATATCTAAACTGTTCATTCCATGTTTAGGACACACAGAGAAGTCATGACAAGTCTGTTTATGTGGAATATGTGTTCATTCAATTATTATGTACACATCTAGCCTGTTCATTCCACGTCTAGAAAGCATAGGGAATTTACTGCATGTCAGTTACTGTGGAATATTTGTTCATTCGTCTATTATCTACACATCTAACCTGTTCATTTCATGTCTAGGAAGCATAGGGAAATCATGATATGCCTGTTTATGTGGAATATGTGTTGATTTCACTATTATCTACACATCTAACCTGTTCATTCCATGTCTAGGAAGTACAGGGAATGCACTGCATGTCTGTTTTTGTGGAAAATGATGTGTTCATTCATCTATTATCTACACATCTAGTCTTTTCATTCCAAATCCAGGAAGCACAGGGAAATCATGACATGCCTGTTTATGTGGAATATGTGTTCATTCCACTGTTATCTACAAATCTAACCTGTTCATTCCATGTCTAGGACACACAGGGAATTCACTACATGTCAGTTAATGTGGAATATGTGTTCATTCCACTATTATCTAAACATCTAAACTGTTCATTCCATGTCTAGGAAGCACAGGGAATTCACTACATGTCAGTCAAAGTGGAATATGTGTTCATTTCGCTATTATCTACACATCTAACCTGTTCATTCCATGTCTAGGAAGCAAAGGGAATTTACTGCATGTCTGTTAATGTGGAATATGTGTTCATTCCATTATTATCTACACATCTAGCCTGTTCATTCCATGTCTAGGAAGCACAGGGAATTTACTGCATGTCTGTTACTATGGAATATTTGTTCATTCATCTATTATCTACACATCCAACCTGTTCATTCCATGTCTAGGAAGCATAGGGAATTTACTACATGTCTGTTACTGTGGAATATTTGTTCATTCGTCTATTATCTACACATCTAACCTGTTCATTCCATGTCTAGGAAGCATAGGGAAATCATGACATGCCTGTTTATGTGGAATATGTGTTGATTTCACTATTATTTACACATCTAACCTGTTCATTCCATGTCTAGGAAGCACAGGGAATTTACTACATGTCAGTTTATGTTTTATATGTGTTCATTCCATTATTATATACACATCTAACCTGTTCATTCCATGTCTAGGAAGCACAGGGAATTTACTGCGTGTCTGTTTATGTGGAATATGTGTTCATTCCACTATTATCTACACATCTAACCTGTTCATTCCATGTCTAGGAAGCACAGGGAATTCACTACATGTCTGTTTATATGGAATATGTGTTCATTCCACTATTATCTACGCATCTTACATGTTCATTCCATGTCTAGGAAGTACAGGGAATGCACTGCATGTCTGTTTTTTGTGGAAAATGATGTGTTCATTCCACTATTATCTACACATCTAGTCTTTTCATTCTAAATCCAGGAAGCATAGGGAAATCATGACATGCCTGTTTATGTGGAATGTGTTCATTCCACTATTATCTACAAATCTAAACTGTTCATTCCATGTCTAGGAAGCAAAGGAAATTCATTGTATATCAGTTAATGTGGAATATGTGTTCATTCCACTATTATCTACACATCTAACCTGTTCATTCCACATCTAGGAAGCACAGGGAATTTACTGCATGTCTGTTACTATGGAATATTTGTTAATTTGTCTATTATCTGCACATCTAACCTGTTCATTCCATGTCTAGGAAGCATAGGGAAATCATTGCATATCAGTTCATGTGGAATATGTGTTCATTCAACTATTATCTACACATCTAGCCTGTTCATTCCATGTCTAGGAAGCATAGGGAATTTACTGCATGTCTGTTACTGTGGAATATTTGTTCATTCATCTATTATCTACACATCCAACCTGTTCATTCCATGTCTAGGAAGCACAGGGAATTCACTACATGTCAGTTAATGTGGAATATGTGTTCATTCAACTATTATCTACACATCTAACCTGTTCATTCCATGTCTAGGAAGCATAGGGAAATCATGACATGTCTATTTATGTGGAATA
Source organism: Rhinella marina (assembly GCA_900303285.1). Taxonomy (NCBI): domain Eukaryota; kingdom Metazoa; phylum Chordata; class Amphibia; order Anura; family Bufonidae; genus Rhinella; species Rhinella marina. The sequence goes on along the minus strand of ONZH01021946.1, from coordinate 605,361 downwards.
TGTGTTCATTCCACTATTATCTACAAATCTAGCCTGTTCATTCCACGTCTAGGAAGCACAGGAAATTTACTGCATGTCTGTTTTTGTGGAATATGTGTTCATTCAACTATTATCTACACATCTAATCTGTTCATTCCATGTCTAGGAAGCACAGGGAAATCATGATATGCCTGTTTATATGGAATATGTGTTCATTCCACTGTTATCTACACATCTATCCTGTTCATTCCATGTCTAGGAAGCACAGGTAATTCATTACATGTCAGTTTATGTGGAATATCTGTCCATTCAACTATTTTCCACACATCTTACATGTTCATTCCATATCTAGGAAGCACGGGAAATTCACAGCATGTCAGTTAATGTGGAATATGTGTTTATTTCACTATTATCTACACATCTAACCTGTTCATTCCACGTCTAGGAAGCACAGGGAATTTACTGCATGTCTGTTACTGTGGAATATTTGTTCATTCATCTATTATCTACACATCCAACCTGTTCATTCCATGTCTAGGAAGCACAGGGAATTCACTACATGTCAGTTAATGTGGAATATGTGTTCATTCAACTATTATCTACACATCTAACCTGTTCATTCCACGTCTAGGAAGCACAGGGAATTTACTGCGTGTCTGTTTATGTGGAATATGTGTTCATTCCACTATTATCTAGACATCTAACCTGTTCATTCCATGTCTAGGAAGCACAGGGAAATTATGACATGTCTATTTATGTGGAATGTGTGTTCATTCCACTATTATCTACAAATCTAGCCTGTTCATTCCACGTCTAGGAAGCACAGGGAATTTACTACATGTCAGTTAATGTGGAATATGTGTTCATTCAACTATTATCTACACATCTAACCCGTTCATTCCATGTCTAGGAAGCATAGGGAAATCATGACATGTCTATTTATGTGGAATATGTGTTCATTCCACTATTATCTACATATCTAACCTGTTCATTCCATGTCTAGGACACACAGGGAAGTCATGACATGTCTGTTTATGTGGAATATGTGTTCATTCCATTATTATCTACACATCTAGCCTGTTCATTCTATGTCTAGGAAGCACAGGGAATTCACTACATGTCAGTTAATGTGGAATATGTGTTCATTCCACTATTATCTACACATCTAACCTGTTCATTCCATGTCTAGGAAGCATAGGGAAATTATGACATGTCTATTTATGTGGAATGTGTGTTCATTCCACTATTATCTACAAATCTAGCCTGTTCATTCCACGTCTAGGAAGCACAGGGAATTTACTACATGTCAGTTAATGTGGAATATGTGTTCATTCAACTATTATCTACACATCTAACCCGTTCATTCCATGTCTAGGAAGCATAGGGAAATCATGACATGTCTATTTATGTGGAATATGTGTTCATTCCACTATTATCTACATATCTAACCTGTTCATTCCATGTCTAGGACACACAGGGAAGTCATGACATGTCTGTTTATGTGGAATATGTGTTCATTCCATTATTATCTACACATCTAGCCTGTTCATTCTATGTCTAGGAAGCACAGGGAATTCACTACATGTCAGTTAATGTGGAATATGTGTTCATTCCACTATTATCTACACATCTAACCTGTTCATTCCATGTCTAGGAAGCATAGGGAAATTATGACATGTCTATTTATGTGGAATATGTGTTCATTCCACTATTATCTACAAATCTAGCCTGTTCATTCCACGTCTAGGAAGCACAGGGAATTTACTGCATGTCTGTTACTGTGGAATATTTGTTCAACTATTATCTACACATCTAACCTGTTCATTCCATGTCTAGGAAGCACAAGGAATTCACTACATGTGAGTTAATGTGGAATATGTGTCAATTCAACTATTATTTACAAGTCTAACCCGTTCATTCCACGTCTAGGAAGCACAGGGAATTCGCTGCATGTCTGTTTATGTCTAGGAAGCACAGGGGATGCACTGCATGTCTGTGTATGTGGAATATGTGTTCATTCTACTATTATCTACATATCTAACCTGTTCATTCCATGTCTAGGAAGCGTAAGGAATTCACTGCATGTCAGTTAATGTGGAATATGTGTCAATTCAACTATTATTTATAAGTCTTGCCCATTCATTCTATGTCTAGGAAGCACAGGGAATTTACAACATGTTAGTTTATGTGGATTATATGTTTATTCCATCAGTATCTACACATCTAAACTGTTCATTCCATGTCTAAGAAGCACAGGGAAGTTATGACATGCCTGTTTTTGTGGAATTTGTGTTCATTCCACTGTTATCTACACATCTAACCTGTTCATTCCACATCTAGGAAGCACAGGGAATGCACTGCCTGTCAGTTTATGTGGAATATGTGTTCATTTCATGTGTAGGAAACATATGAAACCCATTTTACCTCTCTGTTTATTTGTACAAATATGTTAGACTGTTCATTCTTTTTCTTCATTCTTTTTAGTATGTCCCCTCAGAGGCAGCCCTTGAGGGGCCATGACCTGTGTTCTAATGTGTGGCATCTTCTCTGTCCACTACTATGGGACTTTCAAAAACAGCCAAGTAAGGCTACTTTCACACTAGCGTTTTTAAATTCCGGTATTGAGTTCCGTCAAAGGGGCTCAATACCGGAAAAAAACGCTTCAGTTTTGTCCCCATTCATTGTCAATGGGGACAAAACTGAACTGAAGACAACGGAATGCTCTTGAAAGCATTCCGTTCCGTCTTCAGACCGGAGAACAAACCGCAGCATGCTGCGGTTTGCTCTCCGGTCCAGGCATCCGCACCAAGACGGATCCAGAATGACCCCCAATGCAAGTCAATGGGGACGGATCCGTTTGGTGTGGACACACCAGTAATCCGGATCTGTCCTCCATTGATTTCCAATGGGGGGTCATAGACAGACAGACAGACAGACAGACAGACAGACTCCCGGGACGCCGGCAGCAGGTCTTCACGCGCCTCCTGCACGCTGCGATGACGTTTCCCCACTGCGCCCAGCAGAGGGCGCTGTGGGGAATCGTCATCACTGCGCGCAGGAGGCGCGTGAAGACGTTCTGCTGGCGTCCCGGGAGTATGTGAGTATGTATGTATGTCCGTATGTATGTCTGTATGTTTGTTTGTTTGTATGTAGTCTGTGTGTTGTTTTAATGTGTGTCATGTGTGGGGCCGGAGCGCTGCTCCGGCTCCACACATGTATAGCGTTAGCACGGATCCGTCGGCACCCTTTAGGTGCCGGATCCGTGCTAACGCTAGTGTGAAAGTAGCCTAAGTATGCTTGGCTATTTCCTGAAGTTGCATAGCAGTGAATGAAGAGGACGCCACAAATTTCCATTTACTACAATGGGACTTCAGAGAATAGCTGAGCCAGCACTATTAGAGGTTCCATATCAGTGAAAGGAGATAGCTGTGCATGGCATGCTCTCCATTCACAGCAAGGCTCCATTTGTGAGTTGGGACTCAAGCCTGTCGGACATTTTATGACATATCCTATAAATATGCCATAAATGTCGGAAATACCAGTTGTGTCGCAGATACTGATTTTGCTGCCTCGCTCAACAAGAGGTTAGAAAGGGAGCCTGGCTAAGCTGTGAAGAGGGTCTGGCTTAAGTGCACCAAAATTCAGGCACATAATCCTGGCACATAGTAAGCCACCTAATAAGTGGTATAAACTTACACTAGATAGTCTGAGGCTACTTTCATATATGCAATTTTAAATCCAGCAGAGGAACAGCCTGCCGGAGTTCACCAGATCCAGCCTAGCCATTGACTATGATGGGATCCTCTGGGATTTGGCCGGTTTCCGTCATGAGTGTCGGATTTGGGTTGGACAGAAATTGGTGCATGCTAGCCCATATCCGGTGAACGCCAGCAGATTGTCCCTGCCAGATACATTTACCGCAGTTATGAAACTAGCCTATATGTGCACCAAATTTACCATCCCGCATCAGCGCTGTTTTACAGTACCAGCAAAGTGGATGACATGTTAAGAAATCTCATCTACAGTTTGTCAATTTACATTGTAGATATTAACCCAATGTAATGCCTTGTGTAAATATGCAGCAGAATTAGCAACAAATACACAGTGGAAATACAAATTAGAAAATCCACCACCTGTGGCTGTACCCTAGTAATAGTAAATCTGCCCCGATTTGTAGGATAACCTACTTTGAGCATGGGTTTAATGGCCCAAATAACTGCGCCATGCATCCTTTATGTCAGCAGCTGGGACTTGTGGCCAAAATATGGCCACTATAATGTAGCCGTGTAATCAGCGGGGTAAAGTAACCATGGGGCTCAAAACCACCATCACCAGCTTCAGCAACAGGTTTACAAAAAGCTCATCATTTGTTTCTGCCCTTAAAGCACAAGTATAATGCCTACAGTAATGTCAGAGTACAGGGATAATGCACACAGTGATGTCACAGTAATAATATTTATTTATATAGCGCCAACAGGGGTGCACCATCAATGAGGCCAGGTGAGGCGATTGCCTCAGGCAGCACCAGGTAGGGGCAAGAGGGGGGGGGGGGGTAGCGGAAGGGCCAAAGTGAATGAACACTTTCATTGTGGCAAAGGGGTTAGGTTAAGAAATTGGCATGGAGGGGTGGGGGGCACCGTTCCAGTTTTTGCCTCAGGCAGCAGAAAGATTAGGTGCACCCCTGCGTGCCAACATATTCCATAGCGCTTTACAATCAGAGGGTGTATGTACAAACATGATGTTTTCTTTTATATTTATACATTTTTAGTTTTACAATATTGTCACAGTACACACATAATGTACAAAGTCACAGTACAAGAATAATGCTCACAGTGATGTCACAGTACAAGACTAATGCTCACAGTGATGTCACAGCAGAAGGATACAGCTCCCAGTTGTCACAGTACAAGAATAATACTCAGTGATGTCACGTTACAAAGATAACGTACACAGTGATATCACAGCAGAAGGATACAGCTCACAGTACTGTCACAGTACAAGAATAATGCTCACAGTGATGTCACAGTAGAATAATAATGTACACAGTGATGTCACAGCGGACGGATACAGTTCCCAGTATTGTCACAGTACAAAAATAATGCTCACAGTGATGTCACAGCACAGGAACAATGTTCACAATGATATCACAGTCAGGGCTGTGGAGTCAGAGTTGGTGTCCGTTTTGGTGGAGTTGCTATAAAATGGACCGGCTCCGACTCCAAAAATATATCATAAATTGGTACAGTTAGTTTAATGCAGTATGTGCTGAATATATTTTCATAAGAATTTGGAAAAATGATTAAATGTCCGTTCTATTCCTGATCTAAGCTGTCAGTTGAGATGACTGTGTGCTGTCCTTTATGTAGATGCTCAGAAGTGAAGCTCCTCTGCTACAGATCAGAGGAAAAAGGCACTAGGAAGGAATGGCTGCACGCATCTCAGATCTGCTAGAGAAAACAGGATTAAAGAGGTTTTCTCACTAGTTACAAAGATTAGCTTTCAACATAAAGGGACAGTTAGGGCCCGTTCACACAACCTCATCTATTCTGCAATTTTGCGGAATAGATGCGGCCGCTTTCACTTCAATGAAAAATAAAATAGAACATGTCCTATTCTTGTCCGCAGTAGTGGACAAGAATAGGCATTTTGAATGGAGTGCCGGGTTTTGTGTTGCGGATCCACAATACCGCGGCTGTCTGAACAGCCCCTTGAAAGAAGACATTTTCTAAATACATTGGTCATAAACTATAGACAGTACGGCAGGTCTCTCACTGAACACAGGTTTCTATGGTAACCTGCAGACCAGAAAGACTGTTATCTGATTGGCTGAGAGCAGGAGTGACCTCATCCTCGCGGAATGATGGGACTGAGCTCTGAGTGATTACCTGCAATAATCAAAAGATAGAAGTGTTTTGAGGACTGAGAAGCATGGCTTTACCTGTAATTGTGTTAGAGATCACAATCTCCTGCTCTGTAAGAGTAAGTTTATATAAGCTAATAACTGCTAGAGACCCCCCCACCACCACGGCCTGAGGAGACAGAGTGAGTGCAAACTGCCTGTCAGCCAGTGAATCAATGTGCTGAGAAAACCCCTTTAAGGCAAGTACTTCTTAGTATATTTAAACTTTCAATAAACTGTCCATAAATCAATTGTCCAGTGTTCTCTCTGTATGCTTTATGTTTTAGTTTGTTTTTCCGCTGAGCTCATGTTTGGAGAGGTTAGCTGCTCTGATGGCTTCTATACGCTATACATAGAATATAAAGGGGAAAACTGTTTCCTAACATCTCAAATTCAGAAAAACATGTAAAGTACTATAGGCGTAGAAGCCATTGCCAAGCCTGTTATCGAGCACTCCTAGTAGTTTCACATTCTAGACTGTGAAGGAGTATGATGTAAAACAGCTAGGCCCTTATGTATGAAAACTGTCCCATAAAAACCAATCAGAGCTCCCCTTTCATTTCATATAGTGCTCTGGAGAAATGAAAGGGGAGCTCTGATTGGTTGCTATAGGCAACAAAAAAAAGTCTTAGACGTAGACAGTTTTCATACATCAGGCCCTTAGTGTCAGGACTCGGGGGTACAGACAACACAAGACAGTGGGCCCTGAGGCTGAACCCACCCACTGTCCCTACCTACTTGCCTCAGACAGCCCTAGGCGGCCACAGACAACCACGATGGCGTTCCCTATACTGAATAAGTGGAACACCAAACAGGACAGAAAAACAACTAAAAACAGACAAAGGAGCAAACAAGGACAAAACCACACAGAAATGCAGTAATTATCAGCAATACAGACAAAAGACAATGGATAAGTACGAAATCAGAGGGACTAGGAAGGGAACAAACCGGAGAAGATACAGGGGAGCTGGGATCCAGGTAAGAACCGAAATAGCCAGCAAGCAAGTGAGCAGCTAGCTGACATTTATCCAGGATCAGAGGCTAGGTCCAGAAGCTGATTGGACCAGCCCTGATCTCAGTAACAAGTTCAGCTGAAGCACAAATCCTAAAGAGCACAGTAACTCCTGCATTGCTGGACAAAAGCAATCGGGTGTGTCAAAACAACCCAGGCACAGTTCACACTAGGTATTGCACACCCTGACACTTAGTGAGCTATACCCAAAGAAAAGCCTGAGACTAAAAGTTCAGAATAAAGATATCTAGTAAAACAAATATTACAAACTTTTTTTTTTGTCATGACATATCTGTACTGTTGATTTTTTCAAAGTTTGTTTAAAGTTATCGCTTAAACATTCGCCATGTATGAGGGAGTCGGAGTCGGGGCTTTGGCTTACCGACTCCACAGCCCTGGTCACAGTGCAAAAATAATGCACACAGTGATGTCACATTACAAGGATAATGTACACAGAGATATCACAGCAGAAATATATGGCTCACAGTATTGTCACAGTACAGAAATAATGCTCACAGTGATATCACAGTACAAGAATAATGTATACAGTGATATCAAGGCAGAAGGATACAGCTCACAGTATTGTCACAGTACAACTAGGCTAGTTTCACATCTGCAGCATGTATTCCGGCAGGCTGTTCTGGTGGTGAACATCCTGCTGGAATTCTCTGGATCCAACACTGCACGCCGGCCCCATAACTATAATGCAGGGATGCCCAACCTGCGGCTCTCCAACTGTTGTAAAACTACAACTCCCAGCATACCCTGCTGTAGGATAATAGCTGTAGGCAGTCTGAGCATGCTGGGAGTTGTAGTTTTGTAACAGCTGAAGGGCCACAGGTTGGGCATCTCTGCTATAATGGGATCTGATGCAAATGCAGAGAATCGGCCAGACAGACACCGCTGCACGCTGCTCTTTGTGTGGGGCCGATTCCTGGGCATTCTCTGCCAGAACTGTTAGATGTGACAGTAGCCTAATGCCCACAGCTTTGTCACAGTACAAGGATAATGCCCATAGTGATGTCACAGTACAAAGATAATGCCCACAGTGCTGTCACAGTACAAGGATGATGCCCACAGTGATGTCACAGTACAAGGATAATGCCCACAGCGATGTCACAGTACAAGGATAATGCCTACTGTGGTGTCACAGTACAAGGATAATGCCCACTGCAGTGTCACAGTACAAGGATAATGCCCACTGCGGTGTCACAGAACAAGGATAATGCCCACAGCGGTGTCACAGTACAAGGATAATGCCCACAGCAGTGTCAAAGTACAAGGATAATGCCCACAGCGCTGTCACAGCATAAGGAAAATGCCCACAGGGATGTCACAGTACAAGGATAATGTCCACAGCGGTGTCACAGTACAAGGATAATGCCCATAGTGATGTCACAGTACCAGGATAATGCCCACAGCGGTGTCACAGTACAAGGACAATGCCCACAGGGATGTCACAGTACATGGATAATGCCCACAGGGATGTCACAGTAAAAGTATAATGCCCACAGTGATGTCACAGTACAAGGATAATGTCCATAGCAATGTCACAGTACAAGGATAATGCCTACAGGGATGTCATGGTACAAGGATAATGTCCATAGTAATGTCACATTACAAGGATAATGTACACCATATCATAGCAGGGGAATAAAGCATACAAAAGATCGCTATGTACACTGTGACATCATAACAAAAAAAAAGTGATGTCACATGTAGCTATAATGCATTTTTATACTACAGGAATAATGCTACGTATGCTGTCTGCATCCGCATGTCTGTTCCGCGGCCCTGCAAAAACGATAGATCATGTCCTATTATTGTCCGTATTATGGACAAGGATAGGGCTGCTCTACTACTCCACAAAATGCTTAACGCACACGTGTCTGGTATCCGTGTTTTGTGTATCCATAACTTACGGATCCACAACTTACGGACCGCAAAACAGACATGGTTGTGTGCATGGGCCTATGTCTGAGAGTACCTGATATTATGGACACTAAACCGCATGCATATTACTGTGTGAAAGAGGTTCACCCCCTTGATAAAGTGCACACATCTGGTCTTACTGTACAGATGCAGAAGATAAAGGGTCATTTTCTGGCTGAAATCAGCGTTACAAACAACTACACCAGAAAACAAAGCAGGCAACACAATGACCTACACTTCTTATGTTTGTCACCCTCTGTGACTCGAACTCATTGTCACAGCTCTGCCTCCCACGAGGTCACTAAGAGAGAAGTGGTTTCCTCTTCCCACGAGGTGACATCTGAATGACACGGGTCTTGTGACAAGTGGCAGCGCCCCATTCTATCACTGAGCTACTTCCTGATCTGCCCACTAGGCGGAGCTCTGGAGTCCGTTGATAAGTAGCGGTCTCCTCCATCTCCTCTCGTAGCATCTCAGCAGATATCCGTCCGCTGCACTAGCACCATGTCTTACGGACCCGTCTACAACCCCGTGAGTACAGACTACGCCCCGCTGCTACTGGGCACACGGCACAGCACTTAGTACATCCCTCTATATAAATGTATATGCTTTATCCTATAGGACTTCTATGTTAGGTCTCATAGTCGGAGGTATACATGACTTATGTGTAGTAGTAGTGTAGTAGTGATTGTGTGGGGCGCGCTTGCATCTGGTTCTAGTTAAGGTCACGTGACTTGGGACTTTTTTCTTTTGTAGCTGACTGAACCTATTCTCAGCACCATGTTCTGGAACCTGTGTATATAGGCTGCTGTCCCACTGCATATGTTTCATGTATACATCTGTATAAAGACTTACTATATTTCCGTAGAAACAAAAACTGGGACACAGTTACTAAGACTGGCTTAGGCTACTTTCACACTTGCGTTGTTAGTGTTGAGCGAACTTCTGTTTTAAGTTTGGCGTCCAAGGTTCGGGTTATTGAAGAATCCCGTTATGGATTCCGTTACCAGGAACCATAACGGAATTCGGAATCCATAACGGGATTCTTCAATAACCCGAAGCCAAACTTAAAACACAAGTTCACTCACACTTGTAGGAAAACAGGCCGAACTGGATGGACAGATGTCTTTTTTCGGCCTTATAAACTATGTTACTATGTTACTCAACACTAGTTGTGCTTCCGTTCTATTAGGATGCGGTTTGAAATCAAAATGGAAAAAAAAATGGATCTGTCACTAAATACATTGAAAGTCAATGGGTCATGGATCTGGTTTTTTAGGCTCCTTAAAAAACAGATCCATCACCATTGACTTCCATTCCATTTTTTTTTTTTCAGTTTTTATGACTGGACACAAAACCACTGCTTGCAGCAGTTTTGTGTCCGGTAGAGATGAGCGAACTTCTGTTTTCAAATTCGGAGTACAAGGTTCAGGTTATCTAAGAATTCCGTTATGAATTCTGTTACCACAAACCATAAGTTATGGTCCCTGGTAGCGGAATCCATAACAGAATTCTTAGAGTTTAAAGGAGTTGTCCGGGCGTTTAATATTGATGATCTATCCTCAGGATAGGTTATCAATATCATAAGGTTGGGGGTCCAACACCCGGCCCCCCTGCCGATCAGCTGTATGAAGGGAAGGCACGCAGTGTGCACGGCCGTCTCGCGTCTCTCTTCCTGCTCGTTGTTGCTATGTCTGTGGGAAAGCAGCCATAGTTCACACTCCCACATAGAGCGTATTTCACTCAGACAACTGACTCATCTGAAACTGGCCTGAAGAACGCAACCAGTTGGGACCAGAGATGAAGAGCCCACATCTAATCCTGAGGGTAGCGTGAGCATGGCTCAGGCGCTAGAAATGGCAGCATGACAGATTGCGAAGTACTGGGGAAACCATCATGCCTGCACAGGTCAGGAGGCTGCCAGACTTTCCGAAAAGCTTGGGGATCATTTATTTAAGAGGATGGTTTTTGATAGCCCCTGCACTGTGGGAGGAAGTGCCTGCGTTATGACGAGGCGCAGGCAGTCCGTGCACCTGGAATGAAAACTACACCATACTGTGTTCATGCATCTACAATTATATGAAGCAAGACATGCTTGATATTTTATTTTTTTTTTTCAATTCTTACATATTCTGTAAGCCTTTTTGCGTGTCCAGAATAGTTGTTCACGTTTTCCTTGAAAAAAGTCAAGTATGCCAGAAATGCCATGGAGGCAATGTAAATGTTACTACTGGTGACTCCAGATCGTGTCCCAATGATGATTTTTATGGCATGGTAGGCCATCCTGATCCTGTTCATTTCTATGTATCCGAAATGTTGAAGCAGTTCGGTGATGAAACGCCATGTGAACCCAGCAAAGGCTTACCCCCAGCAGAGGGCTAAATACAATGTGAACCCAGCCTAATCTTACCCCCAGCAGAGGGCTAAACACTTGGAGATCATACTTACCCCGCTCCCTGCGCCACTCCTGGTCCCCGCTCCGACGTTGCTGCTTCTCCCTGCACACGGATGAAAACATCCGGTGTCGGGGGAACAGCCAATGTCAGACTGGGACGAGCCTCGCAGGTGACGCTAGGGAGCCTCGTCCCCGTCCCTGTCTGGTATTGGCTGCGCTCCCCCCGACACCAGATGTTTTCTTCCGTGTGCAGGGAGAAGCAGCAGCGGTGGTGCCGGGACCAGGAGCGGCGCAGGGAGTGGGGTAAGTATATTCCAGGTGGGGGGCCTTTAAAAACAGATCTGAAACAGGCCTAAGCTTGTATAGGATTTATTTTCTTATTGAGGACAAAACATGATGATTGGAAAAAAAATACATGCAAACTGATGTCAGGTTTTCAAGAAGTTCTTTCCTTAGGCCTCATGCCCTGACCATGTCTGTATTTTGGTCAGCAAACCACTGATCCACAAAATACAGATACATTCCATGTGCACTCCGCACAGTTTTCACTCCCATTAAACAAAGGACTTGTCCACAATGCAGACCAGAATAGGAACAGCCACACGCCGCTAAAATCTGGGACTGTCCTGCCGGACTCCAGGACAATTGGGAAGTATGGCAATTTGTGCTACAGTAGCTCTTCTCTGGGATTGAAGCAGTTTTTTAATCCAATGCCCAGAGTGGTTCCGAAGTGGGAATTTCTATAGGATTTTTTTTGTTTTGTTTTTTATTTGAAATGTAACCAAAATGGTTTTGCAGACATGTACTATACCTTTTGAACAGAAGGTCTGGACTCTTACATATTTGGTTCATCAGGCTTCATGTACTTGGATATCTTTTTCAGAATTGTTATCTTTCTTTTCAGCCTGTTCCATTCAGCACCCACTTTCATAGTGGCCTCAACGATGGCACCATGGTTGTTATCAGTGGCGCTGTACAACATTCGGGTGACAGGTTTGTAATTGTTTTAATATATTGCATTGGTTATATATTTTCTTTCAAAAGCAAACCCAGCATACCCATACAAGTCCAAAAAAAAAAATAAAACATCCACCTAGTTATACTAGGTGTTGTTCACCCGACGTGCTGGTGGTGAGCATTTGTGCTTGCTGTCACCAGTAAGCAGCGGTGTTGCTGTGCATGTATATTCAAGCTGTAGCTATATGGCTGAGGCTACACAGCAGTCTTGTTCGCAACACTTGTCATGATCAAGGATAACTGTGTAGTACTGCAACTATCAAACTGAATGGGCTTGCCGCTGGGTTCCGGTAGCATACGAATCGCACTGTAACCCCATTGATTTTAATGGCTACACTGCTACTGTTGGTAGCATGATGGGTGTAGTAGCCAAGATTGCCGAGAAGGCCTAAGCTAAGAGGGAAAATGATTCACTATGAAGTGGTAGTTTTCAGGCCAGCCATGAACAATGCTTCAAAGATTTCTTGTGTCATGAGTAGTAGAGTAGGTCAGTATTTTGCTCCACTATTGGGAAGCCAAGATCAGAAGTGTCTCTAAAACACTGCGTAAATGCAAGTTTTATATGTTTCTTTTATATATCTTTCTTTTAGGTTTTCTGTGAACTTCCAGTGTGGCGCTGGTGACAATGATGATATTGCCTTCCATTTCAATCCACGTTATGATCAAGGAGTTGTTGTTTGTAACACAAAGCAATGTAACAGTTGGGGGAAAGAAGAACGTAAGAACGAGCTGCCGTTTCATAGGGGGAATCCTTTTGAAATCCGGATCCTAGTTTCACACCATGACTACAAAGTAGGTTTGCGTAAAACAGAGTTCTGCATTTTTTTTTTTTTTTTTTAGTTTTCTTCTTCTTTTTTTCTGTCTTTGGTAATGATTCACTTGAATAGTAAGGAGCCGTCTCATTGAAGTGAATGGGAGGGCACAGTTGTAACTACAATGCTCACTGCTGCAATTTCGACAGCGGGCAGATACAAAGAGAAGAGAAGGCATGTTTCTTTAAACAGCTGATTGGTGGGGGTGTCAGCAGTCGGCCCACTACCGATCCGATATTGACCTATCCTGAGGATAGGTCATCAGTATAAAAAAAGCAGAAAACCCTTTTTAATTCTTTCTGTGTGATACTGTTAGGGCTCATGCACACGACAGTATGTATTTTGTGGTCCAAAAATACGGATGACATCCATGTTCATTCGTATTTTGCAGAACGGAACAGCTGGCCCCTAATAGAACAGTGCTATCCTTGTCCGTATTCTTTTATATTATTCCGTATTTTTTTACGGAACAGAAATACAGAAACTGAATGCACGCGGAGTACCTTTGGGGTTTTTTTTTTTGTGGATCCATTGAAATGAATGGTTCCGCATATTGTCCGCACGTGTGTGAGCCCTTACAGTGAAATAATGCATGACTGCATCCTAAGGCTAGCCTTGCATGTTTTAATTATTGGCTTATATGATAGTTAGGTTTGACATGTTATAGATCACGGATACTTTCAAGGATACAAATTTCAAAGGATACACGCCACTTACTGACAATATATTTCACAGAAATAGTGGACGTTAAAAACATCTATTTTATTTGCAACTCGTGCAATTAGCTTACAAAGGAAAGGGGGAGGGTTAACAAATAATTGAAAGTGAATTGTTCAAAACACACCAGGATCAAATGATCAACAGACCCAGTGTGTAGTACCAAAAAAGGACTATTTTGAACAAGTGGCTTAAATGGATCACATCAATCTACACTTATTGTACAACTGTGTGGTAAGATTGGTGATCATATTCAAGCCAAAAGGTAGGGGCAATGCACAGACGTTTAGGTCTGATGGCACAACATGTTAAGTCAGTGGAAATTATAAACCACTGAAGAACACCCCCATGTGGCCAATACCCCTACGTAGATAGGTATGGTTCACTTGCTGGGCAGAAGATTGAATCCAGAGGTATATGTTTAGTAGAAACACTTCAGGAATCAAACAACAACACCCCTCCAGTTTAGCTTACAAGCACCCACTCCCAAACATTTGTCTCTGGAAAGGTGGCAAACATAAATAAGGAGGGAGAAAGCACAGCCCTGACCTATCTAACAGCGCCCATTAATAGCTAAGGCTTCTAACACAGCGTCCTTGCTCGACGCGTTTCGTAATCCCTACTCATCAGGAGCAACATCAGCGTATTAAACTATATAGCCTCAAGCAGCGTAGCCACACTGGTGATGAGTGGCGGCACCTCCGGCACTACGACGGCCGTAGCGCGGCGGCTGAAAGTACCAGTTTAAATGCCGAAAACCACACCCCCACAGGGGTGGGGGAAGGTGACGCGCATCCAATCGTGGAAGGGGGAGGAGGAAGAATCACGCATCATTCCAACGAGGATGCGATCAGGTAAGTCACACTATCCCATTGTACAAACTATAATAATAAAGAGGAATCTCCTAAGGCTACTTTCACACTAGCGTTTTTAATTTCCGGTATTGAGTTCCGCCATAGGGGCTCAATACCGGAAAAAAACGCTTCAGATTTGTCCCCATTCATTGTCAATGGGGACAAAACTGAACTGAAGACAACGGAATGCTCCTGAAAGCATTCCGTTCCGTCTTCAGACCGGAGAACAAACCGCAGCATGCTGCAGTTTTCTCTCCGGTCCAGGCATCCGCACCAAGACGGATCCGGAATGACCCCCAATGCAAGTCAATGGGGACAGATCCGTTTGGTGTGACACACCAGTAATCCGGATCTGTCCTCCATTGACTTGCAATGGGGGGTCATTCCGGATCTGGCTACACAGAAATACATACATACATACTCACACATACACACAAACACATACATACTCCAAGCAGGGACGCCGGCAGCATGTCTTCATGCGCCTCCTGCGCGCAGCTATGACGTTTCCCCACTGCACCCAGCAGAGGGCGCTGTGGGGAATCATCATCACTGCGCGCAGGAGGCGCGTGAAGACGTGCTGCCGGCGTCCCTGGTTGGAGTATGTAAGTATGTATGTGTTTGTGTGTATGTATGTTCTCTGTGTCAACATGTGTGGGGCTGGAGCGCTGCTCCGGCTCCACACATGTATCAGCGGCAGTACGGATCCGTCGGCACCCTTTAGGTGCCGGATCCGTGCTGCCGCTAGTGTGGAAGAAGCCTAAGCAGGATTGCCTACTGGTATCAAATGTGACAATAACAGAAGGGACATAGAGGACAAAGAGGTCAAACAGAACAATAATACAATATATGACCTACAAGCAGAGTCCCTAGAGATAAAGAAGGGACCCCATGACGTGAAAAAAGGGGTATTTAATAAGCTCCATAAACAGTGGTGGAATATGAGCAGTTAAATGCCCATTTCAATCCAACACAGGAAGGGGGCAGTCATCTGGATGACACAGAGGATAACTGCAAAAACCGCAAAGGACA
The DNA here is from genome assembly GCA_900303285.1 of Rhinella marina. Classification (NCBI taxonomy): domain Eukaryota; kingdom Metazoa; phylum Chordata; class Amphibia; order Anura; family Bufonidae; genus Rhinella; species Rhinella marina. Next base: position 589,712 of record ONZH01021946.1, on the reverse strand, counting down.
GACATAAATGACAGAGGAGAGAAATGGGTGAGGAAAGTATAATAAGCCCCACCACCCTACCATGTCGATAGGGAGGGACAGGACAATCTGCTGCCACCACCAGGCGCAGCTCCCCGCTGGGCCCATAGAAATGAATGGGAGCCGGGCCGTGCATGCGCGGTGCGCTCCCATTCATTTCTATGGAGCCAGCGCTCGGCTATTTTTGGCGGCCCGATAGAAATGAATGGAGGGCGGCTGCGCATGCACGGCCCGGCTCCCATTAATTTCTATGAGCGCAGTGGGGAGCTGCGCCTGGTGGTGGCCGTACCCCCGGAAACCCGGGGTCCTCCAGGCGCAGCACTCCCCACTCCGTTCTGGATATAGGTGCGGGTCCCAGCGGTGGGACCCGCACCTATAAGACAATGGGGGCATATCCTAGCGATATGCCCCCATTGTCTAAGATGAGAATACCCCTTTAACATGTGCCATCAGATCTAACCGTCTGTGCATTGCCCCTACCTTTTGGCTTGAATATGATCACCAATCTTACCACACAGTTGTACAATAAGTGTAGATTGACGTGATCCATTTAAGCCACTTGTTCAAAATAGTCCTTTTTTGGTACTACACACTGGTTCTGTTGATCATTTGATCCTGGTGTGTTTTAAACAATTCACTTTCAATTATTTGTTACTCCTCCCCCCCCCCCTTTTCCTTTTGTAAGCTAATTGCACGAGTTGCGAATAAAATAGATGTTTTATAACCTGTATGTTAGAAAGAAAAATTATAAATTGATTTCCACGAATGCACTTTAGTGACATAATGATGTAAGCCATCTTAAATAAAAGCACTTGAAAAAGAGTGTCCCTTACAGTGAATCGCCGTCATTTATCATCATGTCTTTTTTGGGACTTAAAAGTCTGTCCTGATTTAATTTCTTAATATATTTATATAGCTGGTGGAGCTCATACCCTACATAGATAGGAGTTTAAAAGCTATTCTGCAGGCAACCAGAAAACACCACTAGGTGAATTGTGGAACTTACTTGAAGAGGACCCTCACCACAAAATGCAGCGCAGTCTACAGCATGTTATTATAGAGCAGGAGAAGCTGAGCAGATTAATATATAGTTTTGTAGGAAAAGATTCAGTAAAACTTGTAATTTATACATTTAAAGGGGTTCGGCAGTTTTTTCAAACTGATGATCTATCCTCTGGATAGATCATCATCATCTGATCGGCGGGGGACCGACACCCGGGACCCCCGCCGATCAGCTGTTTGAGAAGGCAGCGGCGCTGCAGGAGCGCAGCGGCCTTCTCTGTGTTTACCGCAGGCCCAGTGACGTCACGACTAGTATCACTGGTCTGGGCCGATCAGATGCTGATGATCTATCCAGAGGATAGATCATCAGTTTGAAAAAACTACAGAACCCCTTTAAATCTCTGCTTTTTCTGGCTTCAGTACATCAGTGATTAATAGGACTCTATGCATTATGTCTGGTTTACAGGGCCCAGTTGTTGAACTGATTATCGGGAATGAGCATTCCTTCAGACGCTCGTTCCCAACAATAGGCCTGTGTAAATGTGCTGCTGATGTCTCAATGAACGAGGAAAACGCTTGTTCATCTGGTGAATTAATCGTTGATGCAGCACATTAAAAACACTTCAAAATAGGAATCCAAAGTGGGCTCTGGTACTTTGAATTTCTATTTTAAAATGTTTTTAAATCTGCAGATAGGAATACCTGTATGGACCCAACATTACAAACAAAGTTTTTTTTAACAAATCGACTTTGGATCTATGATTAGAAGCTCGATTCTCTCAAACCTAGTTTCTGGGCAGCAGATTGTCCTGTGTAAACAGCGATCTGTATGAGGACAGGCGATTGCAGTAGCCATCACTCATTCCCATACAGTGGAGGTGATCACTGCATGTTAATAATAATTCTTCACCTCCTCTGACGAGCAGGCAGTTATTAGGATTGGATCTGGTTCCTTCCTGATAATTGCCTGCTCAGTTAGCAAGTCTAAATGCTGCTTAAGTATGTTTACAGAGATAGCTGTCAGTCGCTAATAGCTGTACACAGGGGTGGTCTTAAATTCAGAAAAAGCAGAGATATAAATGTATAAATGACAAGTTTTACTGAATCTTTTCCCATAAAAATACATATCTATCTACTCAGCTTCTCCTGCTATATAACATGCTGCCTGCAGTTTGCACTGCATTTAGTGGTGACAGCTCCTCTTTAATACTGAATTCAATGCTAAGGGGAACCCGGTCATCATCATTATTCTCCCCCCATTGAGTAGTACTAAAGTAGTGTGTCATTTATGTTCTAAGGATAAAACTGTCAATCAGTGTTGGATTGGCGGGAGAGCAGCAGCTGATAAATAAGTCACTGTTTTCTGGCAGCACATGACACTTGTTTGGCAGGTGCTGCAGGGACTAAAGTTCAGAACTACTTAAAGGGAACCTGTCATCAATTTTATGCTGAATTCACCGAGGCCAGTGACAGACGCTCTGATTTCAGCGGCCTTTAAAAGAGTCACGGCCACCTGAGAAGAGTCATGGTTATTCATGAATGCCCGCTCTCCCTGTCCACCTGCTGATGACTGTCAGGCTTCTACCTAGTTTTCTCCCTTTCTCTCTAGAAGAAAACTGCCAATCATCAGCAGATGAGCAGGAGATTATGAATAACCATGACTCTTCTCAGGGAGACTGGACTCTTTTCAAGGCCTGTGCTGCCATGATTCTGATGCTGGTTCTTGGCAACCACTTACTTTTAGCTGATGTGTAACACACCACTGAAATCAGCATGTCTGTCATTACTTTATGCTGCCCTCAGTGAGTTCAGCATAAAATTGATGACAGGTTCCCTTTAACATTAGCACATAAGATGTCAGAATGCTGAAATCAGTGTGTTTGTCATTATCTTGTGTTTCAGTGACTGGGCCCTTAAAGGAACCTTTCACACAACCGTAGTATTGCGGGTCTGCAATAATGCGGATCCGCAATACTACGGGTGCCGCCCGGCGTGTGTTCCACAGTGTGCCGGGCGCCCCATTGAAAATGCCTATACTTATCCGCTGTTGCTTGTTGTTCCTCAATCTAATATGGCTCTCTTCCAGGTTTCTGTGAATAGACAGCACTTTTTGGAGTACTGTCACAGAATTCCTCTGCACCGAGTCAACACTTTAACAGTAAAGGGCTGTGTTACTTTAACATCTGTTGACATACAAGGGGTAAGTGAGATTATACAACTCTGAACATAATTTGTATTATTTTTCTTACATCAGAATATTGTCTTTAGGGTAAAGGCCCTGTTTCATGGTCCGATGAACAGTCGAATGAGCACTACCTAGTGTAAACAGGGCATCAATCAGTTGACAAATGAGTAAATGCTAGTTTTCTGGCTGATCAGATCTTTTAAAATGTTCTATGGTCAGCTGGACCATCTCCACATGTAAACGGGGAAAGTGCATGCTTCAATGTGTTTTGCTTTTTTTCTTCATTTTACTTTTTAAAAACAAAACAAATATCTAACATCAGAGGGTTGTACATAATTCCCCCAATGAACAAACGGTAAGGATGGCGTAAGCTTAGACAGATTGTCTAGACCTGCCCCCCAAAACCCCATTAAAATTGTAGGTCACATAAAAAGCATGCTTTTTTTTTTTTTAATGTCGGATTTTGCACTTAAAAAACGCCAAACCAAATTTTTATATGAAGAAACCCTTTAAGTAGTTTTCCAGGATTTTTATATTGATGGCTTATCCTGACGAGTCCCTGCACCCAGCCGATCTGCTGTTCCCAAGTAGCTCCAGCTGTGAAACTACACAGCTTCTACCACTATGTACTGGACGGCTGGTTACTGCAGTGCTGCTCCCATTGAAGTGATTTTTTCCCTTACAAAATCTGTTGGTGGAAAAGCGATGAAAAAACAGAGAAAATTCTGCATCATTAAAGCTATGGACTCTTTAAGAACCATTTTTTATTATTGGCTTATATTTTGGGTTAAAACTGTTTTTAACAGGTTTTTATTTTAAAAAATATTGCACATTTTAGCTTCTACAGTGCCTGTGTTTCACAGTATATAGCAGCTGCAGAATGGCGTTTGTGTGATGACTCCACCAGAGTCTTATTCTCCTGCTTCTCTCACCTCTCCTGCATGATTTTTTAAGCTGATTATGTCCAAATTAAAACTGAAATTTAATTCTGCTGCTGCTGCTATATACGGTATGGGTTGGAGGAGGAGAAGAGAGGGGCTGCTGGAGACAGGCACAGGCAGGGAGACTGGCACAAAGACTCCTTCTGGCTAGAAAGTGTTTTGCTGTCTCATTTCACTGCTGGATTCACATCTAAAATGCTTAGTACTGATGTATAATATCCATCATTACTGCTGCTGTGGTGTCTCTGAGTGGTAAGGAGCAGAAGCCCCTGTTTCTCTGTGCAGTGTATGGGAGACATTATAGCAGGTACTCTCCACCCACTAGTTCAAGGAACAGCATAGAGGAAACCTGCAAGATACAAGTCATATAATGGTCAGATTATTATTTATTTTTTTTTTTTTAATTTCTTTATTAATTTCTAGATATTCAGTTTACAACACCATAAATATAATCCAAACATGTTTTACAGCAACTCAGTCTCATAGCGCTAATATAATGGTCAGATTATCATGTACACAGCTTGTCCAAAATAGTCATTTGAAACAGCAAGGGGCTGAAATCCAATCTACACTATATTATAACATCTGAAAAGATGGAACTAAAATTGTATGTTACACAGCCTTAGACCTAAATTAGTTTTTCTCCAGGTAGGCCATCAATATCTGATCAGCAGAGGTCCAACGTCCCGCACACCCTCACTGTTCTGCATAGCCCCGGCGCTGGAGGTCTGTGTTGGAACTGAACACCTGTCCTTTGTATAGTGAACAAAGTTGGTTACCTTAACGCTGGTCCTATTCACTTCAGTGGGAGCAGTGCTGCAGCAAACGGCTCCCGTCAACCACATGTTGTGTAGTTCCGGTGCTGGACCGTATGTACTGCAGAACAGCTGATCACAGGTGTGAGTGGTGTCCAACCCCCACTGATCAGATGTCGATGGCCTATCCAGAGAATAGGATTTCAGTATAACAGAATCAGAAAACCCTTGAAGGATGATAAATGTATATAGATGATTCCCCAATAACTGTTTATTTCTTTTCTAGGGTGGACACATTCAACCAGGTGCACATATGCAAAATGTAAGGTTCACCATTAACTTAGTGGTTATTGCCAATATCAGTTAAAATATTCTTTCCTCGAAATGTATGTGTCCTGGGTCGCTACATTGTGGCTTAAAGGGGTTTTCTGAGATTATTTTTTACTGATAACCTATCCTCAGGATAGGTCATGAGTATCTGTTTGGTGGAGGTCTGACACCTGGGACCCCCACCAATCAGCTGTTTGAGAAGCCAGCAGCGCTCCTGTGAGAGATGCTGCCTTCTCTCTGCTTTTCCTAGTTCATTGATCACGTGGCCTAGGTGCACTTTAATGGGGCTGAGCTTGAATACCAAGCACAACCACTATATAGTGACCCCCACTGATCAGATACTGTTGACCCATCCAGAGGATAGGTCATCGTTAAAAGGGTTTTCCAAGATTTTTTATTTTTTTTTTTTTAAGTCTCATGTGTCTTCCTGGTTACCCAACCTTATCTCCAAAAGGTGTCCAGTACTGGATTTTTGGCATTGTGTGATCCCTTTCTGTCTTATTCACTGATCTCTAAATGCAGAGATTGGCGCCAGATGAGAGAAGTACATAAATTAAAGTCTATGTACACCTTTAGGGGCATTTTTTTTATTATTGCATTGTAATCATTTTGAGCTAAAAATCATTTGTTCGATTGGTTTTATTAAACATTTTGAGCTCCTTTCTCTATACAGCCTTGAGATTCTCTAGTAGTGGGCTCTGTATTTTACTCTTCCATCAGGCAGTTCAGGAAATGGCTCCTTATCTCTGACCTTCTAAACACTCATTATAGCTCAATTATTTTCTTACTGATAAGAATGTGGATTAAATAAGTGTTTATGATCTTTTAGTAATAAAAAGATATAAGTTATTAGATGCTGGCACAAAGTGAAAGTACCAGTCACACAGCTAGACAAACAATTAACCTTTTGTGACAGAACAGCTCAATATTTTAATAAAGACCAATTGAAAAAATTATTTTAGCTCAAAATGGGAAAATGCGTTCATAAAAGAATTGGCCCCAAAGGTGTACATAGCCTTCAACTTCTGATTGGCTGTTAAGGCACTGCATGGACATAATAATGTGTACTAAGGCAATCTAGGGATGGAATTCTTGCTTCTTTGTAATTACTACCTCCCTGATAATATGTCATCGACCTTAGGACATTAAAAGCATTTAAAGAGGACCAGTCACCAATCCTGACGTATGAAATGACAATTTGGGGACATCTATTCTTTTGACTCCATGCTGTGCCAGACTTCTCTTATTTCTGCTAAAAATTTATGAATGAAGGTACCGATGAGGGGTTAGCAGTTGGGGTGAGTCACTGCACAGTCTTAGCTGTACCTTTATCCATAAACTTCTAGCAGGAATAAGAGAAGAACGGCACAACATAGATTCATAAGAATAGATCCTCCAGAATTGTTATCAGATGGGGCATGCAAGTAGGTACTAAAACAGACAAGTCAAGAAAGGTGAAAGGTCCTCTTTATCTATTAAGACTAGAGGATTGTGTGGGCACTGCCAATATGCCTGTGTAGTCACTGTCAAGATGACGGCTGGAATACACGGCTACGCTCTCACCTCAGGAATGGAGAATGCTCAAGTACTGTCAGTTTCAATGTAGTACTCAAATCTGTTTGTAACACAGTACAAATGGGGTCAGGTTTAGTATGACAGAAGATCAGAGGTCCTCAGGGCTGTCAGGTCATACCACCATGCCCTAACAGGTGCGTGGACATATTTCTATGCACAGGCGCAGTTTACTGGCATACATAGGCATGCTAATACATTGTAATAAAAAGAATGTAAAATTAAGTCAGTTTGTCCAGCCATGAACTTGTATATACAATACAACGTGGTAAATTCCGTAGAATGACCCCGATATAACCGTATCATTATAAGTTTCATGGCATGTAAAATACAAAATACGAGCAGCACAATAACCAAACAGATAAATGTTAGGGCAAATCCTCCTTAATACAGAAATAGTAAAAATGAGACAGTACTTAAAAAGTAATTGGAAAAAGAGTGGACTTCCTTTATTCAACCTTCCTGTGACTTATAGTAGAACAACTAGTATGTTGCCCTGCGTCCCTGTTCTTTTATGCCCCTTTCACACGAGCGTCACGGATTAGGTCCAGATGCGTTCAGGGTGCATTCAGGAAAACTCGCACCATTTTGCAAGCAAGTTCAGTCAGTTTTGTCTGCGATTGCATTCAGTTGTTCAGTTTTTTCCGCGCGGGTGCAATGCATTTTGATGCGTTTTTCACGTGCGTGATAAAAAACTGAAGGTTTACAAACAACATCTCTTAGCAACCATCAGTGAAAAACGCATTGCATTGTGTTTTTTTCACGCAGCCCCATTCACTTCTATGGGGCCAGGGCTGCGTGAAAAACGCAGAATATAGAACATGCTGCGATTTTCACGCAACGCAGAACTGATGCGTGAAAAAAACGCACATGTACACCGACCCATTGAAATGAATGGGTCAGGATTCAGTGCGGGTGCTATGCATTCACGTCACGCATTGCACCCGCGCGGAAAAATTGCTTGTGTGAAAGGGGCCTTAGTGCGCTGGCGCTGAGTGAACCTGTAATCAGATTCAAAAGATACATGGAAAGATCAGACTCAAAGAGAGCTGTGCAGATCAGAGATGGCAAATCGGGCATGTGCACTGTCATACCAGTGCCCCAGGAGTTCACTGCGCATGCACCTTCATCTATACCTTGCCAGCTAGTGATTGACAACTGCGAACACTAGAATATGTTGGTAAACCACAGAAAAATAATAAAAAGATAAAATTGTATTATCGCAGACCGCTTTCAATAGGGTCAAGTGAAAGGTATTAAAAATAGGAAATGTGGACTATAGTGAGCAGAAGAACAATAGTGAGTGAGAGGTAACAAGGACAGTAGCAGGTAATGGATCGTTGGCCTATCGCGCTCATTCAACTTGAAGAACTCATTGAAATGTATGTACCATATAAATATATAATGTGTTCTTAATATATCCAGTAAGAGTATATAACTGAAATATGATATTATGAAATCAAAGAGAAAAAACATTTTTTCATGTATATCCTGAAATTACATATGTAAAAGTCCTGATAACCCTGTATGTAAGTTCCTGTAAAAATCACTACATCCCAAGACAACAGCAGAGCAGTTGCATGTTTTTAGGTTTGTTTGTTTTTAAAAACCCAACCACTTTCTAATCATAGCAGGCTGGCGCTGCCTCCTCTTCATTGTTTACCTGGTCGCCGTAACATACGTAGTGGTGAGCAGGTGTAATTACACCCAAGCCGCTCCATTCATTTCAATGGGATGTCTCTGTAGTATACACTTGTATAGGAACGAGCCGTCTCATTGAAATGAATGGAGCGGCTTGGGTGTAATTACACCTGCTCACCACTACTTAATGAAGAGGAGGCAGCGCTGGCCCCCAGCCAGTCATGAGAACAAGGACCCCGCACCCTGTAGAGCCCCCAGAAATGAAACAAGTGGGCAGTTAAGCTTGCATGTGGCTGCCCCATTCATTTCTAGGGGAGTTCCAGAGATTGCAGAGTACAGCGCTCAGCAATCTGTGGAACTCCCCTATCAATGAATGGAGTGGCCACGTGCATGCCCAACTGGCCACTCCGTTCATTTCCTGGGGCTCAACAGGGTACATGGTCCCTGTTTTCATGATTGGTTGGGGACCCCCACCGATCTAATAGTTATCCCCTAGCCTGTGGATAGGGGATAATGTTACAAAACTGGAATTCCGCTTCAATTAAGCCAAGATATTTATTTCTATCATCTTTCTTTTCAGCCAGCATATCCACCGCAGCCAGGATTTCCGACCGGTGCTGCATTCCATGTAAGCTTTGAGTGCAGCACACTTTTTTCCCTTAGAAGACTAATGACTGGCGTTATTGTTTTTTCTTTTATAATGTGGAACATAAATCCTATGAAGATCTGAAGATCAAAAAAAGCAGTCATCACATAAAAATTACGGCTCATCCTAGCAATATGCCATGATTTTTTTTTATGATTTTACTGGAGTTAGACATTATATATATATATATATATATATATATATATATATATATATATATATATATATATACATATCTCTGAGAGGGATAAAATGGTTTGTATGTTTTTCAGAGACAAAAAAACATCTTTCTTTTTTTTTTTTTCAAGTTAGGGGGAATGTATCAAGGCCTGCACTCCAGAATTATAGCTTCAAAAAGTCACAGAATAGGAACTTTGTGACTTTTTAGGGTCAGCTGAGCAAAACTTTTGTAACCTTTTGCATTTTTACACCACATACTTGAGTTTTGAAACGTGGATGTGGTTAGCTTTGTTAAAGGGGTTTTCTGGTATTTACATATTAATCACCTATTCTTAGGATAGGTCATCATTACTAGATTGCCAGGGGTCCAATTCGTGGGACCCCCACCGATCAGCTGTACAAAGAGGCCATGGTGCTATGAGTGCTTAGGCCTCTTACTAGGCCATGACAAGTCACATTCATTGGTCACATGGCCTAGGCGCAGCTTATCCCTATTCAGATGAGTGAGGCTGAAGGTCTCATATTAAAGGGGTTCTCCAGGAATTAAAAAAATGAAAATACTTAAATATTATCTTATAATAAATATATTCACAATACCTTTCATTACTTAGAATGGCTTGTTTTGTCTAGGGAGCAATCATTGGGAGAAATAAAATGGCTGCCGTCCTATCAGTACACACAAAACCTGTCTTAATCACACAGGAGGACAAGTTACTTCACCACAATGAGCCATAGTGCTGCCTCTTCCTCCTCTCTGTTCTGCTCAGGAATCATGATCCTGAATACAGGTGAATCTCTGTGGGAATAGTGAAGATGAGGAGACATGAGAGGAGGTGTGGCTAATAAGCAGCAGCACTTGTATGCAGTCTCCATTACCACAGCCCCACATTACCACAGTCTGTCCTGTCTGTCCTCTCTGTACTTCATGTCTCCTCATGAATTAAATTCCCCAGAAATTCAGCTAAAGTTCTTATCATCTGTGTTCATGATCATAATCCTTGACAAGAGAAGGATGAGGCAGCTCTTTACCTCAGTGTTGTAAAGTAACTTGTCCCCATATGTGATCAGGACAGGTTTTGTGTGAACTAATGGGACAGTGGCCATTTTGTTTCCCCTGATTGCTCCTCAGACAAAACGAGCCATTATAAATAATAAAAGGTATTTGAGAATATATTTATAATAAAATAATATTTAATTATTTTCATTTTCTTAATTCCTGGAGAACCCCTTTAATGAACTATCTTGAGGACAGGTCAACAATATGTAAATCCTGGAGAATCCCTTTAAATAGTTTCAGTCCAGTATTATCACTGCTACTTTTCAAAAAGTCACAACCTCTCTCCAGTAGGGGGCGCTGTAGGAAAACTGGAGTAGCATTTGTAGACAAGTGTTAGGTTTGGAGATGAGCCACACATTTCATAAATTTGGTGCAAAACACTCCAATGCAGTCTCAAGCAGAACAAATATTACCCTCATGATAAATTACTCTTTGTGTTTTCTTCACAGCCCGGTCCATTTAATCCACATGAAAATTATGTAAGTACACAATGTAGAGTTCTTCTTTGCATTATGTCTGTAATTAAAGAGGATCTGTCGTCTCTCCTGACCAATTTACTCCCTATGAAAAAAATTGTGATTGTCTTTTCTTTGATGGAATAAAAAATTAACTGCACGTTGCTCCAGAATTATTTTGTGGTGAATTCAAGTATTCATAAAACCCGACATGCCTGGGGTGTGAGAGGTCTCCTTTTAAAGCAAAGCATTATTTTATTTATATGCTCATACATCCTTTGTCATGGTCTCCAAGAAATAACTGTAGTAACTCTAGTAATTGTCCCTATAAAGTATAACAATCTACAGAACTGTTTGAGGGCTTGTTTTTGTACTTTTTGATCACATTTAATACAATTTTTGGTGACCAAAAAAAAACAGCAAATCGCCCATTTTTATTTTCTTCCATTGTGTCATTTAACACACATGATAAGTATTTTATTTTAATACCATGTACATTTTTGGATGCGACAGTACCTATCGTATATTGTTGATTTTTATGTTTTCTTTTTTTTAAAAAAGCTACTTTTTTATTGTAAATTTTTAGTCCCCATAGGGGCCATGAGTATACAGCCTTCTGATCACTTGTACCATACACTACAATAGAATACTACTGCAGTCTATAGGATTTTGACAGGCCTCCTATGGCAGCGCTTAAAATGTAGCCTTTTATGGCAGAGCTCAGAGCATTCACAAGTCCCCAGGCTGCCATAGTAACCAATTGGGAAGCCCGCAATTTCGCCATGGAGAACAGGGGGAGTTCCATCCCTCTGTCTAACACCTCACATGCGACTGTTGCTATCTACCATGGCATCCGAATTGATTAATAACCAGGATGGTCTTTGACAGCGGTGTCAGCTGTGTTAGACAGCCGGCACCTGTCAGCATACTTCCCTTACATGCGTGAAGTACAGTGTTATAATACATCATGGTTAAAAAAAAAATTGTTTATAGATCCAGTGCCAACTAGTTAATTCAGTATACCTGTTTGTTACAATAAACTGGTGTCCTACAGTACTGGGCTGTGAAGGATGTCCTGAGCTTACCACTACCTACTTTATTATTCCTACAGGCAGTCCCATACCAAACTAACATCTATGGAGGCCTGTTTCCTTCCAAGGTGATTGTCGTCAGAGGAACTGTTAATGCACACCACCCAAAGAGGTATTTATTTCCTGCACCATGTATAGTACCAAAATATATTATAGAGTTGTCCTCACTCACATCAGTCTGTCCCTTTAGAACTCACAATCTAACACTTCTTGGGCAAATGTCATAGAAATACAGTTAACTTATCAGTGCGTTTTTTGGAGCATGGGAGCAAACTGTAAAACCTAGAGAAAACCCACACAAACATGGTGAGAATGTACAAACTCCATTGGTCAGTTTGGAACCTACCACCCCATGTGTTAAAGGAGTTGACCTTGCTCAGCTATTTTCAGACCTCCCATAAACATTAATGAAGTGGGGTACATGTGCTGCCACCTTTTTGTTCACAGTGGCCACACGAAAGGTGGAACCTGCATCATTCTTACATTGAGCCATGTGCTGATTTTACTATTTTACAATTTCTAGTGTAAGAGGGTGTGGGAGGTGCATGGAATCAAAGAAATATAATGAAATATTTGTATTAACCCACTTTTTCAAAATCTGTCTACAGATTTCATATCAACCTGAAATTTTGTGGAGGAACTGCCTTTCATTTCAATCCAAGATTTGATGAACACACTATAGTCCGAAACAGCTATCTGAATAACTGCTGGGGAAAAGAGGAACGGCAAATGCCAAGCTGTGGAATGGGTTTTGTACCTGGTCAAAGCTTTGTGGTAAGTATAGCTAGAAAAGACATAGGGGAAATTTATCAAAGACTGGCGTCTTATGCCGGTCTATGATATATAAGATATACCATGCGCTGCCTGAGGGCACTCCTAATTTATGACGAGACACACCCCTCGTCATAAATTAGGCACATCCTCTTGCAGTTTGTGCACCTAGAGTGAAATCTACACAGCTCGAAGCTACCGTAGATTTCAGTCTTCTTTTACGCCCGTTCCATAACATAAAAGAAGATAAATTCACTGGGGCCTGTTCCCTCACCTCACCTGCTTTTCAGGATAGTGGCAAGGGCTGTATGGAAAAGCCACCTGTGCCTAGATTTGGGAGGACAAGTTACTTCACAACACTGAGCTAAAGAGCTGCCTCATCTCCCTCTCTGCTCTGCTTGTCAGAGATTATTATCCTGAATACAACTAATATGATCTTCAGCTGAATCTCTGTAGGAAGTGAGTTCATGAGGAGACATGAAGTACAGAGAGGAGGGTGGGGGTGTAGTAATGAGCTGGTGCACTTGTATGCAGTCTTCATTACCACAGCCCCACATTAACACAGTCTGTCTTGTCCATGTTCTCTGTACCTCATGTCTCCTCGTGAGCTCCATTCCTACAGAGATTCAGCTAATGTTCTTATCATCTGTATTCAGGATGATAATCCCTGACAAGTAGATCAGAGAGAAGGATGAGGCTCTTTAGCTCAGTGTTGTGGAGTAACTTGTCCTCCTGTGTGATTAGGACAGGTTTTGTATGTACTTATAGGACGGTGGCCATTTTATTTCTCCTGATGATTGCTCCCTTGACAAAACAAGACATTATAACTAATGAAAAGTATTTGGGAATATATTTATAATATAGTAATATTTAAGTATTTCCATTTTATTAATTTCCAGAGAACCCCTTTAAAGAGGACCTTTCATAGTTTTTTTTTTTTTTTTTTTTAGTTTAGAAAAATACCTTTTCTTGCGGGGTACCCCCCACTGATGCTGCCACCCTGCCTGTTTTTTTTAAATATTGCTCCTACGCCCCGCTGTGCCCCCCTGTAGTTTTTGCGCTCGGTATATTAATACCGACCATCGGTAAAGGGAGGAGGAGCCGCCAGGGTTTCTCAATGGGCGTCTCCTTCTCCCTGGCTGTGCCACTAGCCAATCACAGCAGCAGCAGCAGCATCAAGAAAAGGTATTTATCTAAACTAAAAAAACAAACATAAAAGGTCCTCTTTAGCTTGTAGAGATAATTGCCTCAGCATTAATGTTGGATCATAATTATAAGGGCTGCAAAATATTTATTGGCAAGATTTGAACATTTTTGGTTGGATTTGAACATTTTTCCTGACATCAGATATGTCTGTTTTGTGTTCCCCTGAAATAACAGTTCTGGAGCATCTTTTCTGCAACTCTGCATTGGGGCATTCCTTAGTTATCCTTCCTTATTATTTATGAATTAATTCACAACTACATCTTACATTCTCCTTGTCAGGCGTGGTGACATGTACACCATTACAATAACAATGTTTGCTGCCAGGAACATAAAAGAAATGAGTGTTCTAGAATAATTTGGGTATGACGTGTATTGAAGCTTTGAGGATCTTGTGCAATCTTCAAATTGGTCATGGAACAATTTGCAATTTTTTGCCAAAAATAGCATGGGATAAAAAAGAGAAATGTAAACTTTTTAGATCTACTTCAGTGCTTCAAAGCTGCAGTTTGTGAATGTAGCCTAATCCCATCTCCCTTCCAGTGGCTGATTAAATTCTTATTGTAACATTTTTATGTGAGATAATAATTGGATCTGATAGATATGTAATAGACATGAATTCTAGAGGTGGTATACGCAGAAGATCTGCTGCTGCTCCCTGATCTGCGCAGATGCTGACTGTACATGTGCCGCTCCACTTCTGTACCCAGAGCAGCACAATTGTCACAATTGGAGATCCTCTGCGCTTGCACCACTACTTGAAGCAACGGTGCAGGCTCAAGATTGATGGGGCCAGACTAGATGTCTGACTCTGTCAAACAATGCGAAAGGGAGAGCGTCTTTAGCAACGGGGCTCAAGAAGGCTTATTTTTTTGTATGGATCTTTTTGCTCATCACTATTGGATACCTGAGTAGATGAGTGATTTAGATTTTGTATAATCTGTGTAGAATTTTTTTATTACGGGGGGATTTATCATGGCCTTGGCACCCATATCATTTGCACAAATATTTCGCTGTCACTACTTTTTTTTTTTTTTTTTTTTGTGGTCAGGCTTATGAGGATGGGCTTGTTCTCCTGTGACCAGAAACGGGTGTAAATTTTAGCACAAATCCAGGCCTATGTAGATATGCTTTTCGTGATACATAGACAGCCAGAGGATATTCCAAATTTATCCAGATGCCTTCACCTCAAAACCTAATTTTTCTCAGCAATGGAGGCACATGTGAACATGGGACCAACACAGATGCCTTCAGCTGCCAAGTACACATGTAACAGGCCAGTATCATAGGTACAAATCTGCTGACAGATGCACTTTAATAAATTCCGCCACTCTATAGTCCAGCTAGTGTATGTGAAAACCTATCCATACTTTAAAATACAGTATGACTAGTCTCTGTAGAATGTGAATATCCTTAAACAGCATCTGAAATATCATCCATTTTTTTTCCATAGATTGAAATAATTTGTGAGCACAACCATTTCAGAGTAAATGTGAACGGGATCCATGTGTGCAACTTCAATCACCGTGTGCCACATCTCCAACAAATAGACACCCTGCAAATTGAAGGCGATGTTGTGCTGCAGCATGTTCAGATTTAGATTATGCTTATTGCAGTTCAGGCTTTTCTCAGTGGTTATTACTTTGATACATCTACAGTATACGTTTAGTGTAAGAAAGAAAACATTATGTATAGTATATAATGGTTTTATATGAAATATATACAGTACATATACATGTATAATTAAAAAGTAAACTATCATAATATGGAAATAAAAGTTGAACCTGAAATTTTAAATAAATTCCAGATTTTCAGTTAATTTGCTTTTTTGTGTGGGTGTTGTGTTGTGTGGGATCATTGTGTAAACCTTGTCTAGTCTCCTACAGAACATAAATGTATACCTGTCAACTTGTTCACAAATCGAACTTCCAAGTTGTGAGCGTAGATGAGCAGCATCCACAATACTTCCCATAGTGCTGTGTGCTGCAGAGCAGCTAGAAATGTAAATGCCTACCACACCCTTCCCTTGGTCAAAAACTCTGCCCACTACACCCCCATCATCCCTTTCTGACTCCTCCTATTGTTTCTTCCCACACAGGTTCAATATGACAAGCAGTGGATTCTGCCTACCCTGCTTATGGATTGAGGACACTGACCAGCCCATTCAAAGATCCCATGGGTCTGACATCACGACCATTCGGGCTAAAATTCTGACAGATGGGATCATGGGAGGCCTGGTTGTGATGTCAGAGGAAATACATGGTGTCATTTATTTATACCAGAGTTTTATACACCGGTCTTAATATCCTTGATACGCCTAACAGTCTTAAATATACACCAGCTCCCTTGCTGGCATAGATTTCGATAATTTTCTATGCCAAAAACGGGCGTAGAAAAGAATGAATGAGACATGCCTGCTGGCCTGCTCAGGGGGAGCACAGGGAAACATATATACCTAGTTAAAGGGAATATGTGACCTAGAGAATCGATATTTAACCAAAAGTATGTCCTCAAAGTACTTCATACCTTTTTTCCATATGTATTTTTTTTCTTTTGAGCTTGTATTATAATACAATACAATATAATACAAGCTCCAAAGAAAAATAAAAACGTATGTAAAGAAGGTATGAAGTACTATATGGACACTTTTTAATCAGATTGTTTTTATTAGCATTTTCAAATAAAAAGGTACAACAACGTACAACAGCACAGACTTATCCACAGCATATAGATAATTAGAGCAAGAGCGGTACAACAAACAACCCTTCCAATATCTGCGTCCCCCCCCCCCCCCCCCCTCAAAACCACCCCCTGCAACATTTTGGGTCTTTTGGAAGGTTTTTCAAAAAGTGGTCGGTGCTGGGCTAACCATTGCAGACTTGGCACATTTTATTATAATATACACCAAGAGTCTACACCAGCAACCTTGCTAGCATAGATCGCAGTTCTGGAGCATGGACATGCACAGATGTGCTACAATTATTGCGGTGGGCACTTGTGCCACATCTTACACCAGTGGTGGATAGATTAAGATTAGTTTTAATAAATGTGTGTGTATATATATATTTTAGTAATCCTAATTTGTAGACAGTCTAGTGTAAATGCTGCCACTGATCGGTCCACTGTGTACTCTAAATGCTGCTACTGACCAGTCTGCACAGTTGGTGAATAAACCTCATTCATATTTGAAGACAGCGAGTGCTGCGGTCATCTATTCCCATCTACTGGTACTTCGGGGCCCGACACCGCTGGCACCACCACCATTTGATCCGAATCAGAGAGAGTAGTGCTGTCTCTCCATCCCTATAGCTACTGACCAGTCCACACTCTAGTATAAATGCTACCACCAGTAAGTCCACAGTCTTGTGTAAATGCTGCCACCGGTCAGTCCATAGTATAGTGTAAATGCTGCCACTGGTCAGTCCACAGTCTAGTGTAAATGCTGCCACTGGTCAGTCCACAGTCTAGTGTAAATGCTGCCACTGGTCAGTCCACAGTCTAGTGTAAATGCTGCCACTGGTCAGTCCACAGTCTAGTGTAAATGCTGCCACTGGTCAGTCCACAGTCTAGTGTAAATGCTGCCACTGGTCAGTCCACAGTCTAGTGTAAATGCTGCCACTGGTCAGTCCGCAGTCTAGTGTAAATGCTGCCACTGGTCAGTCCGCAGTCTAGTGTAAATGCTGCCACTGGTCAGTCCGCAGTCTAGTGTAAATGCTGCCACTGGTCAGTCCACAGTCTAGTGTAAATGCTGCCACTGGTCAGTCCGCAGTCTAGTGTAAATGCTGCCACTGGTCAGTCCACAGTCTAGTGTAAATGCTGCCACTGGTCAGTCCACAGTCTAGTGTAAATGCTGCCACTGGTCAGTCCACAGTCTAGTGTAAATGCTGCCACTGGTCAGTCCGCAGTCTAGTGTAAATGCTGCCACTGGTCAGTCCACAGTCTAGTGTAAATGCTGCCACTGGTCAGTCCACAGTCTAGTGTAAATGCTGCTACCGGTCAGTTCACACTCTAGTGTAAATGCTGCCATTCGTCAATTCACAGTTAGTGTAAATGCTATCACCAGTCAGGCCAAAATCTAATGTAAAGGCTGCTGCTAGTCAGTCCATAGTCTAGCGTAAATACTGCCACAGTTTATAATCTACTGTAAATACTGCCACTGGTCGGTCCTCAATCCAGTGTTATTCTTCTGCCGGTCAGTCCATAGTCTAGTCTAAATACTGCCACCAGTCAGTTTATAATCTTGTGCAAATACTGCCACTTTGTCAGTCCTTAATCTAGTGTAAATGTATAGAGGTAGAGAGTATAGTGTAATCTAACAGATTTTATACATATCAAGGAACTTCTCAAACTGATGCCGAAATCAACAACATACAATCATAAAAAAAGAAAAAGCAAGGGTGTTGGAATACCCAGTGAGCACTACAACAGTATACAAAAAATTAAGAACTTTTATTGGAAAAAAAAAAAGAAATAGAAAACATTTTAAACAAGTATTGACTAGTTCAAAGACAGACTGCTGCAAGGTACCAGTGCTAACTGCTGAGCCACCATGCTTCCTGTTAGGGACTGTCATGTACTGTGTTAAGTCTCATTTTCTACAATAATTGTAGTCACCTGCTGAGAATGGAAGTTATGACAACAGAGATAAGCATAAGTATGCAACTATACTTCCTGTTATAAAATGTGTGGTATTTGTGCAGCAGACATTTTTTAACTGCAAATTTCACCCTGAGAATGTAACATAGAAAGCAATGATGAAACAAAGTTATTTGAAAGATCAATGAAAGTGCCTAGAAATATGCTTGCATATAATCTTTCCCTGTATTGAATATCTTGATTTTTTTTTTAAAGAAAAGTGGAGAACCATTGCCTCCCCAGCGTTCAATAGTTATTGTCTCGTTAGCTTTTCACAAATGTATTCAGGTTAGGTTTAATTTAAAAATGAAAACATGAACAGGATTCAGGGATACATTACATCTAGAAACTAATAAAAATATATTAACTATAAAATATATAATACAATATAATAATTAAAATGTATTAGATATTGCCATGTAGAGTGGTCTGTTTAATAGTTAAGTAACTTGTTTGCTTGAATAAAAGCTACTACATTATAAGGTCAGATAATATCCACATCGTCATAATCGTTATCATCTTCTGCAAGCACGTCAACATATTCCAGGTCATTAGCACGGTCTGTAAAAAAAAATACACATAGCATGTATAAATAATGTATATACAGTATAGTTATCCATCACCCTATTTCCATTGTTTTTTTACTCCACTAAAGAAAAATCGGCTTTTTAACAGAGTTGTAATAAAACTGTAGGATTTTATACTGCTATAGTTGTACTAGAACTATTTCTGTAATATATTTAAAGTGGTTGGCCAGCAGATAAAATATTTACAAAAGACTCTCCCTCGTCAGCCTTCTCAATACACGAAATTAAAGGGGTTATCCAATACCATAAACTGCCCATGTGCCAAGGCCCCTCACAGAATATACTTACCCCGCTACCCGATCCCTGCACCACTGCTGCTTCTCAAGCGCCACATGTGATGCTAGGGAGGCTCATCCCCGTCCCCGCCTGCCATTGGCTGCTCGGGGAGAAGCAGCAGCGGCAATATGGGGACCAGGAGCGACGCAGGAAGCGGGTAGTGGGGTAAGTATATTTCCTGTGGCACATGGGGGGGGGGCCGTTTATGGTATTGGATAACCCCTTTAACATTCAGCTAAAGTCAAATTGCTAATGTCTAGAGGGGTGGGATGGGTTAGGGTCTCAAAATAAAACATTGTTTTTTATTATTATCTTTTTTATGTCTCTTCAAGCCAGTTTAGTGTGGATACCATCAGGAGAAGGATATCCTCTCTTCTAAGATTCTAGATTATAATTAGAGAGAAAATCTTGGATTTGTCTTGGTGACCAGGCCATCAGTAGGCTAACCGCTTGTTTTGTTTTTGTATTTTTTGTACTGTCTAATGGCACTTTAATGTTCTATAGAATGTATTTGGAAGCTGGAGAAAAAATATTTAATAGAGTGGAATTGTTAAAACACACAATTGTAACATTTATTTATGGGTTTTGTTCTAATGGCATAGTACGGCATTTTATGGTAAAAATGTCGCATTAGCTTCATTATGTGGGTTGGTAAGAGTACAATGATATACAGTTTTTCTTATGCTTTACTACTTTTTTAAAATATAAAGAACTTTGAAAAAAAGCAATTTTGTTGCATCGCCATAACTTTTTTATATTTCCATCTACAGAACTGTGTATGGGCTCTTTTTTGTAGGATGAGCCGTCATTTTTATTGATACCATTTTTGGTCACTTTTTATAACATTTCTTTGGAGTTTAAATGGCCAGAAAACGGTGCTAAGAATAACCCCAGGGTGCCCCCACATAATAGTGCTGCCCCTATAGTTTCCCCTTACAATAGTGCTGCCCCTAAATTCCCCCCTTACAATAGTGCTGCCCCCATAATGTGCCCCTTATAATACTGCTGCCCCATTACTGCCACCTCTCAATAGTGAAGCACCTGTAGTTGAAATACCCCCCCCCCCCCCGGGTGCCTCCAGGACAAGAGCCTGACAAAATAAAGGTTCATGTTCACAAATGTGCTCCACAAAAGGTAAGTTTGTACTGCTCTCCTCAGCCTCTTCCTAGTGCTGTCAGCTTTTTAACATGGTCAAAACTACACCCTTTAAAGAATACCAAATAGGAACCAATTTCTGGTGTCAGTATGACACTTCATTGCCACATAGTTGTAAACAGAGACAGACGGAGGGGTCATGAGCAGGGGTGGACTGGCCATAGACCTTGCACATCAATCAATAGCGATTTTCTGCAGAGGTTACATGCCCCTGTGTCAACATGTTATTGCTAGTCTAGGAAGTAAAAAGAGGTGGGGGACCAGGTATTATTAGCGGTTTGAATTTTTTTTCCCTGGAAAACCACTTTAATGATATTGTCGGCTGCCAGAAAACCCTTGAAAAATGTAAGTCATTACTGTAACCATAGTTGAGTAACTAACTATCAATATTAACGTAATCATTACCTGTGATGTGTCCAACGGAATCATAAGATGTATATGAAAATCTGTCATTTATGCTGGGTAACTGTAACTCTGCGTTATAGTTGCGGCCATTATATGCAGAATCTGTGAAAATAAAAAGATACACTGTATATTTAGAGAGAGGCTGAAGCAGTAAGAAAATGTTATCCTGCAGATATTATGGCTCAGTGCTCACTTATTCCTTGTTGCTGATGAGTGACTGGCTCTTTCTTCACAGCAGAGTACATCACTTGGCTTGTAATATCTACTTTTGAATTGGTATCTGAAGGAAAAAAACATAGGGACAGATTTATGATGCCCATAGCAGCCAATCACACTGAAGTTTTCATTTTACAAGAGCACTTAGCTGAGCTACGATTGGTTGTTCTGGGTAAAAAGGCAGTTTTTAATGAGGTCCATACAATTTACATGAAGTAACAATCCATGTAAGATGTCTCCATCATCTGGGAATTCAGACACATTCAATGGGTAAAAAGTTTGATGCATTTCTTAAAAAGAGTATGTTTCCTAAATGATGCCCACCAAGGGACAAAGCTTGGCAGGGCACTGAGAAAAAAGTAGATCCATACTTTTTTGGCAGTACATAGCATATTGATTGCACAGAAAATTAAGTTTAAAGGGGTTGTCCACCTTTCAGCCAAACCCACATGTTGCTGGACCTGCGGAGGGAAGCATACTTACCTGATCACTGCCGAAAGGGTTCTGGCTGCTTCAGTCCCCAGCTGCCACGCTGTGGTTCTGCTTGTCCACATCCGGTTTGATGGGGATCAGTAATGTTGCTGCAGTCAGTAAATTGACAGTCCCTCTAAAGATCGAAGGGGCCCCTTACAGTACCAGTATTGGATGAAAATCACAAGCAGGATATGGTCCAGGGTACAAGAAAGGTGCACATTTCCCAAGAAGACCAGCATGACCATCTAGACCAGGCATGCTCAACTTGCGGCCCTCCAGCTGTTGCCAAACTACAACTACCAGCATTCCCGGACAGCCTACAGCTATCAGCCTACAACAGGGCATGGTGGGAGTTGTAGTTTTACAACAGCTGGAGAGCCGCAGGTTGAGCATCCCTGATCTAGACCATCAAGGTACCCTCTCGGGCAATATATTTCCTTATGCTTCATTGGGGCCAGCATCAATAGTGAGATAACTGGTGTTCTTTAGGCATTTTCTGCATGATTCTGTCTGGTCTTGCGTATAGTTATCATCCTCTAATTCTTTTTTCTACTTAATAGGAGAACATTTTTTATATCATTTTTATTTATACCTAGATTAAAAGTTGTTTTAAGTGATCCCTAGATCACAGCAGTGGCAGTAACCCTTGACTACAAAAAGTAAGCAAAGATAGGGAAGAGGGATCCCAAACAAGAAAAGGAGATACTTCAGAAAAAAAAAGAATATATTGGGTAAGTGCTTTTTTTTCCTACAGGACAGGACGCAGTTAATTAGATGAGAATATCACTTTAATGCTGAGGTGAAGTCGTTGGGACAGGTTTAATGGAAGGGCTTGGAGAACTTGCAGGGCTCTGGACCGTCCTTGGGCACATGTGATGTGATTTACCTACCAAATTAAACTTTTTCTCTGTGCAATCAATCCTCTATGAACTGCAAAAAAGATATGTGCCAATGTTCTTCTAAGTGATCTACCAAGCACTATCACCAGACACACTCCCTTTCAAGTGGTTGTCTCTTTATTTATATGCCCCATTAGCTCATCATTCCCCGGCTTGTGCTGCCTCTCATTCAGCTCAACAGGCATGATGACATCACTGCATTGTGTCTGCCTGCTGGGAGCTGTACGAGGATGGGAATGGTGGAGCAGGTGGCTGATGGCTCCTTGCTTCACCATTGCATTCAACCTTATCTGTATCCTCAGAATGCAAATACAGTTGAAATCCTGACATGCTACATGACATCTCCTAGGACAGTTGCCAAAATTTGGGATGTGTGTTCTCTTTTTCTATTCATTTTTCTATACATTTCTGGGTTGTGTCCCTTTAACTGCTACAACTACATTAAAGAGGACCTTTCACCACTCCTGACATGTCTGTTTTAATAGCTTCACACGTTCTCTGTGTAATAACAATTCTGGAACACCTATTCTTATGGCTCTATGTTGTTCCATTCTTCTATTACATTTCTTTTATTATGAATGAATTGCTATTTGTCTGCAGTAAGGGTACAGAGGGGTGGTAACCAGTTGGGGGTGTGTACCTGCAAAGTCTGAAAATGGCAGCACTGATCGCATAGAGTCAGACTGTGCAGGTACACCCCCCCAACTGGTTACCTCCCCTCTGTACCCTTACTGAAGGCTAATAGCAATTCATTCATAACTTCTAACAGGAATAATAAAGGAATGACACAACATAGAGCCATAAGAATAGATGTTCTAGAATTGTTATCACTTGGAGAATGTATGCAGCTATTAAAACAGGCATATCAGGAGTGGTGAAAGGTCCTCTTTGAAGGGTTTTTTAGACTAAAGGAGAGTCTGTTAGCACTTTTGATCATGCTAAACTGCTGGCAACACAAGGTAGGGGCTACAGTTGTCATGTTGGGAGGAGGGGCTGTGAAGTAGCTCAATGCATAGAACACTTCACAGTGATGCTCGGCCTTCAGGGTGCTTGAAGGACAAGAGCCTGACAAGATAAAGGTTCATGTTCACACAAGTGCTCCACAAAAGATAGTGCTGTCAGCAGTTTAGCATAATCAAAACTATTGACGGACACACTAATATGAAATAGTAACCAATATCTGGTGTCAGTACGGCACATCATTGCTACATTGTTGTAAACTGAGACATATGAGAGGTCATAAGAGCAGTGGTGCTGGAGAGGTACAGATTTGTCATTTAAAGTGCTACTTAAAACTGCTAAAAATGCTGCACATCTATAGTGATTGGCTGCAGAGGCTACATGGCGCTGTGTCGATATGTTATTGCTGGACCAGGAGGTAGAAAGGGACGGGGGATCAGGCAGTGTCAGAACATCCCTGAGGTAAGTGTGGCTTTTTTTTTTTTTCTGGAAAACCACTTTAATGATATTGTCATTACTGTAACCGTAGTTGAGTAACTCACTATCTGTATTCACGTAATCATTGTCTGTGATGTGTCCAATGGAATCATAAGATGTATATGAAAATCTGTCATTTATGCTGGGTAGCTGTAACTCTGCTTTATAGTTGCGTCCATTATATGCAGAATCTGTGAAAACAAAAAGATATATTTAGAGAGACGTTGAAGCAGTATGAAAATGTTATCCTGCAGATATTATGGCTCAGTGCTCACTTATTCCTTGTTGCTGATGAGTAACTGGCTCTTTCTTCACAGCAGAGTACATCACTTGGCTTGTAATATCTACGTTTGCATTGGTATCTGAAGGAAAAAACATAGGGACAGATTTATTAAAACAGATTTGTAAAAGATTTATTTTACCACTTTATTTTATCACTTTAATAAATGAAAGTCAAGCTATGATTGGTTGCTCTGGGCAAAAAGGTAGTTTTTAATTAGGTGCATAGAATTTACATGAAGTAACAATCCATGTAAGATGTCTCCATCATCTTGGAATGCAGACTCATTCAATGGGTAAAAAAGTTTGATGCATTTCTTTAAGAGAGTATGTAATGTGAATTATGCCGACCAAGGGACAAAACTTGGCAGGGCAATGAGAAACAGGTGGGCACATACCTGTGGAGGGAAGCAAACTTTCCTGCTCCCTGCCACAGGGTCTTGGGTCCTTCAATCTCCCATTGCCATGCTGTGGTCCTGCTCATCCACATCTGGTCTCACAGGGGTCACATGTGCTGCTGCAGTCAATAAATTGCCACAGCAGTGATGTGCCCTCCATGCATCATGTCAATGTGTCACATGATGCATGTCACCACTGCAACCCGTCAAACAGGATGTTGTTGAGTGGGACCAAAGCGAAGCAGCGGTGGACAGCAGGGAGCAGGCAAGTATGTTTTTCTCCATAAGTACAACGACATGGAGGGTTTGGCTGAAAGGCCCTCCGAGGGTGGACAACTCCTTTAAAGGGTTTCTCCAGGATTCTTCTTTTAACTGTCCCCCCTCCCTCCTGTCAGTCGGACCTGTGAAGAGAGATATTCTTTCTTGCTCCGTGCCTCTCCATTGGGGTGTCTGGCTCCCAGGCTGTATTCCCTGGACATGTGGGGACTGGAAACCAGTACAGAATGCAGGTATGTATTCCTCTCGAGACAATCCCAGTGTCAGACTGGGATTCCTTCGGCCTACCAGAGGAAACAAATCTTGAGGCCCAAGCCCCATATCATCAATAAAGTCCAAAAGGTTCTGAATCAAAGCTATAGACCCTAGTGGCAGGTGATTGGCTCCAAAGGCAGCCAAATGTTTTTTTTTTCTCCTGGAACTTTGGGGCCCACCAAAGGATCTTTCTGCCACTCTTGTGGGCCAGTTCGACCCTGATGCCCACCTTTGATAATGTGGGCATCACCACAGGAACAAAGGGCACATTTAACAGAACGGAACAAAGAGCACAAGCACTGTCACCAGACACTATCCCTTTCAAGGGATCGTCTCGGAAGATAACCACTATTCATAAGCCTCTTTAACGAAATCATGTCTGATGATGTGTAACTAACCAATACTTTAAAAAAAAGAAAAACATTTTATTAAAATTTTCGAAAAAGAAAAATACACAACATATATATAACAACCACTGTACCCAAGATGTGTTACTATAAAGGATACGTAGGGGCAGAAGTACCAATGTACATTAAGTAGTTGCAAAAGAAAAAGACAAATAAAAATATAACTCCCCGCTACCAAACAGCAAAAGAAGATAGAGGCGGAAGATTCAAAAGTAATACCTCATTAAAATCTCAAATAATAGCATCCACAAGAGGCATGAGCTCAAATGGTGTAGATGTGATTACATTTGTATTCACAGCTGGTGCATGGCATGTAACCATCAATGTATTTTAAAAGAAATATGTCACCAAATTGTTTTTCTGACAGTTAGGGCCCATTCAGACTGCCGTAATATTGCGGGTCCGCAATAATGCTCGGAACACGCGCCGGGCGGCCCCATTTAAAATGCCTATACTTGTATACATGCGGACAAGTATAGGACATGCTTCATATTTTTCAGCGGAGCCGCGGCACGGAGCTAGCTCCATGCGGCGGCTCCCCGCTCCCATAGAGGTGAATGGGGCCGCATCTATTCCGCAATATTGCGGAATAGATACGGCCCAATTCACACGGGCGAGTCAATGGGGCCTTAAAACCAGATAGCAGTACATAACCCTTTTTTCATATCTTTTTATTTTCTGAGTACAGATTGTTTTCAATTATGTTTTCTGAACATGATTATAGGGGTGGCCATCTTGCCTGAGCTGTTCTTAACAGCATTTACAGAGCATAAAAAAAATAGCTTTACCGCAGCCCCATGGGCCATAGACACAACGGTCAGGAGGGGACCTCATTGACTTCTATGGCAGAGTATTCTAGGAATGATCTGTGATCATTGTACATGGAAGGAATATATAAGCTTTGGCAATCACCTATTGTGAATGGTGGATCCTGTCTTATGTGTCATTATAATCCTGCCTGTAATGATATCACCTTAATGTTAGAACACATGGCTGCTTTAAGCAAAATGTGTACATGCACGGGGCCCCTCAAGCATCCACTGGATGCGAATACAGTTGAAGACTAGGAAAAAAAGAGGGTCTGCTGCATGTCCCCATCTGTCATCATTAGTGGACAGCAGTGTCACTCATAAAAGAGGCAGAGCCTGACCCATAGACTGTTGAGACTGGTAAGTCTAAGGGGAAATGTTTGATTAGTGTTGGCTTCACTGCTTCAGGATCTCAGCAGGAGAGTGTACAATATTTTATCAGGATGCAGGACTTCTGACCCAGCAAGCAGATTTACAACTCCAAATTCCAGATTAGAGGGCAGTGGACAATTAAAGAAGACTTGCAACCTCTCCAGACATGACCTTCTACCTTCTAGAAGGAACAATAGAAGAATTGTACAACATAGAGTCATAGGAATAGATGCTCCAGAATTGTTATTACATGGGCAATGCAAGTAGTTAAGCTGACATGTCAGGAGTGGTGACAGGTTATCTTTAAATAAGTTAAATTAGAACTCCCGCAAAAAAATGTATTCCATGTCCTGCTAGAAATGTACATGATGTAATCTGTAGTGAATGTCATTTTCTTACCAGTGGCTGAATTTTTGACTTATATAATCCTGAAATTTCTTATCTGTGTCATGTGACTAGGAATTAGACCCACCAACTCACACAGAGACTTATGTGTGGACAGGAAGTCTAATTCTCTATGTATTCCTATGAGACTGAAAGTGAGGCTCCCATAGGAATGAATAGAGCAGTTACTGGCTTTCTGTCCTGGGTCAGTTGGAGGTCAGGGAGTTGGTCACACGACACAGCTACAATAAGAAGAGAGGTTATTACTCACAATTACATTATCTGATAAGAAGATGACATTCACTACAGATTATATAATGCACCTTTCTAACAGGTCAGAGAATAAACATTTTTGCGGGAGTTCTTCTTTAAGTTATGAGTGAATTTTCCATTGAGCTGTGTAATGCAATGTATTGACTTTTCCTGAAACAAGTGACTTTTCTTATGAATCCATTGCTTCCATTTTTTGTTGCATCTGCATTGACTGGTTTGGGTTGAAACCACTGCACCACTCCCTACTAACTTCTGACATCCTGTCACCACAGTCAGGATTTGACTGGCCCACAGGGGAACAAGGGAATCCCCGTGGTGGGCGCTTAGTTTTCCCACCCCCTGCACAAGTGGCACATGGCAAAGTGCAATGACTGCACTACATACAGGTATTCAGTGTACAGAATCGAAACTTGTGTATGTCTTCAAATAAAAAATAAGGTAGATTATTATTTAATAAGCTACACACACATAGGGTGGCTGAGGTGACTTCTAGCTACAGAAGCAAGGTCTCCAGGACACAACAGTCTGAGGCACAGACTAAGCAGCAGGCTTGGACTGAAAATATGTGTGTTTGGGCAGTTTTAGAGATTTGCCACCAGGGGTCAGGTAATATTTGCATGTAGCTGTAGCACAGGCTTTCAGAATGAATTTTACTGGTGGGCCCTAGGCACACCAGTCCGACACTGACCACAATCCTCCTTTCTCACCTAGATAAATCTGGTTTTGAGAAGCCTGAGGAACACTGGTTACCTATTCACACTGTGGACACAATAAAAAAGAGCTATTTCTCTAATTGCTGTTACCAACAATGGCTCTCCAGCAGTTATAGTTACAGCTAAAGAATGGAAGATAGATCCAAACTGTGAATTCATAAGACAAGTTGTTTTCAGTAAAAGTCAAAAAAATTGAATGAATGAACCACAGTATGGACTAAGAAGAAAGCAGTCTGCAGAGCAAAAAGATTCAGAAGCAGAATTTGAGTCACCGTGTGTGGCATTTCTCTGACCTCTTTTACACCCAGTGGGTGGTTAACGTATCCATTGTATGCAGTGACCAGAGGTGGTTGGAGTAACAGAAACAGCATAGTACAGGTTGCTCGGCTGTTTCCATAGCTCTAGCCACCCCTAGTCACTTCATACAGAAGGTATTTCAATGTCTGCCTTGAAAAGCTGAGATAAGGAATCCCAATTAAATTGAAAAAAAATGAGGGGCCCACTTATCAGACCATTGCACTGGACCTACTAATGTGTTAAAACATCCCTATAAGGCCAGAAGAGCGAGTTCAATGTAAGGAACTTGCAGGGTGTGTCAGTGTGATTACCCATTCTGACCTCTGCTCCTCTGACAGGATTACACAACATTATAATTATACAGTAGATTCAAGGTCTGGCAGTGACACACAGCTTTATAATGATTCAGTAGATTCGAGGTCTGGCAGTGACACACAGCATTATAAATCATTATAATGCCTTACAATCCTGTCAGAAAAAAAGGGTCAAAAAAAGAAAACCAAACTGCCACATGCAGCAAGTTTCTCACATTGAAAGTGCACGTCTGAGACTAGTCTTAGAACATACTGTTTATAAGAAATACAGGATTTGCCAAAGGAATGGTTAGCTAGATAACTAACTAGCTAGATGCTAACTGGTCACTTTTACATATACAGTAACTACTAGGAAAGGACGACACTAGGGAAGGTAGCATGGTTCATCCCTGGGGTGTAAAGAATTAAGCAGCCGAAGCATTGGAAATAGTGGTATTATTCAGTGTTATGCAGTGCATTGCTGATGGCACTGCTATGTAGGGCTCTATAGCAGGCTGCGTTATTGGATCCTGTGTATGACAGGGTTAGGGGACAGCGAGATTCTGGCTATCACTTTTACGACAAATTTTGAATTGTTTAGGATATGTCTGGTGAGAGACTTGAGAGGAAACCTTGTATAGACCAGTCCAGCACATAAGATAGTAGGGTGTGTTTTGGAACAGACATATAGTATATATTTGATATAGATTTTGTATATAAATGCCATAGTTCTGCTTGCATAAAAGTAAGTTTTTTTTTTCTTTTTCTTATGGACATATTGGAAAATGAATCATATAGATTATAAGTAATAACAGGAAGTAGTTGTTTTTAGATTTAATAGGTTAAGATGATATTTCTAGTAAAAAGGAAAACATATTTACCATACTGATGTGCTGGTGTTCCTGGTAACATGATTGTAGGTGGAGCTGTTGGTTGATAAAGACTGTTGCTGAAAAGATATAATTAACCATTAGACATATAGGTAAATGATATAGAGACGGACAGATACGTGGATAGAAAGATAGAAATGAGACAGATCGATAGATAGATAGATAGATAGATAGATAGATAGATAGATAGATAGATAGAATAACAAAAAAGTCCACAGATAATAGCAAATGTGGGTACAGGAATCCTCCAGGAAAACTGGTATTGTATCCTCTGACGATATATCCACAGAAAACGAGGCAGCACTCCAACTTAGGTGACAAAGTGAAGACCCTTACCCTTTTTGCTAAGGGTAATAAAGGGTCTTCACTTTGTCACCTAAATTGGAGTGCTGCCTCGTTTTCTGTGGATAGATAGATAGATAGATAGATAGATAGATAGATAGATAGATAGATACTAGGAGTCCAAGGAGTGGTAATTTAGGGGGTCATTATTAGCTGATCTTAATAAGGCCCTGCGCTGGCAGTGGATCGGCCTAGAGCCCAAGTTTTCTACTATAAATAAACTTTTCCCTAAAGAAAGTATATTAGAAACATGTTCACTGTGTTCACTTCATGGCCAAGCGTGGCCAAATTATTTGGGGAAGCGTGGCCAAATTATTTGGGGGTTGGACTATGCTATAGTTTAAGTAAAAATGCGGTCATTTATCAAACTGGTGTAAAGTAGAACTGGCCTAGTTGCCCATGGCAACAAATCAATTCCAAGTTTCATTTTTGACAGCCCCTTTGGAAAATGAAAGGTGGAATCTGATTGGTTGCTATGGGCAACTAAGCCAGTTCTACTTTACACCAGTTTGATAAATCTCCTCCCAAACATCTGTAGGGTGTTCAGGTTTTGAGTTCAAGATTATATAAAGATGACGGGACCCCACTTTGAAGAATGTGCCATTTTCTCTAAAAGTGACCGATGGCACAAGCGCCTGTCAGTAATTGGTACACATAACTTAATCTTACTTGTCATTGGGTATTAATGCCAGATGTCATTAAGGAATTTTTTTTGCAACCTATTGAAAATACCTTTTAAAGAAATCACAATTTAGATATTTGGCCTCTGAAGGTTATGCTGAATCAATAAACGTGACTCACGCTGTAATTACTGCTACAGTTTGGTCTTGTTTCTGTTTTTTCTCTTGTTTTAAAGTCCTTCTCAGTGTTAGACCTTGAAGAATAAACAATGTAAACACTTAAGTCCTTCAATTATACATCTTTTCATTATCCACTTTTATAAAATTAAATATAAGATCATAAAATATTAATTTTTATGCTCATTAGCGCGTAAAGAGGGTCCTGAATCTATTTTTAGGAATGGCCCAGACATGCAACTGCATTCTGTTATAAACCAGGTTATGCAACATCTCATCAATTTACAGGCTTTGATATCATAATGGGCCCCAAAGATCTAGGAGAAACAACCTATTTCTCTGCCTTTGGAGCCAATCACTTGGTACTAGGGTCTATTCCTGTGATTCAAAACCCATTAGAGTGCCTTTACATGCAGCAGCTTTTGTTGCAGAAATTTTATGCAACTGAAAATCAGCTCCTTTCCCCTGAATGGGGCTTGCAGGAATCCATGGCCCTGATTTATCATACCATCACTTCAGAATTCTGGCATCAAAAAGTCACAAAATAAGGCTTTTGCAACCTTTTTTGCACTCCCATGCGCAAAATTTATGCGATTGCGCAAAATTTTGCGACTTTTTGCATGTGTACTCCACTCACTCCAGTTTTGTAATATGGGTGGAAAAGTGGGTGTGGTTAGCTATGTTAATGAGTTTCACTCCAGATTTATCATTGTGACTTTTTTAAAAAGTTGCAAAATAGTTGCAATCTCACTCCAGGAGGAGGGTGGAGTAGGAAAAGCAGAGGAGCTTCTCTAGACAGAAGTGTTAGGTCTAAGGACAAGCCACATTTATCAAACAACCTGTGACATTTGATAAATGTGGCACAAAGTACTCCAACACAGACTGAAGCAAAACTGATTTCAAATATTCTCCTAATGATAAATTCCCCCCCATGTGCTTGTCATCAGAGCAATCTCATTCAGTTGAATGGAACTGATTTTCAGTCGCAGACATTTGTGCAACAAAATCTGCCATGTGTGAAGGCACCTTATTGTTCATATAGGTGTTAGGCCTCATGCACACGAACGTGTGCCGGCCGTGCCCGTGCTGCGGGCCGCAAACTGCGGTCCGCAATGCAGGGCACTGACCGTGAGGCCACCGCATGCGGATCGCGGACCCATTCACTTGAATGGGGTCCGCGATCCGCATCCGAGGGTCCGCACCGCAAAAAAGTAGTGCTTGCGCTACTTTTTTGAGGTGCGGAGGCACGGCCAAAAACACCACGGAAGCACACCGTAGTGCTTCTTTGGTGTTCCGATCCGTGCCTCCGCTCCGCATCTCCCGGATCGCCGACCCATTGAAGTGAATGGGTCCGCGATCCGTGATGCGGGCTGCACATGGCCGGTGCCCGTTTATTGCGGACCCGCCGTATGCAGCCCACAGCATGGCCACGTTCGTGTGCATGAGGCCTTAGGCGAAGATTTCCTCTGGTGGACCTCAGTAACCTCAGTGGCTGATAGGACCATAGTTGACCCTTCAGCTTTCCCAGCCCATAACCATTAGATCTAACTGTTAACTAGGTAAAATGTAATTTATTGCAATGGTTAGAGATCACAAAGATACAGTATCTCACAAAAGTGAGTACACCCTTCACATTTTTGTAAATATTTTACAATGATACAATGTAAAGTAGTCAGTGTACAGCTTGCATAACAGTGTAAATTTGGTGTGCCCTCAAAATAACTCGCTGGCGACAAAATTGAGTACACCCCTAATGAAAATGGCCAAATTGTGCCGAAAGTGTCAATATTTTGTGTGGCCACCATTATTTTCCAGCACTGCTTTAACTCTCTTGGGCATGGAGTTCACTAGAGCTTCACAGGTTGCCACTGGAATCCTCTTCCACTCCTCCATGACAACATCATGGAGCTGGTGGATGTTAGAGACCTTGCGCTCCTACACCTTCTGTTTGAGGATGCCCCACAGATGCTTAATAGGGTTTAGGTACGGAGGCATGCTTGGCCAGTCCAGCACCTTTACCCTCAGTTTCTTTAGCAAGGCAGTGGTCACCTTAGAGGTGTGTTTGGGGTCGTTATCATGTTGGAATACTGCCGTGCGGCCCAGTTTCCGAAGAGAGGGGACCCTCTGCTTTATTATGTCACAGTACTTATTGGCATTCATGGTTCCCTCAATGAACTTTAGCTCCCCACAGCCGACAGCACTCATGCAGTTGCAAACCATGACACTCCCACCACCATGCTTGACTGTAGGCAAGACACACTTGTCTTTGTACTCCGGCATTTTGTATGGGGTGCCGGCCATGTGTGTTCCGCAAATTGCGAAACACACACTGGTCGGCATCCATGGTTTTGCAGATCCGCAACACCACGGCCGTCTGAACGGCCCCTTATTGTTGTCTTGTACAATAATACAGTTGCACAGTAGTGGTTGGGAAGGTGTAGGTTGAATTTTGAGAGTAGAGTCACTTGGTCACCTCAAGTCTAGAAAAATGCTGATTTTAGCTTTTTACATAGTGTAATTAACTTACTTCTTGATATTTGCTTTAAACAGCAACAGACTATTACAAAGCAGATGATGGCTATGACAAGAATAATGCCTCCAAAAACCAGGAGCCAGAAATACTGTCTGTACCATGGCTCATCCATTAGTTTTCACACCTGTTGGAAAAGAAAATCAGAGAAAGAAGAAAATCAGATAAAGCGATGCAAATCATTCTGCTTATCTGTAGCCGGTTGGCCACTTTATAAGGATATACAGGGTAGGCCATTTATATGGATACACCTAAATAAAATGGGAATGGTTGGTGATAGTAACTTCCTGTTTGTGGCACATTAGTATATGGGAGGGGGGAAACTTTTCAAGATGGGTGGTGACCATGGCGGCCATTTTGAAGTTGGCCATTTTGGATCCAACTTTAGTTTTTTCAATGGGAAGAGGGTCATGTGACACATCAAACTTATTGAGAATTTCACAAGAAAAACAATGGTGTGCTTGGTTTTAACCCCTTAAGGCCGAAGATACATTTACACTTAATGCCGAAGCCACATTTTTTAAATCTGCCATGTGTCACTTTATTCATTCATAACTTTGGGATTCTTTCACCGATTCGACTGATTCCAAGACTGTTTTTTCGTGACATATTGTACTCCACGACAGTGGTAAATTTGAGTCAATATAAATCACCTTTATTTATAAAAAAAATCCTAAATTTACAGAAAATTTGGAAAAATGTGTAATTTTCAAATTTTGAATTTCTCTGCTATTAAGGCAGATAGTGATCCCTCACAAAATAGTTATTACTTTACATTTCCCATATGTCTACTTTATGTTGCCATCATTTTGTAGATGTAATTTTATTTTTTGGGGATGTTAGAAGGCTTGGAATTTTAGAAGCAATTCTTAAAATTTTTAAGAAATTTTCCAAAACCATTTTTTTAAGCACCAGTTCAGTTCTGAAGTCACTTTGTGGGGCTAACATAATAGAAACCACCATAAATTACCCCATTTTAGAAACTACACCCCTCAAGGTTTTCAAAACTAATTTAACCCTTTATGTATTCCACAAGATTTAAAAGAAAATGGAGATGACATTTCAAAATTTCACTTTTTTTTGCAGATTTTCCATTTTAATCCATTTTTTCCTGTAACACATCAAGGGTTAATAGCAAAAAAAAACCTCAAAAACTATTACCCTGATTCTGCGATTTACAGAAACACCCCACATGTGATTGTAAACTACTGTATGGGTGCATGGCCAAGCGCAGAAGGAAAGGTGCGCCAGATGGTTTTTGGAGGGCGAATTTTGCTGGACTGGTTTTTAGACACCATGTCCCATTTGAAGCCCCCCTGATGCACCCCTACAGTAGAAACAACCAAAAAGTGCCCATATTTTGGAAACTAAGGGATAAGGTGACAGTGTTATTGATACTATTTTGGGGTACATATGATTTTTGATCACTTTATTTTACACTTTTTGCTAGGCAAGGTAAACAAAAATGGCTGTTCTGGCTCAGTTTTTTTTTTTTTTTTTTACTGTGTTCACCTGAGGGGTTAACTAATGTGATATTTTTGTAGAGCAGGTTGTTACGGACGTGGCGATACCTAACATGTATAGTTTTTTTTAATTTATTTAAGTTTTACACAATAATATCATTTTTGAAACAACAAAATCGTGTTTTAGTGTCTCTGTTGTCTGAGAGCTGTAGCTTTTTTATTTTTTGGGCAATTGTCTCAGGTAGGGGCTCATTTTTTGCGGGAAGAGGTGACGGTTAGATTGGTACTATTTTGAGGGGTATATGCCTTTTTGATCGCTTGGTATTACACTTTTTGTGATTTAAAGTGACAAAAAATTGCTTTTTTGACCCTGTTTTTATTTTAGTTTTTTTACTGTATTCACCTGAGGAGTTAACTAATGTGATATTTTTGTAGAGCAGGTTGTTACGGACGTGGCAATACCTAACATGTATAGTTTTTTTTATTTATTTAAGTTTTACACAATAATATCATTTTTGAAACAAAAAAATCATGTTTTAGTGTCTCCATTGTCTGAGAGCTGTAGTTTTTTTTATTTTTTGGGCAATTGTCTCAGGTAGGGGCTCATTTTTTGCGGGAAGAGATGACGGTTAGATTGGTGCTAGTTTGGGGCATACGCCTTTTTGATCACTTTGTATTATACTTTTTGTGATTTAAAGTGACAAAAATGGCTTTTTTTACCCTGTTTTTATTTTATTTTTTTGAGGGGTTGGGTCATGTGATATTTTTATAGAGCGGGTTTTTACGGACGCGGCGATACCTAATATGTTAAGGTATTTTATTTTCTTCATTTTTAATCAATTAACATGTGCTTATATGGGGAAAAATGGGATTTTTTTTTATTATTTTTTTTTACACTTTTTTGACTCAGACCCACTTGGTTCTTGAAGATCCAGTGGGTCTGGTGTTTTACAATACACTGCAGTACACTGTATAGTGTACTGCAGTGTATTTTCATTCATAGTAAGCTTTACCATGGCAAGCCGGACGAAAGCGTCTGGTTGCCATGGTAACCATCCGAAGCGTCCGGGTGCCATGGCAACCATCGGGAGCGTCCGGTTGCCATGGCAACCATCGGGAGCGTCCGGTTGCCATGGCAACCATCGGGACGCTGCCACAGCAGAGCAGCGTCCCGATGGGAGGGAGCTCCCTCCCTCTCTCCTCCCCACACCATCGGTGCGCTGCCAGAGCACCGCAGCGCCCGATGGGGATCTCACTGCGCCTGCTCCCGGGTCTCACTGCGCCTGCGCCGCTTTTACTCCGCACGGCGCAGGCGCAGTGAGAGAGGCAGGAGCCGGGCGGCCGGGTGAACTATCTGCGCCTGCGCAGAATTTAGCCTACACGGCGCAGGCGCGGGATTTCGATCGAGGTCAGGGCCGGCAGCTCATCGAGCAAGCTGCCTGGCCCTGTCAATCAGGAAGAAGGAGGCGGCACTAGAGGTAGGAACACGGCGATTACTAGGTGCAAGGTAAACGCCTCTTGCACCTAGTACGCCTAATTTACATATTATAAAAGTGCTTTTTTTAAGAAAACGGATGATCTGATTACTGTAAGAAAACCAGATTGGGCATCAGGTGGCATTTGCACATTGCAAATGCCATCCTGTTTAGTATGCCCAAATCTGGTGACAGAAACCCTTTAAGTACCTGAGTAGAAGAGGCACTGGATGCTCCTATAACATAGCAAGGAAATGGATTGTTTTGGTTTAAAGGAATTTTGGTTCAAAGGAAGACAACCTACTTCTGAACAGTTTTTTTTTCTGCGCAACAATTTAATTGTGAACTACCACAAGGACTGTTTGCTATTAATTGTCTTTAATAATCTTCTTTAAATAAGTGATAAGTAATATCTTTGTTTACTAGATAAGAAATACCTCTCTCTCTCTCTCTCTCTCTATATATATATATATAATGTATATATGTATACACACTACTCACAAAAAGTTAGGGATATTTGGCTTTCGGGTGAAATTTACGGAAAACGGAAAACGTTCACGCTACAGTAATATCATATCATGAAAGTAGGGCATTTAAGAAGAAGCATGCAATGGTGATTTCCTCATCTCAAACGATTTTTTGAAACAAAAGCCAACAACAATGATGGGCATACCCCAACAAAAAATGTCAATGTCTCAATAACTTGTCATGTGGCCTTGAGCATCAATTACAGCTTGGCAACGATGTCTCATGCTGTTCACAAGTCGGCTTATTGTCTGCTGAGGCATGGCATCGCATTCTTCTTGAAGGACGGCCCTCAGGTCATTGAGGTTCTGGGGTACAGAGTTACGAGCCTCTACATGGCAACGCAGCTGATCCCATAGATTTTCAATGGGATTCAGGTCTGGAGAAAGTGCAGGCCACTCCATTTGGTGGTAAACCAGTCTCAAGCAGCTGTTCCCTAATGGTGCGCCCTCCATGAGCTGGCACATAGTCATCCATGAAGATGAAATTAGGCCTGTGTTGTTCACGCAGAGGCACAATGACTGGATTAATGATGTGATTCAAGTAGTATGAGCTTGTCACTGTACCATCTGTATTGACTAGACACACCTGCCCACACTGTAATACCACCACCACCAAAGGCTCGTCGCGTCACAACAGTGGCTAATGTATAGCGCTCTCCTTGACGTCTCCAACATCGTTGGCGGCCATCATTTCTGCTCAGCGTTAATCAACTTTCATCAGTGAACAGCACTGAGGCCCACTGGTCCCTAGTACAGTGTAAATGCTCCCTGGACCATGCAAGACGATGACCCCTGTGCCTGGTGGCATAGTCAGGTACCCTAGCACGCAGACCACGCTGATGTAAATGGTTTTTAAATTGTCTGACGTGATACTTGGGTTCCTCTCACCTCCTTTAAATGTGCCTGAAGTTGTGTGGCATTCATCATCCGGTTTCAAAGAGCATTGTTCACAATTAAGTGGTCATCAGTGTGGGATGTGGCCAAAGGACGTCTACTTTTATGCCTGTGACTCTTCCAGTCTTTCGGTATCTCTGTTGCAACCTGCTGATCACACTCTGACACTCTAAGCTCAGTGGCCTCTTCCGTATGAGAACATTCTGCTTGAAGCCTCGTAATGGCAAGGTACTGTTGATCAATTGTTTGGTGTCATCTTGGTCTCATGATGTCAAAATGTGAACAGCATGATAAGGAGGACTGTTTAACCCCTTGACGACCGCC
This sequence comes from Rhinella marina, assembly GCA_900303285.1. Classification (NCBI taxonomy): domain Eukaryota; kingdom Metazoa; phylum Chordata; class Amphibia; order Anura; family Bufonidae; genus Rhinella; species Rhinella marina. The sequence goes on along the minus strand of ONZH01021946.1, from coordinate 551,783 downwards.
ATCGGTGTAAATACGTCCTATCTGCACATGCCCCGTGCAGATAGCACGTATATACACGTGCAGGCGGCCCTTTAAACCCAGCGCTGATCAGCGCTGGGATTAAAGCTCCTGCTCCTGCGATCTAGCAGGAGCAGGTCGGGTCCCGGCTCACAGACAGAGCGGGGACCCTGAGGAGAAGACAGGAGCGGTTTATTACCGCTTCTGTCTTCTCCTCAGCCGGAGGACAGCCTTACCTCCTCAGCTGGAGCAGCAGGAAAGAAGCGGCAGCGCCGCTTCCTGTGTTAGTCCCGGCGGTCACGTGACCGCCGGGTGTCTCGGGGCCAGAGCAGTGCTGCAGGGTCTAAGGAGACCCTGATCAGCTCTGCCTGTGTGTAATGAGCCCCCAGGGGGCTGTTTTCCCCTGTAACTGGGGCTCCTGTGGATGCCCCAGTTACAGTGGAAACAGTGGGAAAAAAAAGTGTTAAAAAAAAAAAGTCAGTCCTCCAGAGGTCTTTTAATGACCTCCTGGGTGACATATTATTTGTCAAAAATAAATTAATATATAAGTAAAAAAATAAATAAAAAACAAACAAAAAAAGTGTAAAAAAAAAAAATTAAACACACAGTCGCCAATGGAAACAGTCACCATAGTCGCCCTGTCAAATAAAATCTATACATGCTATATATCAAAACGACCGTCATCAAATAGGGAACCCATTGCAATAATTAATTTGTGTGTCAGTTTTAATATTTAAAAAATGAAAATCTATAATTATAATTATAAAAAATTACTTTTTTTTAATAAGAATTAGTGGTTTTTGTCTAAATTACACCTAAAAAAATGTAAAATATCTTTAAAAAACCATTCTAATAATAAGTCCTAAGTGTCAAGTAAAAAAAATTGCAAAAATTATTTTCGTATTCAAACGAAAAAAAAAATTAGGGTCACTAAACCACCATGTGCCCAAATCACAAAAAGTTGCCTGGACATTCAGGACTTTTATAGGTCCGGTCATGAAAGGGTTAAATACCAATTCTAACTTAATCATGAAATTTATTGGGCGATTCAAGGATCAAACACCTGATGTGAATTTTGCTGTTAAGCTTGTTGTTAGAGAACAGCAAGGTGTGCAAAAAGTACTGAAACATTTAACAATTGGACATGTGCATTCAAAAAGTTTAGAGAAGGTCACATTAAGTTCACCTGTAAAGGTTTGAGTGCATTTTAGGTTCATACTGAAATTTCACCCACAAGCCAAATATCCTAAGCTTTTTGTACGTAGTTCATCAATTGCTATACATGCCCCTATGCAAATTCCATTACAGGTAGAGGAACATGATCCACCAACTGCATTGTTTGTACCCTGGTTACAAAACCATTCAGTTTGACACATGACTGATACTTAAGTCTGTGCATAAACTTTGAGTGTAACCTGACACAGCATCTTAAGTTCCCTAAAATCACACCACAATAAATTCTGAATAAAACTAAAAAAACACAGTTTTTCATATAAAAGAATAATACTAAAAGGATGTATAACTTTATATTTCCACACTGTGACAATCCTATCCTTTAAGGGGTTGTCCATGACTTTTTAAAATTCCCCAACCCAAGCAGGACTTGTGAAGGGAACTATACTTGCTTGCTCCCCACCACTCGGTTCCGGCACCATGTGCTGTGTTGAGTGCACTTTTAGTCCCCACATGTAAACTTCATCAATGGACAGGGTCAAGTACACTGCTGCAGCCAATCACTGGGCCGAGTTATGAAGTGTTGCTCAGAAGCATGTGACCCCACATTGACCTTCCATTTGGGGACATGTCAATGCTGAGGCCAGTTATTGGCACACGTGACCCCATCCATGCACAGTGCAGAAGTGCGGTTAACTCAATCCTGGACTCAGAAAGACAGAGCTGAGCGCCAGGGAGCAGGTTGATCCCTCCGCACGTTCTGATGGGATTTCAAAAAAATAATCATGAATGACACCTTTAGGTTTCATTTTGCTTATATTTTGGCTGTCTTTAGAAGAAGGTAAAGAACTTTATTGAAACAACAAAAACATAAAGACCTTCTTTTGGGGCTTTGTTTTGGTGTTTTGGCTTTAGAAGAAGCAAAGGCTAAAAAGATGAGCTAAGATATAACATCTCCAAAAAAGGCTATATTTTGTTCGCTGTACATATATTTCAGACAGTTGGTTGCTATTATTTACCAAGACTACAGGAAATTATACAGAATAACATCATAGCCTAAACACTAAAAAAAACAAAACTCTATATTGAGTAAGAGTAGGAAACTGACCACAACTTCTTCCAAAATATGAACTGTTAGTACATTATGAGGTAGTTCATGTGAACAAAATCCTTTTCCTGGAACGTATGACAAGAAATTTTCAATATAAAATCAAATATGTCATCATTATAAACCTTTATACTTAATAAAAAGTGTTTCCCAACCCTTCTTCCAAGAACCCATAAAAAGTTGTTTCTAATTCTCCAGAAAATCAACCTCAAAGCAAAGCACACTATTATTGTCTGTCAATATGCTGAGATCATGCTACCATCAATATTGTAATCCCTGGCTCCCTCATCCTGGCTATCATTGCATTTTACTAATTTTGGGCTAAAATATTTTTTCAATTTGTCTTTATTCATTTTTTTGTTCTACAACCTTCACTTTCAGTGGATCTGCAGACCATTTCTTTCTCCTTTACAGTGAGTCCATCAGGGAGCTGCTCTGATGGCTCAATGTGTAGCCCTAATCTCTAAACTCCTGACAGCTCATAAACATTTAAGCCATATTCTTACCCGTTTAATAAGAATTTAGCTATAATGAGTGTTTATGACCCATCAGGAGTTCAGAGACAAGGACTATAGATGAGTCATCAGAGCAGCTCGCTGACAGATTCAGAGAAAGCAACTGTCTGCAAGTACATAGAAAATGAAAATCTTTAATAAAGACCAGTTGAAACATATGATTTGTAGCCCGAAATGATTAAAATGCAATGATAGAAATTAACCACAAAGGTGTTCAAAGCCTTTAAAAGGGTTTGACACATTATTCTAACCTACAGATGTTTTGGAAATAGAACTATGATCAACTTCCTAAAACACTGTTAAAAGCTCATCAGCATGGTTGTGGCAGCACCGCGCCTGGTATAGTACAGTCTGCTCCCTTGTTTAGGCTACTTTCACACTAGCGTTTTTGCTGGATCCGGTTATGAACGAATCCGATTGTATTATCTTTAACATAGCCAAGACAGATCCGTCATGAACTCCATTGAATGTCAATGGGGTACGGATCTGTTTTCTATTGTGGCAGAGAAAACGGATCCGTCCCAATTGACTTGCATTGTGGGTCATGATGGATCTGTCTTGCTCTGCATCTCAGGACGGAAAGCAAACCGCATCATGCTGCAGTTTGCACTCCGGAATGGGAACGCAACCAAACGGAATGGAATGCATTTTGGAGCAGTCCGTTCTGTTCAGTTACATTTTGTCCCCATTGACAATGAATGGGGACAAAACGGAAGCGTTTTTTCCCGGAAATGAGACCCTATGATGGAACTCAATACCAGAAAATAGAAACCCTAGTGTGAAAGTAGCCTTACACAGTACTCTGGTACCGACATGGCTGCTGATGGAGGGGCACATGACCAGACCTGTCCATCAGTGGCCTCCATTCAATAACATTGTGCATGGTATGGGTAACAAGCACACACGCAATACCATGCCATTATATATATATTATAAAAAGCTGAGTGTATGTATGTATGTATGTCTGCTAAAGGAATCCGCACAATTACAAAATTTTGCACAGCCACTTCCTGTGACTCAGAGAATGTCATAGACTATTATTTGAGTGGAAATTTTCACCCCGCACTTTCCAATTATTTGCCAAAAAATACGCTTAGTAACCTAACCGCTAAACTACAGGAGCCATTGGCTGTTGGCTGTTGTGGCAGTTAGCCTGGATATTCATCAGGTTGCATATAGCAACCAATCACAGCTCAGCTTTTATTTTGCTACAGGCCATTAATATGAGCTCTGATTGGTTGCTATAGGCAACGAAGGACATTGTTAGTATAACACAGCTTATGTGTGAGTTAATATGATTTCGATTGCGACGCTTAGGGGAGTGGGCTGCTATGGAGGTCCCATTTTAAGTAGAAGGAGCACTGTGGGGGGGGGGTTAGTGTTAAAGGGTGGAGGCTGTGGAGGTCACTGTTAAGGAGGTGGGGTGCTGTAGAGGTCACTCTCAATATCTTTTAACTACACACACACAAACATTAAATTAAAAATTGATGAAATATACCCGGGTCCTTCTGCTAGTATATATATAAAAATTAATTTCTGTCTGTCTGTTCTTTATTCACGGCCAAACGACTGGACCAATCTGCACCAAATTTAGCATATTGGGTGTATGAGAATGTTTTAGACTGGGTCTCAGCTCTCTAGGACATACCGTTCAAAAGATTGTGATGTTTTCATGGTGGGTGTACCTGCTGTAATAAACAGCAAAATTTAGAGCAGAATTTGGAGCCTGAAACGCTGTAATCTGTTCATATAACATACATATATACACTAGGGTTGTCACGATACCAAAATTTTAATTCAATTTCGATACCATAAAAAAGTATTGCGATACTCAATACCATTCGATACCATACGAAAAAATAAAACTCTAAAAAAGCCGTGTGCATTCCGCATTTTATGGAACGCTCGGCCCATAATAGAACAGTCCTATCCTATTTTTGGGGGAACAAGTTGACTAAAAAATGGCAAATCGTGCGTTTTTTTTTTTTTTTGTTACGGCGTTCACCGCATAGGAGATATTTTTTAATACTTTAATAGTTTGGACTTTTTCGGATGCAGCAATACAGTAAGTAATATATATATTTTTTTTTATTGTTTATATATTTTATATGTAAAATTGGGAAAGAGGGTAAATTTAAACTTTTAATAGTTTGGTGGGTTTTTGAACTTTTTTTTTTTTACTTTTTATTTAATAACTATTAGCCGCTGGAACCCTTGTCCTATTCACCCTGATAGAGCTCTATTAGGGTGAAAAGGACATTACACTCTCCCTGCTGCCCTGGGCTCCTCATTGGTGGCAGCGGCAGCTGCGTCACAGTGGGGAGGGAGGGACTGCCTCCTTCTCCACTCTGCTGCTGAGGAGAACATGGCGCGCACTGAGAGGGGCGCGTGCCATGTTCTCTAACTGATAGTATCGGAAAATAGAAAATCCCGGTATCGAATCGATCAGGTTACAAAAGTATCGATTGGGTATTGATAGTTCGATACCCAGTGCAACCCTAATATACACACATTTATACACACACACATATATATATATGTAATTATCCGAATGTCTGACTATCAGAGAATCATCTTTCTTTGTGGTTCCAGACATTATATATCTAATTTGTAAAACATAAATGGCTGTAAATTTATGCTGAACTGTAAATGATATCTGTAAAAATACGTACTGACATTCTACAACTGCTTCTATGAACTAATTACGGAGATGTATTCTAATTCATAAAAAGTAAGGGAAATTAATTATAGTATAACACTGTATAAAACCAAGCCTGCTATATTCACTGTCATAATGATACAAATCCATAGAAATACAGCTGATTATTAAAGATGCATCTAAGGCCACAGTCCTTAATTATTCAAAGAAATATGAAACTTACTGTCTGCCGTTAACTCAGTTCCACTCAGTTCTTTGGACGTTACTTCTCATTACATCCAGTAAGAAATGATCCAGGTTACAGAACTTACTAAAGCAGACCAGATTTTGAAACACTCATTTCCACTTCCTGTTTAGGCTATTCTTGTAATTGTTCGACTAAATGATTGTCTTAAAGCTTTGTGCTATAACTTTGGTGTCTTAAAGGGGTTATCCAAGTTCTATTATATGCCCCCATATGCCTGGGCCCCTCACAGAGGTTTTACTTACCTCGCTCCCCGGCACCCGCGTTGCTTCTCATACCAGCACGGCTGCCTGTGCATCTCCCCGCTAATAGCAGGCCGCAACGGGGAGCTCGTTGGCTGCAAAAAGCCCCCCCACGTCACCGTATGTTTTCATCCACGCCATGGGGAAATGCAGCAGTTGTCCAGAACTTTTTTTTTTTTTAGAAGAGGTAGTGAGGCACATGGGGCGGGGCAGAAGAGGTAGTTAGGCAACTGGGGCAGGGGGAGCAGGAAGGTCAGTGAGACACTTGGGGCAGGGGGAGCAGATGGGGCAGTGAGGCAATTGGAGCAGGAAAAGCAAAAGGGGCAGTGAGTCACTTCGGGTAGGGGGAAGCAAATGGGGCAGTGAGGCACTTGGTGCAGAGGATAAGCAAAAGAGGTAGTGAGGCAGCTGGAACAGAGGTACGAAGAGGTAGTGAGGCACGTGAGGCATGGGAAGCAGAAGGGGCAGTGAGGCACTTGGGGCAGGGGGGAGCAGTGAGGAAAAACGGGTAGGGGGAGCAGAGGTGCAGTGAGACACTTGGGGCAGGGGGGAGCAGTGGGGCAATGAGACATTTGGGGCAGGGGGGAGCAGAGGGGCAGTGAGACATTTGGGGCAGGGGTGTGCAGAGTGGCAGTGAGACACTTGGGGCAGGGGGGAGCAGAGTGGCAGTGAGACACTTGGGGCAGGGGGGAGCAGAGGGGTAGTGAGACACTTGGGGCAGGGGGGAGCAGAGGGGCAGTGAGACACTTGGGGCAGGGGGGAGCAGAGGGGCAGTGAGACATTTGGGGCGGGGGGAGCAGAGTGGCAGTGAGACACTTGGGGCAGGGGGAGCAGAGTGGCAGTGAGACACTTGGGGCAGGGGGGAGCAGAGGGGCAGTGAGACACTTGGGGCAGGGGGGAGCAGAGGTGCAGTGAGACATTTGGGGCAGGGGGGAGCAGAGGGGCAGTGAGACATTTGGGGCAAGGGGGAGCAGAGTGGCAGTGAGACACTTCGGGCAGGGGGGAGCAGAGGGGCAGTGAGACACTTGGGGCAGCGGGAGCAGAGGGGCAGTGAGACACTTGGGGCAGGGGGGAGCAGAGGGGCAGTGAGAAACTTGGGGCAGGGGGGAGCAGAGGGGCAGTGAGACACTTAGGGCAGGGGGAGCAGAGGTGCAGGGGGGAGCAGAGGTGCAGTTAGGCACTTGGGGCAGGGGGGAGCAGAGGTGCAGTGAGGCACTTGGGGCAGCGGGAGCAGAGGTGCAGTGAGGCACTTGGGTAAGGGGGGAGCAGAGAGGCAGTGAGACATTTGGGGCAGGGGGAGCAGAGGGGCAGTGAGACACTTGGGGCAGGGAGGAACAGAGGGGCAGTGAGACATTTGGGGCAGGGGGAGCAGAGGGGCAGTGAGACACTTGGGGCAGGGAGGAACAGAGGGGCAGTGAGACACTTGGGGCAGGGGGGAGCAGAGGGGCAGCGAGACACTTGGGGCAGGGGGGAGCAGAGGGGCAGTGAGGCATTTGGGGCAGGGGGGAGCAGAGTGGCAGTGAGACACTTGGGGCAGGGGGGAGCAGAGGTGCAGGGGGGAGCAGAGGTGCAGTGAGGGACTTGGGGCAGGGGGAGCAGAGGTGCAGTGAGGCACTTGGGGCAGCGGGAGCAGAGGTACAGTCAGGCACTTGGGTAAGGGGGGATCAGAGGGGCAGTGAGACATTTTGGGCAGGGGGAGCAGAGGGGCAGGGAGACACTTGGGGCAGGGAGGAACAGAGGGGCAGTGAGACACTTGGGGCAGGGGGGAGCAGAGGTGCAGTGAGGTACTTGGGGCATCGGGAGCAGAGGTGCAGTGAGGCACTTGGGTAAGGGGGGAGCAGAGGGGCAGTGAGACATTTGGGGCAGGGGGGAGCAGAGGGGCAGTGAGACACTTAGGGCAGGGGGGAGCAGAGGTGCAGTTAGGCACTTGGGGCAGGGGGGAGCAGAGGTGAAGTGAGGCACTTGGGGCAGCGGGAGCAGAGGTGCAGTGAGTCAATTGGGTAAGGGGGGAGCAGAGGTGCAGTGAGACATTTGGGGCAGGGGGAGCAGAGGGGCAGTGAGACACTTGGGGCAGGGGGGAGCAGAGGTGCAGTGAGGTACTTGGGGCAGCGGGAGCAGAGGTGCAGTGAGGCACTTGGATAAGAGGGAAGCAGAGGGGCAGAGGGAAATCTTCTCAATGTATACCTCCAACAGAAGGCTAAAGCAAAGTGTGAACACAGCCTTAGCAAGTAGTCAGAATATCTGGATCATAGAAAAGGAATAATGGTTAGTGGTTAGACAGAACGACCAAGGACACTCAAGCAATGATAACCAGGCCAACTGGTTTAAATAGTGGCCCTGAAGCCTCCTCATGAGAGAGACAAGGCTAAGCTCAATGAGGCTGCAGAAAAATAGGCTGGAAAAAAGTGTATTTATGGTGTCAAATGTATGCAAACTGTCCAACTGTTGGCATATTTCTGCAACAAATGTTTTGCACATTTTGAGCACTCTATGGGGGGCATTTATCAATCTGGTGTAAAGTAGAACTGGCTTAGCTGCCCACAGCAACCAATCAGATTCCACCTTTTATTTTCCAAAGGAGCTGTGAAAAATGAAAGGTGGAATCTGATTGGTTGCTATGGTGCATCTAAACCAGTTGTACTTTACCTTAGTTTGATAAATCAACCTCTATAGTTTTTTGTATAAAAAGTATACCTTGTGAAATGTGGAATCTGTTGTTCTTGAACCAAAGTCCTGGGAATACAGATGCCTGGTGACTCTGGAGAGGTGGCCATGCATAGGTTTCCTCTTTATATAAAAAAAAACCCAAAACATAGGAGATAAAAAATAAGCCAAAATCATGTGCTTGCCTTTTCCTGTATCTTCTTTTTATTTTAATTGATAGTAGGCACTCAGGATGATAGAAGCTACAACTAGATAACCCACTGTATTAATTGAACAAATTAATTTGAAAAGAAGCCATTCATAATTTGTACTGAAAATTCTGACTATCCTGAGGATAGATCATCAACTTCAGTTCGGTGGGGGTCCAACTCCTAGCACCCCCACCTATCAGCTGTTTCGGGCAGCTGACAGTGCTGGAAACTATACAGTGGGCTGCAGGAGTGGATTGGCCATAGACCCTACAGGGAAATTTCCAGGTGGGCCGATGCCCAGGGGCCACCCAAACTCTCCTGATGGCCGCAGGCCAGGTATATAAAGATCTGATCCTCATTGGCCGATGTTGCCCTCCTGAACTCAACTGTATTATCATGATCAGGACAATGATACAGTTGAATACTGTGAAGAGGGCAGCAGTGGTATTTGATTCTGCTGTGGCCGTACTTTGTGCTGCACTATGGCATTGCAGGCCCTGTGTTTTTCTGTTGTCCCTGCCTACTTAAGTTGCCCTGTCTTCTATCAATTTAGTCCCGCATACAACATGAGGCCACTTTTAGTTTTTTTTCCAGGTCCACTTGAAGTTTCCAATCTGCCTCAGGTGGGCTGTGTTTCTGGTGCCAGTTTATAGCAGCTCAGTTCACATTCCCTTAAAGAGGCTCTGTCACTAGGTTGTAACCTATGTATTTAAATACATAGGTTACAAGGCCTAGTGACAACTTTTAAAATCATACCTTTCATGCAGAGTTCTGCGCAGCGGTCGCGTAGAAATTTAAACTTTAAAAAGTATGCAAATGAGACATCGGAGCACCGGGAGTCACTTCGCTAGTCCCGGGAGTGACGGCGCGTGCGCAGAAGAGAAGACAGCGCTTGCAGTGTAGACACTGCAAGCGCTACTGCGCATGTGCCGGGAAAATTTTAGGGCGCATGTTCTAGAGTTCAGCGCTAGACTTACCAGTCTAGCGCTGTCTATCAAATACAGAAAGGAGCGTGATTAGAGACAGGGGACGTGCCTCGGGCCCGGGGGGTCGGTGAAGGAGCGGTGCTCCAGAGGAAAGAGGCCGCCCCCCCCCCCCCGGGTGCTCCGATGGCTCATTTGCATACTTTTTAAAGTTTAAATTTCTACGCGACCGCTGCGCAGAACTCTGCATGAAAGGTATGATTTTAAAAGTTGTCACTAGGCCTTGTAACCTATGTATTTAAATACATAGGTTACAACCTAGTGACAGAGCCTCTTTAAATGGGGACTAAGCTGCAGTACCCCGCATGGCCACTAGACAGTGGACGGAACCTTATGCATGGAGCTCCGTCCACTGTATAGTTTCTGAAACCAGCAGCCACCTGAAACAGCTGATCGTCAGGGGGGTCGGGTGTCTGACCTCCACCAATCTGATACTGATTACCTATTCGGAGGATAGGCCATCATTCAGGGGTTTACACAGATCTCATAGGGAACCTTACAAAACTTAATATGGGCCCCCTGCATCTTTTCCCAGTATACATACATCCGTCACCCCCAGGCTAAGCTGGAACACGTGCAACGCCCCAGATTTCTGACAAATGTATGTTTGTTTGTTTTTTAGTCAAGTGGAAGAAATTTTATTTTAACACAAACTAATAAAAAAAAGTTGTCTTTGGTCATACCCACTTTATCCAACTTTTATATATATGGCGCTCATTCTGAAGCCCATATTTCTCAATGTATTTACACCAGGAAACTGGCAAACACACTAATAAATCTCCTGCTTCCCTTCTAACACAAAGCTAGCTGCTGCCTTCAGCTACCACTAGTGGGAGCTCAATGAATAGGAATTAATACAACTACATTGAAAGCTGTAATCATCTTGTTGCAATGAGCTCCCCCTAGTGGCAGCTGTGTACAAATGCAGGATTTTCACAAGGTGAAGAGAAGCGCAAGTTCTGTGCTGCCCCCCCCTTCATCCCCGAGCCCCAAAAGTATCAGAAAATCCTTTAAATGTGGAGTAGTTGCCCATAACACCTAGTCAGTTCCAGTTCTGACCCATTACTCAGTACCTCTGACACAATAATGACATCATGGGGATAAATTACATGATCACCCATAATCAGACAGAACCTGATAACAATGACAGTAAGGTTCCTTTTACATGGGCTTATGGTCAGCCAAAAGAAAACCTCTTTTCTAATCATTGGATTTTTTATGCTGCCATGAAAATAATCTTTTTATGGCACCACGTTGTCCTGTGTGAATAGGGAATATGCTGGCAACAATAGGGAATATGCTGGCGGCAATAGGGAATATGTTGGCCACAATAGGGAATATGCTGGCGACAAGGCTTGGCCCTCATTCTGTTTGCGTTGCGTGGTATAAAAACAACCACCAATTGACTTGTATATCATTGAACAGTTCTGGTTCAGGGCTGAAATCGCACCATCTAAAAGGACTTGAAATAAAAAATTCTTCCTTTGGCCAAAGATGCCTACTGTGGCTGAACAACTATTTATGCATTTCCCTGTTTTTTATTAATATGTGTTTTCAGTCCAAACTTGGAGGTGAGCTCACAGACAGGTATTATTTTTAACCCTCATCCTTTATGGATCAATTCCTACAGTTATGGCTACAAATAGAAGCATGCAAAGATCATTTCCAAAGGCAAAATGTGAACTAGGCATAATTGTCATGACGGCATTTGAACTGTACCTTGCCCTGATTTACCATGTCTAGTGTATGGCTGATCTAGAAGAAGTGAAGAAATCGCATACACTTGACACATTATGTCCTTTAGCTCATAGAAATTGAAACTTTATATTAGTGAGTGTTTCCAGTTTTCCATTTTCTTGGTTCCTCTTTATTTACACGAATAGCTTATGATGCCTAAAAATTACATTTTGCAATAAGTGAGACACCAACTCATATATAATGGTCTGAGGAAAGGTCATTTTGTTACCCATTGCAAAAAATCTTTTTCATAATTTCCTGTGTTGCTTTTTCTTTAAAATAGTGTTGTTACTAAGAAAGAAAAGATAGGGTAGAGAGATTTATATACTCATATATCAAGGGGTCATCTTGCTTAACCCTTTGGCGACATTGGACGTACCGGTACGTCCTGAGCACGAGGTAGTTCGTGCTACAGGGCGTACCGGTACGTCTTGCATTGAAACCCCCCCTGCTCAGTGCAGGGGGGGTTAAATGCTGTAATGGGTGCTGTTTAGGGCACCCAGCCACCCATAGTTAAGGCCTCGGGGGGTGCCGTGCACCCCCCATAAAGGCGATCGCTGTGAATGGCTGGTCTATTCAGACCAGCCATTCACAGCAGGCAAGGGGTACTCGGCGGGGATAGCGCTATTCTAGCGAATCCCCGCCGAGTGTCAGTAATTAGGGGGAGGTCAGGGTGTCCCCCCCGCCCCCCTGATTAGCTGTGGGCAGATGGGTGGGCAGATGGGCAGGCGGGGGGAGACCTGCAACGTGCGGGCGGCTGCCGCGAGTGCCGCCCGCAACGATCTTTCAGTATGGCTGATAGTTATTCAAGCAGAGTATCAGCATACAGCTGATACTCTGCATGAAACTGCTGACATCGGTGCTGGCACCGATGTCAGCAGTTTAACCCCTTCCATGCCGCGGTCCGTAGGGACCGCTGTATGGAAGGGGTTAACAGGGAGGGAGCGCTCCCTCCCTCTCCCATCGGCGCTGCGGTGCGCTGGCAGCGCCGATGGTGTGGGCAGATGAGAGGGAGGAAGCTCCCTCTCCCTTCCATCGGGACGCTGCTCTGCTGTGGCAGCGTCCCGATGGTTACCATGGCAACCAGACGCTTTCGTCTGGCTTGCCATGGAAGCCTGTTCAAGCTCCTGCTAAAGGCAGGAGCTTGAACAGGCTATAAGAAAATACACTGCAGTACACTATACTGTAAAATACCAGACCCACTGGTTCTTGAAGAACCAAGTGGATCTGAGTCAAGAAAGTGGAAAAAAAAAAAAAAAAGTTAAAAAAAAGTTAAAAAAATTGATTAAAAATAAAAAAACACACAATACATAAACATGTTAGGTATCGCCACATCCGTAACAATCTGCTCTATAAAAATATTACATGAGGTGGCCCCCCAGGCGAATGCTGTAAAAAAAAATTTAAAAAAACTATGGCAAAATAGCCATTTTTTTTCCCTCTTCCCTCACAAAAAGTGTAATAGCAGGCGATCAAAAAGGCGTAATTACCCCAAAATGGTATCAATTCAACCGTCATCTTGTCCCGCAAAAACTGTACCCTACCTGAGACAATCGCCTGAAAACTGAAAAAAATATGGCTCTCTGAAAATGGCAACACAAAAAAAATATTTTATTCTGTTCAAAAATGCATCTAATGTGTAAAACTTTCCAACAATAAAAAAGTTGGACATATTGGGTATCGCTGCGTCCGTAACAACCTGCTCTATAAAAATATTACATGAGATGGCCCCCCAGGCGAATGCTGTAAATTTTTTTTTTTAAAAACTATGCCAAAATAGCCATTTTTTTCCCTCTTCCCTCACAAAAAGTGTAATAGCAGGCGATCAAAAAGGCGTAATTACCCCAAAATGGTATCAATTCAACCGTCATCTTGTCCCGCAAAAACTGTACCCTACCTGAGACAATCGCCTGAAAACTGAAAAAAATATGGCTCTCTGAAAATGGCAACACAAAAAAAATATTTTATTCTGTTCAAAAATGCATCTAATGTGTAAAACTTTCCAACAATAAAAAAGTTGGACATATTGGGTATCTCTGCGTCCGTAACAACCTGCTCTATAAAAATATTACATGAGATGGCCCCCCAGGCGAATGCTGTAAATTTTTTTTTTAAAAAACTATGCCAAAATAGCCATTTTTTTCCCTCTTCCCTCACAAAAAGTGTAATAGCAGGCGATCAAAAAGGCGTAATTACCCCAAAATGGTATCAATTCAACCGTCATCTTGTCCCGCAAAAACTGTACCCTACCTGAGACAATCGCCTGAAAACTGAAAAAAATATGGCTCTCTGAAAATGGCAACACAAAAAAAATATTTTATTCTGTTCAAAAATGCATCTAATGTGTAAAACTTTCCAACAATAAAAAAGTTGGACATATTGGGTATCTCTGCGTCCGTAACAACCTGCTCTATAAAAATATTACATGAGATGGCCCCCCAGGCGAATGCTGTAAATTTTTTTTTTTAAAAACTATGCCAAAATAGCCATTTTTTTCCCTCTTTCCTCACAAAAAGTGTAATAGCAGGCGATCAAAAAGGCGTAATTACCCCAAAATGGTATCAATTCAACCGTCATCTTGTCCCGCAAAAACTGTACCCTACCTGAGACAATCGCCTGAAAACTGAAAAAAATATGGCTCTCTGAAAATGGCAACACAAAAAAAATATTTTATTCTGTTCAAAAATGCATCTAATGTGTAAAACTTTCCAACAATAAAAAAGTTGGACATATTGGGTATCGCTGCGTCCGTAACAACCTGCTCTATAAAAATATTACATGAGATGGCCCCCCAGGCGAATGCTGTAAATTTTTTTTTTTAAAAAACTATGCCAAAATAGCCATTTTTTTCCCTCTTCCCTCACAAAAAGTGTAATAGCAGGCGATCAAAAAGGCGTAATTACCCCAAAATGGTATCAATTCAACCGTCATCTTGTCCCGCAAAAACTGTACCCTACCTGAGACAATTGCCTGAAAACTGAAAAAAATATGGCTCTCTGAAAATGGCAACACAAAAAAATATTTTATTCTGTTCAAAAATGCATCTAATGTGTAAAACTTTCCAACAATAAAAAAGTTGGACATATTGGGTATCGCTGCGTCCGTAACAACCTGCTCTATAAAAATATTACATGAGATGGCCCCCCAGGCGAATGCTGTAAAAATTTAAAAAAAAAAACGATGCCAAAATAGCCATTTTTTCCCTCTTCCCTCACAAAAAGTGTAATAGCAGGCGATCAAAAAGGCGTATTTACCCCAAAATGGTACCATTGAAAACCCCACCTCATCCTGCAAAAAATGAGCCCCCACATAAGACAATAGCTCAAAAAAATAAAAATCAATGGCTCCCGCAAACCACTCCATCAAAATCTGTGTTGTAAAATCCATATGGCGCTCCTTCTGTTTTGAGTCCTGCCATGTGCCCCCACAGCAGTTTACCACCACATATGGGGTGTTGCCGTATTCAGGAGAAAATGGGTAACAAATTATGGGGGGGGCTTTTCTCCTGTTACCCCTTATGCAAATAAAAAAAATTGGGGCTAAAGCAACATTTTATTGGAAGAAAAAAAATGTTCATTTTCACAGCCAAGTGTTTCCAAATTCCGTAAAATGCTTAGGGGGTCAAAGTGGTCAGTACCCCCTTAATATATTCTTTGAAGGGTGTAGTTTCAAAAATGGGGTCACTTTTTGAGGGTTTCCACTGTAGGGGTACGTCAGGGTCTCTCAATTACAAAATGGTGCCTAAAAACTATTCTAGCAAATTTTGCCTCCAAAATCCGTATGGCGCTCCTTTCCTTCTGACCACTGCCACAAACCCATAGAGACGTTTACCACCACATATGGGGTATTTCTGTAAACTGCAGAATCAGAGCAATGTAAATTGAGGTTTAGTTTGCTGTTAACCCTTGCTGTGTTGCAAGAAAAAAAATATTAACATGAATAATCTACGAAAAAAGTGAAATTTTGAAATTTCACCTCCATTTTCCATTAATTCTTGTGGAACACCTCAAGGGTTAACAAAGTTTGTAACAGCAGTTTTTTATAATTTGAGGGGTGTAGTTTCTAAACTGGGGTCATTTATGGTGGGTTTCATTATGTAAGACCCTCAAAATCACTTTATATCTGCATTGGTGTTAAAAAAAAATGGTTTTGGAAAATTTGGTGAAAATTTGAAAAATGGCTTCTAAACTTCTAAGCCTCCTAACGTCCTAAAAAAGTAAAATGACGTTTACAAAATGATGCCAACATAAAGTAGACATATGGGGAATGTAAAATAATAACTATTTTTGGAGGTATTACGGTGTATTTTGAAAGTAGAGAAATTGAAATTTGGAAATTTGCTAATTTTTCAGAATTTTTGGTAAATTTGGGATTTTTTCATAAATAAGGGTGAAATATATTGACTCAAATTTATGACTGTCATGAAGTACAATGTGTCACGAGAAAACAATCTCAGAATGGCCTGGATAAGTAAAAGCGTTCCAAAGTTATAACCACATAAAGTGACACATGTCAGAATTCAAAAATTTGGCCCAGACATTAAGGCCAAAATGGGCTCTGTCCTCAAGGGGTTAAAAGGGTATTCCAGTTTTTATTTTAAATTGATAGTGAAACCTCAAAATTTTCACAAAAGTGCATTGATGAGTAGTAGAAGTATTCCTTTATAAGCAAGAAGACGCCTGTTATACATATTATATGATGCATACTTACCAACATTTCTGTTGTTAATGTCAAGACATTTAAAGGGGTTTTATTGGTAATATTGATTTATATGCCTGCAGCATGCCTGAAATAGAAGATTTATACCTACCTGCTCCACTTACCTGTTCCAGTCCTCTTCGCTGCCCGCGATTTCTCTCTTTTGGTCCCCACACTATTTACATCCAGCAGTGCAGGGGCCTGGTCATATGCACCACTCCAGGCAATGACTGGCTTCAGAAGTCCTCTGGCCACAAGCGGCACATCACTGCTGAAGCTAGTCATTGGTTGGACGGGTACATGTGACCATGGGTGGATTGGCCATAAACCCTACAGGGAAATTTCCCGGTGGGCTGATGCCCAGAAGGCCACCAGCCAGATACATTAAAATCTGATGCTCTCGGGTTGGTATTGTGTTCTGCACTACGGTATTTCTTGCTCCACCCACGTCTGTTGCCTCGCCTTCTGTCAATTTGGGCCCACCTACAACATGAGGCCACTTTTAGTTTTTTTCTAGGGCCACTTTAAGTTCTCAGTCCGTCCATGCATGTGACCATGCTCTTGTGCTGCTGGATGTAAACAGTATGGACTGGAAAATGGAACACCATATACAGACCTTGGAGAATAACGTAGAGACTTACTCTGCCAACTTGCAAAGCCATCATGGCAGAAATCAAACTGTTATGTGATTGCGCCAAGGACGTTGAAAGAAGGTCCAGTCGCAATAACCTTTTGTATAGTAGGATTGCCAGAATACATTTCTTTGAAGGATCTGCATTTTGTGAGTGAACAGCATCTCCCTAAAGCCTTAGGCCTTAATCATGCGTGTAAAAGGGTGCATTGCCTTGGCCCTGGTATGAGATGTGCAGACAAGATGATAGATCAATCCACATGACGCCGACAGACTACAGTAAAGTATCTGGACTTTATGGCAAAGCTTTCAAGAGGTGCAAAGAAGCCTTAGAGCTACATGGGAACAAGATAGGCTTATTTGGAGATTATTCTGCTGAAGAGTTGTGCAAATGTAATGTCTTCTCACCAATATGTTCTGCCATATATAGAAAGCAGAATCAGTTCACACTGTTATAGCCGGTTATATTGAAGTTCTTCAACCTAGACGGACCTTCCATCACTTACTCCTCCCTGATAGAACCTTTGGAGGACTTGGATTTGGACATTCCGGGAGGTGCAGAAACAACCTAAATAGCTTGGATGGATAGATGTAAAGAAAACAGCCACTATAGATCGTCAAGATCTAATAAAAGACCAGACTGACTCTTATTAAAGGTAACCCAGAGTTGCGAGTGAGGACTCTCTTATAAGTGTATTATCTGACATGGCAAGATACTGGACATATTCGCATCTCTGGGGAGGATAGGAGAAGTCATATATACATTTCTTCAGGTCCTACAGGGGAACATTACACTGGTCATTCTTCATTGTGCCACACGGGGTAGATTACTAAGGTCTGTCATAGAAGAAGTGATTATTTTTCTAATGCGTACTTCTTTGCAGCAAAAAAAGAAGTCCTTGTGGGTTTATGTGGGCAACAGCGGGAGATGCTTATTGCCGTCTATCCTCTTTATATATATATATATATATATATATGTTTCTTTTTCTGCCAATGCACATCATTTCCCAATTTGTAATGTTCACATGTTGTTTTGGAGGCTGGGAAATTGGGTTTTTGGGATGGTTCTCCGGATGTGGGTGGGAAATCTGCTAGGATCCCAGCAGTGGAGCAGAAGCCAGGGGTCTTGATATTAATACGCCACAGGCTGGCCTATAACATCCTTAGACATGAGACAGATGATAAGGGACGCTAGCAATGCTTTTGAGGGCTCAGTAATCTCTTAGGTACAGATCAAGCTTAACATCGAGTACTGGGTTTTAGGAGGATTTCAACACGGTGATGGATAGTAGCAAAGACAGGAGAAGGGCGGTTAATAACACACGTCCATGTCAATCTAAAGATTCTGTCTTAGCTTAGCTCCTTTCTTGCAGAATATAGGAGGAACAGATCTGTGGAACTTGGCCAATACTGAAGGTAGAGAGTTCAACTTTTACTCTGCAATTCACATTTCTGGATCAAGGATTGATTGTATAATCATCTTGAAAGATTTGCAATCCAGGATTGAGGAATCCAAAATACTTGACATGGTTCTTTTAGATCATGTGACTATACTCCGAATGGTTGTTGACCACTTCCGGGAGGAATGATTATTTATGGCGACTTATTTCATATTTAGCCAAAGACGAGAATTTTTAGGTCCCACTGATAAGTTTGTACATAGAATACGCAGAAGACAACACACTTCATGTAGATGATATCTCCTTATACTGTATTGGTACACTGCAAAAATAGTACTGATAAAAACTGATGGAAACTGATATATACATAAACTGAAAAAGACATTCTGGCCCAAGTTCCAAATTGTTAATGTAACCTTACGAAAATCATATACAGCCTATCAGACACCTCCAGGTGACTGGTTAAATGCCAAAAGAGACTATGAATTGTGGCATAGAAGATATGAAACTTTTCATCAATTCCATCTAGAGGCCTCCTTATTCCCTTTTGGCAACAAATAAGGAGGATTTTAGCTCAGTTGATGAAGGGAACCTATGGGGGGGGTCACATATTACTAAATGAGCTGACTCACAAGGGACATTCCGCGCATCTTCTACATCTAATTTTTGGACAGTCCGTAAAAATAGTCTTTTTTCCAATGTCTGTGAAAAAAAATAGATGGGTCCGCGATTTTTTTTTAGGCTGGTGGTACTTGACTAGATTATTTTGGTGGTAATTATAATTTTACGACTCACAGTAAATGCTGGTAATAGGTTCTTATCAGTATACTGAGCTATAGAAATGTATGACTTTATAATCATTGTCATTCATTATGGTTTTCTAATTTGTCTGTAAGAAAAATTTTTGCTGTCCTTGATTTTGGGATAAATTGTCCAAAGAAAAGAGAAAAATTCTGATTGGCAAGCCTGCTCCTACTAAGTTGGCAGATATTCTCCAGGACTTTATAGCTATGAGACTAGATAATCTCCAACTACACTCATTGACAGAGGAACAACTTTCAGAGTTAAAGGGGTTGTCTACTCTCTGGCTACTTGTGACCAATCTGTACATAAGATGACTATATGGCACTTACTAATACAGCCTTTGTTGATATTCTGTGCCCTTTGCTACACATCATAAGCCATGTCCCTTTGCTGTCTGTGCTGTCCACTAAGAGGTCCTGTCCATAAGATGGCTGATGTTGGAGGGTGATGTGACCAGGCAAATCACCTTCTTGTAATGTCTCCTCTATTCAAACACACTGCACGGCACTTAACTCCCAATAGTGCAAATACAGATGGCAGGTGCAGTGTATTTGAACGGAGGAGACATCACATGGAGGTAATTTGCTTGGTCACATGGCCTTCCATCAGCAGCCATTTCATGGACAAGACCTCTGTGTGGATAGCACAAAAGACCTGGCAAACAAAATGGAAATATAGAAAATGGTGCAGAATTTCAACAAAGGCTATATTATTAAGTGCTGTATATTCATCTTACAAACACATCGGTCAACAGTAACCAGAAAGTGGCTAACCCTTTTAAATTTGGCCATCACTGGAGAGGAAATTGTCATTTATGTCTAAACTCATGAAAGACTGTCTGGCAGAATATATGCTGGGATTTATAGGCACATCTCAAATGGCATGTATTAAAGGATTCTCCGCTGTATCAGATATTAGAAAAGCCTTTACAGTTTTAAACTATGTTAAGGGATCCTTGTCCACATCAGACTCACCTTCTGTCCTTACAATTGAGCAGAAATAGCCTGTGACAATGTCAGGTAAGAATGGTTGATAGGGGTGTTGGACAACATGGGGGCATTTTATCATGGGGGTGTTTCTACCCTCACTTTATTCTTTGCCACGGAAAGGAATATATATTCCAGGGTTCTTGTCTACGCCATTTCTTCTACAGAAGGGAGCAAGACAAGTGTGTCTGCTGTTACCACTTCTTTTTACTATGGCTTTGGAACCACTAGCAAGATTATTTGAAGATTCCTAGATATTTCAGGGGATACAGCTAGAATCTCAGATGGTTCACATATCTCTCTTTGTGGATGATATCCTTTTACACTTAGTTAATACACAAAGGGACTTATCTACTGTATTTAATGCTTTATATGAAGTTGTGAAGGTTTCAGGTTTAGGGTGAACACAGACAAGAGTGAACTACTATCCTTACATTCTACAAGTACCACTTCATTCTCATACAAAGGACAGGCTATAAAAATGGCCTCATCCTATATTAAATATTTGGGCATTAAAATAGGTAAGTCCCCAGGATCCATGTATTCTTTAAATTACATTCCATTGTTTAAAAAATTGTAGCAGAGCTCAAGAGATGGCAACATTTACCTTTAGCATTCATGGGATGTTGTTAGGTGAGTAAAATAATCAGCTTCCAGAAGCTGCTATACTCTTTGCAAACTGTGCCTCTTCTCATTAAACATGCTGACTCTGCAACCTTATGGAGATAAAAAAGTTAAAGGGGTTTTCCGAGTTATATATATTGATGACCTATCCTCAGGATAGGTCATCAATATCAGATCGGCGGGGGTCCGACGCCCGGCTCCCCCGCCAATCAACTGTTTGAAGAGGAGGCGCGCGCCCTATCAGCGCTGCCTCCTCCTCACTGTTTACATGCTGGCCGTAACGGGGTAGTAGTGAGTAGGTGTAATTACACCTAAGCACCCCATTCATTTCTATGGGAAGAATCACTTCCATAGACTTGTATGGAAGCGATTCTTCCCATAGAAATGAATGGGGTGCTTAGGTGTAATTACACCTACTCACTACTACCCCGTTACGGCCAGCATATAAACAATGAAGAGGAGGCAGCGCTGATACGGGCGCCTCCTCTTCAAACAGCTGATCGGCAGGGGTGCCAGGTGTCGGACCCCCGCCGATCTGATATTGATGACCTATCCTGAGGATAGGTCATCAATGTATATAACTTGGAAAACCTCTTTAATGCTCTCAAAGGAAAAGGGAGGCACAAACTTCCCTGATCTAAAAGGATGCAACCTGGCCTACTTGCTTTGCCAATGTATTGATTGTCTCCACGGCTCTTCATTTTACCACAACATATTATTAGAGAAGCAATTAGCGAGTCGATTGAATCTGGCAGCACTGCTACATGTTGCACATTCTTCACTGCTTTGATTTTTGAAATAATCTCTGGTGATTCAAGATACTATGATAGTATGGAAGGAAACTTGGAAACTACATGGCCTGCCCTTCCTAGGCTAAAAATATATACCTCTTTGAAGTCATCCGTATTTTCCACAGTGCAGACTTAATAAGCTGTTTGAACCTTGAAGAGATCTGGGTATCCACACGGTTAAACAGCTTCTACATGATACTGCCCCGCCTAGATATCTAACTTGTGAGGAATTATGCTCAAAATGCAACTAACAACCCCCCAGTTCCATTCATTTTTCTAAGCATAGGTTGCAAGATGTATAAACAGAATATATACTGAACCCCATGGACTCATTGAATAGAGATGGGCAGGCATTTTATACATCATCTAGAGAGACAGCAATATTATACATGATCTAGAGATGGGCAGCCATGTTTTACATCACCTAGAGATAGGCAGCAATGTCATACATCACCTAGAGATAGGCAGTCATGTTACACATCACCTAAAGATAGGCAGCCATTTTATCAGGGGTGGATTAAGGATCCCATGGGCCCTGGGCAGTTTATAATGCATGGGCCCCTGCCCCACCCCCACACGCTCCACCCCTGCCCCGCCCCCACACGCATTTTGCCTCCTTAAAAAAAATAAACGCAACTAACAGACAAAATCTTGAGCAGCCAGCTTTAACAAACAGAAAGGACAGATTGTCAGCTCAGTGCATTACAACTGACCGCTCAGAAGCTTGCCACATCATAACTCAGTGGCCATGAACTATACAGGTGATGCATTGCTTATGACTATGCACATGGGGTTTTTGGCTGTATCTATACATATTTATATTGTCCTCATGCTATAATACCTATAGATGCAGTATATTATATAAGTTCTACAGCAAGGCCTTATGCTGCGTGAAGTGTATTAAAGCAGCATCAGGCCAGGCTTTCAGGCTAATGTAGTCACTCTATGCTTCTATATGTGTTATAGCCTGAGGGCTATCTGTAAATACAAGCAGAATAGGGTTAAATAGTTACCTAGCAAGCCTGGCCTAATGCTGCCATAATACGCTTCACACAGCATAAGGCCTTGCTGGAGAACTTATATAATATACTGCATCTATAGGTAATGAACCCTAAGGGCTATCTTTAAAAAGATTACTCACCAAGGCCTTATGCTGTGTTTTTACCATATTGAGGCAGCATAAGGCCTTGCTGGGTAACCTATCTAACCCTATGCTGCATCAATAACTAATATAGCCTAAGGGCTATCTTTAGATACAAGCAGCATAGGGTTAAAAAGGTTACTTGCCAAGGCCTTTTGCTGCCTCAATATGGTAAAAACACAGCATAAGCAGGGTTGCCACCCTTTCTTTCAAATTTTTCTGGACAACTGGACCAAAATTTACGGACAGCCCAAAATTTTTATGGACATAAGCCACACCCCTTCTAGAGGACACATCCCTTTTTAAAGGACACACCCCCCCTTTCCACGCCCTCAAAATGTCCTTGAATTAAAGACACCACAGAATAAAAAGAATTGTTCAGTAATTAAAAATAAAATATGGCAGCAGCATATGGAAAAAAAATCCACAATTCTCAGCTGTTCCATCCCTGCTTCTAGTCTGAGTGTTTATATGGCTACAGTGATGATGCCTGTGACACGCTGGACTTTCTGGCATCATTTCTGCTGCCATGTCAACAAAGACTGACAGGGACGTAACGGGCAAGTGTGCACATCTGTCATAGTGCTGGTGATGTGCACACTGATGTGCAGGTGTATGGCATGTGTCCACTGCAGCCAGTCCTCAGCATTAGACCACTGACTGGTGATTGGCTGCAGCAGTAACATACCATATACCCCGCTGCAGTTAGTTAACAGCTGCAGAAAATGGCATTGAAGGAATAGGTGACACATATTTGGATGGACATTACATTCACCAATACCAAACATACAAGATGATACAGCACCACATACCTCTTAAGTCCAGTGACGTCTTCCTGATGTAGAAGTTCTCTTTTCTCATCTTCTCTGTTTTACCCAGACCGCCATGATGAGTTCTTTCAGCCACTTCTTCTCTCTGCAGAGTTTGCCACAAAGACACCTTAGATTACCCAATTTTCTATCCTCCTGATGCCCCAACAGTGTTATCCTGCTGCTACCCCCAATACTGTGCCCGTCATGCTCCCCAATGTCCCCAGATATTATACTGTAGAAATAACAGTGCCATATAGGTGGGCCCCCCATAGTAACAGTGCTCCCCAAAGTCCCACTAATACTAATAATTCTCTCCCAGAGTGCCCCAATAGTGGTAATGCTTCACGAGTAGCCCTTTTAGCAGAAGTGCCCTCCATATTGTACCAAATAATGATAACACCCTCAATAGTACCCCTCGTAGTAGTAATAATGCCCCAGAATAGAAATAATTTTTCTCATAGTGCCTCCAGTAGTGCTCCCAGAAATGATAAGGCCCCGCTATCATGTTCCCAGCAATTATAATACCCCTTATAGTGCCCCTAGTAGTTTAGATAGTCCCCTTTAGTGCCCCAATAGTTCAGATGGCCTCCTGTAGTGTCCCCGGTAGATTAGATGGCCCCTTTAGTGCCCCCACTAGTTTAGATGGCCCCCTGTAGTACACCAGTAGTTTAGATGGACCCTGTAATGCCCCCAGTAGTTCAGATAGACCCCTGTAGAGCCCCCAGTAATTTAGATGGCCACTTTTAGTGCACCAGTAGTTTAGATGGACCCTGTAATGCCCCCAGTAGTTCAGATAGACCCCTGTAGAGCCCCCAGTAATTTAGATGGCCACTTTTAGTGCACCAGTTGTTTAGATGGACCCTGTAATTCCCCCAGTAGTTTAGATAGCCCCCAGTAATGCCTCACAGTCATTTAGATGGCCCCTGTAGTGCCCCAGGAATTTAGATAGGCCCTATATAGAGCTCTGTCATTTCAAAAATTATAATACCCTTTATAGTGCCCCATGATTATAATGCCCCCAGTAACTTAAACCCTCCCCTATAGTTCCTCCAGCAGCCTAACAGCCAAGAGCCCCCAATCCCCCCCCCCCCCGGGCACCTTGTTGCCTTTACTTGCCTTGCCTAAGCCTTTTGCTGCACCTTGACTTACTGCACCTGCGCAGTGCGCCCGCGGCCCGCATCTGCTCTCCAGTCTCCACCGGTCCGCACGCACCGCCCTCGGCATCAGCAGTGGCGCTGACAGCCCGCCCAGCCCCTGCCTCCACCTCCCGGTAATTACATTTACTAGGATCCTTGCGTGCTTATGTTACAGCGCATCGGCCCGCCCTCTCAGAGCGGCCAAGGAGAGCCGCCGGAACTTTTCATTGCAATACCCGAAGTCTGTACGCGTAATTGCGTACGCAATACAGACTTCGGGTTTTCAGCACTAAAATTCACTGACGCTGTTTTTTTCTGCCGGACGCTATGGACGGCAGAGAAAAACAACGCTTTTTTGCGGATTGTCCGTAAATTTACGGACGGTTGGCAACCCTGAATCTGGCCTGTGCCCCCCCAGGAGGCTGGGCCCCGGGCGGTTGCCCAGATTGCCCTCATTATAATCCGCCTATGCATGTTATACATCACCTAGAGAGAGGTAGCCATGTTACACATCAACTAGAGCAGTGGTCCGCAACCAGTGGGTCAGGAGCCACATGTGACTTGTAACCACCTGCTCTGTAGCTTGCCATGGCAGTCCTGAGTTATGACCATATGTACTGGCAACTGACATGGTTGCAGCCCTGTCCTAGATTTACCACTAGACAGTGCCAATTTGAATGGTGCAATACTAGTGTTAAGTTTCACACGGAAATTTCTTGCAATTTTGTTTTTCCACATTCAAAATTTCTCTTCTCTGTTTTTAAATTGCATGTTGCTTCTGTTATGTAAAGTTATCCATGCATAATTGTAAGCATATGAATACTAGAAAAATCATGATTTTCTATTTAAAAACAAGTAAAGTAAACACAAAATGATCTCCTTAGGCCACACTCTCCTTCATCACACAAATGCACATGACGCAATATGCTTCGATCCAATATGCATTCAAGTTCATACGGCTTGGAGTTGGAAAATATGCATAAAAATTCTAATATGGTCAAAAATACTCACAGTGTAGATGAGTCCACAGCAATATGTGTCCTTTAGGTTGTGCAAGAGGGAGGCTTTGTTGAGGTAGGTCAGTTCTGCCATGTTTTACACTTAGGAGAAGTTGGGTAGGTTCATTTTCTAGATGTCATCTTACTTCACTATGACTTTCTTGCTATTCTGGGCTATCTCCATCACCACTTTGTCACCTCGTTCCTTCTTGATGCCTGCTGCTTCAAACCCATACCATTTCTATGGCACCTACACCATCTTCTTGATTGTCCAGTCAGCCAGTGGGGCAGGACTGTAGACCACATTGCAGTCCATGGAGAGGTATCGCTTGGGGTCATCCAAACCCACTCTCTGAGACATTATGACTTAAAGGGAGTCTGTCACCTAATTTTCACCAATATAACTAAGAGCACTGCCCAACAGAAGATTGCAGACACATTCCAGACATACCTGTGTGCACTTTGTGCCTTTATTCCATGTCCAAGAAAAGCACTTTTATTCTGCTGAAAAACAGCTCCCAAGTGCCCAGCTGAAAGTGAAAGTAAAAACAGCTTTCATTCCTGAATTGATTTCTAACAGCTATATCTTCTGATATAGTGGATATAATGCTATGATACTGGTATCGTTTGAAAGGTTGGAATGCCAGCTTTTAAACAAGGCCAGGTCATATTTCTAGCTGGTACCAATCCCAAGATATGAGCAGATAAACCAGCCCTCCCCTCTTCAGTCTGGTTTGCTTTGGGCACTTGCAGCAGCAGAGCTGGGCACTTGGGAGCTGTTTTCCAGCAGAATAAAAGTGCTTTTCCTGGACATGGAATACAGACACAGAGTGCACACAGGTATGTTTGGGATGTGTATGCAATCTTTTATGGGGCAGTGCTCTTCGGTATATTGGTGAAAAATAGGTGACAGACTCCCTTTAAAGTCACTAGGAATCACCGGCAGCTTTTAATCTCTCTCTCTGTGCCTCCCGTTAACACCAGCCTGTCACCTCAATGACCTTGTCCACGGACACCAAGAGGTTCTATTTTTAGTAACCCTGGAGGACTTGAACATCTGATCGTTTGATCGCAAATACCACAGATTGTAATAGTATAGAAATAAAATGGGGACACTATATTCTTCCTATAGACCCTTGCTGCAGGCAGGGCTTAACAGGCAATCTATTATGACAGGCACGGAAGTCTTCACAAAGCTGCCATAGCTACTTATCAACACCCCTCAATTTTGCAACGGAGGAAGAGGAATTTGAGGGACTCCTTCTGTCTAACTATTTGAATGGCACAGTCTATTTTTTAAAAAAGATTTTAAAGCCTGAGGAGCGTGCTTTCTACACCAAGTGCAACAAAATCAAGCAGCGTGCCACACAAAAAACGTGGACAAGGCTACAGTCCATCGCAGCGCCTCTCCAAAAGGAAAAGGGCCCCCCAGAACCTTTCCCAATCCCTCTGGGCCAAAAGGCACCTGCAAGGGACCGAGACAAAATGGCAACTCCCAGCCGAAGCCGGGAGTACGCCCAAATGGGCAACCCTTAGCTGAAACCGAGGATACGCCCCGTCTGTGCTCCGGCTTCAACCCCAGGCCAATCAACCCGGGATTTCAGCATGGAGCTTCAACTACTAGGTTTGTCTCTCCCCGGAGGGAGAGACCATGGGGTTTGCAGGGGGGTGCAGAATCGGGATGGCCACACACACCCCCCTAGACCTCAAGGGGGGTACCATTTGAATGACACAGTCAATATCATCCAAGGGGGATAAATGGTTATCTCTGATCCTGACCGCAGTAGGTGGGTGTCAGCTGTATAACACAGCCAGCATCTTCCACATATGGAGCCGACTCAGTTTGTGAACCCACACCTTACAGTCAATAACTGTACAATATTGTTTTACGCAAAGTGGTTAATCAGAATGGTGGGCGTCCAAAACCTAGAACCCCCACCAATCAGCTGTTTTGGGCTTCTGGGGTAATTCAGTCCTGCCAGTGATTGACAGCTGCCCCTCTATGGCTGTGCATATATAAACAATTGTCAATGCAGTTGAAAGTGTGAAATGTTCACAGATGGACTACACCAGGGATCAGTAACCTTCGTCAATCCAGCTGCTGTAAAACTACAACTCCCAGCATACACACTTACTTCTTGTAACGCCTATAGAAGTGGAGGATTCTGGGAATTGTAGTTTCACAACAGCTGAAGTGCTAGAGGTTGCTGATCCCTTGACTACATAATGCATCCTCTGAATATACCCTAAGGGCTCGTTCACACGACCGTATGTATTTTGCGGTCCGCAAAAAATACGGATGACATCCGTGTGCATTCCGTATTTTGCGGAACAGAACAGCTGGCCCCTAATAGAACAGTATTATCCTTGTCCATGATGCGGACAATAATAGGACAAGACTCATAATCTTGCGGAACGGAAATACAGACATACGGAAACGGAATGCACACGAAAGACCTTCCGTTTTTTTTTTTTGCGGACCCATTGAAATGAATGGTTCCACATACGGGCTGCAAAAAAACGTAACAAACTCGGAAAGAAAAATACGGTCGGGTGAACGAGCCCTAAAACATAGGAATGCAGACCTCCCAAGTGTCCCTCTTTTTGACACAATTCCCTCTTTGCTCCTTAAATGTCCCTCTTTTTGATCTGAGGTATAGATTTTCATTATAACCTCCATTATTCCTCCATGTATATTTGAGAACTGTCTTGTATATTATTTCATTATTTGATGCAGTTGAGATTTTAGAAATTTCTATATTCAGATTATTTGGCGCTATTTCGCAAGAGATATGCAGGAAAAATGGATCTTTCACACAATGAACCAAAAGTGCCCCTCAGGGCCGCACCGCCAATTAGGCGAGGTGAGGCGATCGCCTCAGGCGGTGTGGCCCTGGTGACAAGTGGGGGGCGGCAGCAAGGCACAGGGAGATGAGTGCTTCCATTGTGGAAGCGCTCATCTCCATAGTCATCTGTCTCCATAGTCATCTCCATAGTCATGCAGTGCATCTTATAAAGGGAATACTAGCGAGCTCTTCCATAATGGAGTGAAGAGGAGGAGGAAGGAAGCGCTGGTAGCGCTGTACAGTACTTACCCCTCCTCCTGCTTGCTCTTCCTGAGGCCGGCGCTGCTGTGTCCTGACTGCCTGCAGCATCAGGACGTATAGAGCGCCCTCTGACCTGACGCTGCAGGAGGTCAAGTGACTTCAGCGTGGGCCCCTGGAAGAGTAGAGAGCGGGGACACATCCAGGACCGGAGGTAAGTTTTTGTTTTTTTTCTTGTCTGATCTGAGGTCTGAAGTGGGGGCCAAAAGGGATCTGAAAAGGTGGGGACAGAGTGGGGGATCTGAAAAGGTGGGGACAGAATGGGGGGGATCTGAAAAGGTGGGGACAGAATGGGGGGATCTGAAAAGGTGGCGACAGAATGGGGGGATCTGAAATGGTGGGACACAATGGGGGGGGTCTGAAATGGTGGGACAGAATGGGGTGGGATCTGAAATGGTGGCACAGAATGGGGGGGGGTCTGAAATGGTGGGACAGAATGGGGGGATCTGAAATGGTGGGACAGAATGGGGGGGATCTGAAATGGTGGGACAGAATGGGGGGGTCTGAAATGGTGGGACAGAATGGGGGGATCTGAAATGGCGGGACAGAATGGGGGGGATCTGAAATGGTGGGACAGAATGGGGGGGGATCTGAAATGGGGGGACAGAATGGGGGGATCTGAAATGGTGGGACAGAAATGGGGATCAGAAAGGGGGGTCTAAAATGGAGGCCAGAAAAGGGGTTCTGACATGGGGCCAGAAGGGGGGGGGTCTGACATGGGCCCCAGAAGGAGAGTTCTATATGGGGGCCACAAGAGTATGATATGGGGCCAGACGGGGGAGGGTATGATTGGGGATCTAATTAGGGGTCTGAAGGAGGTCTGATTAGGGGCCTGAAGGGTCTGACTGGGGGTCTAGAGGGGTCTGATTGAGGGTCTGGAGGTCTGATTGGGGGTCTGGAAGCCTAATGAGGGTCTGATAGGGGGTCTGGAGGTCTAATTGGGGTCTGATTGAGTGTCTGGAGGTCTAATGAGGATCTGATAGGGGGTCTGGGGGTCTGATTGGGGCTTTGGAGGTCTAATGAGGGTCAGATATGGGAGTTTGGAGGTCTAATGGGGGTCTGGAGATGGGGGGTCTCATCTGGAGTTTGATATGGGGATCTGATCTGAAAGGTAAGGGGGGTACTGTTTTTCTGTGTGGTGCCAGTATTTTCAGGGGGGCTGTTTCTGTAGTATAGTATGGGGGATGGGCAGGGTGAGATGTGGAGAAGGTGAGAGGATGATGGAAAAGTAGGAAAATAAGATGTCTGTTTGTTGAACTCTTCAGAGACGAGGCACAGCTGAAAGAAGTCACCATGGCGGTCTGGTCTGACAGAAGAAGAGGAAAGAAAACGTCATCAGAGAAGTCACTGGATGTAAGAGGTACATATGTGGCGCTGTATGACCCTGTATGCTCTGTAGTGCTGTATGAAATGTTTTCCAAGTCTGTCTTTGAAGGGGTTTTTTGTTTTTTTTTTTGTACGAGCGCTGCTTTCTCTGCTCTGTTTACTGCTCTTCACTGCAAATTCTATGGCAAGCAGGTGAACAGAGCAGAGAAATCAGCTCTCATATGAGCTCTGCTCTCTCTTCAAACAGCTGATCGTCAGGGTGTCGGAGGACCCCTGCCGATCTGATATTGATGACTTATCGTGAGGATAGGTCATTAGTAGTAAAAAGAGGACAACCCCTTTAACAGTAGGACTGGAGGGAAGGGATTAGGTTGAAAATTTAAAACGGGGGGGGGGGCGTTTCAATATTTGCCTTGGGCATCAGAAAACCTAGGTGCACCAGCGGCAGGTGGGGGGGGGGGGGGCAGTGGCCCAAGCTGAACTGTTGCACCAGGGCCCATGAGCCTTTAGCTACACCCCTGGGTGGGAGGTACTGTGCACAGATAGTTGCATACAATCATACGTCACCGGCGCCGGGCTGTCCCTCTTGGCTCCCTCTACTGCTACAGTCTGCCGCCCGGCACCCCGCTGAGGACTGGATTGCTCCTCCCTCTCCAGTAGCTGCCTATTCATTGAGCAAGCTCACATCTTTCTGTTGCTTGCTCCAATGACGTCCAGCAT
This sequence comes from Rhinella marina, assembly GCA_900303285.1. NCBI lineage: Eukaryota > Metazoa > Chordata > Amphibia > Anura > Bufonidae > Rhinella > Rhinella marina. The sequence continues at coordinate 521,099 of ONZH01021946.1, read as the reverse complement.
CACGCCGCCGCCGTTCTCCGCGCAAGGAAGTGAAGAGAGGACCGGACTGGAGAACACAGCAGAGCGCCACACTGTCACGTCAGGTAAATTTACAATGTGATTTGATGCTGGGGGTGTCTAAGGTTAGATAGAGTAGTAATTAGATAGGGGGGTTGATTGGATGGGGTGGATTAGGTTGGATGGGGGGTGGGGGTACAGACTGAGGGTAGTTGGGTGTATGGGGATGGTGGGGTAGTTGGGCGGGGGTTAATTGGCTTGGCAGAGGACCATTTTCAGTATCCAGGGGGTTGGGGGGGAGGATAGGTCACTGTAATAAGTCCAGGAGGAGGCTACTATGGGGGGTGGGGTAACAAGGCTACTATGGGGTTGGGGGGCTACTGAGGAGAGACTACTATGCTACTGTGGGGGGAGGAGGCTACTATGGGGGGTGAGGGGGTTACTATGGTAGGGTGACCAGATCTGGGTTCCTGAAAAGGAGGACACTTTTTCTTTTTTTTTTTTTTTTTTGGGTGGTGCTCCTTTTCAGAAATAAAATAATAAAGGGAAATTCAGGTCCCCCCATTCCCTGGGGTATAGTGTAATGCCATTACACTATACCCCAGGGAATGGGGACCCGAACTTCCCTTTATTATTTTCCGTTATACCATGGTTATAACAGAAAATAATTGTTAAAATGGCCCTTAGAGGTTAAAAATAATTAAAAAAAACTCACCTTTTCCACTTGTTCGCGGCGCAGCCGGTCCGGTGTCTTCTTTCTTCTTTCACCTTGCAGGACCTGCAAAGGGACCTTTGGTGACGTCACCGCGCGGTGAGCGCGCTCACCACATGGTGACCGCGGCGACGTCACCAAAGGTCCTTTTGCAGGTCCTGCAGGCCAGGAAAGAAGAAAGAAGACACCGGACCGGCTGCGCCGCGAACAAGTGGAAAAGGTGAGTTTGTTTTTATTATTTTTAACCCTAAAGGCCATTTTAAAAGTTAAAATGACTTTGTTGGACTGCCTCAAACAGTTTGAGGCAGTCCAACAAAATCCCGGACGATTTTCCAATTCCCCCCCGGACATTTTTTTAATGCCCAAAAGTAGGACATGTCCGGGGAAAAGAGGACGTCTGGTCACCCTTACTATGGGGGGTGGGGTAACGAGGAGAGGCTACTATGAGGTGGGGGGGTGAGAAGAGGCTACTATGGGGGGTGGGGGTACCGAGGCTACTATGGGGTGGGGGGGGACTGAGGAGAGGCTACAATGCTACTGTGGGGTGAGGGGGCTACTATGGGGTGGGGGGGACTGAGGAGAGGCTACTATGCTACTATTTGGGGGCGTGGGGGAATGGGTCGCGTTGGGGGGGGGGGTTGCGTCATCACAGAGAGTGACTAGGGCAGCATGAACCTAAATATGGCCCTGGCCATACAGGGTGGGACACAGCCTGGAAGAGACCTGCATCGCGTCACTGCCAGCCAGATGGCGGTAAGTATAAGTGTTTATTTCTTTATATGGTACAGGAGAGGAGCGCTATGGGGGCACTGTGGGGAACTTCTTAGTGGCACATGATATTGGGGGGGCATCTATGTGTGGGGGGGCACTTCTTACTGGCACATGATTGGTGGGCACTATAGAGGCATTTACTGAGGCCTCAAAGAAAAGATATTTTATACTGCGACACATTATGGTGGGTACTATGGGGAAGGAGGGAGAGGAGTACTATGGGGTCATCTATGGGGGGCACTAGGAAGTGGTATTTTATACTTGCAAATTATGGGGGACACTAAGGACATCTACTGGGGCACTATATAGGGGCATTTTATGCTGGTACATTATGGGGGGCATTAGGAGGAAGGGGGGTGCACTATAGGGGAATTTACTGGGGGCACTAAATAGGGGTATTTTATACTGGCACATTATGGGGGCACTATGGGGACATTAGCTTAAAGAAGAACTCCCGCAAAAAAATGTATTCTCTCACTTGTTAGAAAGTTGCATGATATAATCTATAGTGATTGTCGTTTTCTTATCAGTGACTGTTTCTGTGAGTAAAAACCTCTCTTCTTATTGTAGCTGGGTCATGTGACCAACTCCCTGACCTCCAACTGACCCAGGACAGAAAGCCAGTAACTGCTCTATTCATTCCTATGGGAGCCTCACTTTCAGTCTCATAGGAATACATAGAGAATTAGACTTCCTGTCCACACATAAGTCTATGTGTGAGTTGGTGGGTCTAATTGCTGGTCACATGACACAGATAAGAAACTTCAGGATGATATAAGTCAAAAATTCAGACACTGGTAAGAAAATGACATTCACTACAGATTATATCATGTACATTTCTAGCAGGACATGGGATAAATTTTTTGTCGGGAGTTCTTTAACTGGAGGCATTAAAAAGTGGTATTTTTTGCATTGGCACATTATAAGGAGCATTATTACTACTGGGGGGCATTATGGCAGGCTTTATTACTACTGGGGGTCTATGGGAGACATAAATACTAGTATGGGCACTATGGGAGCATTATTACTTATGGGGCACAGTGGGGACATGTTGGGGACACTGTAGGAGCACTATTACTACCATGTTTGCTCTAGCAGAGAATTATTACTATTGGTGGGACTTTTGGTAGCACTATTACTGTGGGGGTACCCTGGCAAAGTATCAGATTATCAGTTATTTTTGGGGGATTTTATGTTTACACTATTAGTGTCAGGAGCACTGTTTGCTGGGCGCAGTTATTTTAGGACACTGTATGCCAATAATTATTGAAGGGCACTATCTGCATGGTACTAGTATTATCAGGGGGTTTATCTGTTTCTGCAGTATAGTATTAGGGAGCATAGCGGCACAGTATTGGGGATGGTAGGATGATTTGTCCAGAAGATGGGAGGATGATGGAAAAGTAGTAAACTAAGATTATTTTTTGTCAAACTGCAGAGATGAGAAATGGCGGTCTGATCTGAAGGAGAAGATGAGGAAAGAGAACATCTACATCAGAGGAGACGTCTCTGGATGTAAGAGGTATGTGGCACTGTATTACCCTGTATGTTCTGTAGTGATATACGTAATGTTAGGAGGGGTTAGGTTGAGAATTTGGTAGGGGGGGGGGGACACATTTTAAGTTTTCGCATCAGGCAGCAGAAAGGCTAGGTGCACCCTTGCCTTTCAATGTTCAAAAAGTTGGGAGGTATGGGAATGCATTATGAAGTGGACATGGTGTAACACATTCCCTGCATCCTTTCTACTCAGAAAAGTGGTAGAAAGCAACTTCATATTATATAAATATGCATCATTTAATTAACCACCAGCAAGATCTCCACTGGAGGAGTTCCTGGTAGAAGCTCCCTACAGCACCTTATCAATTATAAGGTGCTAGTGCTGTAAGGAGCGGCTACCAGGAACTTCACTACTGAACTGTCCACAACGGAGCTGCCGTAGTGAGATTCCGCCAGGAACCCCTCCATGCCAGACGCGGCTTCTGTGTATTGGCTGCCAGGTAGAAACATGGTCACCCTGCAGCAGCGACTTCTGAGTACGTCACGTCCAGTGACGTCAGCGCGCCGGCTGTCACGCTGTCAGGATGACGCGGTTCTGTAGGATGCCCAGGCCGAGCTGTGAACTAAACGTTTCCCGTCACTAAGAGTTACCGGCTTGGTAGTCGGGATGGCGGAACCGGGGCGCGCTGCCCCCACTGACGGTGAGTGCGTCCCTGCCTGCTTAGCTCTGTTTGTGAGTAGACTAGACTCAGGCCAGGCACTGCTTAGCTTTGCGGTGGGGGAGGCGGCTGTAGTTGGGAGCTCTGGACCGGCTGGAAGCAGACACATGTCAGTGTGTGTCGCGGCTGGGTGGGGAGGTAGCGCCCTGTGTGTATTGTTCCCTGCACTGCTACATTGTACGCTGTAATGGGCGATTTAAAGGGCACGATCCTGCATTGACAAGTGACCAGCTGCACCCATTATTGGGCAGTAGCCTGATGTGGATCTTCTCCATAGGCTGAGAGTTATTGCTGTGACTTGTAGCCTTACAACACCTGGGAAGTCACCAGTGGCCTTATACTGGTCATACTGGTACTGACGTGCAAACAGCGATCACATTATCTGCTGCTGGTTAGATCAGGTGGGATCACAGCCTTCTGCTACGTGGTCCTCATGTGCTGGCTGCATGCTATGGGGTCATTTATACAGAACATTGTATATGGGAGTATTACTATAGGCGCCAGGTGTATCACTTTTGGGGGCCTCCTTATTTTCATCTTAATGTCAGAAAATGAAAACTCATAAATTTCCTTCCATCGCTGGCTCCAGTCCTGAATTATGTCAGTATAGGTGTTTCTATTATGGCATTTCATCCTGTATTGTTTAATGTATTATGCCGCCTTTTAGACTTGGAAGTGCCCCGTGCATGTGGCAGGACGGCTGTTCATTCCTCATTCCACTCGCTGCGGATGTTTAGGGTGTGAAATGGACAGGCTGAACCTGTAATTGTGCGGCTTTATATCTTACACGTCGCTAAACATTATAATTACACGGAAGACTTCATTGTCGGCTCGACGTTGGACCTGGGCATTCATTGTAAGGGTGAATTCACACACAACAGATTTGTTGTAGAAGTTTCTGTGACTGTCCCACTTATCTGAATGGGGCTTGCAGGAATCCATGTGGGAGTTGCAGAAACATAGATGAACAGGACTCATTGACTTTTAGGCTGGGTGACCGTGTGGCTGATTAGCTGCAGATTTTCTGCAGTAGAAAAAAATGCTCCATGCAGATGCTGCGGATTTTGTTGCTGCAGACTAGATGCAGTGTTATTCTTTGCATTGGAAAAGGTGAAATCTGCAATATATGGTCAGCGCTGGGGTCCTAGGTTCGAATCCGACCAAGGACAACATCTGCATGGAGTTTGTATGTTCTCCTCATGTTTCTATGGGTTTTTCTCTGGATACTCCGGTTTCCTCCCACGCTCCAAAGATATACTGATAGGGAACTTGGATTGTGAGCCCCAGGGCTGTGGAGTCGGAGTCGGTCACCATTTTGGTGGAGTCGGTATAAAATGGACCGACTCCGACTCCTAAAATATATAATGAATTAGTACATTTAGTTCAGTGCAATAAGTGCTGAATATATTTTTATAAGAATTTGTGAAAATGATGAAATGTCCTATAAATGTCTGTTCTATTCCTGATCTAAGGATTTAGGCTTTTAGTTGAGATGACTGTGTACTGCCCTTTATGTCCAGTGCATGTTCTCTCTGTATGCTTTATGTTTCCTCTGAGCTCATGTTTGGAGAGGTTAGCTGCTCTCATGGCTTCTATCTGCTGATGTAAAACACCTAGAGCCTTATGTATGAAAACTGTCTAGGTGTAGAAGTTTCTTTGTTGCCCATAGCAACCAATCAGAGCTCCCCTTTCATTTCATATAGTGCTCTGGAGAAATGAAAGGGGAGCTCTGATTGGTTGCTATGGGCAACAAAAAAGTCTTAGACCTAGACAGTTTTCATACATCAGGCCCAGAGGCGTAGCTACTGGGGGGAGAGGGGGTAGGGGAGGCGATGCTCTGGGCCCAATACCTCTGGGGGTGCCCAGCAGGGATGGCCTTAGTACAATCAGGCGAATACAAGTGAGCGCTTCCATTATGGAGTCTGATGGGGGCACATTAAGCCGATCTGAGGTCTGATGGGGGAACATTCTGCTGATCTGAGGTCTGATGGGGGCACATTCTATTGATCAGAGGTCTGATGGGGGCACATAAAGCTGATCTGAGGTCTGATGGGGGCACATTAAGCCGATCTGAGGTCTGATGGGGGCACAATACGCTGATCTGAGGTCTGATGGGGGCACAATACACTGATCTGAGGTCTGATGGGGGCACAATACGCTGATCTGAGGTCTGATGGGGGCAAGGGACTGTTAGTTTAGTGATGTAAAAGCTGGGGACAGGTTTCCTTTAACATAGGAGTCCCCTTTTTTACTCCTATTAATCCTATATTTTCCTGCATTATGTGGTAGAGTATTTAGAGTAGGGTATGTAGAAAATCTATTGTACTGTACTTAACAGCATAGATGATCTAGCAGTTTATACAGTCATCTTGCTAATACAGTATTATAACCACAACTAGTAGTATGTGCCTGTGAAGTTGGAAACGTGCGTTTGGGAAGCCAATAAGTGGGGGGCCCACTCAAGTATGTTTCACCCCCCCTGTGCTGAACCTCTAGCTACGCCTCTGATTAGGCCCTAAGTGAGCTGTACCCAGAGAAGCCTGATAGATTACAAACTGTTTTTGTCATGACTTATCTGTACTATTGATTTTATGCAAATTTGTTTAAAGTTATCACTTAAACATGCTCCATGTATGAGGGAGTAGGAGTCGGAGTCGGGGTGAGGGGAAATTGAGGAGTCTGAGTCGGGGCTTTGGCTTACCGACTCCACAGCCCTGGTGAGCCCCATTGGAGGCAGTGTGATGCTAATGTCTGTAAAGCGCTGCGGTATATAGGAGCGCTATATAAGTGTGTATAATAAATATAAATTAACATGCTGCAAATATTTCTCCAATACCACAGCTTTTCTGCTGTGTTTTTTTTTTTTTTATGCAGCTTGTGGTTAAGATTTCTGAAATTCTCAACCACTTTGCTGGTAGGGCTCATTATGTATTTTGCGGAACATAACAGTTGGCCCCTAATAGAACAGTACTATCCTTCTCCGTAATGCGGATAATAATAGGACATGTTCTATTTTTTTTCGGAATGGAAATACGGAGATACAGAAACAGAATGCACACGGAGTAACTTCCATTTTTTTTTTTTTGCGGACCCATTTAAATGAATGGTTCCACATATGGTCCGCCAAAAAAAAAAAAAAAACGGAAAGGAGACGGAAAGAAAACACATTGGTGTGCATGAGCCCTTAAATGGGTTTTCCGAGACCTGATGATCTATACTCTGGATAGGTCATCAGTATATGATCGGGTCTGCCAATCAGCTGTTTTAGAAGGCACCAGCGCTTGCAGCTTTTCCTACGCCATGTGACTTGAAGTGAATGGGTCTGAGCTGTGATACCAGGCACAGCCGCTGTGCTTGTTGAGCAGAGAGGTGGCCACGGTGCTACTGTGACCCCCACCTATCATAGAGTAGGTTATCAGTATAAGGCCGCCTGCACACAATGCAGATTACTCACTGTTTTCTGTGCAGATTTAATATGGATTCAATGGGGTTGTTAGCATGAAAAAAACACACAAAAAATGCACCAAAACCCACAATAAATGGATTTATGTGCAGATTTAATTCAGATTTTCTGCACATAAATCTGTGCCGTGTGCAACCAACCTAAAAGTCTCAGAAAACCCCTTTAATTTCTGCAGCAAATTAGTGTATTGAAGCTACTGAACTGCTGCAGTCAATGGGGGAGATTTATCAAATCTGGTGTGAAGGAAAACTGGCTTAGTTGCCCATAGCAACCAATCAGATTCCACTTGTCATATTTCACAGCTCCTTTGGAAAATGAAAGGTGGAATCTGATTGGTTGCTATGGGCAACTAAACCAATTTTCCTTTACACCAGTTTGATTAATCTGCCCCAGTGTATTGTGGAAGCTGTGCTAAATAGTCCACCTTGGATTGGGCAGCTGCCATAGATGCCAACAGGTGGTATAGTACCCGTATCTGGATCTTCACGTACTAATGGATTGTACGGAAAAACCACTTTGCTTTTCTTATTTATACCCTTGGTGATGATAGAAGGGAGCAGTTGTGTGAACAGTGGCTGATTAGTGATACATTTTATGAACGATGGCATAGACTTAGCCTGGCATTATTTCATTCACCATATTTCTCAACGAGAGTGCCATGTCAAGGGATAGGGCACAGCTCAGGGTTTCTGCCAGAGACTGTGCAGTGATTCTGTAACCAAATGATTGTTTTGAAGCCCCATTAATTCCAGGGCAGGGTACATATGAGACGTGACTGGTAGAGAGGGTGCGAGGAGCCTTACATTCTACATATTAAGGAATCTTACATGATGTGCCGTTCCTGATAGACTTCTACCTGCGGAATTGCTTCTGCTGCGGGCAATGAGAACATTTTGCAACCAGATAAACCAGCCCGCATACCATAAGAGTGCTGCAGTCATAATAGTGAAAAATGGCCATTTTCAGAGCCAATCAAAGTCTATGGGGCTGTTCACATGGCCGTCTTTTTTTAATACATCCTATTTTTGGCTGTTTTCACGGGCAGCTGGACCCCATTGAAATAAATGGGCCCGTTTTTTAATGCCGTATAAACAGGAGAGCACCACTTTATCGGCCATTAAAAATGGCTATAAGGGTCTTACAAGGGTTAAAAAAAACCTAAATACTCACCTCATCCACATGGGGACACTTGCTCCTCGAACCCTTCCTAATAACAGCGCTCCCAGTGTCGTCCTGCTGCTTCTGTGTGGATTCTATGGAGCTAATCTGCATTCGAGCCAATGTCATTAGCCATTTTCAGAGACTGCGCCAAGAAGCGGTATATGGGTTCTTGACGCGGTTTTCTGTATGCACGGAAAACGTCCACTGTCACGTGAACATCAATGTGCAATCCCATGAGAAACAGTGGATTTTACATGGAAATGAAACCGTGCAAACATACCCTAAGGCTCCATTCACACGGCCGTATGAATGGGGCCGTATCTATCCGCAAAATTGTGGGAATAGATGCGGCCCCATTCACCTCTATGGGGCCGGGAGCCGCGGCATGGAGCTAGCTCAGTGCCGCGGCTCTTTTGAAGCATGTCCTATACTTGTCCGTGCGCACGGACAAGTATAGGGATTGGCAGCGCTCGGAGCACACGCCGTGCGGCCCCATTGAAAATGCCTATACTTGTCCGGCATAGAGGTGAATTGGGCCGCAGCTATTCCCGCATTTTTGAATGGGGCCTAAGTGTGGCTGCACATGCAGATTGTCATGCAGAAAAACTGTAGCGTAATACAGTACCAGCAAAGTCTGAGATTAGACAGATTTCACGTACACTTCGCTTTTCTTTTAGGTGCAGAAATTTACCTACTGTTTGGATTTTGAAATCTGCAGCATGTCAGTAGTTGCATTTTTTTTTTTGTGGATTTCACCCTTTTCAATGGACGGGTGAGATCTCTGGCAAAACCTCACAAAAAAAACTTGTTCTGCAGATTTTCATTCGGATTTCTCTCATTTCCGCACCAATTCCACATGTGTTACTTGTGTATGTTGTTGATTTTTGTGCAAATTGCAATTCGATGGGCAAAATATTCACTGAAAATTTCCATAAACAATTGACGTGCTGTGGATTTAAAAAAAAAACAAACACACCACAGGTCAGTTGTCATGCTGTCTTCATCAGTGGGACTATAGATACCAGGGGTTCAAAAAAGAGAGTAAGGGCGCTTTCACATGAGCGTATTTACAATTTGTATATGGCCCGGATATGTACCAGAATCCGCTGCTAATGTTAAAGGGGTATTCCCATCTCACAAATGTAGTTTGTACAGTTAGATATAGCCATACCAGTATTATTACTAATAGAATGTATTTATATAAAATGTACCGTTTAGAAGATTTTCCTATTTGTATAGGTATTGTCCCACACACATCAGTCAGGCCGTTGCCCCTAGTTATGGCCACCGCAGCCATGTGGTAGTGGTGGTCAGCTTGCTCCTTTTCAAACCGGCTCTGAGGTAACTGCTGTATTGTGAACACACATTGCATGAGCATGTGGAGACACATCTTAGGGTTGTAGCATTTTTGTCTGCATTTCCAAAAAGCAGAGAAACGGATCCTGTTCCAACATCAATTCATCTCTATGGAGCAGGATCCGTTTATAAAGTCTGTATTTTGGACGGATCCTGGCCATTGTGTTTTGGACTGGTAGCGTCCAAAAGGCAGATGTGAAAGTACAGATGTGTCTCCGCATGCAATGTGCGTTCACAATACAGCAGTTACCTCAGAGCGGGTTTGAACAAGAGCAAGCCGTCCACCACTACTACATGGCTGCAGTGGCCGTAACTAGGGGCAACGGCCTGACTGATGTGTGTGGACAATGGATATACAAATAGGAAAATCATCTAAACAGTGCATTTGATATAAATACATTCTATTAGTAATAATACTGGTATGGCTATATCTAACTATACAAACTACATTTGTGAGATGAGAATACCCCTTTAATGAACAGGGCTGTTCACGTTGTATAATTTCCGTCTGAGTTTAGTGTGTACTTTTTTCCAAATCCGCACGTTATAGTCTATGGAGTGCATAAAAAATGAAGGAAGGAAGAAATACGCATGTCAATCCCGATGCAATCCTGATGGTATACTATCAGGAATCCATGCGTATTCCAGAGCCAGAATACTGACATATTTAAATACGCTTGTTAGGTATTAAACCTGGGCCATGTTGGGTTTGTTAGTGTTATGAGTTTACCTATGCAGCATAGCTGCATAATGCCAGAAACCGTGCGTTCACTATTGACTACACTGATCTGGCCGATTTGCAGCATAAATGACGGCTTTCAGTCGGACAAATACTGCTGCTTGTAGTGGTCTTAGTCCGGATGAAAGTTGGCATTTATGCCAAAAAGTGTCCAGATCCCCATCGGATCCCTTTGTAGTCAATGGGGATCCAGCAGTTCCCAGCATTATCTGAGTCTGCCAGCTACAGCTCTTCTGGATTACATAACGCTACTGTGAACGTGGCCTTAGGGCTCATGCACATGACTTGTTTTGCAGTCCGTAAATTACCAGCCGTCTGCATTTTGTGGAATGGAACGGCCGACCTCTATCCTTGTCCATAATGTGGAAAGAATAGGACATGTTCTGTTTTGTTGCAGGGGACACGGAACGGACATAAAGATGCGGTCTGCATATTTTGCGGACCCATTGAAGTGAATGGGTCCTCATCTGACCTACAGAAAATGCGGATCGGATGCGGACCAAAAATACATTTGTGTGCATGAGCCCTTAGGCTGTCTGGACCTCCACCAGATTTATCACAGGGGGTCAGACTAGATGACGAATCTGGTACAGGGAGAGACATTTTTCTCTCACTCTACAAATATTGGCCGGCTTAGGGCTCATTGACAAAAACATATTTTTAGTTCACTTTGCTACAAAAAAATAGAACATGTCCTATTATTGTCTGCATTACGGACAAGGGTAGGACTATTGGGGTCCGCCGTTCCACAAAATGTGGCCGTTATCCATGTTTTGCGGATCCACAATTTGCAGACCGCCAATAGTCGTGTGCATGAGCCCTTACTCCAAGACACAAATTTATGAGTATGTGAGACAGGTCACACATAATTATCATTCTATTCATTTGTTACAGCTAGTGGACTGGACCAGGTGACTGTCTGATGACCTCCTCATAGATTTATCACATGAACAGACATAGACCCTGGTCTGGATCTGGTTTCATTTTAGCTAAGAGAAGGGCAGACCTGTCCCTGTACTATACTGCCTTTATATAGGGCACCATAATCTGATGTACAGATCCGCTATAAGAAAAATATTCCGTGCAAGATATAGAGCCTATATTTCCAGTACACATATATTATCGTTGAGAGCTACCAGCCATGAACAGGTGAGATTCATCATGCCACCATCGTCCTCTCTGTGTCCCCAAAGTGTGGACCACTGACCCATTGAAGTCAGTGGGTCCCCCCTCAAAAAAATGGATACAATACCGATGTCATCTGTGTTTTACGAAATGCAAAATGGACACTGTGGTGTGCATAAGCCCTAATAGAGTGTCCTATATAGATTGATGCAAGCTGTCTGGTAGCAGTAGGTAGCTTTTCCTGTGCATGGTGGCCTGCAGTGAATAATCCTCCTGCCCACGTGTCAGATACAGTCCGGAGATAATGAACCATCTTGGAAACTTCAGCTCACACGTGTATATTTCCATGTCTGTGACACGCAGCACACCTTATCTAATTGTAGATTACACCAAATGATACACTGCACATTTTGCCTCTTAATGGTAGTTTGGATGATAGTTTAGTTGTGACTAGATACAGTTTTACATTTCTTCTGGTTGAGATGTCATAGCACCTGTCTGACGCCTCGGTTCTTTGCCAGGTTGTATTTGATGAACCCAGGGTTTACCTGCACACAGACAGAGCAGAAAACTGCTACAGATGTTCTCTACATGTTAGAGGGTAACAGTGTGTCACTCCTGTGCGGGTTTATTTATTTGCATAGTCAGCAACAAGTGAAAACTAAACAGGAAGCATAACACTGGCCAGAAATAAAATGTTCATCACGCTGGGATTATTTCCAATGAATACCTCTAATGATAAGATCCAATGTATTCCACTGTGTAGGCACACATTGCGTATTGACTCCCATTGTAAACTTAAAGGCTATGTACACCTTCGGAAGCAATATTTGTTTATGATTGCATTTTACTCATTTTTGGCTAAAAATCATATTTTCAATTGGCCTTTATAAAAAAAATATTGAGCCATTCTGTTACAAAGGGTTAACAATTTTTCTAACTGTGTGACTGGTACTTTCACTTTGTTTTGGTCATCTAAGAGGTCAGAAACACTTATTTTTTGGTGGAAGAAAATTCCTATCTACAAGAATTTTGTTTCCACCAAAAATAATGGGTATGAAAGTCAGTGGATGAATATGTTCAGTTTTCATCGATCATTGGATCGGTTTTCTCTTTTTCTAATCGGTCACAAGGACAAAAAAAGTCATTGCAGATGTGAATGAGCCCGTTCTGTCACTGTTTTGTCCTACATCATAGTAGTGGTGGCCTATGGATACCTTTGATGCATGCACCAGGAGCTTTTCCAATGCACAAGCTGAACATGAAGGAAAACACTATGAGGGGAGATTTATCAAACCTGGTGTAATGGAAAACAGGTTTAGTTGCCCATAGCAACCAATGAGATTCCACCTTTCATTTTCCTGAGGAGCTCTTAAAAATTAAAGGTGGAATCTGATTGGTAGCTGAGGACAACTAAACCTGTTTTCCATTACACCAGGTTTGATAAATCAACTCCCATGTGAAAAAGCACCTAGAAGATCCAAATGTACTACTTAGGCCCCATTCACACGACCGTATATTTGTGGGCCCTCATTACTGCGGGGCCGCCCGGCGTGTGTTCCGCAGCGCTCAGAACACACGCCGTGCGGCCCCATTGAAAATGCCTATACTTGTCCATGCGCACGGACAAGTATAGGACATGCTACAAAAGAGCCGCTGCACGGAGCTAGCTCCGTGCCGTGGCTCCCGGCCCCATATAGGTGAATGGGGCTGCATCTATTCCCGCATTTTTGCGGATAGATACGGCCCCATTCATACGATCGTGTGAATGGGGCCTTACACACAGTACAGTCAGTCTTTGGCATGTTCATACACTTCCCTTCTTATTAACACCCTAAAATAAGCAGTACTGCCTGGGACAGAGGCTCATTAAAGGGGTATTCCCATCTCAGACATTGATGGTTTATCGTGAGGATATGCCACCAATGTCAGATAGGTGCGAGTCACACCTCGGAGACCACCTCCTATCTCCAGAATGGGGCCCTAGAAGAAGGAGTGTACCGTGCTCCCAATAACTTCTATAGGAGCTCTAATGGAGTCCCATAGAAGTGAATGAAGAGTGTACTGCGTTGTGTGTACATGGCCACCTCTCCATTCATCACTATTGGATTGCATAGCGACTATTGGATAGCAAAGCGAGTGTTTGCCTATTTTTGGAACTCCCATAGCCTTGAATGGAGGGTGGTCAAGCTTGTACTGTGAGCTATCCTTTTCTTTCAGCGGCCCGTACTGACCTGAAGAATGAAGGCAACAGGTCAATTTTACCACATAGTAAACGCCTTTAAAAAAAACAATGCAAAAGTTTAAAACTGTTTCAGAATTTTTTTCCCCCTGCTTCCCGCTACATTGTATGCAACTGTAAATGGTGCCATTAGAAAAAAAAAAAACGGAAATGCAAAAACGGAAAATTGCAAGGCTTTCTAAGGGTTAAAACACAGCCAAGTCGCAGGCGAGTCGTGTGTCGCACGCGACTTACATTAAGCTTAATGGAGTAAAAGACTGGTGCAACCTGCGACATGAAATCCATCCGTTTTTTCATTTGTCGTGTCACAGTTGTAGCATGTCGCTTCTTACATTGGAGAACCATTGACAATCATTAGGTACTATGTCACCGTGTAGCCCAGCCTTAGGCATTCTATATGGCCTGCAAAGAAAGATTGGGGTTAGTCAGCACATCGCAGTGCGCAGGTGCACGTCGTCATGGCTGGAGGCACAAAAGCAAAAAACAAGCAATGCAACAGCACTCTGCAAACACCAGCTCACTATAAATAAATGTGCTAATGCTATGTTATACATGTGAGATTCTCGGCAAATACATTTTGAACAAAATTATTTGTGCCTGTCCGCCAACGTCAAGGCGATCTCTTTAGAACAGGAACCTACAATAAATGCTACCTCCACTGGTGCCGTACTGGCCTCCACTAAATTTGGAGAATGCAGGTCACACATGCATGCTGAGCCCACTCAGTATGTTACCTCTCCTGGTGCCAAATGGCCTTCAATAAATGCAGGGAGAGCAGGCTACGGCCTTATATTTGCAGTTATTAAAATCCGTGGGACAGACATTCTTTACAGCCTCCATTTCACTTTTTCCCCAGTGTGTACATTAAACCTAAGGTGGCCAGAATGTTTTTAAGAGGATTATATGGAATTTAACTAATATATCCTTTGCTGAAATTCTGTGCCATTTTCTATATTTCATAAGGCAGTGCTCCAGACTAAAAAAAATACCTAGGAGCCATTGGCTCCTGAACTGAAAAATTTAGGAGCCAAATAAAATTTTTAGGCGCCAAATTTAAATACATATAATTATAATAAAAAAAAAAAAGACTTGGAGGAGATGGAACGTCCGGCCATTAATAGAATTGTCCTATCCTATTTTTTTGGCGGGACAAGGTGACTAAAAAATGGCGAATTGTGAGGTGTTTTTTTTTTGTGTGTTCACCATACAGGAGATTTTTTTAAATATTTTAGTAGTTTGGACTTTTCGGATATTTATTAATATATTTCATAGTATATTGGGAAAGGGGGTGATTAAGGGGCCATTCAGACGGCCGTAGTATTGTGGATCCGCAAAAGTACGGATCTGCAATACCACGGATGCCGCCCGGCGTGTGTTCAGGATGAATAGGACTTTACACTCTCCCTGCTGCCCTGGGCTTTGTGCACAGGGCAGCAGGGAGCTTACCATGGCAGCCAGGACTTCAGTATCGTCCTGGTTGCCATGGTAACCGATCGGCCAATGAAGGGGGGGAGGGGACCCTGTGGCCACTGCCACCAATGATTATTATAGTTGGGGGGGCGGCTGGGCACTGCGCCACCAATGAATAATACTTGGGGGGGGGGGGGTGCACTGAGCCACTAATGATTATTATACTGGTTGGGGTTTTTATTACTGGGGAGGGCGCACTGCGCCACCAATGATAACTACGTTTAATACAACTACAGGAGGCGGGTGCCGGCGCAGGATCACATAGCCGGCACCTGACCTGTATTATAGGGAGCTGCAATCAGTGGTAGTTAACCCCTCAGGTGCGGCACCCGCCTTCTGTAGTTGTATTAAACGTAGTTATCATCATTGGTGGCGCAGTGCGCCCTCGCCAGAAATAAAAACCCCAACCAGTATAATGTGTGTGCCCCCATCGGACCTCAGATCAGCCCACTGTGGCCCCCATCGGACCTCAGATCAGCCCACTCTGCGCCCATCAGAATAAAATTTAAAAAATCTCTTACCTGTCCTGCGCTGCGGCTCCGCTTCGGGTCCAGCGCTCTTCTGTCCTCCCGCTGCACTATCACCTGACTGCGTGCAGCGTCAGGTCAGAGTGCGCGCACAACGTCCTGACGCTGTATGCCGTCAGGACAGTGCAGAGCCGCCCGGAAAGACAGAGGAGCGCAGGACCCGGAGCGGAGCCGCGGCGCAGGACAGGTAAGAGATTTTTTTATTTTATCTGCTCCATGTTCTCTGATACTAGGCTGCGCAAAAAGTCTTGTCGCCATTTGTAAAATCTAAGTCGCATTTGCGACCATTTTGCTCGCCATCTGGAGCCCTGTAAGGTATGTCCCCTTGTCAGGAAAATCTCCTGTGTTGTCTACATAGAGGTCAGATGGCAAAAAGATAATAAAAGTATATTACAAAGATGCTTATATATTTGTGGACGATAAAGTAGAATATGTAATACAAGAGTGATGTGCTTCCTTACATAGCCAACTAATTGTCCGTCCGTTTCATGGATTCCCCTTTAAGTTCTGTGTACTTGACAGCGGGCCTTCCATTCTGTTCAGGGCTGCGGAGTTGGTAAGCCAAAGCTCTGACCCATAGCAACCAATCAGATTCCACCTTTCAGTTTCCAAAGGAGCAGTGACATATGGAAGGTGGAATTTGACTCCTGTACTTTATCGCACTCTGACTCCAGCTCTGACTCCTTTTTGCAGAATGAATGTGCAGATGCGGACAGAACACAATGTCCTCTCTGCATCTTTTGCGGCCCCATTTTCAGTCAGCAAAAAATGCAGATCGGATGGGCAAAACCACGGTTGTGTGTATGAGCCCTAAAGTTGAAGGGTTTTCTGAGAATAATTTATTCTGAATAAATAACTTTTCCTAAGTGCGGCAGCCTGCCTCTGCTTACCTGCTTCCTGCGGATGGGCAAAACCACGGTTGTGTGTATGAGCCCTAAAGTTGAAGGGTTTTCTGAGAATAAATAACTTTTCCTAAGTGCGGCAGCCTGCCTCTGCTTACCTGCTTCCTGCGTTCTGGCTCCCATGTGTCCATCTTCCAATCTGCGGCTTGTTTCCTTCCTCACCATCATGAATATGTTCATCTGCTCCACTGCAGCCAATGACTGGATTCAGAGGTGACTTGTCCACAAGAGACACATCACCACTGAAGCCAATTATTGGCTGCAGCAAAGCAGATGATCATGCCCATGCAGAGGATGAATTAAACAACCCAAGGAGCCAGCACACAGGACCAGAGCGGCTGGAAGCAGGTAGGTATGATTCTTTCCATGGCAGAGGCAGGCTTCGGGCTCCTGTGAAAAGTTACTTTTTCCTGGACAACCTTTTAAGGCTACATTCACACGTCTGCAAGTGTTTTGCAGTCCGCACATGGCCGGCTCTATAATAGAAATGCCTGTTCTTGTCCGTGGCTCCGGACAAGAATAGGACATGTTCTATTTTTTTGCGGGGCCGGAAGTGCGGATGCAGACAGCACACTGTGTGCCGTCCGCATCTTTTGCGGCCCCTTTGAAAATGAATGGGTCCACACCCGTTCCGCATCCATTTTCCGGACGTGTGAATGAAGCCTAAAACTGTCTTCCTGTTCTGTCTAGCGGTTCTGAGATGACTGCAGACATGCCCAGTAGTGAACCTCCCCTCTGGTCTTTAGGGGGGAACTCGCTTCTGTGCGTGTGCAGCACAGGTTCAGGCATTGTAAAGGGTTCATGCACACGACCATTGGCCGTTTTGCGGACCGCAAAATGTGGATCCGCAAAACATGGATACCGGCTGTATATATTCTGCATTTTGTGGGACGGAAGGGCCAGCCCCTAATAGAACAGTCCAATCCTTGTCTGTAATGCGGACAATAAGGACTCAAGCACACAAATGTATGTATTTTGCTTCCCCCTGGAGGTCACCTGCTTGGGACATCCTTCTGTCAACCACAACAGCTTCCAGTGTAGCAGGGTCATTCTGTCCATCCATTACCTGGTTAGCCATTAAAACGCATTGAATGGCTGGCATGTAATGCTACTACATCTTCATTGCTTCTGTGGAAGAAATATCTAGCCAAGCAACGCTCTAATTTGTGTGAAAACAGTTAAAGGTGTTGTCCTAATGTTTATATTGATGACCTGTCCTCAGCATTGGTCATCAATATCAGATCGACGGGGGTCCGAAACACCCCCGACTATCAGCTGTGAGACGAGGAGGCGGCGCTCCAGGCGAGCACCACTTTACACTACGTCTTGTCTCCTGTGCATCGGCGTCTTTGTGTAATTACAAGTATTCGCTCCAATGAAGCCGGTATGCACGTGTATTGAATAGGAAGCGGCGCTCGCATGGAGTGCCTCCTCTTCAAACAGCTGATCAGTGGTGGTGCCAGCTGTTTCGGACCTCCGCCGATCAGATATTGATGACCTTTGCTGGATAGGTCATCAGTATAAACGGCTTGGACAACCCCTTTAAAGGAGTTTTCCATTGTTTAGATATTGATAACTTATCCTCAGGATAGGTGATCAATATCAAATCGATGGGGAGCCACCCCCATCGATCAGTCGTTTTTTGGCAGCCTCCAACACCAGAAACAGTACAGTGGACTGAGCCGTAAGCGGTAAGTTCTGTGTGCCGGCATACTGCATCTCAGGTCCCATCATTCACTTGAATATACAGTACCCTGGTACGACCACTGCACATTGGGCTTTCTGATTCCTGCTCCATCCACTGTGTTGTTTCAGGTGCTGCCCGAAAACATCTGATCAGTGTGGGATGTCAGGCTGCTATTATTCTGATATTGTTAACCTGTCCTACATCATCAGTATCTAGACAATAGGAAAAACCTCTTTAATCCCTGGAGGCTGGAAAGCAGAGCCTGAGGAAATCACCTAAAACCTTCACCTGCTTCTATTTACAAAGCGGCTCACAAACATATTTTTTGTCCATTCTTTTTGGGTTGTTTTTTTTTTTGTGGCCCGTATGTGTAACCATTCACAACGGGGCTGCAAAAAAAAAAAACGTTCTGTGTCCATTCTGCACCGCATTACGGACAAGGATAGGACTGTTCTATTAGAGGCCAGCCTTTCCGTTCTGCAGAATGCACGCGGCCGGTACCTGTGGAAAATTAAAAATAACATCATCAAAAATTCTTAAAAAATATGTAAAAGAGTAAATAAACCTTTGACTAAAATTTTAATAAGAAGTCCCTAATGCCCTAATAAAAGTTTTTCTAATATACTTTATTAATGGATTTTGTATTTTTATTACACTTTTACCTACCTGAAGCGCTTAAAACTGACAGCCCAGCGGTGTACGGGTTGTACACATTTTATGAAGGGGGCCGCAGCAGCGCTGTGAGTACGGGCAGGAGCGCATATTGCTGATCCTGCCCGTGGCCCCCCCGGAGGTTTACTAACTCCTGGCATAGCACACGGGCAGGATCAGCAATATGCGCTCCTGCCCGTATGCACTGCTGCTTCAGCCCCATTCATAAAATGTAGTCTCCGTACTTCATACACCGCTGACAGCTCATGTCCGTTTTAAGCGCACCAGGGAATGATGCGCTTCAGGTAGGGAAAAGTGTAATAAAAATATAAAATCCATTAATAAAGTATATTAGAAAAACTTTTATTAGGGCATTAGGGACATCTTATTAAAATTTTAGTCAAAGGTTTAGTTACTCTTTAAAGGGAACCTGTCATCAACAGGTTGACCTCACTGAGGGCAGTATAAAATAGTGACAGAAATGCTGATTTCAGCGGTAGGTCACTCAGGAGCTAAAAGTAAGTGGTTGCCGAGAACCAGCATAATAATCATTACAGCCCAGGCCTTGAAAAGAGTCAAATGTACATGAGAAGAGTCATGGTTATTCATAATCCCCTGCTCTCCCTGCCCATCTGATGATCATTGGCAGTTGTCTCCTAGACAGAAAGAGAGAAAACTAGGTAGAAAACTTTCAATCATCAGCAGAAGGGCAGGGAGAGCAAGAATTCATGAATAACCATGACTCTTCTCATGAAGATTTGACTCTTTTCCAGGCCCAGTCTGCAATGTTTGTGATGTTGGTTCTCAGCAACCACTTACTTTTAACTTATAAATGATAGACCGCTGAAATCAACTCACCTGTCTCTACTTTATTCTGCCGTTAGTATGGGTAGCATAAAGGTGATGACAGGTTCCCTTTAAGCATAAAATCGTGATTTAAACAATAGGTCATTTTCTGATGACACATTTCCTTTGAAGGGAACTGAGAGCAGCGTAAAGTAGCGCCAGATAAGCTGATTTCAGCAGTGTGTCACTCATGAGTTAAAAGTAAGTGGTTGACGAAAGTCTGCATCTGAAGAGTCGGAGTTATTCATGAGCTACACCCCCCCCCCTAACCTCCAGAGGCAATGCCTTTTCACTGATGGTTGCTGGGAGATGTAGATTGTTATTTCTCATTTTTTCTTCAGATACAATCTGGATAGAAAAAATGCACACACAAACGCAGAAAAAACTGATTGAACTTGCGTGCAAAACCATCAGTTTGAAGGGGTTCTGTAGTTCTTTTAAACTGATAATCTATCTGCAGGAGCGCCGCGGCCTTCTCTGTGTTTTCCTCAGGCTCAGTGACATCACGACTAGTATCACTGGACTGGGCGGGGCTAAGCTCAATTCAAGTGAACAGAGCTTAGCTCCGCCCAGGCCAGTTATACTAGTCGTGACGTCACTGGGCCTGAGCAAAACACAGGAAATCCCGCGGTGCTCCTGCAGAGCTGCTGCCTTCTCAAACGGCTGATCAGCAGGGGTCCCGGGTGTCGGACCCCTGCCGTTCTGATGCTGATGATCTATCCAGAGGATAGATCATCAGTTTAAAAGAACCACAGAACCCCTTTAAGTAAAGACAGCATTAAGGTTGTTATCTGGTATTGATTGTCTATCCTCAATATGAGATCGGCAGGGGTCCAGCGTCTGGCACCCCTGTCGATCTGATGTTTGAAGAGGCCGCTATGCTCACTGGAGCTCTGGTAAGCACTGCTGCCTCCTCACTGGTTACTAAGCACAGTGCTTTACATTGTATAGTGGCTGTGTGTGGTATTGCAGCTTCACCTGAATGGGACTAAGCTGCGCCTAGGCCACGTGACTGATGCATGGTGACGTAGCTGATCTAGGCAGAGACCTAAGCAGTCTAAAGACCACTGTACATGCCAGTCATCTCAGAACTGCTAGACAGAACTGGAAGACAGCATTTAGGGCACGACTACTCCATTGACTTCAGTGTAAGTTGTGAGCGACATGTGACTCGCCTGTGTTTTCACAGCCAAACCCCAGCTCTAAAATAGTCACATGACAGTAAGTTATAGACAAGTTGTATGTATTTTTGTGTCGCACTTCTTTTCTCTGATTTGCTATTGCACAACACATGTCGCTGTCTAGCCCTACTGTAAAGGTGTTGTCTAGGAAGAAGTAACTTTTTCACAGGAGCCCGCAGCTTGCTTCAGCTATAAAAAGATTCATACTCCATGCCGCTCTGGTCCTGCGTGCTGGCTTCCATGTGTCCATCTGGCCTCAGTGGTGATGTCTCTTGTGGACAAATCACCACTGAATACAGTCATTGGCTGCAGTGGAGCATATGAACATGTTCATGGTGGTGAGGAAGGAAACAAGCCGCAGATTGGAAGATGGACATACAGGACTGGAGAGGGGTTTCCCAGCTATTACATTCAGAGTGCATTGCATATTTACTGATAGGAATTTAGAAAATGTCTGTAATTTCAGAAATATGTATTCCAATAAATATAGTTACTTACATGATGGTGAGAAAAAGCCAGATGTTACCATTTTACTACAGTGAATTTATCAGTAAATTATTGCCCATTTATGAAAGAGTCGGAGCTGGAGTCAGAGAGTGGTAAGATACAGGAGTTGGAGTGTGAGGTTTGGCTCTGGTTTGGCTCTGCACTACACTGGCACATTTAGATTTATGCAGTCTATATTCAGACATCAGTAAGCATACTGATACCCCCTGAAGTCAACTTTTTTTTCAGATATGAATGGCCATCTTAAGTGATGATAGGTTAAAACTATATAAATGGAGATGTCATACTTTCGTCTCAATAGCCATAATGTAATGCGTAGGTAAGGGTAGGATTATAATTGAACAATAATAAAAGATTTTAGTCTTTGCTTGAAGGGTCTTCTGGCTTCTAGCTATATACAGTATATGGGTGATCAGGGATTTACTAGAACAATATACAGTCTGTCATTTACTGGTTTGGATATTCTGAACTATTAGAAACACTTATAGGGGTTCAGCTTTTAATTTTTTTTCTTCTTAAAGTGTAACTGCCGGTTCACTACCAAAAATGAAATTCATAACATATGTGATGCTGAAGGGCAGATATTCAGGAAGCTGTATTTTTCAGTTAATTTTACCTTTCTGATGTCTTTATTCAGCCCTTAGCAACCCTATTTCTTTGTGCCTCTATTTCAGCATCTTCCTAAAATGGTCACTGCTGCTCTTTCCTGTGGTGATCTTTGCCCTGTCCTAGAGGCCATCCTGTATTTCCCTCACTTCCCATAAGCCTTTGCTCTCATCACATAAACTAGCAGGACCAATCGGAATGCAGATAACTTCCCCACTATCCCAGAGCAGTGTATATCCTCTCACATACAGCTAACCAGAGACAGACAAGACCAATCAGAATGCAGATAACCTCCCCCACTACCTTAGAGCTCACATACAGCTAACCAGAGACAGAAAAGACCAATCAGTATGCAGATAACCTCCCCCACTACCTTTAGAGCAGTTTGTATCCTCTCACATACAGATAACCAGAGACCAGCCCTGCATTACATGAAGTCAGTAAGCATTTGTATTAACCTCTTAATAGTTACTTGTCCCTCATTATCTTCCACACTGACAGGGATGGGGGGGTGCTGCTTTAGCTGCTCATATTTCTGGTTTGGTACCAGCTAGTAATTTGCATTGTCTTAAAGCTGACATTTCAGGCTTTAAGACAATACTAAAATGACATAAATCTGTTCAGTACAAGGGGAGATATCACTCATAGAAGTCAGGATGCTGTGAATGAAGCTAAAAATGAAAGTATAAGCAGATTTTACTCACAATTATTCCCAACTCGATTTCTAACAGTGGTTTCTCCTCTGTTGCTTGGACTAGAGGTCTCATTCTGGTCTTGAATGACTGGACTGTCCTCTTTTAAACAAGCCAAGTTGCATGTTTCTAGCTGGTACCATTCAGGAGATATCAGCCTGTAAAGCAGCCCTCCCTCCTCCACTTTCTGCCTCATCCCAGCACCAGGCACTCGGGGCTAAGGTCCTCCCCCAGTGCTGATCCGTCTCTTGTTATGAGATAGAGAATACACAATGTGGTGACGGATCCGTCATGAACTCCATTCAAAGTCAATGGGGGGCGGATCCGGTTACCATTGTGGTCACACCAGACGAATCCGCCCCCATTGACTTGCATTGGGGGTCATTCCGGATCCGTCTTGGTGCGGATGCCTGGACCGGAGAGCAAACCGCAGCATGCTGTGGTTTGTTCTCCGGTCTGAAGACGGAACGGAATGCTTTTAGGAGCACTCCGTTGTCTTCAGTTCAGTTTTGTCCCCATTGACAATGAATGGGGACAAAACTGAAGCGTTTTATTCCGGTATTGAGCCCCTATGACGGAACTCAATACCGGAATTTTAAAAACGCTAGTGTGAAAGTAGCCTTAGTCTACTTCTGGGGAAAACAGTTGCAAATTTTTGCACATGCCATTTTTGTAACTTTTTATGATATACACCGTTCTCTTCACTTTTGAAAAGGGGGTGGGGAAGTGGGAATGGTTAGGTATGTTAGTTGTGCTCCAGAGATGCTTACAAAATTGTGCTAATTGGATAAGTGTATTTAAAGATGCGCCAAATGTATGTAACAACGTGCCCGGTTTGATAAAGTTGGCACGAATTACGGCACCAAAGACTCAAAACGAACAAGAAAAGTTGCCCTCATGATATGTTTCTTCCCTGGTTCTTTGAGGAACTAGAGATCTTGCCATTCTTTGATAATCTTGCACCTGGCTGCATCCGTCAGTGCCAGAATATAGAAGCCATGTATTTCTATTTGAACGTTGTGATTCACAGTTTTCTAGTAACATTAACTTTCATCTGTCTTCTTTATCAGCTTCTCTGCAGACACGTGTGGAGGAACTGGAGCGAATGAATGCTGAATATCTTCAGATCAAGGCGCAGCTAGAGCAAGAATTTAATCAGAAGAGGGCAAAATTTAAAGAGCTGTATTTGGCTAAAGAGGGTGAGCTTGTTGTTACTGATTTCGTGCTTTTATGTGTCTCAGGGCTGCCTAGTTTCTTTTTTTCTTTTTTTTGGACAATGTGACAAAAATCAAAGCCCAAATGTTTACAGTCAAATTGTAAAAAATTAGAAAGAATGATACAGATATGTAATATTATCTATAGCTCCGATCATTTCCTGTGATCTGTACAGTGATCTGCACTTGTTGCTTCAGATAAAAAATGATGTATGAGTCTGTCTTTCTTTTGCTATGGACTTCAGATAGTTGCGCCAATTTTTGGGACTTTCCATTTAATTCTATTCCAAATCACCTCTGCTGGCTGTGTTCTCCATGAACTGCTTATGGATCCATTGACTTAAAGGGAACCTGTCATCAACTTTATGTTGCCCATACTAACGGCAGAATAAAGTAGAGACAGGTGAGTTGATTTCAGCGGTCTATCATTTATAAGTTAAAAGTAAGTGGTTGCTGAGAACTGACATCACAATCATTGCAGACTGGGGCTGAAAAAGAGTCTCGGCCACCTGAGAAGAGTCATCGTTATTCATAAATTCCTGCTCTCCTTGCCCACCTGCTGGTGACTGACAGGCTTCTACCTAGTTTTCTCCTGTTCTGTCTAGGAGAGAACTGCCAATCTTCAGCAGATGGGCAGGAGAGCAGGAGATTATGAATAACCATGACTCTTCTCATGTAGATTTGACTCTTTTCAAGGCCTGGGCTGCAATGTTTATGATGCTGGTTCTCGGCAACCACTCACTTTTAGCTCATAAATGACACACCGCTGAAATCAGTATTTATGTCACAATTTTATGCTGCCCTCAGTGAGGTCTGTATAAAGTTGATGACAGGTTCCCTTTAAATGCTTTTATTCACACATCAGTGATTTTCTGCTGACGATGGGTCATCCATGTTCCGTCATTTGTAGGAGAGGCTCTGGAAATCCCTTTTTCAGCCTAGAGTACTGGTGAAACATGGACCAACAAGGGACCCTTTACAGACCTCTTCACAGATCAAACACTGTCTTGTCACAGATGTGATCACGGATACAGACGTGTGAATAAGGCTTCTTTCACACATCTGTGTCACCATAGCTAGGACTTCCACAGTAACTGGATGTCTCAGATACAATGGAAAAGCATTTTTTGCAGCTTCAATGGGGCCGGCTGTCCACATCCGTTGCTCCGTTCCGTGGCCCCGCAAAAATTATAGATCTTGTCCTATTCTTGTCCGTTTTGCGGACAAGAATAGGCATTTCAATAATGGGCCGCCTGTTCCGTTCTGCAAATTGCGGAAGGCACACTAACGGCATCTGTGTGAACGAGCCCTAAGGCTGAGTTCATACTTCAGTTATTTGATCAGTTGTTTCCATCAGTTATGCTTCATGCACACATCCTTGTGCCGGCCGTGCCTGTGTTATGGACCGCCAATTGTGACACCCACCGCGTGCCCGGTGTCTGTAGACACGGACCCATTCACTCGAATGGGGTCCGCGATCCGCATCTGGCTGTGCGCACCGCAGAACAGTAGTACAGCGTATCTCCCGTATTGTCGCCCCATTCAAATGCAGGTGCTTGTATATTGCAGACCAGCTGTTTGCGGGCCACAATATAGGCACGGTAGTGCTACGGTCGTGTGCACGAGGCCTTATTGTGAGCCATAACCAGGTGCGGGTCAAAAATACAGAACATGTGCATTTTACCATTATACTTTCTCGTTGAGTAGGCTTCACTACTGGTCTTTGCTCACAATAACTGATGAAAATCACTGAGCAAAAAACAGGAAAAAAAGGTGTAAACTTGGCCGAAGAGAGGGCTGTCATTCACGCTATGTGAGTGGCAGGGTTTTTGCCGTCTCTCCTAGAAATCCTGTCAGAGTCTACCCTGCTTTTCACTGCTCCAAATCTTTTAAATCTGTATCACAGTGCTCCGCTTCATTTTCTCTATCATATCCTGCTGTCAGATAGGGAAGCAGACATCAGCAGGTTTTTATGTAAAGGGATTTCTAAACATAATCAAAATACAGAAAAGTACAAATATGTGTCTGAATGATCACCAGATGATGCCACCCTAGATCAGAAGTAATTAATTTTAAAGAAGGTCTTTCATTACTAGAGATGAGCGAATTTCATATTTAGAAATTCATTTCCGCTTCGTTTAGTGGTAAAAGGTGAATTGCGTTATGGATTCAGTCTGTGGGCTGCATAACGGATCCGTCCGGTCTCCATTATGCTGGAGTCCCCTTTAGAGGCATTCTGTTATGCATTCTGTCATAGAATTGTGTTATGGTCCATGGTAACAGAATCCATAATGCAATTCTGCTTTTACTACTAAACGAAGTGGAAACAAATTTCTAAATATGAAATTCACTCATCTCTTATCGTCACTTTTGACATTTAGAAAATAAGTGTATATTACACATGAAATGACTGTTCTGGAGTATCTATTCTTATGACTGTTGTGCAGTTCCTATATTATTCCTACTAGTTAGAGTAAAATAACCGCTAGGTATTACCAGTTGGGGTAGGCCCCTACACAGTCTGACAATAGCCAATCAGTGCTGGAAGTGTCAGACTGTACAAGGACGTACTCCTTTGACAAGAGGAACGGTAACACCCAGTTGTCACTTTATTCATACATTTATAGAAGGAATAAAAGGTAATGGAACACATACAGTTATAAGAAAAGATACTCCACAATTTTTCTTGCTTGTGGAATGCAAGTAGTTAGTAGAATAGGAGAGGTGATCAGTCTTTTTAATTTTCATAGTTTTGCCCAGCTCCTTGATGCATCATTTTGATGCTTCAAGGGTTTTTTTGTGGTCAGCATTACCAATCTGCAGGCCTATTTTTCCCCTCCCCTCTCACATATATGCCAATTTTTACAGCTGCTTCATGACCCTCTATTCCATGCTGAGCTGTTCTTTTGCTCACTGACTTTCCAGTTGTTTGCTGCCCAGCTTGTGAAACACAATCCTGACAGCGAGGAAAGGGGAGAGCCAGGGAACAGCAGAGATACGTCATGTAATGTATAATGTCCTGTACTTGAGGGAGGGGAAGAGGGGAGATAACCACATGTTCAGAGTACAGGGCATCCTACATGTAGGAGATGCACACCTGGAACCTCGATACATGACCGCACTTCAGACAGGCTTACAGAGCCATTTAAGCTAGTTACAGTACATTAGCAAGTCATACATCTTTATATTTTATCTTGCATATTTTTAAGTGCTGCAAATCCCCTTTAAAGAGGGCTTGTCACCACTCCTGACATGTCTGTTTTCATAGCTTCATGCATTCCCCATGTAATAACAATTCTGGAACACATATTCTTATGTCTGTATGATGTGCCCTTCCTTTATTATTTCATCTACAAGTTATGAATGAATTGCTAGCAGTCTGCAGTAAGGGTACAGAGGGGTGGTAACAAGTTTGGGGGGGGGGGGGGGTTTGCACAGACTGACTGTATCCAGTCAGTGCTGCCATTGTCAGACTATGCAGGGACACATTGTAGGAGATTAGGAGATGTAGCCCTGTGACTATACCTGGCATCTCTGCAGTTGAATGACATTTCTGCTGCTAGATTTCCCTGACCTTTACAGGTGATATCTGGGTTCCCAGCATTAGGTTACCAGGTGACCACCATATTCCCAAAGGTACCTTAAAAACACGTGAAAAAAATAAGGTATTGCCCAAATTGAACAGTCCCTTAAAGTAATTTGCATTTTGCAGAGTAATGATAAATCACATACAGATTCTAAGAAGGAGTCGGCAACATTTTTACTTTCACATATTGCTCAAAATTGCTACTAAATACGAAAAGTAAGGTATGCCTGTAAGGCTTCATGCACACAACCGTATTTTTCATCTGTGTGGTATCTGTGTTTGTTAACCCTTTCATTTCTACGGGGCCTTGCACACATCTGTGTTTTTTGCGAATCCATGGGGCCATTCAGTAAATTATAGAACATGTCCTATTCTCTTTCATATTGCAGAACAAAATAATTATTTCTATTGATGAGAGTAAGAAAAATGCTGAATGCACACGATAGGGACCAAAATATGGACATGAGGCCTTAGAGTACTAAAGGTCAAGGTGAACCAACACTTGAATTTGCAAATACAATAATCAACTAATAATAAAAAAAGAAACATATATTTTCACTAGATTTTTCTTAGGCCCTAAAATGGTAATCTGTGTTGATTCATTCCTGTGCAGAGGACTTAAAACGGCAGCATGGTATCATTCAAGCATCCCAAGAAGAGATAGCCCAGCTGAAGCTCCAGCTATCACAAGCACAAGGCGAGATGGAGAACATCAAAGCTATAGCTACAGTGTCTGAGAGCACAAAGCAAGAAGCCATTGATGAAGTGAAAAAACAGTGGCAGGAAGAGGTGGCTTCTCTCCAGGCTATTATGAAAGGTATGGTATATTTGGCTCATGACTTAAACCATTAACTTGGGAGTAACAGGTAGTGCTTAGCTCCCATTCTTGTGGTTCTCATAACAAAATTAATACATTTTACCTTTATTTCAGTCATACTGCTCTTGAGCTATATCAAATTGAGAACATGCCTTTAATCAGTATCTCCTATTGGAGATATTTAACCCCCATCCCTTCTCCATTGTTCCTTCTGCCATTTCCTGGTAGTAAAATGTCCTCTGGTCACAAACTTTTCATCTGAAGTTATGCATAACCTGCAAACTGGAGCAATTACACTTACACTTTCATTCCTGTGTCAAGACCTGGATGCTGACTTACGCTATTGAAAGCAAACCCAAAAATACTACAGAAACAAACCAGTCAATATATACATAGGTGTTTTCAACACTCAACTAACACCAACAGTACAAAAAGGCAAAAAATAAACGTTGGGCAAAAAGTCAAGAACTCTAAATGGAAATGTATTTTTTTTTCCCCCATAACACACATTTTTGCTTTTTTGTACCGATTTAAAATGTATTCTAATAGCATGTACGGGCTCGGCTTTAAATAGGTTGTCCCACGAAAAACATCCTACAAATCAGCACCTGAATCTGAATACTTTTGTAATTGCATGTAATTAAAAGTTTATCATAGCCTCTGAGCTATTCAATACAATGTATCTGTATAGCGCCACCTGCTCTTTGTTCTTTTTCTTATTTCTTTGTCCTGCTCACTGAGATGGCCGCACATGCTCAGTTTCATCCTTCAACTGCCTCCTGAGCTGAGATGGGGAGAGAGCTGAGACACGCCTCCTGAGCTGTGATGGGGAGATCATGGACACACACCCTTAGGCCTCTTTCACACGGGCGATCCAGACTCAGTCCGGATGCGCTCAGGGTGCGTTGCGGAAAACTCGCACCAATCCACACGCAATCGCAGTCAGTTTTGACTGCGATTGCGTACGTTCGTTCAGTTTTTTCCGCGCGGGTGCGATGCGTATGAATGCATTTCGCACGCGCGTGATAAAAAAACTGAATGTTTACAAACAACATCTCTAAGCAACCATGCGTTAAAAATGCATTGCACCTGCACTTGTGTGCGGATGCAATGCGATTTTCACGCAGCCCTATTCACTTCAATAGGGCCAGGGCTGCGTGCAAAACGCAGAATATAGAACATGCTGCGATTTTCACGCAACGGCGAACTCAGGCGTGAAAAAAATCGCCCATGTGAAAAGCCCCATTGAAATGAATGGGTCAGGATTCAGTGCGGGTGCAATGCGTTCGCATCACGCATTGCACCCGCGCGGAAAACTCGCCCGCGTGAAAGGGGCCTTAGCTGCAGCAGAAACGACACTCCCCTTGAGCTGTCAGCTTGATATAAATCAGGCAGAGCAATGAATGGGGAGATCTCTGGATCCATGTGAGCCACAGGGCTGGTTCTAGCTTTGTTAGAAAAAGGTTTTCATGTACTATATGATGTCTGATTTTCATTTTTTTACATTAGTCATGGGATAACCCCTTTAAAACTTTTGTGATAGGAGACTCTATCCTGGAAGACTCCAAGCATTTTTCTGTTTTTTTCCACGTTTCAGTCTCCATTTATTGTATCATGTTTTATTTCTAAATATCTCTCTTAGACACACTGCGAGAGTATGAACTTCAGTTTCATCGCAGATTGGAGCAGGAGCGAGGCCAGTGGGGGCAGTACAGGGAGTCTGTTGAAAGGGAAATTGCAGAGCTTAGGAGGCGACTTTCCGAAGGTCAGCAAGAGGAAAACCTGGAAAATGATATGAAAAAGGTATGCAGATTTCCTTAGACGCTATTTCATTTCTTTGTTATCTTATGCTGTAAGTTTTCTTTTCATTCAGACATAGGGCGATATCTCACTTGAATTTTAACTTGGATTACACAGCACATTGGCATTGAGGGACAAAACAGTGGTTTATCTAAAATTAATATATAATATATTGTCCCAGAGCCTAAATGGCTTCTTCTGGTTTCATTATGCAACCATGTTTAAAGTTTACCTAGAAAAAAAATCTTTTGATATGTCATTGCGACATATCAAAGGTTTTGATCAGTGGGAGTCTTAAAGAAGAACTCCCGCAAAAAATGTTATTCTCTGTCCTTCTAGAAAGATACATGCTGTAATCTGTAGTGAATGTCGTTTTCTTACCAGTGTCTGTACGTATTTGTAAGTTATATCTCCCTAATGCTTCTCATGTGTGTCATGTGACTAGGAATCAGACTCACCAACTGACACAGCATCTTATATGTGGACAGGAAGTCTATTTCTCTATTTATTCCTATGGGAGCCTCACTCGGAGTCTCATAGGAATGAATAGAGAAGTAACTGGCTTCCTGTCCTGGGTCAGTTGGAGGTCAGAGAGTTGGTCACATGACACAGCTACAATTAGAAGAGAGGGGATAACTCACAAATACAGTCACTGATGAGAAGATTTCCTTTAGTACAGATTACATCATGTACCTTTCTAACAGGTCAGAGAATAAAAATTTTTGCGGGAGTTCTACTTTAAGCGCTCAGACCCCCACCGAGGAGAAACAAGCCCTCTTCCAGAGCTCTATCTCTTCCTGCTGTAGCCAGGGTCAGTAGAAAGTCTGTGAGCTGATCTTGAGTCTGTCTCCTGGAGCGAAGAGGGA
Organism: Rhinella marina; assembly: GCA_900303285.1. Taxonomy (NCBI): domain Eukaryota; kingdom Metazoa; phylum Chordata; class Amphibia; order Anura; family Bufonidae; genus Rhinella; species Rhinella marina. The sequence goes on along the minus strand of ONZH01021946.1, from coordinate 489,965 downwards.
CAGTGCTTTGTGTCAGCGCTTCCTTTACCTTGTTCTAGGGATTGGCGGGGAGCTCGGTACTCGGATCCCCACTAATCAAAAACCTTTTATATGTCACTATGAGATTTCAAAGTTGTTGTTTTTTTTTTTTTTTTTTTTTTTGTCCTTTCAGTACAGGGCTATTTTAAAACGTCTTGTATTCAGAGTTAACCTAACATAAAACTTTTCAATGGCTGTGATTTGACTTTATATACCTTTTGTACGTGGTTACATTCCAGACGTTTAGTTGTTTTTCACATGAACCAGTCTGATGCTGGTCTTGCAGGATTTCATGACAGTTAACCAGTTTGTCGATATACAGTACAGAAACCAGCTGAATCAAGTATCCAGATCACCAGCACAAATCGGCATCAACTGCAAGAAAACAAATGCATTTTCTTTTCCATATGGCACTTGCTAGAGCTAAATTGCCCAAGATGGCGGCCCTCAAAACTCACAATGTTAATTTGCTCACACTGATTCCTAAACTTGACCTTTGAGATCAAAAATTGCTCTAAGTAAGAATAAAAGATTGAAATATAACTTCATATCGAGAAAGAGATGCTTCAAGAGGACCTTTCATGGGTCCACACCCTGCTAAATAGATAGCAGGTTTTGGAGGGCGTGGGCCAGGGAGTTGGGGGTACTTACTATTTTTTCAGGGCGCAGCTCCGTTGGCCTGCTGCGCCCCTGTGAAGATCTTTAAAGGTGGTTTATATATACACACACACTAAATATGGATGCAATTAAACACTGAGCATAAAGTTTTATTGAAGTATAAATTATTTTTTTCTTTTGAAAACAGGCCCAAGAAGATGCTGAAAAGCTGCGATCTGTAGTGATGCCTATGGAAAAGGAAATTGGTGCATTAAAGGAGAAACTTTCTGAAGCTGAGGAGAAGATAAAGGAGCTTGAAGCGTTTAAGGTTTCATATCCTCCTTGATTAGATTGTATTTTAGTGTAGAAAAAATTGTGAGGAAAATGGAGAAAGTTCAAGCAAAATTACAAACATGGCTTTTAGTGCCTAGATTATGGGGGTGTTAATGCAGTGTATACGTTTCCAAGACATTAATACTATGGATAGGTCAGTATCTGATTGGTGGGAATCTGAGGCCCCTTCCGATCAGCTGTTTGAGAAGGCTCGGCACTCCTGTGAGCCCCACGGCCTTCTCACAGCTCACCAAGCACAGTGACGTACATTGTATAGCAGCTGTGCTTGGTATCGCGCTCAGTCCCATTCAATTCTGCAGGGCTTAACTGCATCTAGGCCACGTGACCAATGAACTTGTCGTCACGACCGTCGCTGAGAGAAGGCCATGGTGCTACTGCAAGCACCACTGTCTTCTCAAACAGCTGATCGGCAGGGGTCCGGGGTGTTGGACCCCCACCAATCAGCATTCAGCATCAGTATTAAAGTCTCGGAACACCCCCCCCCCCCCCCATCAGAACATTGGGGGGGGAATGCAAAAACATGGAACCCTATGGTGACGGATGCCACTGTATAGCATCTGAGCATCTGTTCTCATGTATACGGCCAATGTATATGGTAAATCTGGGACAAAAAGGTGATGTGAACTAAGCCTAAGGCCTCATTCACACATCAGTGTTTTGGTCAGTGATTTCCATCAGTGAATATGAGCCAAAACCAGTAGTGAAGCTTCCATAAGGAATAAGGGTAAGATCTGCACCTGTTATATGTTTAGAGCCGCAACTGGTTTTGGCTGGAAATCACTGAAATAACTTGTATGTACACGTCAGATAAAAAGACATAAGGTATAAAGAAGCCAGTACTCACTCCCCCATTGTCTTTAGAGGTACAAGTGCCCACTTTGAAGTTGCTTTTCCTTTTATATCACGTCTGCTTGTTGACTATCTTTGATCCATATGTGGAGTGATCGCCTTAAATGGAATCTGTCATGTAAATGCAGCTCGCACCTCCTCTGACAAGCAGGCAGTTATCTGGAACAAATAGTTCATTCCCGATAATTACCTTCTGTTGGCTTGTTTAAAGGGGCCTTTACAGTCAATAGTGAGAACACTGCTTCGTTTCCCTAATACATGTGTTTTTACTAGACTTTCTGAGCTATACACATTTTAATCTTAGTGCTATTTGATCATTAGTAAAGTTTCCAAAGCCATTAGTTTTGTTTTTTTTTAATTATAGATGAAGGAACTGAATCATTACCTTGAAGCTGAAAAATCCTGCCGTACAGACTTAGAAATGTATGTAGCTGTTCTGAACACTCAGAAGTCTGTCCTACAAGAGGACGCTGAAAAGTTGCGGAAAGAGTTACACGAAGGTATGCACCATAATCTAGCTTTGCTTTATCTTATGTGGTATTTGGTTCTTGTACAGTTTATACAAAGTGGTTACTCTTGAAAAATAATAAATTATGATTGTTATAAGCTCCCTAAACTAGTGTTTGCTGCCCTGATGCATACATAGTTTTTGTATTTAGTACCAAGGTGACTGTATTATATACTAACATCACAATAAAGTACTTTGGGTATTATAATGTGTGTCTATATTTACTTCTATAGGAATTGGAATAACTATATATTACATGATAGAAATATTGAACATCCAATAATGTTTGTGATCCAGCGCACCTTGTGCATCACTAGTGGTATCCTGAATGACGGCTTTTGTCTCTTTGGACAGTATGTCATCTCCTGGAGCAGGAGAGGCAGCAGCACAATCAGCTGAAACACACATGGCAAAAAGCAAATGATCAGTTTCTAGAGTCCCAGCGGTTGATGATGCAAGACATGAAACGTATGGAGGCTGTACTGACAACGGAGCAACTTCGACAGGTTGAAGAAAGGAAGAAGAAAGACCAGGTTGGTTGCACGTACTCAAGATGAATACGTACTATTTGCTTTTGCATGTAATAAAAGAAAATATTTGCACAAATATAAAAATGCTTATACCTGTCATAAAAGGCAAGTCTGTCTTGCTCAACTTTTTTTGGCCATGTTCCTGTAAGATCTGGGGTGGTGTTTCTATTCATTAGCTCCTTTATTCAAGGTTTTTGGTAGGGTCACAATTCTGAGAGGCCCAGTTAATTCATTAGTGTTTAATGGGACAGAACACCTTGAGACAAGATGCTATTCCTGTTCCATCTAGTCCAGGGGTGCGCAACATGTGGCCCTAGATGACATCCTATGCCCCCCGCCACACACACTTTGCTAATAAAACATATGGACAGGGGTTGTCCAGGTAAGACACTCCCTCCTCTGGGTCATGCTTACACATCCATTTTGCCAACATTTGGTGTAGTTTTAGAAAAATCGACTGTTCCATGCTTAGCCAGAGGGAATGCCTTTGTGAGGAAAGAGCATGTTCTAAGATGCAACATTTTGAGGGCTTTACACCATTATTGTAGGGTCAAAGAGTCACAAATTATGGCGCAAGGCATATGTGCAACTTTAAGCTTCTCAACACTTTTCTACAGTGCTGAGAAAAGGGCATGGCTTAGCTGGAGAGGATTTAATATCACTTCGGTTTCTGGCTCATGGAGGATCAGAGATGCAAATAATTTATCTGCCTCTTAATAAATTAGGCACATCTCACTCCAGTGCAGGGAGATAAAGACTTTATAGTGTAGAATTCTGACAAAAAGTAAGCTAACCAATAGGTGGAGTATAATTAGAAGAAAGTTTCCAGCGATGAACCAAATTTATCATCCAGTCTGAGACACTGGATGCTGCCTTACATCTTATAATACCACAAATGTAAATTTTGAGGCTCTAGATACTATTATTGGAGTGGAGTATGTTTGTGTTGAGTCATCAGATAAAATTAAACACAAATCCCTGTTCATTGCAAACCCCTCCGTTTCCACAGTGTGACTTTTCTTTGGCATTATTTTTATATTTAGGACGAGGATGAACAGAGAAATCGTAATCGAAAAGATGGAATGCAAAAATTTGAGGAGGACTCAAACGTGCTTGGAACAATAACTCACAATGAAATTCTTCCAAACCTCCTCAGCCAAGAGGTTGTTCCAATTTTTATTATATAACAGTAAAGTGTAGGGACAGTCAGTGTATTTCTGTAATATACTTTGTCATGGAAAAATTTACATTTGGAAACTGTAAAGTCTTCCTTTAACTACCCTCCAACTGAGGATTGCGAAGAAGAATCAGTCTTCTGCATTCTACTGAGAGCCTGCGATCAAATAGAGACTGACTGTGTCATAAATTATTATGATAGAATGTGTTTTGGTCAGGGGAGATGCGGCCAACATGCAAACAACCGTGTTTCCTGGACCAATCATATTTGTGCACATGAGCCCTAACTATATGATGCAGAGGCTTCTCAGCATGCCTCTGTTCTCTCTGTTCCAGCCTCATTTTTTTCCCACATGTAAAAAATGCACAATTCCCCAGATGTGAAAGAAGGGAAACTATGCACATGGGAAACAGCGCTGGGGTAAGGAGGCGGAGGCTAGGAAAGGGGTACCAGTGGCATGCTGCATATTACAGTTATCCTGCGTCTTTAGCGTTTAGTAGAATGCTGAAGACCGGTTCTTCTTAGTAACGCTTAGAGGGTTGCCAAGGCAAGACTTTATATAGAGTTTTGTAATAAAAATTATGACCTCATTCACATGTCCATGTATGTGACAAGATGGTCAGTGATTCATCCATGAAGATTTCTGTTAAGAATCAGTGTTTGGCACGTATGTCTGTTTTTTGCTCTTCATGTGTGTCATCCATGTTTCATGGACACTGCTCACAGCTGAAATTAAATTTTCAGAGCATCTCCTATAAATGGTCCGTGAAACACGGATGGCATCCGTGTTGAGTCAGTGTTTTTCACGGACCCATAGACCAGAGATCAGCAACCTTCGGCACTCCAGCTACTGTGAAACTACAACTCCCAGCATGCAAATGTGTGCAGCTGTTCTTCTAACTCCCATAGAAGTGAATGAAGCATTCTGGGAGTTGTAGTTTCTGAACAACTGGAGTGCCGGAGGTTGCTGATCTCTGCTACTATAATGGGCATGAGGGATCTGTAAATATGGACAAAAATAGGGCATGTTCCCGTGCTAAAACCACTGACCCAAGGACCGTGCTAAAACACGGATGTGAGAATACACACATTAAAATTAATGGCTATGTGTGCTGTCTGTGGAGAACACAGACAGCACACTGACGTGTGAATAAAGCTTAAAAGTGTATCCCAAAAACACACTCATTGTCCCTATGAACAAAGAATGAATTGAATTTCGCTTTTAAAGGGAATGCATCACCTTTAGATCAATCTCTCTCTCTCTATAGATATGTATAAATGTATCTGTTTTTATTTTCTGATTGTAGGTGTCTAATATATTTTGTCTGATTTTGGGGGCGGACATCTTTCCTGAGATGCTGCTCTTTTAATAACAGTTCAGAGATATGCTTTACAGCAAACATGAACGTGGGAAACTGTATACTGGTGATGACTTCCACGGGGGTTGTTCCGTTGTAATCTTGTCTGTGATGAAGAGATGACTCCCGAGAACTGATCTCTAAGAAACAGGAACTGTTGGCAATATTCCTTAGAAATAGGTTTTCTGATGACGCATACTCTTTACGGAACTGCCAGTGTATATTTTCCACTTGCACAACTTTAGCTGTACCACTCCTATGTAATGTGTCATGGCATTTTATAACCGTAATTTAACCTCTGTGAACACTGACTATATTGAAAAATTAGAAGATTACTGCTTTTTATCAGTATTGATATCTTTTGTGGTTTATGGAAATCTTAATAAAAAGTCACTTTGTAGATACTTTGGGGACATTTATCAAGCCTGATTTATCAAGTTTTGTGGTGTAAAAATGTCGCAAGTAATGCCCCGTGAGACATTTGGTGCATATTTTTGCGACATTTGGTCGGATTGGTGATCCTCATCACTTTTAGAAGTGGAGTGAAAAGTAGGTTAGTAATGTCTTTCAATCCCAGAGAAAATATAAAGAATGCGGCACTCACCAGGCTTCTTTCTGCAGCTTTATTAACAGAGTCTGACACTTACATGTGAAGGAGCGGATACCCTGCTCAGTGCATGAGAGCGTGCGGCAAAAAAAAAGTAGGTTAGGATTACAGATTAGAACACCTTTAACGAGCATCTCTTAGCAGATTTGTATCTATGAAACTGTCTGACCTGTTACATGTGCACTTGGCAGCTGAAGACATCTGCCAAATGTAGCAATGTACCTGCATTGCTGAGAAATTAATGTTTTAGTATATGGATATGAATCTCTAGGAGCAATGGAGGTGTTGCTGTTACTCCTAAAGGCTCAACTGTCTTTCCGCAACTGCCGCACCCTCTGCACTTTGATTGACTTTAGGAAATGTCAGGGCCAGGTGTGATCACTGTCTGGCCATGTCAATCAAAGTGCAGAGGGTGCGGCTGCTGAGCTTCTAGGTGTAATAGCAACGCCCCCGTTGCTCCTAGAGGCTCATTTGCATATACTAAAACTTCATTTTTCTCAGCACTGCGGGCAGATATGAACATGAGACCAACACAGATGTCTTCAGCTGCCAAGAGCACATGTAACAGGTCAGCCAGTTCCATGGGTGCAAATCTGCTGACAGATGCCCTTTAAGTCTCATTTATGACATGCAACATTTTAAAAAGCTGCATATCTACACCAGGCAGCCTAAACCACCGCAAATTATAAATTCCTCCATTTTCTTTTATTATCTAGCAATGACCCTAAATTATTAAGCAGTGGGACAGCTGACGTTATTACTGTCTTGCAGCTTTTATTTGTTTTTGTTTTTTTGGGTGTTATAATGAACAGGCTCTTTCTGTGTGGTTGAGACACAAAGGAGTGTTGGGTGATTTCAGCACTTTAGTCTACAGAATTGCGAATGCATCTGTGGACTCTTTAAGTTCTTCTACACACAGACCTTTCGGTATTTAAAAAAAAATGCATCTAGCAATGCAAAGAGTTTCAAGTATTTTTATTACATTGATTCCTTGTGTTTTTATTTAATTTTTAATTTATTTCCTTTATAAGGTGTTCCTGATATTTTTAAAGGGGTTATCCGAGTTATATTTATTGATGACCTATCCTCAGGATAGGTCATCAATATTAGATCGGCAGGGGTCCGACACCCGCCGCCCAACCCCCACCCCCCCGATCAGCTGTTTGAAGAGGAGGCGCGCGCCGTACCAGCGCTGCCACATCTTCACTGTTTACATGCTAGACGTAACACGGGTAGCGGTGAGCGGTTGTAGTTACACCTAACTGCCCCATTCATTTCAATATACATTTGTATTGGAACAAGCCTTCCCATTGAAATGAATGGGGCGGCTTGGGTGTAATTACACCTGCTCACCACTACACTTGTTATGGTGAGCATGTAAATGGCGCGCGCCTCCTCTTCAAACAGCTGATCAGCAGGGGGAAAACCCCTTTAAGTTCTATAGAGTTTGGAGAGAAAAAAAACTAAACAAAAAACAACCTCCGTACCAAGAGCGTTGTCTAATGTTTACTGACCCCAAAGACAAAAATACACTTTTTAGGCATTCTTGTATTTCATAAAAACCTCTGCTGTTTTTGGGCCAAAAATGTGGATGAACTATTTTTTTTGCCTATTACAGGGATTTTTACAAAATAAGTAAAGCAATGTGCTCTCAATGTTTTATGATTCTATATGCAAAGTGTAAAATGGTATTTGAAGGAGATCATTTGTATTAAGTCCAGTTATTGTTGTGATTCGCACTGGAATAACCATATTTTGTTCACTGGGTTTTATAGGGTCTCTTGAATAGTTCTCATGGCTCAATCCATTCCTTAGATGCTGACTTGGCACTACATGAAGGAGAAGGTTTTGGTAAACAAGAGGACTTATTTAAAGATGGACTTCGGAGAGCGCAGTCTACAGACAGTCTAGGGACATCTGGGCCACTGCAGGCAAAAACTCTGGGTTATAATAACAAAGCCAAATCAGCAGGGAATCTCGATGAATCGGATTTTGGCCCACTTGTTGGAGCTGATTCTGTCTCTGAGAATTTTGACACTTCTTCCCTTGGATCTTTGCACATGCCAAGCGGATTCATGTTAACCAAAGATCAGGAGAAAGCAATCAAAGCCATGACTCCTGAGCAAGAGGAGACTGCTTCCCTCCTTTCAAGTGTGACACAGATTATGGAGAGTGCCTATGTGCCTCCTTCTGGTTATCGTCTGGTCAGCGAGACAGAGTGGAACTTACTGCAGAAAGAGGTAGAATGATCCTTACTATCCATTATATATACTTAATGTCTGTTTACTGATTTTATTGTCCCCATAAGTGTTTAAAGTGTATTTTTAGTTGTAAAAACAAATTAGCAGAAGTGGAATAGAGAGTCATGGAAGCATTTGAGAAGATGTCATCCATTGCGGTCTGAGTTTTGTTACCTTTGTGACCAGGGGTGCACCACCAATGAGGCCAGGTGAGGCGATCACCTCCGGCTACACTAGGTAGGGGCAAGAGGGGGGCAGCCATGGCATGAAGGGAACAGGTTAGGTTAAGAAATTGGCATCAAGGAGGGGGCTGTTTCAGTTTTCGCCTCGGGCAGCAGAAAGGCTAGGTGCACCCATCTTTGTGACTAGCCAGAACAAAAGGGCTGTGGTTCTCAAGAGGTCCCTGCCCTTATGTCTCTTTGGCCACTGCATAGCGAACCCATCATTCGAGTTATCAGTGGGATCGTAGCTCGCAGAATCCCACTGAAGACCTCTCCAGACATGTCTCTTTCAGTTTCTACTCAGTCAGTTTCATAACTAGAGTTAAACTTTAAAGAAACTTGATCCTCATCCCTCAGGCACATGTGTGGAGGTAGCTAGATATTTATGTAAGCATTCCAGTGTTTTCTATATACACTTCTTTCTGAATGACGGTGCAGACAGGAACTTGCTTGGCAGATCTTCTCTAAAAATGGGATCTTTAAAACAATTTAACAGTATATAGCAGGGCAAGAGAAGCTGGGCAGTCTGTGGGAACAGATTCAGGCTGAAGTGCCACGTAACGGAAGCCACACAGCTGAGGTTCAGCCTAAGGGATCGTTCAGACGGCCGTGGTGTTGCGGATCTGCAAAACCACAGATGCTGACCAGTGTGTGTTCCGCAATTTGCGGAACACACATCACCAGCACCCCATACAAAATGCCTATTCTTGTCCACTTTTGCAGACAAGAATAGGACATGTTCTATATTTTTTCGCAAAGCCGCGGCTCGGCACAATCTAATGCCGCCTATAGAAATGAATGGGGCCACATCTATTCCGCAAAATTGCGGAATATATGTGGCCCCATTCACACAGTCGTGTGAATGAGCCCTAAAGCAGTAGACCGCAGGACCATTAAAGGACATCAACAAAATTTTATTCAGGTCGCAGGTACGCAGCCTTGAGGTTCTGGCCACAACACGGCCAGTATATGGGACACCACCCTCATTTCTTGAAATATACTAGTTTTATGAGTCAGGTAGTCTCAGTGCATGCATGCTGATCAGTGGAATGATTGAGGATGGTTGGTCTTCCAGGCTCATGAGACCAGAGTGAAACCATATTCACATACCAGTCTGCCTGGCAATCTACAGAATGTGCATCATTGCATATGTCAGGAAAGTATGGAGGGCCCTGTAATGAGAGGTACCCATTTTGATTGATATATTCTGCTAGGTGAACCACAAGCTTTGATATGGACGTCAGATTACGGTGTAATGATGTCTGTTTAGTCCTGATGTATGTTTGTTTCAGGAGCAGCGAGATGAAACCCTTGGCATTTTATATTTGTAGGTGATAATGCAGTATGAAAACATTTTGCCATTTTCACATGTCAACAGTCTTATGCAATGTGTTTCAGGTGCAGACGGCAGGTAACAAGCTGGGAAGACGCTGTGATATGTGTTCTAATTATGAGAAGCAGCTGCAAGGGATCCAGACGCAAGAGGCAGAGACTAGGGATCAAGTGAGTTCATGGGCACTCACAAACAAGATTCCAGTTTTTAATATGTTTATATATTATGGGAGAGATTTATCAAGACTGACATTTTTTTCTGTCACTCATTCTCATAGATTTGTCGCATCCTTCCGCTGGCTGTGAGACAACCTCCTAGCCCCTGTAGATTTCTGTCTTTATTCACACTAGAAAAGTGGCGTGACTAAAGATAAATGTGACGGGCCTGCTGTCCTGATCTCATCACTCCACCTTTTCTCGCTACTTCAGAAAAGTGGCATGAAGTGGGGGGAGGAGTTGCAAGTTTTGTTGGAAAAATAGCATGTTTTGCATCAACAAAACATGTGACTTGTAAATGACACTAAAGTAGAGTAAATAACATGGCAAATATCTGCCTATATCCTTTTGGCTTTTTCAGATAACCATATGGAGTAAAATTACACCAGACAGATGCATCTGAAATATGTCCATGAATTAGTGAGGGCTAAGTGCAGGACATAATCCTCAAACTGCTAGAGCAGTCCAGTAGTGACTGACTGTCCAGGGGGTGTTTGTGTTGGATGCGCGTTTAGATATCTATTTAAATTTGCTTACTTTTAGCATAATGTACATTGTTCCACTGTCACAGTCGCAAACTGCATTATGAAAGCCAACGAATCCGTTTTAACACGACTGCGCTTTGTCAGGTTAAAAAACTCCAGTTGATGCTGAGACAAGCCAATGACCAGTATGAGAAAACCTTAAAGGAAAAGCAAGAACTTGAGGACTACATGAAACAAAACACAGATGAGACAACGAACCAGGTAAGAGAAGATGTACAGGTCTTTATACAACTGGTAGCAGGTAAACATAAAACACCATTAAAGGGTATTCTGTTATTTAAAAAACAAACAAAAAAAAACAACAAAACACAGAACCTTTTGCCTAATGCGGCACGACTTTATACGTTGTAGAGGTAGGCTCTTATCTGTAACCCGACGTATAAATGCGCCAGGTTACAGTGTGATCTGCCGATGTGCTGTGGCAGTGCAGATTGCTGTGACCACGCTGTCATTAGGCAGCTTTGGTCACAGTGAGGAGTCCAGAGATCAGCAGAAGTGGTCTTGCTGCTTGGCATCCAGTAGCACCATATTACAAGGATCCTTCGCAGTGTACAATTTAAAAGCCGGCATGGACTGCTCTTCTTGATGTAAGATCTCCCCCGGCTGGCTGTAAAAATTAACTGCAAGCCTGCAGACTGTGAATTAGCTTCCTGTCCTGACTGTGTCAGGAAGGGGTTAATTCACTTTTTAAAATTAATAAATAAAATGTAAAAATAAATAAGAAAATTCATAAAAAAATTAATAATGCATTAATAAAACTACAAAAATCAAAACGTTATAAAAATTGTTACTAGTATTAATAGTATTAAAAGAGCAATAGTATAGCAGACTACATACACACACTTACACACAACCTTTTTTTTGCTCGTAATAATAAAATAAATACATTCATTAGTTTTAGCAGTAGTGGAATTTTTGTGTGTGTAGTATACAATCAAACACATTTTTTCCCTTTTTACTTTCTTAAAAAATGTAAAAAATATAGGTATATCGTCATAGTATAGAGGGGGAGGTTCTAAATAAAATATATTTAAAAAAAAAAATGTGAAAAAAACTTAGCCCAAACTCTTAAAATATCCAAATTTCCCCAAGATAAATACCTTAGGGGGACAACCTAAAAAGTCACTTTGAAGGGGCTTGTAATGTTTTATCACTGTACAACATCTGTACTGGCAGTGCGGTGCCATAGCGCTTTCGCCCTTTGCAGTCTTGTGGTGGGCCCCGCCAGTAGATAAATGATACAAACAGCGTCCGTTTTCAGAGTACAAACGTACGGTAATGGTTTTAGAAATGTTTTGTCTTGAAACCTTTTGTAATAGTTAGAAAAATAAATTGATAAGAAAGAATAGATAGATAAAAAAAATATACATTTTTTCATAATTTTCATACTTTTTCCTTAAAGGGGTATTCCCATCTCACAAATATAGTTTGTATAGTTAGATATAGCCATACCAATATTATTACTAATAGAATGTATTTATATAAAATGTACCGTTTAGAAGATTTGCCTGTTTGTATATCCATTGTCCCACACACATCAGTCAGGCCGTTGCTACTGGCTACGACCACCGCAGCCATATAGTAGTGGTGGCCGGTTTATTCTTGTTCAAACCTGCTCTGAGGTAACTGCTGTATTGTGAACGCACACAGCATGAGCATACCTAAGATGTGTCTCTGCATGCTCATGCAGTGTGCGTTCACAATACAGAAGTTACCTCAGAGCGGGTTTAAAAAGGAGCAAGTCTGCCTCCACTACTACATGGCCACGGTGGCCGTAACTAGGGGCAACCGCCTGACTGATGTGTGTGGGACAATGGATATACAAATAGGCAAATCTTCTAAAAGGTACATTTTATATAAATACATTCTATTAGTAATAATACTGGTAAGGCTATATCTGACTATACAAACTACATTTGTGAGATGGGAATACCCCTTTAAGTATTTTTTTTTAAATATTATCTGTCATCTAATGGAACAAAAGAAAGGTCTAAGGCTACTTACACATCTGTGTTTTCTTTTTCGGTTTTGAGATCCGGCAGAAGCTCTCACAACTGGAGGAAAACAGTTCAGTTTTGTCCCCATTCATTGTCAATTCATTCTGTCATTGTCAGAATATCCAATTACCCCAAAGTTATTCAACGAAGTCTCATGCAACTTTGTGAATAACTTACTTCACTCATCGGAGCCCATAAGTCCTAATACTGTACGGAGACGAATCTCCATATAGTATTATAACAAATTTTTTTAGCAAAGCAGCTTTGGCATCCAAAGACCGCTGTGCTCATCTCTAATTAGGCATTTTACCTTTCTTACCCACAACATGATGTAATAGTCACCATATTGTCCATTCACTGGTGTAAAGAAGTTTGGAGTTTCAGACAAGGTCACGTCATATTTGCTTCCAGTTGAGTCTAACTCTGTTGCTTTGCTTTCTTTAGATATCAACCCTTACACAGAGAGCTCAGGATTCAGAAACCATGCTTACAGACTTGCAGCAAGCTTTCTCTCTGGCAAAGAGAAGTGTTCAAGAGCAAATGGTAATACCACGAAATGAGGTGGACATTGATAAAGTGCAACATTACAGTCAATGAAACGTAGAATATGGTGTCAATTACACTGAATCACTGGAAGTGGCATGGTGAATTCAACAAATTGTAAAGGCTTAAACTTCTCTCGTTTCCAGGCTGTTCTTATGCAGTCAAGGGAGCAGGTCTCCGAAGAGTTGACTAGGTTACAGAAGGACAATGAGAGTCTTCAAGGAAAGCATGGTCTGCATGTGTCACTCCAACAAGCAGAAAACTTCATCCTCCCTGATACCATTGAGGTATTTTAAATTGGAGCAAGTGCAGTCTCTTGAAGGTCTTTGCTAGAATTGGCATAAGATGCTATCACTATTGACCACTTGTCCTGAAGGATATGTCCACCTTTGAGCACAGTTTATGATATATATGTATATAAAAGTACAAGTGCTTTGATACACTGTACGTTGAGTGTCTGTAGCTTAGCTTTTGTAATAAAATGAGACATTTAGGCCCTGATTTATTAAGACCAGCGTGTGCTTCAGCTAGTGTTGATGGGCCCTGCACTGCGGGAGGAAGCATTTAATCTATGACGAGGACTGTTCCTCCTCTTAAAGAGGACCTTTCACTGCTCCTGACATGACTGTTTTAATAACTTCATGCATTCCCCATGTAATAACAAGTCTGGAACATCTATTCTTATGTCTGTATGTTGTGCCATTCCTTTATTATTTGCAATAGAAGTTATGAATGAATTGATATTAGCCTTCAGTAAAGGAACAGAGGGGAGGTAACAAGTTGGGGTGTGTATCTGCACAGTCTGAACATGACAGCACTGATTGGATAGAGTCAGACTGTGCAGGTACACACCCCCAACTGGTCACCTCCCCTCTGTTCCTTTACTGAAGGCAAATAGCAATTCAGTCATAACTTCTAGTGCAAATAATAAAGGCATAAATGGCACTACATAGAGCCATAAGAATAGATGTTCCAGAATTGTTAGTACATGGGGAATGCATGGAGCTATTAAAAAAGGCATGTCAGGAGTGGTGAAAGGTCCTCTTTAACCACTTCACGTCTGCCCATAGTAAATAAACGTCCGTCAAGTGGTTATCTATTTCTGAATGGACGTTTCTGAACGTCCATTCAGAAATAGCAGCTGCACGCTAATCGTGCAGCTGCACAGTGGGGTACCTCCTGTCAGTGACAGCAGGGTACCTCAAAGAGAAGGCAGGGACCATTCCCAGGGGTCCCTGCCTTGTAGATCGCTGTATACACAGCGCAGGAAGCGCTATTGCCAAAATATATCAATAAAAATCAATAAAAAATGTCAGCTCATCCCGCAAAAAATGAGCCCCCACACAAGATCATAGCCAGAAAAATGAAAAAAATGGCTTTTAAAAAATTGCAACACAAACACGATTTTTTTCTAAAAATGCTCTTATTGTGTAAAACGCAAAAAAATAAATAAAAAATAGACATATTTGGTATTGTTGCGTCCATAACAACTGGCTCTACAAAAATATCACATGATCTACCCCATCAAGTGAACGGTGTAAAAAAAAAATATATAGAAAAATGCCCCTAAACTGCTTTTTTTTTTTTTTTTTTTTTAGTTAACCTCCCAAAAATTAGATTCAAAAGTGATCAGAAAGCCTGATGTACCCCAAAACGGTGTCAATAAAAAGCACAGCTTGTCCCACAAAAAATAAGTCCTCACGCAGCTCAGTCCACAAAAAAATTAAAAAGTTATCGCTCCTAAAAACCATGACAAAAAATTCCATGCTAGAAAATGCAGATGCTGCTCCTCCCCTTCTGAGCCCTGGCGTATCCCTAAATAACAGTTTATGACCACATGTGGGGTGTTTCTGCAAAATGCAGAATCGGGGTAATAAATAGTGAGTTTTGTTTTGTTGCTAACCCTTGATGTGTTACAGGAAAAAAATTATTAAAATGGAAAATCTGCAAAAAAAGTGAAATTTTGAAATTCCTGTGGAATACTTAAAGGGTTAACAACATTTCTAAAACCAGTTTTGAATAGTTTGAGGGATGTAGTTTCTAAAATGGGGTAATTTATGAGTGGTTTTTATTATGTAAGCCAACAAACTGACTCCAGAACTGAACTGGTCCTTAAAAAAGTTGATTTTGCAAAAATTGCATCTAAAATTCTAAACCTTCTACTGTCCTAAAAAAATAAAATGACATTACCAAAATGATGCCAACATAAAGTAGACATATGGGGAATGTAAATTAAAAAGGATTTTATGGGGTATCACTATCTGTCTTAAAAGCAGAGAGATTGAAATTTAGAAAATTTTCGTTAACTTTTGGATTTTTTTTATAAATAAAATTAAAACTTATCGACTCAAATTTACCATTAATTTGAAGTACAATGTGTCACGAGAAAACAGTCTCAGAATCGCTTGGATAAGTAAAAGCGTTCCAAAGTTATTACCACATGAAGTGACACATGTCAGATTTGCAAAATTAGGCCTGGTCAGGAAGGGGGTAAATGGCCCGGATGGGAAGTGGTTAAATAATATGCCTGCTCCAGTCTGTCTGTTTACAACCAAAACCATGTTATAGGAAGATGGTAAATTTCCCCCTTAGTTTTTTCACATTTCTATAAAGTGGATCGTACCCCCCACCAATCACATACTGATGAACTATCCTGAGGATGGGTCATCAGTATAAAACTCCCAGAAAACCTCTTTGATATGCGATAATGAATGTATCTTCTTAATGTAGATTAACTATGTATGTAACATGTCCAAGGTGAACATACCATTTATGAAAAGGGAATACTTACTATGTATATAATGGTGGAAATACAGTATACACTGACGAGCAAAGGGGTAACAATGTTTTGAACTCATGACTTTCAGGCTCCATATCTCACCATCCACTACAGCTTAGAACATGAGACTACAATCATCTTGGCTATCTCATACATAAATTGGACTTGCAACTATTTAGCATATGATACTTGTCATGTAACTGCATTGTTATTGTTTTGCTCCTGGTGGTGGAACAATCTTTTTCTTCTTTTATACTACAAATTACAATCTGTTCTCACAATCCCTATTAGCTCAAAGCGTTATTAGGTTGATTCCCAAGCGAAAGGTCACCGGTTTGAATAGAGGATCAGTCATGAAGAGGAAACAGCATCATCCAGCTCATTGATAGAAGTATCTCGGGCCAAAAAATTGCCAAATTGCATCATGTGAGAACCATGACAGTTGGAAGAATATGAAATGAAGTCCATCCATCCATTCCAAAGCCAAGAGGTGGACGTCCAGGCAAAATATCGGAGTCAACAAGTCAGCTCATCACAAGGTCTATCAGTTTCTGGCGCGACAAACACGGCAGTGGAGGTGGCTTGTATGCTTCGTAATAGTGAGATCACAGATGTCCATGCAAGCACCGTGTGAAGCACATTACAAAAGCCTAGAATGGTGGCCCAAAAATAGGTGAAGAAGACTCGATTTCAATATCGTCATAAGAAGCGTTGGCTTGAGCTTGCAAAAAAGTACGAATAGTGGACAGTTGAAGATTGGAAACTGGTGATTTGGAACAATGAGATGAAAGTCAATAGACTAGGCTCCCATGGGTGCAAATGGGTCTGGAAGAAACAAGGGAAAAGAGGGCTAACGGATCGAGAAATTGAAGGAACTGTCAAGTTCGGTGGAGGAAGCCTGATGATATGGTGTTGTTTCACAGCCATAGATGTTGAATACTTGACCAGGATCAATGGTGGTTTCAATGCTGAGCTATATGTAAGTATCCTACTAGACAAGTTACTTCGTACACTCAAGTACTATGGGTATGAAAAGGATGACATAATGTTCCAGCAAGACAACGACCTGGATCATACGTCGAGATTGGCGAAGAAATGGTTCATTGACAATGAAGTTGAGGTGCTTGGTTGGCCCCCACAGTCCCCAGACCTCAAACCAATCCAACACTTGTGGGTAGAGTTGATGAAAAAGCTGTATTCATACCCAAGTGAGTCGACAAGTGTGCACCAACATTGGGAACAGATTTAGGTTGAGACATGCTGGAATCTGATCAAGACCATGCCCAGAAGGATTCAGAAAGTGTTGAAAACCAAAGTTGGATTTACAAAACATTGGCAAAATAATACAAATTTAAAATTTTAGGAGCAAACAGTAACAATGCAGTTACATGACAAGAATCTGCATAAATCGTTGCAAGTCCAATTATTATGTATGAGATAGGCAAGATGATGGTCTTTTAAAATGATGGTAGTCTCATGTTCAAAGCTGTAGTGGATGGTGAGATATGGAGCCTGAAAGTCAAAACACTGTTACCCTTTTGTTCGTCAGTGTACTTTAAGTAGTAATTTTATTTGTACTTTATATTTCACACAATAAAATGTGTCTTTATGACATGTGACAGTCCTGCTTTTAAGGCTCTGATTTTCTGTTTTCAGGAGTTACATGAATTAGTTTTAAAATACCGTGAAGATATTATTAGTGTCCGTACAGCATCAGACCACCTCGAAGAAAAGCTGAAAGCAGAGATTCTCTTCTTAAAAGAGCAAATTCAGGCCGAACAGTGTCAGAAGGAAAACATAGAAGAAACACTTCAAATTGAAATAGAGAATTGTAAAGAGGAAATAGGTAACCATTTCAGTGTGCTTATCCAGACCTGGATGTCTCAAAATAGTGCTGGTAAAATAAGGTTGTAGAAATAAAAGAAAGGCATTTGCTCACGATTTTTGCATTGCTTTTATGTTGCACATTTTAAAAAATATATAGTTTAAGGGGTAATAAAAAGGCCTGCAAGATGCTTGTGCACATATAAATTTTAATACCACAATGAAATCCATAGGGAAGCAGAAAAGAGCACGTGGACCTTCACCATGGATTTTTTTCTACATTTTCCTTCTGAATAGAAAGGTTCCATTGTCGCAACATAATTACTGTTATAACTTGTAATATACTAGCATGTGATAGTTGTGATATACTCATTTCTAAGTTTGGGATGGAAATCCACTTTGAAGCATATGCTCTTATTTAGAGCCATTTTTATTACTCAAGATTTTTTTTTTTAAACAAGCTTTTTATTTCTGTTATCATTTTCCTTTATTCTGGTTGATTCTTTATGTTCTTCTCTTTCCTCCTTTACCTATCACTGATCATGTTAAAGACATCTTAGAAGGTATGAGATACTTGCTTTTTTAATTCCCTGTCTATGTAAGAAAATAACTAGGCTCAAATTTTCTGTTGACAGTCCGAGAGACAAAGGAATCCGTCACTTTATGTATCCCAATGTCTTCATTTCCATTGTCTACATATTTAGTCTTTTGTTTTTTTTCTGGCTACATCTTACACACATAGGCATGGTGTTTTCAGACAATTATTCCATTACTGCAGAAGTAGTTATGGAGTTATGTTCATTCCTGGTGGCTTTTTCTTCAGATCCCTCAGGCACTCGGTAGTAATCATACTTACCTGATCCCTGCCACTGGGTTCTGGCTCCATCCCTCCACCACCGACTCTGCAGGTTCCAGGTCTCCCTTTGTCAAATCGACTGCTGCAGCCAAAGACTGGCGGAACTGGTGATATCATGTATTCAGCACATGATCCAGTAATGTTTCGCATGGGTGACATGTCACCACTGCAGCCAGTCATTGGTTTCAGCATTCATGTGATCTGCCTCAAAGCAGATGTTGATACAGGACCTGCAGAATTGGGGGAGCGATGGAGCCAGAATCCAGCAGTGGTCGTGTGCATGAGGCCTTGCTGTGTTGACCGGGATAGGGTCACCAAGGATCTCACCATCATTAGAGGGTAGGGGTTTAATGGCCCACATATGGTCCTAAGAGTGAAAACCAAGGATCTGAAGACTTCGGAATGCACTGTAATTTGGATGGTCATAACGCTTTTGTTTTTTCTTGCTATTCTAATGTAAAGTTATCTAAGAGGCTTCCTCCACACACATTTTTGTGGCTTTTTTTTTTCAGCATACATCTGGATGTAGCATTTTTGGAAAAATACTAAGATACTGTGAAAAACACCCAGAAAAAAGTGCAGCATTTTTCCTAAAACAACATTGTATGAAATCACTTGTCTCAAATATAGTGGGCTCCAACTTATAATGATTAAACAGGATGTATGGTTACCATTTTTATTTTGCGCCATTGTTTTGGATTGTGTACTTTCATATGTCATGTTTGTGTTGGAATATTCTTTCACTCATTTTTTTTCTGCTTTGCTCATATGTTTTTTCTCTTTTTAACAGCATCAATATCAAGTTTAAAAATTGAGTTGGACAGGATAAAAGTGGAAAAAGAGGAGGTATGAACGTAAATATATGTTCTTATTGGAATGTTTGTTATGTATATTGTTAAAGCACAGTTGACTGATGTGAGCTACCTCAGATTACTATGTATTGCCTCGAATGCAGATCACCAGAGCAGATCTAGACCATGGTCCACATTTACTAAGGTGATTGCACCTAGACCTTGTCATACAGTGCACTAAAGTTTGGTGGGATTTGGTGTATCTAGTTATGGAGCAGTCCGCTGCACCTACCTCACTAAGGGACAAGGCTTAACAGGAAAGGGATTTGGCCTGAAATTGAGGTATAAAATTTGTCACAAGTATAAAGGTAGACAAAAGTGATCAAGCAACCAGATTTCTTATCCAGCCTTAGCCACCAAGATCAGTTTGTAGCAATTTTATGTCATCTGTAAGATTTGTAAATCCTTAATGAGTCTAAAAATCCTAGATGATTTCATCTCTGTAGCCAGCAGAAGTGAGTGCAGCTCTGGTCTATAATGGTGTTACATTCTGTTTGTCATACAGCTGGAATCCAGCTTGCTGCAGAAAACAAAAGAACTTCAGGATCTTCAAGAACTGAAAATCTCTTTAGAAGAGCAGCTTAGTAAAGAGACATCAAGTAAGGTAAATGTTGAGCCACACGAAGCTCGCTCAGCCAACTGCGTCCCTTACTTCCCAATAAATACGCATGCATAGATTAGCTGTATGTGTATATGTATTGTGTGGAGGTGCTTATCTTCAGGGAAGCAACTCGGCAAGGAATCCCGGAAGCCAGTTACCTGATCAACATTTATATGCTTGATTTCCATTCCCTCGGTGCTGAAGGGACTAAGGGGATCATTTACAAACAAATAAACGCCACTTTTGTGGCATATATCTGGCATAGATTCTGTTGCATGCCATGATGCGGCACAATCTGCGACTTTTTCCCCACTCGTGCCAGGTCTAAAAATGGGGGCGTGGTGTAGACGGGAAAGGGGTTGGGCTGGCAAGCCAGTCTCATTTTTCATTTTCTACGCCTGGTTTAGGCATAGAAAATGGTGTAAATGTAAGACAGCAAGGAAGCTGTCTTACATTTAGAAGCGGTGGTGGATCTGCCTCTATATAACTTCAATCCAGCACAGAGGCTTAAACGCCATCTAAAACACCGGTCTTAATAAATGTGCCTCTTAGTATTTATTAATGGGAACCCCCTTTATGAGCCAAAGTGGCGAGCCTATATACAAAAGGTACACTAGAAATAAATTTTTGAAGTTTCGCGAGACTTCCCGAAGTAATAACTTCGGCTCATCGGAGCCAATACATTCTAATACCGTACGGAGCTCCCGCTCTGTACAGTATTCAAATGAAGTTTTATGCTTTCATCCGAAGTAGATTCGCTCATCCCTACTTTTCACTTTGGTGATGCCTTGGGCTTTGTTGCACATTGCGCTGTGAATGTAGTGGAGCTCAATCATCAAGCAAGCACAGCATTCCCTGCTCGCTTGGTGTTATTAAACTAGATGTTTCTGTTGACTAATGACAGGCCTTATTTCCTGTTTTTAGACCAGCCTAGAGCAGTTGCTCTTTGAAGAAAAGAACAAAGCACAGCGCCTACAAACAGAGCTGGATGTTAGTGAGCAAGTGCAAAGAGACTTTGTAAAGTTGTCGCAAACTCTGCAGGTAAAAGCACAGGGACGTCATAGGTTGCTGTCAAGTGTATCTACATTTAGTCTTCTGATGTATCAAATTCATAAACTTTATTTCTAGAAATAAATCTTGATATCTTCAACGTCTTTATTACCTAGGTAATAACTTTATTAACTTGTGTACATCTAATCTTTGCACATGTTAAAGAGCATCTGTCAGCAGATTTGTACCTATGAAACTAGCTGACCTGTTACATGTGCATTTGGCAGCTGAAGGCATCTATGTTGGTCCCATGTTCATATGTGCCCGCATTGCTGAGAAAAATGAAGTTTTAATTTATGCAAATGAACCTCTAGGAGAAATGGGGGTGTTGCTATTACACCAGGAGGCTCTGCTGTCTCTACAACTGCCGCACCATCTGCACTTTGATTGACAGGACCAGGCATTGTAAATGTGATGACGCCCAGTCCTCACTTCTCCTAAAGTCCATCAAACTGTAGAGGTTGCAACGCCCTTGTTTCTTTAGAGGCTTGTTTGCATATATTAACACATATTTCTCAGCAGTGACGGCATATATGAACATGGGACCAACACAGATGCCTTCCTCTGCCAGCCCAAATCTGCTGACAGATGTACAGAAATGGATATAGGGACTAAAGATGTTAGATTTGAATTTTGCAGCACATACAGTACAGACCAAAAGTTTGGACACACCTTCTCATTCAAAGCGTTTTCTGTATTTTCATGACTATGAAAATTGTAGAGTCACACTGAAGGCATCAAAACTATGAATTAACACATGTGGAATTATATACTTAACAAAAAAGTGTGAAACAACTGAAAATGTATTATATTCTAGGTTCTTCAAAGTAGCCACCTTTTGCTTTGATTACTGCTTTGCACACTCTTGGCATTCTCTTGATGAGCTTCAAGAGGTAGTCACCTGAAATGGTTTTCACTTCACATGTGTGCCCTGTCAGGTTTAATAAGTGGGATTTCTTGCCTTATAAATGGGGTTGGGACCATGAGTTGCGTTGGGCAGAAGTCAGGTGGATACACAGCTGATAGTCCTACTGAATAGACTGTTAGAATTTGTATTATGGCAAGAAAAAAGCAGCTAAGTAAAGAAAAACGAGTGGCCATCATTACTTTAAGAAATGAAGGTCAGTCAGTCCGAAAAATTGGGAAAACTTTGAAAGTGTCCCCAAGTGCAGTCGCAAAACCATCAAGCGCTACAAAGAAACTGGCTGACATGAGGACCGCCCCAGGAAAGGAAGACCAAGAGTCACCTCTGCTGCGGAGGATAAGTTCATCCGAGTCACCAGCCTCAGAAATCACAGGTTAACCGCAGCTCAGATTAGAGACCAGGTCAATGCCACACAGAGTTCTAGCAGCAGACATATCTCTACAACAACTGTTAAGAGGAGACTGTGTGCAGCAGGCCTTCATGGTAAAATAGTTGCTAGGAAACCACTGCTAAGGACAGGCAACAAGCAGAAGAGACTTGTTTGGGCTAAAGAACACAAGGAATGGACATTAGACCAGTGGAAATCTGTGCTTTGGTCTGATGAGTCCAAATTTGAGATCTTTGGTTCCAACCACCATGTCTTTGTGCGACGCAGAAAAGGTGAACGGATGGACTCTACATGCCTGGTTCCCACCGTGAAGCATGGAGGAGGAGGTGTGATGGCGTGGGGGTGCTTTGCTGGTGACACTGTTGGGGATTTATTCAAAATTGAAGGCATACTGAACCAGCATGGCTACCACAGCATCTTGCAGCGGCATGCTATTCCATCCGGTTTGCGTTTAGTTGGACCATCATGTATTTATCAACAGGACAATGACCCTGAACACACCTCCAGGCTGTGTAAGGGCTATTTGACCAAGAAGGAGAGTGATGGGGTGCTATGCCCGATGACCTGGCCTCCACAGTCACCAGACCTGAACCCAATTGAGATGGTTTGGGGTGAGCTGGACCGCAGAGTGAAGGCAAAAGGGCCAACAAGTGCTAAGCATCTCTGGGAACTCCTTCAAGACTGTTGGAATACCATTTCAGGTGACTACCTCTTGAAGCTCATCAAGAGAATGCCAAGAGTGTGCAAATCAGTAATCAAAGCAAAAGGTGGCTACTTTGAAGAACCTAGAATATAAGACATATTTTCAGTTGTTTCACACTTTTTTGTTAAGTATATAATTCCACATGTGTTAATTCATAGTTTTGATGCCTTCAGTATGAATCTACAATTTTCATAGTCATGAAAATACAGAAAACTCTTTGAATGAGAAGGTGTGTCCAAACTTTTGGTCTGTACTGTATAACGAATGTTTGTCAAAGAGGTTGTATCTTTGAGGACCACTCTTTTCGGAATGATTTAGCTGGTGCAATCATCTCCCCGAGTCTCGCTCTTACCACACATGGCAAACAGCTTATTTTGCCAGGGAAAGCCATGGCCAAAAGCGCATTTCCCCTGCAGAAGCCACTACAGGGGAAATATAGTATTACTTGACCGCCATTTGAATGTATGGCAATTCATGTAATACAAGTATGGTTTGGGTCTGCCAAAATGAGAGTCTCATTTCATCTCATAAGGGGACCCTGAGCAAGGATTTTTTTTTCTAGTCTTTTATATTGTAGATATTTTATTCTGTTTTCTGTATATGGTTATGGGGCAAGCCTAAATTGTGATTTTAAAGGGATTATCCAACCCCTATAATGCCCCCCAAAATGCACTGGGACCTCACACAGGTTATTCTTGCCTCACTTCCCGGGACCTGCGTTGCTCCTGATGCCTGCTCGGCTGCCGCTGCATCTCCCTATAGCGTGGATCAAAACACACCGTGGTGGGGGGGTTCAGCTAATAGCAGGCCATGACAGGGATGAGCCTCCCTAGAATCGTGGGTGACACTAGGGAGGCTCATCCCCCATCGCCAGATGTTTTGATGGGGAGATGCAGAGGCGCCATGCGGGTGCTGGGGCGCAAGGTTAGTATAACCGGTATAATCTGAATAAACATTTTCTTTAATCTGACATCCATGTTGGGTGGGGTAGGGATCCTCTGTGTAGCACAGTAGTCTACATTTAAAGGCTGTATCCCTTTACTGTCATTTATTATTTTAATATAAAGCAAGCTTTCACTACCAGTCTTCATCTCCAGTAACCAAAATATGGAGTTTTTATCTAGTTTGATAAATAGAGCTACAAATAATTAAAAAAAAATCTACTTGAACGGCCAGTATATAATCTACACAGTAAAGTGTATCTGGTGGTTATTTATTTCTTTAAATGGGTTGTCTATGATTTATCTTCTGATGCCCTATCCTAAGAATAGGTCATCAATATAAGATCGGTTGAGGTCCGACTCTCAGCACCCATACTTTTCAGCTGTTTGAAGATGCCACAGCGACATTTTCCTAGGCCAGTGATGTCACATTCATTGGTCACATGGCCTAGGCGCAGCTCAAGTTAATGGGCCTGAGATGCAGTATCACGCACAGTTGCTCCTCAGGATAGCCCATCAGTATCAAAATCCCTCTTTAAAATTGTTTGTGAAGACACTGTAGCGTCCCCTTCATTGCTTACCAGGCACAGCCATCATACTTGGGGGTGCTGAGATTTGGACTAATCTAATATTAGTGGTCTATTCTAAGGATAGGCCATCACTTTTAAAGAGCTGGATAACCCCTTTGGTCTGTCACTTGATAATACAGAAGTTTTGATAATCCAGCACCGTTTCAGCACAGGACTGCATGACTGTACTGAATGTATGTATATTGGTATGAATTGTATGTTTACAGGGGTATTCAGGATTTTGCTATTCATGGCCTATCCTCTGGATAGGCCACCAGTATCTGATCGGCAGGGGTCTGACACACCACACTATAAATGAGCAGATGTTTTATTGTAGCTACGGCACTGGAAGTCTGCTTTGGAACTGTGGAGCAGTGCTGTAGTAACCAGCTCCATTCACTACACAGTGGACAGAGTATCGGCACGGGAGCTACATCGGCGCAATGTCTGTGTCGGACAGGCCATCCATAACAAAATCCTGGAATACCCCTTTAAAGTATTACTTAGGAGACCTAACCCAATGTGGATATCTATAACAAGTTTGCTTTGTTTCTCAGGTGCAGCTGGAACGTATCCGACAGACCGAGTCAATAGAGGCAATCCGTGCCATCCTGAATGATACAAAACTGACTGACATTAATCAGCTTCCCGAGACATGACACTCCTGTGTCACACAGATCTATGGTTGCAACTGAGTTTTTTTTTAAAAAGAAAAACTCTTCTTTATAGTAACAATTAATTATTATTTAACTCTTCTCCCAGATCAGAGGACGTGGCTGTATGTGAATAAGAGCACTGCTATAAGGGAATAAATCATAGTGCAGGTAGACGTCTTGAAAGCTAGGAGCAAAATCTTTCCATGAGGAACACTAATGAAACTTGTTGCTTTCTCTGACTAAACAGTGCTGTCTCTCCAATAATAAAAGTATGCGTATTTGGTCTTTCATTTTACTTTTGGGTTACACAGGCAAAGGAAAATCTTTAGGGCAGAATATGGAGGACTTTGTGATGGCCTCTACATACACCATTCTGCTTGACCCGTCCGGTATGGTGGCAGCACATGAAGCCCCTCTGCGTTACCGTGGCAGGCTTATTCTACACATTATAATCTAAACACTCTTTAGACATGAATGCCCATCTGTAATTGAATTACAACCTCATTGCAATTTTGGGATTTATCATATGAATATAAATCTAGTTATTACAAAGGTATCCAAGAGACAAGATGGAGAAAAAGGGTCTGGTGCAGACAGTTATGTTGAGTACATCTAATGGTATATTAGTACTCATTCCTCGTTGGCTGCAGGTCAGGATTTGGATTTGCAGTTCTGCTGTCTGCAGTGATTGAGCATTCACATATGAAGAACATTAGCAATACCGTTCCAATATGCTGTGGGTTGTTTTTTTTAAAGGACTCGAAGCAAATCGAGTAGTGGTGTGGTCTGATGATAATTCTGTTGTGCAGTAAATAGACTTGAAAACTGATTTTCTTTCTGTGTATTGCAGCATGCACTGCCAGTTTAATGTGTACAGCAGTAACAGTGATTCTGTCTTGCATGCCATGTTAGTTTTGTACAACATATATAGTAAATGCTCATGTCATACTTCTGCATTTGTCTGTGCAAAGGGTTCATTTGGGTTCACTGATCATAGATGGATATGGTACTGCTCCATTCCGATCCATATATACAAGTACCGACGTAAAATTATGCAGAGAGAACCTATCACCGTGACAGATCCATTGACTCCCATTAAGGAATCTGTCCTAGTAACAGTAGTGCCACAAACTGGGGGATAAAAAAGAGCCTTTCCCTCTTGACCAATCAGTGAGGCATACATAAACGGTTTACATATAGAGTACAGGTACCAGTTTACTGTTACTGGTGACTGATGTGCTCTCTATGGTGACACATTCTTTGCCATTGATTTTGACACCCAGTTCACATTTTAGTAGCTGCATTCCATGGCCTTGCATTATATTATATTGTGTTGTACAGCAGTCATTACAATAAGCAGGTTATATATTTTTCTGTGAAACAATAGTTTTAACTTTCAGTAATAGTTTACAGATATATATTTGTAATGCACAACTGTTTTAGTACATTACGAACGTTGCTAATATGACAAATTATCAAAGCCATTAGGTTCTTGTGAAGGATGAACCTAACCCTGCAAGAGATGATCACTGTATATTACGGTATCCATAGGGTGACTTTATATTGCCACTATAATCAGTGCACTAGTGGCCAGAGAATGGCTCCATGGTCTACAGGAAGAGCTTGTTGGGCTAAGGGATCAGCCAAGTGGCTCCTCAAATTTACTGAAAGGACGTTCGTTCGGTTAGATGTTGAATGATCCCTCCAAGCCCAGTTTGCATAAATGGTGTGCTTGACAGATTTGTTGCAGAACTTTCTGCAACTCGACCATACATCTGGATAGGACCTGCATAAATCAATGTGCTTGCCTCGAAAACAACAATACTCTCTTTCAGACGAGCGTATACTGTGTGGGAATCGTGCTCCGTGTGTGAGCATGATCCACTGTCACTGCCCCTTTTATAGGGATGCACAGCGTTATACTGATTTTATAATTCTGTGTGCCTCTGCATGACCTTACTTCTAAAGAATTATACTGACAGCGTTATGTCAGTATAATTCAGTAGATACAGGTCATTCAGAGACACACGGCATTATAAATCAGTGTAACGCTCCTGAAAAATGGAGTGACGGGATCATGCTCACACACGGAGCATGATTCCCACACAGTATACGCTTGTCTGAAACAAGCCTTAGTGCTATTACTCCCATAACCACCTTGATGGCTTCCTATTTCCTCAGAAAGATTTAAAGGGGTTGTCCAAGACTAAGAAAAAAAGGGCTGATTTCTTCAAAAAGCAGTATTACTCATGTGTATGGGTTGTGTCTGGT
This sequence comes from Rhinella marina, assembly GCA_900303285.1. Taxonomy (NCBI): domain Eukaryota; kingdom Metazoa; phylum Chordata; class Amphibia; order Anura; family Bufonidae; genus Rhinella; species Rhinella marina. The sequence continues at coordinate 462,459 of ONZH01021946.1, read as the reverse complement.
ATTGAAGCTCAGTACCATTGGAGACAATAGGACAGAGCTGCAATTCTGAACACGACCTGTGGACAGGGGTGGTGTTTCTGGAAGAAATCGGCCAAGTTTTTCTAATCCTGGACAACCCATTTAAAGAAGAGCCTTAAGATTCACCATTTTGAGACTCCTGATCCTCAGCATATCTTTGGCAGTTACTTGATCTCTCACTGGTGGTTTAGTTGTTTGTATTTAGGTTAATCATTCTGTCTTTGCTGTAATGGAGTATGCTCGCCATTCGCTGAACTTGTGGTAGGCTCACTGATCATTAAGGACTAGGTCATAATACTTAACCACTCTTTGTATCCAAACTTGGAACTCGTTGACATCCAGGTTAATTACCACCCGTCTTCCCCAGTGATGTATAGATGGCACTCAATGAGCGCCATGCATGCATGCAGTGCAGGAAGCAGCCATGACGCTCCTCTTGTCTCAGTGATCGTTGGGTACTGCAAGAGGTGCTAGGTCTTAGCAGACCCAGATCAGCTCTGCAGTGAGGCTCTGAGGGTGTTTTTTTTTCCCTGTAAGGCCAGTTTCAGACAAGTGTATTTTGTTGGTGAAACCTATTTCCTGGACTGAACACTGCTGTTTTAAACTAAATTCACAGCATCATAATGACTTTATGATGCTGTGAGTTCTTGTCTGTCTTGTACTCACATTATTTCATGAGTGCAATACATCAGACCTTCGGTCAGGCAGGAAATCATGCCATAATGATGCTGTGAAATCTGGTCAGAGAAGCAGCTTTTGGTCCCGGAAATGCGGCCATCATACAGAGCATATTTGTGATAATAATAATTAATTTAAAAAAAAAAAAAAAAGCCTCATTCATATTTCCATGTCCGTTTGATGACCATGAAAAAATCTGTCTGGGTTTCATCCATGAAGACGTCTGGGAATTGGCGGCGGCACAATGTCTAGAATACATAGACACCCCCTCCCCTGTGACCATATAAAACTATGAACTATGTACTATATATCCCCTGTATGAAAATTACCATAATGGAAAGGAGGACACAATCCTCCTTTGTGTTGTTAAAAATATTTACAAATGTGAAAAAATAGACACACTTAAAAAAAAAATCCCAGGTAGAAAAAAATATCAAAATAAAAATTATGTAACAATGAAAAGTTATGGCTCTTGAAAGCGCATGTACTAAAAAAAAAATAAAAAACATTCTGAGAAATTGGCCTGATCTTGAATTGGTTAATCACAAGGCAGGAACCTACCTGTTCAGTCAACATTATCTCGGTACAGTAGGAGAACAATTTGGGTAGTTTTTTTTTTTTTTCCTAAGTATACACTTCCCTTTTGCGAAGGGGCATAGGTGTCCCTCTAATGTGTAAGCCAGATGGGATACTGGTCTCCACAGATTTTGTACTCTTAAAGGGGTTGTCTGAGTTCAGAGGTAAACTCAGACATATCCCCATTTTCACCCAGGCAGCCTCCCTGATATAAGTACTATATATGAGATGTGTACTACTCTTCAGTACAGGGCAAAGGTTTTTTTTTTTTTTGGGAAATCCAGTGATGTACCAGGCTCTCCATGAGTAAGCTAGATGGAGGCGTGCGCCTACCAGTTACCCCTTTGTCACCAGCACTAATTGTGGGCTTTAGAGCTGCCCTAGCCTATAAAACAGCTAGGGCAGCACTAAAGCCACTGCCAACACTGCTAGGCGGGAGCCTCCACCTAGAAGTGTAAAAAAAAAAAAAACAGCCCTTGTCCTGCGTCATACAGCTCAGGGCAAGGGAGAGCATCATATCAGGGTGGCTGCTTGGGTTAAAATGGGTATATGACCCCTTTAAATTATCACATTCAATGACAGTGGTGTAATCTCACCCTGAAATAAGTAACCTCTAATCCTGTCACGTAGGTCCTGAAGTTTAGGCTCGAGGCTCCTACATCTTTCACCATGTTTTGACCACCTCATCAGGGAGACAACATAAGTTACAATGTTTCAGGATTGTGTGCACCACTAAGCCTCATGCACACAAATGTATTTTTTGTCCGCATCCAAAACGCATTGTTTGCGGGTCAGATGCAGACCGATTCACTTCAATGGGGCTGCAAAAGATGCAGATAGCACACCATGTGCTGTCTACATTCGTCTGTCTGTTCTGTGACATCCGCAAAAATATAGAACATGTCCTATTCTTGTCCGCATTACGAACAAGGATTCTATTATCGGCTGGATGTTCCATTCCGCAAAATGCAGAAAGCCGTGTGCATGAGCCCTAAGGCAGGTTTCATACACAGAATTTAAGCATTTTTTTTACCCCCCTCAAATATTGCAGTCATGTTTGCTGAATGTATATAGGAACAAATGAATATTTCTGCACACAGCATTTTGGTTTGTGGTGGAGGGTGTAATGTTTTTTTAGTCAAAGCAGCCAACACAATAAATAGCAAATAATTACCTGTAGGTGTGAGACCACAACGACATTTCTACAGTACTTCCTATTTTGCAGTTGATGCTTTAGTTATTCTGTTCTGTCAGAATTTGTCACTGTGAACTTAGACTGCTTTTAATACATGAGTAGTACTGTAGAAAAGCAGTCCAGATCATTATTCTTTGTCTACTGCTCTCCATGGTTAAGCCTCATTCACACGTCGGTGTTCCACGGACATGTGCTGTATGTGTTCTCCACGGACAGCACATGTCCCCATTCATTTGAATGTGTGTGTTCAGACATCAGTGTTTCATCACGGTCTGTGGTTCCGTTTTTTTTCAGCACGGATGCATGTCCTATCTTGATCTGTGTTTTGGATCTCTCACGCCCATTATAGTCTATGGGTCTGTGAAAACCATGGATGCCATCCGTGTTTCACGGATCATTAAGAAGAGATGATTTGAAAATTATTTTTCACCTGTTCAGTGTCAGTGAAACACGGATGCAACACGGACAGCAAAAAACGGACACACGGATCCCTCACTGACCACCTGATCACGGATTTGAGCACGGACATGGACGAGTGAATTAGGCTTTAGCTGTCAAAGCTGCACTGAAATATACGGCCACGACTGCTGTGCATATGCCCAGGAGTCCTCAACACAGCTTTGAGCACTGACAGTGAGGGGACTAGAAAAAATAAAAGAAATAGTGATCTGGACTCCTTATCTGTAGTACTATACTTGTATTACTGTATAGCTGATTCCCTTTAATAAACTGAAATAATAAGGCCCAGTTCACACAACGGAGTTTTGGTCAATGATTTCCATCAGTGATTGAGAGCCAAAAACAAAACCTCAGTGTAGGCTCCATTCTTGGTTTTAGATCCCAATCACTGATGTGAACCTGAGTTTCTGTTTGTTACCAAGGCCTTATTTCTCTATACTTGAGAAGTATACTCTCTAGTGCCAGAGACTAAATTGGAGAACAATCTGCTCCAATTCATTCATGGTTTTGGCAGATGAATACACTAGGAGCTAAGCACTTGAAGCATACTGTAGCTTGCAGTCCTCCAGGAATAGAGAACATTGCCCGTGCTTGTACTCTTATATTTCTGATATAACTGCTCTTCTGCACATTCCAGATGTATACTGGTAATAAAACACATACGGCGGACTTCTAGGGACATGAGATCTAAGTATGATAACAAAGTTCAGCTATTCATTTATTTGCTGCAGTTCCACCTTCTTTCAGTCCATGAGGAAAAATATAGGATTTTATCTGTATGACTAGTAGGTGAAACAATTCTATAGAATTTGACTAATGTTTCCTTTATTTGGACAAGTCTCTTCTGCCCACTGTTGCATTTCTCTTTTCCTAGTTACTGAGCACACAACTCCTAGAATGCATGTAGTCTGGATATCATGTGCCATTTCCAGCAGCAGCACGTGATTTTCTGTTTAATTTATTAAATGCAAATGTAATACCACTGAACAGTTACCAGAACATTTCATGTAAAATACTACATCACTGATAAGGGTGTACTATATGCAGTTTTCTGTACAGGCTGATGGTCTGAGATGTCTCCTGAAGTCTGCAGAGTCTTTTCTATAACCCTGTGTAACATAAGCTACAGATGTGTCCTGTATTCAAAAGTGTTGACAATTAAAAAGCTGCTGAAGAGTCAATGTCTGATTTTTATTTTTTTTTTAATTTGGGTTTTAACTCAAAATCGAGCAACTAATTTGATGTTTGAGTTAAAAAAAAAAAAAAACTATGATACTAAAATAATATATGGGCAAAAGCATGTGAACCCACCTAAATAGTGAGTTAAGGTGTTTCAGCCACCCCCATTGAAAACAGGTACATAAAATCAAGCACACAGTCATTGAATCATAGATAAACATTGGTAATACCATGGGTCATACTGAGGAGCTTAGTGACTGTAAAGCTACCTGTGCACGTTGTGGATTTTCATGTGGAAAAAACGCAGCAGAATATCGCCGTTTTTGGTGTGGATTTTCTGTTTATGTTAACAATCCCATTGAAGTCTATTGAGAAAACCATATTACTTACCGGTAATTTCCTTTTCTTGAATCCTCCATGACGGCATACAATGAGAGATGACCCGCCTCCAACCAGGTAGGGACAGGAAGCATAAATTTGACCCTCCTCCAGCTCCTCCTCAGTGTCTTACTGGCCTAGAGAGTCTATTCATGTGTATAACTTTTTTTTTTTTTTTTTTTTTTTTTCATTCACACCTTACCTTAACCTAAGTGTAACCGCAATCCCTTTTTTTTTTTTTTTTTTTTTTGGGGTGGGAAACCCTTATGCCGTCATGGAGGATTCAAGAAAAGGAAATTACCGGTAAGTAATATGGTTTTTCCTCTTCATCCTCCATGACGGCATACAATGAGATATAACATATTAATTATTTTAGGGAGGGACAATGGCCTGCAACACTTTTCTACCAAAGGCCAGATCTTGATTATTACATGTATCAAGTCTATAGTGTTTTACGAAGGTATGGGGGCTAGACCATGTCGCTGCCTTACAAATCTGTTCCATGGTAGCATTAGCCCTTTCAGCCCAGGAAGTCGAGACCGATCTTGTGGAGTGGGCCCTCAACCCTTGGGGAGGTTCCAACCCAGAGGATTTGTATGTCTCCAGAATAGTTGTTTTTATCCATCGTGCAATTGAATCTTTAGAAGCCCTATAACCTTTGTAGGCACCTAGAAACTGGACAAATAGAAAATCTGTTTTTCTAAAGGAATTAGAGGTGTCCAAGTACTGTAAAATAGATCTACGTACATCGAGGTTATGGAAACGTGTTTCTCCCTCATTTCTTGGATTTGCGCAAAAGGATGGAACAACAATTTCTTCCTGTTTATGAAAACTTGATACCACCTTTGGAAGAAAGGAGTCATCTAATCTGAAAACTATCTTATCTGGAAAGATCGTGCAAAAGGGTTCTACCATCTTCAAGGCCTGGATTTCCCCTACTCTACGGGCAGATGTAATGGCCACTAGAAATAAAGTTTTTAGGGTAAGGAATCTTAGAGAAATTTCTGATATAGGTTCAAACGGTGCTGATGTTAAACCTGAAAGCACTATATTCAGGTCCCATGGAGGTACTTTAGATCTAATCAAGGGCCTCAAGCGGTCGGCTCCTTTTATAAAACGAATGACCCATGGGTGAACAGCTATCTTCTTGTCAAATACCGAGCTTAGGGCGGAAATGTGGACTCTTAGCGTATTAGGCCGCAACCCTTTTTCAAAACCGGTCTGTAAAAATCCTAATACAGACTGGATTGAAAATTTTTTAGGGGAAACCTTATATTTTAAACACCAAGCACAAAAGGTATCCCAGACTTTCGAATAGATTTTTGATGTGATCTTTTTTCTCCCTGCAAACATTGTGTCTATAATGGCATCTGACAGCCCTACAGATTTTAAGGTTACCCTCTCAGGTTCCAGGCCGCCAGGTGTAATCTGTCTACCCTGGGATGGAGAATTGGTCCCTGAGATAATAGATCCTTCTGCCATGGAAGAATCCATGGGCTCTGGATAGACAAGCGTTTCAATAGGGGAAACCACGATTTTTTGGGCCAAAGGGGCGCTATAAGAATCACATGTGCCCTGTCTTGACGAATCTTTTTTAATACTCGGCCGATTAATTGGAGAGGAGGGAATGCATAGGCTAGATGGAAATTCCATACTTGTGACAGCGCGTCTATCCCCATATTTTTGTCGTAGGGATTCAGAGAAAAGAAGTTTCTTAATTTTCAGGTTCAGGTCTCAGGTTTTCTCAGGTTTTTTTCCGCCCAGCAAAATATTTTTTCTGCTACATGTCCTAAGTCCACGCTTTTTGTTCCTCCCTGATGATTTAGGTAGGCCACCACAGTAGTGTTGTCTGATCTTACTTGGACCTCCCTTTTTACAATGATTTGGGACACCGCTTTCAATGATTCCCAGACTGCTAAAAGCTCCCTCATGTTTGAGGACAGGGACGCCTGCCGACTGGACCATTTCCCTTGGACCGAGAGATGGGAACAAACCGCTCCCCATCCCCACTTGCTTGCATCTGTCGTTATGATTTCCAAGGGGCCCGAGTTCCAGGGAACTCCCTCCCGTAAATGAACTGGACTTAACCACCATTGCAGGGATCGTCTTACCTGGGGAGTTATTGAAATTATTACATCTAAGGAGTCTTGACTCCTGTCCCAGTTCTTCAACATCCACTGCTGAAGGATATGCGAGTGAGATTGAGCCCATTTCACTGCCGGTATGCAGGAGGTCAAAGTGCCTAACAGGCTCATGGCTTCCCTGACCGGACAAGAGACAAGATGTAGAAACTTTGTCACTTTGTCTATCACCCCCGAAACCTTTTGTTCTGGAAGGATGGTTTTTTGGCTGACCGAGTCTAACAACATTCCCAGAAAAATCAGTTTTTGGGAAGGGCAGGGATTCGATTTTTCCCAATTTACAATCCAACCTATCCTGTATAGGGTTTGGCAGGTCTGAAAAACACTGTTGTTCAAGTCTTGTGTTGAACTTCCTACAATTAGAAGATCGTCTAAGTAGGGGATTACTATGACATTTTTCCTTCTCAAATGGGCCACCACCTCTACCATCACCTTCGTGAATACCCTTGGGGCCGAGGTAAGTCCAAAGGGTAGTGCCCGAAACTGGAAGTGATACAGATTTTTCCCCAAAAAAAACGCGATCCGCAAAAAACTTTGGGAGCGATCGCATACTGGAATGTGGTAGTACGCATCGCGCAGATCTATTGAAGCCAGAAAGTCTCCTTTTTTTAAAAGATTTATGGTAGACTTTATGGTCTCCATTTTGAATTTCTCGTACCTTATAAACCTGTTCAGATTCTTCAGGTTTATTATAAGGCGAAATTTTCCATTTGGTTTTCTTACCAAAAAAACCTTGGAATAGTAACCTTTTCTTTGTTGATGCAGGGGGACTGGAATGATGACTTTTTGATCTAGTAGCTCCTGGATCCTTCCTTCCAGATTTTCCTGTAAAAAGGCTGATCTCTGGACTGGAGTGACCCTGAAGACATCCTTTGGAGGAGGAAGACGAAAGGAGATATCGTACCCTTCGGAAATTAATTTTACTACCCACGGATTTCCTGTAATCTCTTCCCAAAAGGGAGAAAAAACCTTTAGTCTTCCCCCTACCAAAGGTCTGGCGTCATTGCTTTGAAGTTTCTGTACTTTTGGGGGTGAACAAAAAACCTCTTCCTCTACTACCTCTTTGGTTTTTATCTCTTGACCACTGTCCCAGCCTGTCTGATCTTTTAGATTGAAAAGTACCGCCTCTTTTAGATTTTCGAAAGGGAAACTTTCTTTTATACGTCTCTTTAGGAAAAGACTTTTTTGAGTCTGCCGCTTTTTCTAGAATGGTTTCTAAATCTTCTCCAAACAATAAGTTTCCACGAAACGGGAGAGCACACAATCTCATTTTTGAGCCAGTGTCTCCTGTCCATGATTTTAACCAAAGAGCCCTTCTTGCGACAGCTGCCAAGCCTGTGGTTCTTGCCGCCATCCTCACTGACTCAGCAGTAGAATCTGATAAAAAATCTACCGCCTTTAACAACAGGGGAAAGGAATCCTTTAGGGCATCGTACTGGGTACCATCCTTGATTAATGACTCTAGCTGCTGAAGCCATCTTTTCAGGGATCTAGCAACGGAAGTGGAAGCCAGATTGGGTTTAAAAATGGCCGCTGCTGCATTCCAAGTCTTTTTTAAACTAGCATCTACTTTTTTATCCATGGGGTCTTTAAGGGACCCCATGTCTTCAAATGGTAAGGCATTTGACCCCTTAACTAATTTTGAGAGGGAAACGTCAATTTTAGGACAAGCTGTTAGTAATGTTTCATCCTCACTATCAAACGGAAGTCTGCGACTCATTGTTTTGGGTATGAACAGTTTTCTATCCGGAGCTTTCCACTCCCTTTTAATAAGGTCGTGCATGTTTTTGTGGACTGGAAAAACTCTTTTCTTTCTTTGTTCCAGTCCACTGAACATTTGGTCCTGGACTGATCTTTGAACTTTATCATCCGATAAGTTCATTGTAGCCCGAACCGCTTTTATTAACTCCTTTGTGTCTTCTGAGGAAAAAAGAAAACTTTTATACTCCGTATCGGAACCAGAAGAATCTAACGAGTCCTGAGACACAGAGTCCGACTCGTGGTCCGAATCTGAAGAGGAATCAGAACCCGCCCTTTGCTCTCTATGCTTTGACATAGAAGGGGAGGATGCAGAAATGGGGACTTCAGCAAGTGCCGAGCGCATCTCCTCTCTAATGACGTCTCTGAGTTCCTCCCTAATAGAAGGAACCAGATCCTTAGCCATACTGATTGTACACTTCTTACAAAATTTCTTGCTATATGTATCAGGGAGTTTTACGGAACACATAACGCATTTCCTAATTTTAGGACTAGTTTTTTTCTTTTTTAGAACTTTCCCTCTCACTCTACACACATACCAGATGGAAGCAAGAGAGAGAAAGTAACAGAAGGAGTTAGCATCATAAACCAACATATAGGTTACTCCCCCAGGGGCTCCCACAGGGAGACTTACAATTGCAGGTCCTGCAGTGGACTCCATGTAACCAGAAGCAGTGTCAGACATGTTAACCAGCCAGGAGCTTGTAGCAGAGTGTTTAAATAGCCCTTACCTGCAGACCTCAGATCAGAGGGCGACCTCCGCCTTGAACTCCGCGCCAAAACCACGTTGCTCCGCCCCCTTTTTGCCTCACCAATCCAGGAAGTCTCGGTGGAACGCACGAGACTTCCTGTGACGTCACCGTTAGAGCCGGAAGTCACGGGTAACGGCCGGGAGCGCGCACACCGCCGGAGGAACTCACTGAGTGTCCGGCTTCCACATGGACCTCCACACCTGGCGCCACAGTGGAAGGTAAGAGAATGGACAGCACGATCTTTTTTGAGCCTTCACAACACAAACCCAACTAGGGAGTGGATATAGGCCTCATTCTCCTCATGTGGTCTGGGCATGAGAACAAAATAATAAACTGCCGCTTCTGCTGCCCTACAAAAACGGCCCCCATCGGCAAGTGCCGTGAGACATGATCCTCTCCCACCTGGCAGGGACAGGAAGACACTGAGGAGGAGCTGGAGGAGGGTCAAATTTATGCTTCCTGTCCCTACCTGGTTGGAGGCAGGTCATCTCTCATTGTATGCCATCATGGAGGATGAAGAGGAAAAATATATTAGGTGTAGAATCGCACATTTGACATTCTGCAAATTTTACAATATAAAAGTGTACAAAAAAAACATGAAAGGTGTAAATGAGCTTTGACAGATCTCATTCACTTTGCTGGTATTGTATTACGCTGCTGTTTTTCTGCATGTAATCCACACCACATGGAAGTGTCCTAAAGGGGTTTTCCAGCGTACTTTTTTGTGTGTGAAAAATCCATACTCGCCATACTCACCTGCTGCTTGGCTCTGTTCACTGGTCTTCCAGTCTCTTATCTATAAGCTTCCAGATAGACAGTCATGTGCACTGCTGCAGACCATGAGAGGCCTTAGCAGCACCTATAACACAGGTCTACATGGAAATTAAAATAAAAAACAGGAAAACCCCCTTAAAGGGAACCTGTCATCTCCGAAACACCCCCTGAACTAGAGTAAGCGTTGTATAGTGTAAGTGATGCTGAATCTGAATATGTAAGTTTTATCTTCATACTCACTTCCATTCTGATGCTGTGCTTCCACACACCAGCAGTAAAATGCATTGAGAGAACTCTTCTTTGAGTCCGCTCAATTATGTGAGTGAGCACCAGAGTCCAGTGAGTGTATTTTACTGCACGTTTGTGGGAGCACACCCGCAGCCACCCTCCATTGATTTTCTAAGGAACCGGCGAAAATAGCCGAGCCAGCTGGCTCGGCTATTTCAGTCGGCTCCATAGAAATGAATGGGAACGGTGGCCAGTCATCCGTGGTGCGCTCCCATTAATTTCTATGGGGAGCTGGCTTGGTGGTGGCCAGACTGGAGTCCAGCCACCACCTTGCGGGGCTCCGTTCTGGATATAGGTGCAGGTCCCAGCAGTGGGACACGCACCTGTAAGACAATGGGGACATATCCTAGCGACATGGGTCCATCATGAGACAAACCCTTTAAGTGCCACTCTAGTTGCTTACAGTACTAAACGGTCTCTAGAAGTGACATTGGCTACAAGAACCATGCGTCAGGAGCTTTGTGGAATGTGTTTCCAAAGTCAAGCACCTGCGCCCAAGCCTCAACTCTTCGCATGAACGCTCGATAGCGATCTTGCAGTTTAATACTGCCGCCAATAGCCTGATGAATAAGCAAATGTTTAAAGCATGCTTAAAGTGTAACCTCTGTATTTTCATCAAAAAATTTTTAGCATATGTTACTGCTGCAGCAGCATTATGCATTAAACAATCTTTAGTTTCTTCACATACCACTGTTTTCCTTGACTTTTCCCTTTACTTACGGCTGTTTTACCTTTACAATATGAGGATCTTCTCAAGATGGCTCCTCTGCCAGTTCTCTGAGGCCAAAACTGCTTCCCCTCACTTCACATACACACGTGCTGTAGCCAGCAGCTTCTTTCCAGACAATCAGATTAGATTACTGAAAGACACTCCTCCTCACTCTGAAGCCTAATGCAGGCATGCAGTGTGAAGGACTGCCCCTCTGTCTTCTTAGATGAGCCATAACAACAGTCTTTTAAGAGACCAGGGACATTAATGAAAGCTGTCATTATAAGGTAATTACAGATCTTTTGACAATCAGGTATACATGCCTAGCTCTAATAAACTATCAGTCAAATAATATAAAAAAATTCAACAGTTACGCTTTAAAAATGAGTGCTTGCCAGGGGCCTCCGGCAAACCACTAGACATTGTGGGGATGAGCAATGGCATAGCGATCGCTTCTCCCCATGCTGTAGAGGAGACTGCTGCATGTAATAGCGGTCTCCTCTGCTAGCTAGTGATTGCTGGGAGGGAACGCTTGCTGATCTGCCCGTGTAATACAAGCTTCAGATTTGGAATTCTGGTGACCAAAAATGGGTTTGGCTGCTGCATGTAGAATGCAACCTACTGGAATGCATACTGTACTATGTGTACATACTGTGTGCCTACTATAAAATGTGGATGTGGGATAATGGTATGAGGATGTTTTCCACACTGTATGGAGTACACCACCTATATTCTCTGCAGGTTAATGTAATAAGGCATGTTAAATGGTTAGCCGATTTTTTTCTTTAATTTTCATTTTCCCCGTCCATATTGACTAGAGTAATAACTTTTTTTATTGGTACTTATTAAAAGTCGCTTACCTAGTCGCCGCTGCACTCCCAGTCCAATTATATGGTCCTGTCACTACCAGGATCACGTGCCGTTCATTGTGCATGTGATCCTAACCTGGTAACAACCCACAGTGCATGCGTGAGAACTAATCTCTTGCCATAGCAGTAGTGAGATTCATTCTCACATATACACTGTGGGTTGTAGACACCGGAAGTGCCATGAGCACAGCGCTGGCCTGGTAAGCAACATTTAATAAGTACCAATGAAAACTTTGTTACGATAATGAAGGAGGAAGGGAGGGTTTGGTGCAGTTAAAAAAAAATAAATAACTAAGACATTTTAGACCATTATATGCCATTTCCTGGTCCTCACATGTGCCCTATTAAAAAAAAAAAAAAAAAAAACACCGACTGCACTTGCATTGCTCTGTTCCCAGTGAGTTCCAGTCCTGTCAGGACTATTTACAGGCCTCAGCGGTCACATCTGTTTGAACAGTATGTCACAGTCAGGAATGGAGCAGTGGTGCAGGATAGCCCCATGGTTTTGAAATGGCACATCCAACAAGCTGGTCAGGTGCCAAGACTTTTGCCCATATAGTGTACAATAAAGGCTTCTTTGCAGATGATTTAACATTTGATCCTTTACGTAAAGCTGGTCGTACACTTGGTCGTTTAAACCCACTGACAATCTCATTTTTATGGTTGGGCTTCCACATGCCAGATCTTTTCTTCTGGCTTCATCTTACATCTTATTTCCTTCTCCCCATTGAAACATACATGTACACTCCGCACAAGTTTCTGTTCGAGTTATTCCCCCCCAAACTCCACCACTACGATGTCTGCTCGACTAGGCAGAACATGCATGTCTGTTTCCGCTGGGAGAGGGTAGCAGTAGCCGCTACTCTCCCACAAAATCAATCAGGCATGTTGAAATCCAGCATGTTACATCCTTCTACCCCAACATACGTTGATGGGGCAAAGTAGTGAGACCCACCCATGCACAATTTTGCATTTGGTTCTGCCAAAATTGTCGGGTTCAGTTGACTTTCATCTAATGTGTAGGGGCATCTTTAAGTCTATAGCCCAATTCAAAGGAGTTATGCTGAAATTGCAGTCCAGTCTGTGCAAGAGGAGCTGAGCAAGTTGATAGATTCAGAATTACTAATGTATGCATTTAAACCTCTGCTTATTGTGGGCTTAGGAGTCCAGTGGGTAGTCCTGTCAGCCAAAGTTTACCATGTTTCCAAACACTTTTTCATCCTAAAAGCGACAGAGCTTGTCACTTTCTGTAGCCGGATGCACGTAGTAAATATGAAAACATGACCTACAGTATCAGAAATGAACATGTAACAAGTTATTACAGTATGTATGTTACAGTCCACTATAAATAACTAAAATTGATGAAATGCATTTTAAAACCGCCATACAATATAAGTGCAGGACCTTCCTGTAATACAACGTGATATTGTAGTAATCCTTTATTGTAGTGGTGCAACAGTACAGCAGCTTTTCAGACAAGACTATGGGAGGGAGTTTATCATAGATCAGCGTTTTACACCGGTCTATGGTATCCCGTGTGCTGCTGGAGGCTGTGCCTAATTTATGCCCCTAAACTGTAATCTACACAAACCTCTAGCTGGTGTACACTTCAGGTTTTTTACATCAGAAAACTGGAAGATAAATATGCAGGGGTTGCTGGCCCGGACCACTTTTTGGGAAAGTGGCAAGGGTACCGGAGAAAGGGGTTGCAACCTTTTTATGCCAGAAAACTGTATTTTTGGGGGGAGGGGATGATAAAATGTTTGCACATTTAATAACACTAATCACATATGAAGTAGACAAAAAAAAGTGTTCATTTTATCCAATAATAGTTTAAAGTTCTGTATTAGAAAAGCTTGAAAAAAAAAAATACATTCCAAGTTGTTTTTTGTACAATGTCTGTCACCAGAGACAGTTGTGTTAAAATGATACTTCAATAAATTTAATCATGTTATGTACACTAATGGAATCCAGGAATTCACACATTTGCAGTCCATATATTTTCCTACTGCCACTTTCTTAATATAGGAAAGCCTGAGGTTTAAAGATCATGGGTGGAAGTCCTTCTCGTTAAAAGTTCACATGGCTTCGGATATCATTTATTTGTTTCACCATTTGTTGAATATGTTCATGTCTGTATTAGAGAAAACATAATCAGTAAGTACAGCACAATGTGAAAGAAATGAATAAGGGCATGTTCACCACTTTAGGGAGTTTATATAACATGCTCATAAAAAAAGTGGAGAAACTTTGTGAAAACATTCATTGCTCATCCTGCATTCGCGTTACAGCGTGTATTGGGGTATAGGCACATGCGGCAGATTTGCTGCACAAATTTCTGGGGCTGAAAATCTGAATGTGCATTTCAACAGGGTTGTTCCTGCAGCATGTGCATGGATTTCAGCAAGCCCCATACAGATGACCTGGACACAGAACTTTCTGCAAAGAGTCTGCTGTGTGTGCCATGTATACCCTGTCACTGAGTTGTCATTTGGAAAAATCGAACTACTTATGTTCAGACCATGGAGGTCGTTACGAGCACTGTAGCGCTCGGCTCCCCTGCGGCATTGCGGATCCGTCCTCAACTGCATGTAAGTGAATGGGGACGGATTGGTTTGCTATGACACTCATACCAAACGGATCCATCCTCCTCACCCGACAAAGTCAGTGGGGACGGATCCGTTTGGTACGAGTGTCATACCAAACCGATCCATCCCCATTGACTTTCAGTCGGGTGAGGACGGATCCGCAATGCCTGCGGGCATTCTTTCGCAGTGGAGACGAGCGCTACAGTGCTCGTACCGAGCACGTTCACTCATCTCTACAGCTAAACCATTACAATTGGCAGCTTGGTTTTAGGAGTGAAATGGCTGTATCCCAGCGACCTTAAGCATCAGGGGGTTCACTTGAATAGGACTGAGTTGCAGATAGTCCACGTCACAGATGTATGGTAACGTCACTAGCCTAGTAAGAGGCCCAAGTGCTCACAGAGTGCCAACAGCCTCTTCTAACAGCTGATGGGCGGGTGTCCTGGGCATCAGACTGCCACTGATCTGATACTGATGTTCTATCCTGAGAATAGGTCATCAATATCAATTCCTGGATAACTCCTTTAAAGGGACTCTGTCACCTCTGACGAGCCCTAATAAGTATAGGAATAAATTGAGAGGACTCTTGTGCAGACGTACATAATGGACTGGGGTGAAAAGGGGCGAGTATCAAAATTTACCATTCTGGAGTCAGCTGCAGGCATTCTATACATGCGTTATTGTACTAAAAAGGGCATATCTGAGGTGAGAGATTCCCTTTAATTCGAAAACCACAGTGACAAGGAGCAACTATGCACAGAGAGTCTGCTGCTCCTACAGATTCAGAATATCCCCTCAGCTAGTACTTACTGTTCTTTTAACACAGTCTGGATATTCTTGCGCTGGTAGTCGCTGAGAGTTAGATTAGACTTTCTTGGACTTTTTGCTTTTTCCATCTTGCGCTCTTGATAGTCCATTTTCATTTTAACCTGTGTACAAGGAAAAAAAAATAAAAACCCTGCACTTGTGAAGTTCCCAGGATTTCTGCGCTGCCTATTATTAGTCGCTTGTGCACCTGTTTTATAGCATTATCCAGATGGTGTAGCTGTTCATCTGTTGTGTGCAGCTCTTTCTTCATATCTCGTTCACTGTTGGTCAAGACCGGGTGTCGAGTGTTTAAGCTGTGCAGCACAGCTTTTAGCCTTCACAAGAAATGACACGAGACAATTGCTTGCTTAATAAAAATGAAAGAACCAGCAACTACTCTACTTTTTCTCTGCACCAAGATTTATAAACCACCCATTATCTTATATAATACAAAACTGGGGGCTACAACTGGTATATATTGTGACTTAAAGGAGTATTCCCATCTGGGACATTTATGCCATAATAATGGGATATGCCATAAATGTCTGATAAAAGTGGGTTCCAGGAGGTGGGACCTGCACCTATCTCCAAAATGGCCCCATTGCGCCCAGCTGGGAATGGAGAGGTGGCTGCATGTGCATGGCTCTTTCCGTTCAGTTGAATAACACTTCTGAAAATAGAGGAGTTTAAAGCTCAAGAATACATTTTCTTACGGAATACTGGTTCCACTTGTAGAGATTGGGCTGGTGTAGGGAATAAGGAAAAAAAGCATGCAAATAAGCTGTTCTCCACAAGAACACTCTCTCTCTAGCGCAAACTACAGGTAGATAAACTTAAAGGGGTTGTCCAAGTTATGGAAAAAAAATATAGCACTGTAAATCTGATGGGTAGCAATATATAACTAAGTTCAGCAAGTTTTAGGCAAAAAAAAAAAATCTATATTTCCTCATTTCCCTGGTTCTCTTCTGGCCTTTGTTTACATGCAGTAATAACAATCTCTGCCCCTCCCCCCTTCTCTGCAAAGGCAGTGAATATAAGTGCTGTGAGTACATGTCTGCCTGCTGGGATACTCAGCAGCATGTTGTTTGTGTAGGACTACAAGTCCCAGCTGTACAATGACACTGCTGATACACACAGGAAATTCTCCCTACCTGTTCTTGTACAATTCCTCTATAGTTCCTTGCCCAGCATTTGTCTCCTCTCACTGCTGCAGCTACTATTTGTTGTAAAGCCTTGAGCCCTCAGTGTGTTCTGGCTGAAGGGGTTAATGTTTTATCTGAAGGAATCCAGGGAGAGAGCAGATAGCAGGAGCCCAGCAAAGAAAGGGGGCGTGGCCAGTGACATCTCATGTACAGACTCTTATCTGAACTCTGAGGCTTGTACATGAAACATCATAGACCAGGGAGATAAGCTGACATCACAGGTCATGTGACCCTCAGTCAACTCTGAGAAACCAGCAGCTTTAGAAACACAAAGTATATGGGAAAGTTGTTATACCTGACAAGTTAGTAACATATAAAGAACAAAAAAATAACTTGGACAACCCCTTTAAGGTAAAAAGGTCAGAATTACAGTGTATCCTTAGGATAGGCCACCAGTATCTGATTAGTGGCGGTCTGACTCTGGGCATCTCCTACAATCAGCTGTGGCCTCTTCCTAGGCCAATGATGTCATGTTCATCAGTCTCATGGTCTAGGCGCAGCACAGTGCCATTCAAAAGAATGGGCCTGGGCTGCAATACCAAGCACAGTGCTATACAATGAACAGCGCTGTGTTTAGTAGATAGGTTGTGGCCTCTTCAAACAGCCGGTGCGGATGCTGGTGTCAGACCTCTACTGAACCGATATTGACTACCTATCCTGAGAATAGGTCACCAATATTTTCCTCCCGAAAAGAGCTTTGAAACATGACTAGGGATATCACGGGAGCAGACAGGAAATAAACAATTATGAACATCCATATAGAACACCAAGACCCAAAGCTAAGAATAAGAAGAATAGCAAGCTAACCTGTTCATGAGATCATCTTGTTTCTCCTTGGCCTCCTCATATTTCTCAGCAAGACGTTCTGCCATTTCTTTGAGGCTTTTTCTACAAATAGGGGAAAAAATATGTTGATTATGATCATCCTCTGCAGATAAACATGGAGATTTATACATGTTTTATGAAAACTTATGCTCAAGGGCTGAACAACATGGTCCTACAGGAAAATGCAAGCAACAGAGCCTCTCAAATAGTACAAAAAGGAAAACCCTTCCCGGATAAATATTCTACTATTAGTGGTGAGATACATTTTCCAGAAGACCAGATTTCAGATTTTTTTTGCTCACCTTTCCTCTTTACAGTACCGCAGATCTTTTAGCTGCTTTTCTTTTTGAGCAATCAGCAATTTTATCCTATGGTAGGAAAGTCAGGTCAAAACTAAAATCTCAAAGTGCAACCAAATTCTCAAATATCACTAACATCTAAATACGTTACCTTCTTTGAATCTCCTCCCTAGCCATATCCTGTTTGAGGACATACTCTTCACGAAAAACTTGGGTTGCTCGACTTAATAGCTGAAGACATTCCTCTGGTGGAGGAGAAGAGTCTTTACTAGATGAACTAGAAACAAAAAAGAATCACAATTAATATTACAGATAACTGTTTAAAGCATTGGTTTGGAAGGATCTGCAGATAGCATAGGGATAGGTTCATAAAAATCACATCCACCTCCCTTTTTAATGTATTTTTGTTAAAAGTGCTGGCAACTTACTTTTAGATCATAAAAATAAATCACAATGTAAGCAACTGAGAACACAACACCTGCACACAAACAGATAAGCTGCCATGTTTACCCATCTATAGATAGCCCTGTTCACTAAGCATTGAGAAGACCCTGCCCCATATTTGCTCACTTTAGCAGTAAAGGATTTGCAGAGGTCCGAATAAGAAGGTTTCTAATGTGATTCTCAAATGGGACTTTCACATCTTCCAAGACATGTGGGACAGTCTCTGCAATGCGGCTGTCAACCTGGGAGCAGAGCAGGGGTGGTGAAGGTGGTCGGATAGTTGTTCTGGCCAAAAAAGAAAAAAAATACAAAAGAAATCATTTTTAAATTCAGGATTTCAATTTTTAGATCCTATGAAGTTAGGGGCTGTTCACATCACTTTATTATCCCACATTTAGATATATGTTGCAGGGAAAAAAGGATGCAAAAGCATAGTACACTACGCTTTTCCATGCTGCAGAGTCCAGTATTTGTTAACGGATCCTTTTAAGTCCTATGATGACATATGCCACTCATATAACATACACGTTATGTGTATACTTTAATAATGTGATGTGAACACAGCTGCTAATGTAAAATGCAATGCATACATACAGTAATGGTCTTGTGATGCATTCATAGCCACTAGTAAGGCATATCATGGTTGTGCCAAGTGAAAAGTCTGAAATAATCCAAAATCCTTGAATGGGTGACGGTAGCCTTGGACAAGAAGAAAAGAATATTGTTAAATTTATAGTAAAATGACAATTTTACAGAAATCTCTTAATTTTTAAGACTTTAAAGTGCAGTATGAAGTCCACCTACCTACCAAAAATAATGGGTACAATTTATAAAGACTGGCATTCCCATATGCCTGTCCTAATCCCCGTGCCTTAATAAATTAGGCACATCTCTGGTCCACCAGAAACATATCTAAGGCAGCTATAGCCTGGCCAAGACGAGCTATAACTGGAGCCAGTTTCTGGATTTCCAGTGGACTGCAGAAAGCACCACTCCTCCTGTTAAAGGGGTTCTCCAAGTTATATTTATTGATGACCTATCCTCAGGATAGGTCATCAATATCAGATCGCCGTACCAGTGCTGCCTCCTCTTCATTGTTTACCTGCTGGCCGTAACATCCGCAGCAGTGAGCAGGTGAAATTACACCTAAGCCGTTCCATTCATTTCAATGGGAAGGCTCGTTCCTATACAAGTGTATACTACAGAGACATCCCATTGAAATGAATGGGACGATTAGGTGTAATTACACCTGCTCACCACTGCGGATGTTACGGCCAGCAGGTAAACAATGAAGGGGAGACAGCGCTGGTACCGCGCGCACCTCCTCTTCAAACAGCTGATCAGCGGGGGTGCCGAGTGTCGGACCCCCGCCGATCTGATATTGATGACCTATCCTGAGGATAAGTCATCAATAAACATAACTTGGATAACCTCTTTAAAGGGAACCTGTCATCAACGTAGTGCTGACCACACTGAGTGCAGCATAAAATAGTGACAGAAATACTGATTTCAGCGGTGTGTCACTCATGAGCTAAATGTAAGTGGTTGCCGAGAACCAGCATCATAATCATTGCAGCCCAGGCCTTGAAAAGAGTCAAATCTACCTGAGAAGAGTCATGGTTATTCATCATCTCCCCCCCCCCACCCATCTGCTGATTGGCAGTTCTCTCCTAGACAGAAAGGGAGAAAACTAGGTTGAAGCTGCCTGTCAATCATCAGCAGGTGGACAGGGAGAGCAGGAATTCATGAATAACCAGGACTCTTCTCAGCTGGCCGGGACTCTTTTCCAGGCCTAGTCTGCAATGATTGTGATGTTGGTTCTCGGTAACCACTTACTTTTTACTTATAAATGACAGACCGCTGAAATCAACTCACCGGTCTCTGCTTTATGCAGCCGTTACTATGGACAGCATAAAGGTGATGACAGGTTCCCTTTAAGCCTAACCTCCTTTTCGTATACTTTTAAAAAGTAGCACGGAGCTATGACGTGAATATTACGTGCTCCATAATTTGTAATTTTTTTATGCCACAACAATAGAGTAAAAGGTTCCATTAAATTTCCACAGTATAAATCCTATCCAGGCATAGGAACATCATAGAGGCGGAGGCCAAGGCTCAAGGAATCTCTTATTCACATGGATGCTTGTTCATCTAAATGGCTATCATGCTGCAGCTTTCCCTATCAAAATCTGCTGTTTGTGGATACAGTACAGCACATTTTTAATAAAGCTTGGATATCCCATTTATAGGGGTTCAGCTCTGAACCCGGACATATCCCTGTTTTCACCCAGACTTGAGCATCAGGGCAGTCCATGCTGCAATGCTCTCCTTTGCCCTGCGCTGAATTGCGCAGGGCAAAGGTATTTTTTGGAGTTCCGGTGACGAACTGGGCTCTCCTTAGGGCTGCGAGGTGGAGGCTTCTGCCCAGCAGTGAGCCAAGTGACGTCACCAGCACTGATGGACAGGCTTTCAGAGCCGGTAGCGGTACCAAACACACTGCTGGGCGGAAGCCTCTGTCTGGCAGTGAGTTATTGTAAATAAAAGAGCCCTTGCCCTGTGTGATCCTGTGCATGGCAAGGGTGGGCATTGGAGCACAAAATGCTCCGATGCCAACATCAGGAAGGGCGGGGGGCTGCCTGGGTGAAATTATGGGTATGTCCGGGTTCAGAGCTGAACCCGGACAACCCGTTTAAGTTATAACGAAAAGTGCATACACAAAACAAACCTACTTGTGCACCAGAAATAATGCCATTCATACACTTACTTGCATGGCAGGGGCTTAGTACACAGAATATGCTCCACAAGGCACTTCTGCTCTGCAGCCAATTCTTGTAGACTGTCTTTATCCTCTTCACCTGAGACAAACACATGGAGAATAATTGTGACACCGACAGCAGACTCCACTTTCATTACCAGTGAATGGCAATTCCATAAAAAAAAAAAAAAAATACCTGCGCTGAGAAACTTCTCCAGTCTGCTGAACCAAGTCAGGCCCACACTGTGAATGCCAGCCACATGAGTACAATGATATCTCGATGGACACACTGGGTCTAAAATTAAAGAGAAAGAGCTTGGTTTAGGCATAGAAAATGCCTCTACATAACTGCAGCGGGTCCATCGCCAGAGCAGGGTTTATGAAGAACAGCGTCTAAAATGCCAGTTTTAATACATGTGCCCGACATTCTTTTTGATGCCCTGTAACATCATAGGGCCTAGGCCATTTTTGAGCTCATGGCTGGACATGTTTTTGCCTTGACATTCCAGACCATATAGCATGTTTTTATTTTTGCTTGCCGAATGAGGCCTTTTTTTGCCGTTGTACTTCCCACTGCTACCATTTTCGGCATGTATGCATTAAATTTTATTAATTTAATTTTGGGGGTGACAAACTATTTATCCAATATAGGGACATTAATACTGGTTCCACTTGTAGAGATTGGGCTGGTGTAGGGAATAAGGAAAAAAAGCATGCAAATAAGCTGTTCTCCACAAGAACACTCTCTCTCTAGTGAAACTACAGGAAGATAAACTTAAAGGAGTTATCCCACGAATAATGTAAAAATGAAAATCAGACATCATATAGTCCATGACAACCTCTTTTTAACAAAGCTAGAACCAGCCCTGTACCTCACATGGATCCAGAGATCTCCCCATTCATTGCTCTACTAGATTCATATCAAGCTGGCAGCTTAAGGGGAGTGTCTTTTCTGCTGCAGCTAAGGGGGCGTGTCTCAGCTCTCCCTATCACAGCTCAGGAGGCAGTTAAAAGTTGAAACTGAGCATGTGCGGCCTGCTCAGCGAGCAGGTCAAAGAAATAAGAAATTAAGTATACAGATACATGTTATTGAATAACTCAGTAGCTATACAAAATTTGTAATGACATGCAATTACAAAAGTATTCAGATCCAGGTGCTGGTTTGAAAACTGTAGAATATTTTTCGTGGGACAACCCCTTTAAGGTAAAAAGGTCAGAATTATGCCCCTTTCACACGAGCGGGAGACTCGCATGTCTCCCGCAACGCATCTACAGGGCTGGACTCGGCACTGACAGGGATCACATAGCATTATATGCGATCCCAGTCAGTGCCGGAGTCCAGCCCTGTAGATGCGTTGCGGGAGACATGCGAGTCTCCCGCTCGTGTGAAAGGGGCATTACAGTGTATCCTTAGGATAGGCCATCAGTATCTAATCTGACTCTGGGCATCTCCTACAATCAGCTGTGGCTAGAGATGAGCGAACGTGCTCGAAACGAGCACTGTACCGCTCGGCTCCCCTAATGTTACATATATTCTTTTAGTAACAATATGTTGGCATTCTTCTTGTGCCAAGAAATATGCATTGACACATACCAGTATGCCCGAATAGGCACAAACACTAGAACCTTGTCAGGCCCTGGGCTATCTACACGGAAAAGCCTCCCTAGCATTCCCATTTACAATGGAGTTCCTTCCTAGAAGCACTGGGCTAGAGGTCAACTGCCAACACTGGTGATCTTTCCTGTTTGTACTCGCACTATTGATCTAGTGGGTATTCTAGCAAGGCTTGTAAGACGAAGATCATCATGTTGACATGTACAGTGACAGCCATCAATTTTGGCACTAAATACACGTTCCTGTAATGAAACAAATGGCCATATGAAATACTCTAATCAGACCTGTGGCCTTTTACTTTCTAATACTGTTAGAGCTCTTTCACATGAGTGAGTTTTCCATCCAGATATGAGGCGTGTAGTCAACACATAGCATCCAGCTTGATCCCGATCCATTCTTTTTAATGTCACGAGCGTAGTTTTTCACGCATCATCTTTACATTCAGGAAATAAAATCGCATCACGTTCTATACTGTGCGTTTTTCACACAGTCCTGACTCCATAGAAACTAATGGAACTTGTGTTAAAAAACAGAAGGTATCCAGGAGGGTTTTTCATTGATGGTTGCTAGGAGATGTAGATTGTTATTTTTCAGTTTTTCGTCCACGTGTGTGAAACACACATACAATCCGGTTAGAAAAAACGCACACACTGAATGCATTTGAGGTAAAAAAATTATTGAACTTGCGTTTAAAACCATCAGTTTTTCCCCTGAATAGATCCTGACACAAACCCATGTGAAAGAGGTCTTAAAGACCATGGCACACTTCATACAACCGTATATAGATGTAGAATAGGAAATTACCTCTGTGTAGCTTAATGGGACATGAGAAGTCGTTCATAATGGATTCTTCATCCTCATCTGTGGTAAGTTTCAGAGCTAGTTCAAGCTCAACACATTCAAACACATATAGGGATGGGATCGGGTCAGCGCTGGGAATCCAAGACTTGTCAGACTACAGAAAAGAAATATACAGTCTGTGAGGCTAGGAGAGCCATAGAATAAAGTACTGGAGGCAACCACCTATGCCATCCCATAATGGACGATAAATATTCATTAAAGTAACAAATCACTACCTAGCCAATAAAATAGATAATACAAGAAGATACTAAAGACTGGAACTTGATTTCAATCCCAAACGTTACACAGATATAGAAACAGAAAAATGTCATCGAAATGAAGCAGATATCATCACTGTGACAGCAATATCTGCACCGCAGGTAAACCTGCTTCCAGAGCCCCGTGCAGGGGCTAATGGACAGTTCTTAATTGTACATACAGCCTGTATGAGTGCACATGATGAGAAGACTGAATATATACATTAAAATCTCTATAGGTAATTACTGTTTCAGAAGAAATAGGTAATAATAATATAGTTCAGATCTGTTACTTACACTCTGTTCATCATCATCCTCTCCTTCCAGCACCACACAGTGATATAAGAGTCCAGATTCAGTCGCAATCACAAGAATGTTTGGG
This sequence comes from Rhinella marina, assembly GCA_900303285.1. NCBI lineage: Eukaryota > Metazoa > Chordata > Amphibia > Anura > Bufonidae > Rhinella > Rhinella marina. The sequence continues at coordinate 438,671 of ONZH01021946.1, read as the reverse complement.
ACACAGGGCAAGCAAAGCACTGAGCAGGCATCGTATCCGTAGTTATCCTCAGCCGCAGGGTGCATGGGGAGAGGGCCTAGAAGCCTGCCAACATTGCTGCTGCTGCAAATACAATACAGGCTGTCAGACGCAGTCAAGAAGACTAGTTCCACTTTTTTTTTTTTTTTACTCCCAGCTTTTCATGAGCCATAACTAACTTTTCTGTTCCATTGACTATGTATGAGGGCTTGATTACTGTGAGACAAGTTGTACTTTCTAATAACACTATTTAATATTGCAAACAATGTAATGCAAACATTCTCCAGGTCAGGAACGATACCACATTTATATAGTTTTTCTCGTGTTTTTTTTTTTTTTTTTTTTTTAAATACTTAAAAACAGTGGGACAAAAAAAATAATTTTTTTTCTTTTCACTGCCATATTCTGACACTCATTACTTTTTTTTTTTTTTTTTTTTTTTTTTATAGTTGTGAGCTGTGTGAGGACTCATTTTTGGGGCATGTATGACTTTGATCACTTTATTACATTTTTGAGGGGAAGAGGAAGCGAAACAAAAAAGGCGAATCAGCCATTTTGATTTTTATTTCAATTACGATGTTCACTGTACAAGATAAATACATTTATATTTTAATATTTCAGGTGTTTTGGGATACAGAGAGGCCTAAAAGTGTTTGTGTTTATTATTATGGAGGAAGGGGAGTCACTTGAATTTTTAAATTTTAAATATTTTTTTTTAAAAAAAGGTTTTACTTTTTAAACCCCCTCTAGGGGACCTGAACATGCGTTCTTCAGATCGCTTCTGCCTTACACTGCAATGAATTAGCATTGCGATGTATGGCAGACTGGCTATGTTCTTATGGAGCCCTGCCACCTGCAGGTCTCCACAAGAACTACAGCTGTAACAGGTTATTGAGCGAGCATGCTCGAGTGCCATTTTTGCGTATTTGTGTACGCATTTTAAAATTCGTACGCTAATCATACGCATATTTTAATCTACGCATATTATACATATATAATCTATAATCTTTAAGCTATTCGTGCGCATTTGCGTATAGATTAAAATATGCGTATGAATAGCGTACGAATTTTAAAATGCGTACGCAAATACGCAAAAATGGCACTCGAGCATGCTCGCTCATCTCTAGTTATTACCACTAACAAACGGCTTCCTCGATTTCAGCATGGGGAAACCACTCAGGCCCCAGGAGCACAGCGTTCCGGGGAAAGTTGCCCCTGATGCCGTGGTCACAATTGGCTATGGCATCTGAAAGGTTAAATGTCTGTGGTCAGCATTATTGCATTAACCTGGGGTCTCTGCTGTTTAAAACAGCAGAAACCCAACAGTTATAGAGCCCACTGTGCTCACGAGCAGGCCCCATTTTTAAACCCTGTATTGCCACCATACATGAACGGCGGCAATTCTGAAGGGGTTAAAGAGGACCTATCCCTGCGTAATCGGACACTATCCAATCAGTGCTGTCAATGGTAAACTGTAGGGGCATCACCCAACTGGTGAGCCCGCGTTGGACCTTTATTCAAAAGATTGTAGTAGGAAACAGAGGAAAGGCTTAACATACAATCATAAGAATAGATGCTCCAGAATGGTTAGTATGTGGAGAATATAAGTGGTTACTAAAACTGACACGTCAGGAGAGGTGACAGGTGCAATTTCAGCCAGTATCTTGATAAATAACCGCATCTCACACACTGTAGTTACAATACAAATCTACACTCCTGATGCGGCTCGAATAAAGATCTATACCATGGATAAACCCAGGTCAACGCATCTTACCTGCCCTGTAAATCAATGTATATAAGGAAGGTCTCTCCATTCTCGTAAAGTACATAGAGGGGATATGCAGAGTTCTCTTTACTGTGCAGACCGACACCCCTTGAAACTGCAGCCAATGGGCCAAAATTGAACGCCACAGCGATCTCACCAAGAGAGGCTTTGTACGAGCGCCTGTAAGCAAAGAGTGGAATAGATCTGTTAGTTAAATATCACATCAGAAACTTAAAGGAGTTGTCCTAAATGAGGAAAAACTGGGGCACAGGCAGAAGATAGTGTTAAATAACAAAATAAGTGTCACTTACCTGTTGGATCCCCCACCTCTCCAGTGCTGCCATTACGGCCCTCCCCACTGGTTTTGTGTACAAGACTGCAGAGATGATGTCACATCAACATGTGACCACTGCAGCCAATCACTGGCCTCTAAGGTATTCTACCAGCAGCACTGGAGCAGTAGGGGTTTTAACAAGTAAAGTTATTCTATGCCATCCTCTGCCCTAATTTTTCCTAAAAACTATTCATGGTATACAACAGGACAAGGCAATGGTACAGACATACTTGTTCTGAGGAAGCGACGACTCCTCGTCTGCATTGGAAAGTGGAATAACTTTTTCTGCAGACAAATGATCATGAAGTTTGTATATTCTGTAAAATATATTTAAAAAACGGTTACTTTAGCAATTCATTTCACATCCCATTTTAATGTGTATTTCTGGGGGTCAACAAATGGGTCACCACCTGCTGAAGACCTTAAAAATACCACACTGGACACATGGCAGAATATCTTTACCCTCTCATTACATTGGGTAAAATATAGAAGATGTACGATTACTTTAATATACGTAATAGTGAGGAATTCATAACACATCTTTAAATGAAGGCATGAAATGCCAATAAAAGCTTCAAGGAGACTGCTTGCAACTATTTTTATTTCTGAAATCCAAAAATGTAGAAACTGTACAAAAAGTCTGCAGCTCCTTTCACTGTATTTTATGGTTACAGATTACAAACAAGTGCAGTCTGATGGTGCTCCCTCACATATCTGTAGTTTAGCAAGAAGAGCAGGTAGAGGATAGGAGAGACAACTGCGGGATCAGACTACACAGGGTTTGTTTGTAGTCTGTAACCATGGAAACAGATAGATGTCGTGGACAAAACTGGTTGCAAAGTGCACACCCATTAAACCAGCAGGTGGGGGAGACAGGGTGCCTGCTGTACAGCTTCCAGACAAGAGACCTGAACATTGGGCATAGCTTCCAAAAGAGACCTTCTCAGTCACCGTCTTCACATATAGGTTTCGGCTGGAATTTTTCTACACCTTTTCTGCATTTTTAGTGGCATACTTTGCACCACTTTGGTGCATTTTTTCAGTAAAAATTACAGCTCAGATGTAGATGTTAGCTGAAGGTCTATGAGAAATATCAAATAGAGGACACGTTTTTTATTTGTTTTTGTTAATTTAGTTGTCTTTTTGGCATTCTGGCTTTCTTTTAAAAAAAGAAATGCAGCATGCTGTAGTTCTTGGTGCTTTTATAAGCATTTTGACATCCTCTCTATTAGGCCCCATGCACACGACCATATCCTTTTTTTGCGGTCTGCAAATCGTGGATCTGCAAAATACAGAATCGGTCCGTGTGCTGTCCGCATTTTATTTGCGGACCCATTGTTTTCAATGGGTTAACATTTTTTTTGCGGATATACAGACGGATGACGACATGGATGCACTTTCCGCATCTATATGCGCTTTCCGCATCTATATGTCAGTTCCAAAGAAAAAAAAAATAGAACATCTGCTATACGTTTCAGCAAAATACAGACCGCGGAACCACTGAAGTCAATGGGTCTGCAAAAAATGCGCATGCAACACAGACAGCATCCGTATTTTGTGGCTCCACAATTTGCAGACCATGTGCATGAGGCCTAAAAGAAATACCCCATGAAGAAAATAAAATTGGTCAAACGCTCTGCAAAAAAAAAAAAAAAAAAAGGCCTAAAAAACCTACACAACCCCCCCCCAAAAAAAAAGGCCAGTGCAAAGCTGTGTGTGTAGGGACAGATTCTGTATAAAACTTTATAAATAAAACAAAAAAACTAACGCTTTTTTTTAACTCAAACTACGTACTGTCAAAACTAAAAATGTGCAATTGCACAGCGTTTTTTTTTAAGTTTTTTTAATCATACCTGTAACTTATTAAAATTCCTAATAGGTTGAGGCTACTTTCAGACTAGCGGCAGCCTTCTCTGGCAGGCTGTTCTGGCGGGTGAATAGCCTGCCGAATCCGTGCTGCTGCAAATACATGCTTGCCCCCGGACAGCCTGCCAGAGAAGGCTGCCGCTAGTGTGAAACTAGCCTAAGATGCCAAAAATGCTTGAGATCTGATACATTATTTTACCTTATTGTATTATCGGAGGTCAGTAAAATGATACGAGGTTCTTGACTCTCACTCGGGTACCATGCTGCCTGCTTCAGAACCAGGGAAGTGGAGCTTGTGAAAATCCTCTCAGCAATGGGGATAGTTCTAAATGGGAGATAAAAGACAATATAATAGAAAAGAAAACATTCATGTATATAATAAAATATGGCAAACAGGCACACGATCAAAAGTGACAGAACGCTGGACGCAAGTGTGAACACAGCCCAGCGCTTTATTAAGAGGCCATGACATATGCACAGAGTACACAGCCGACTATCTCGCTCAGAGCTCCTAGACTATAAGAGGTAATGTGACATTTAAAGGGAACCCTGTCAGTCCCCAGTGTAAGTGAATGGAGGCCGCTGACAGACCTGCCTGTAAACATGAATTATTATATTAAACCTCTGACACAGGCGCCGACGGTTTACTAATGCTTATTACTAGCTGCATGTATGCACTGCTCCCATATGTAAACTGGACAACTCCTCCGACAGCTCGAAGCAATTACAGAACAATATTTTACCTGCAATTCACAGTTTTTTCACCTCCTTCAAATTCTGAGTTTTTGCCCCAGCGTTTCGGGACATCCAGGACCATCAAACCTCTGCTTCCGATCAAAGCAATGTGTTGTTGAGTCGGGTTGAGCAGAACTTCGGTAACATCAAAGAGTGGGGCGTTGATACACAGCAGCTTCTGTAGGATGAATGAAACCCACCTCTATCATGTGTATAAATTCATGTTCATGAAGCCCCCATAGGGACCACAGGCAGGAGGACCCATGCCCTACAGTAGTAGTCCCCAACCAGAGGCTTGAGGCCACCTGTGGCTGGTGACACCTCTAATTACTATTATGCCCTAGTGACACAAGGGGACGAGAGTCAGAATACTACTGAAAAGGGTATCCCCATTGCTAAAATATGCCATCACTGTTAGATGGGAATGGGTCCTAGATGTGGGACCTGCACCTATCTCCACAACGGGACTGCATGCTTGGCCACCCTCTGTTCATCCCTATGGGAGTACCAAAAAAAAAAAAAAAGCCAAGAGCTGGCTGCCACTTCTGACAGCATGCACGGTGCGCTCTCTTTTCAGGAGCCCCATTCTCTAGATAGGTGCAGGTCCCACCTCTGGGACATTGATGGCATATCCGAACACATCCCAGTTGTCCCAGATGGGCTAACCCCTTTACCATCATCCGAGTGGTAGGCTGCTATTTAATAGTACAGCACCTCTAAGAAGGCGCACTATTCACTGCCGTTATCAGTGGATTTCCGGCGTGGATTCTCTATACGTAATATACGTGAATGGCGGTTTAAAACAAGGACATGATGGAAAAAATATCACAGGGAGAGAAATTTGTATGTAAGGGCAGGGCTACGTGCTGTGTGACTGCAACTTGCTACACGGCAACATGTCGCATGACATTTCATGTAACGTATGTGTCGCAATGTGGCACACAACATGCTTCAACTGCGACGCACCAGTCACGTAAAATCCAACACTGCTGGACTTTGGGTCATAAGTCGCAAGCGACTTTTACTCCATTGACTTCAACGTAAGTCACCCACAAGACACGGCTCACCTGCCACCTAGATGTAGACTTTTCTGTCCCCATGTAGCCCTAACCTTACACATGCAGATTCTGCCATCCACCACAGGGCAGATTGCCATCCTCTACAAGTAAATAATGTAGGAATTATGTAGGAAAGGGCTACATGACGAATTAAGACAGTGTTGTGCAGCGCTGAGTCTGAGCACACATGTTCTCCCCAATTTGTGGGGCTTCCTCCCACACCCCACAAATATACAGAGAGGTTCATTCAGAATTGAGCTCCTAGTGAGGACAATGGCCATGCTATGGAATATGTCAGCACTATATAAATGAATACAATATAAGCCGAATTGTTACAGAAAGTATATTGGAAAAGTTTTGACTTCTAGATATAAGGCAGCCCTACAGCACTGTCTGGCAGCTCAGAGGTCTGGTCAATGCCTAGCCTGTACTAGAGGGCTATATATCCCCCATATCGGCCGAGCTCGGGGATGACACGGAGCCCTCACCTGCTCACAGCCCGTGCTGCCCCCGTTAAGGCTGCGGAGCCTGACTGTGTGGAAGGCACAGTCCTCCTGGTTCCAGGTCAGCAGATCCCCGTCCACACAGCACACCAGGTTCTTCAGCTGGGCTATACTCGTGTTGCCCGCCTGTTTCCTCAGCTGCTGAAAGAGCGGGTGGTCACACAGCACGTTCTGCCAGCCGTCTCCGCTTCTGCCCACCGCCGCCATGTTTACCGGCCTGCCCGCCCACGGCTGTGATGTCAATTTTCAACGACCGCGGTCTGTCCGGGCTGGTGATTGGAGGAAGACGTGAGGGAGGGACTGTGAAGACCGCACGAGGCGGGGGCTCGTCCCAGTGTGGTAGTCCCTGCTGCGTTATCTCTACTGTATTGCCGCCCTCAGCAACCACAGGGCAGAGTGCCCCGGAACCTGCATATTTATATATCTATTCCCTCCATTGATAATATACTCGAGAGACTACAACTCCCAGCATGTACTAAAAGTCTCTTGACTGGCAGCACATAGTGGGAGTTTGTCAATGCTTTCATGTCATTGCAGATTTCACTGCTGATATTCCCATGTGCATTATCTGTGTTTACTCAACAAAATCTGCTGCACTTTACAGGTGAATTTCGCCCTATGCATTACAAAGGGATAAATCCACAGTGTAAATGTGCAGCATAAATTGACTGTAGGTTTAGGCCGAGGTCACATGTAGGGTTGCCACCTTTCCCTACAAAAAGTACTGGCCAAGTTAAGCCCGAGGGTGGCACGACCAATGAGGCCAGGTGAGGTGATTGCCTCAGGCAGCACCAGGTAGGGGCAAGAGGGGGGGCAGTCGAAGGTCCATGGGCTGAAGGGAAGGGATTAGGTTAAGAAATTGGCATTGGGAAGGGGGGGTGCCTTTTCACCTCAGGCAACAGAAAGGTTAGGTGCACCCTTGGGGGTGGAGTGGCTTAACGCGGGGTGTTAAGTCACTGTCATACTATGGCTCAAAATGATATTAGTGCCTCCCAGAATTAATAATACCCTCATTAATGCCCCCAGCATTAATAATGCCCCCATAGCGCCCCCCAGAATTAATACTGTCCCTATTAGTGCCCTCAGTAATATTAATGTCCCCATTAGTGCCCTCAGTAATATTAATGTCCCCATTAGTGCCCCTCAGTTATAGTAATGCCCCCTATTAGTGCCTCCCAGTAAGAGTAATGGCCCCATTAGTGCTCTCCTGTAATGATAATGCCCCCAATAGTACCACCTGAGAAGAATAATGCCCCTATTAGTGCACCCCAGTAAGAATAATGGCTCCTATTTGTGCCCCCAGGAAGAATAGTGCCCCCAGTAAGAATAATGCCCACATTAGTGCACCCCAGGAAGAATAGTGCCTCTGTTAGTGCCCCCGTAAGAATAGTGCCCCCAGGAAGAATAATGCCCCCATTAGTGCTCTCCTGTAAGAATAATGCCCCCAATAGTACCACCTGGTAAGAATAATGCCCCCATTAGTGCACCCCAGTAAGTCTAATGGCCCCCATTTGTGCCCCCAGGGAGGAATAGTCCCCACAGTAAGAATAATGCCCACATTAGTGCTCCCCAGGAAGAATAATGCCCCATTAGTGCCCCAGGAAATACCCCCATTAGTGCCCCTTTCTCTGCTTCTGCCAAAAAAAATAAAAAATACTCACCTCTTGCTCGCACTGCTGTGAACGCTCACTGCTGACCGGAAGCTCAGGACAGGACCTGCACTCCAGCATCATGACGTCTTGAAGGTCCTGCCCTGAGCTTCCAGTGAGCAGCGCAAGCAAATGGAGGAGGTGAGTGCTTGTAGGAAAATACCCGCAGTTAACATTGCCGGAAGAAAAGAATTACCGACAGGGCCACTAAAATACCGACCATGCCGATGAGATACCGGCCGGGTGGCAACCCTAGTCACATGTGACTGAATAGCTGCGGATTTTCGTGCGGCAAATCCTCAGTGTTGTACAGTACCAGCAAACTGGATGAGAATTTCTGAATGCTCATCCACACTCTAGTAACATAGTAACATAGTTTATAAGGCCGAAAAAAAGACATCTGTCCATCCAGTTCGACCTGTTTTCCTACAAGTTGATCCAGAGGAAGGCAAAAAAACCCTGTGAGGTAGAAGCCAGTTTTCCCCACTTTAGGGAAAAAAAAAATTCCTTCCCGACTCCAATCAGGCAATCAGAATTACTCCCTGGATCAACAACCCCTCTCTAGTAACTATAACCTGTAATATTATTACCCTCCAAAAATACATCCAGGCCCCTCTTGAACTCTTTTAGTGAACTTACCATCACCACCTCCTCAGGCAGAGAGTTCCATAGTCTCACTGCTCTTACCGTAAAGAATCCTCTTCTATGTTTGTGTACAAACCTTCTTTCCTCCAGACGCAGAGGATGGCCCCTCGTCACAGTCACAGTCCTGGGGATAAATAGATGATGGGAGAGATCTCTGTACTGACCTCTGATATATTTATACATAGTTATTAGATCTCCCCTCAGTCGTCTTTTTTCTAAAGTGAATAAGCCTAATTTTGATAATCTTTCTGGGTACTGTAGTCCACCCATTCCAGTTATTACTTTAGTTGCCCTCCTCTGAACCCTCTACAGCTCTGCTATGTCTGCCTTGTTCACAGGAGCCCAGAACTGTACACAGTACTCCATGTGTGGTCTGACTAGTGATTTGTAAAGTGGCAGGACTATGTTCTCATCACGGGCATCTATGCCTCTTTTGATGCAACCCATTATCTTATTGGCCTTGGCAGCAGCTGTCTAACACTGGTTTCTGCAGCTTAGTTTGCTGTTCACTAAAATTCCTAGGTCCTTTTCCATGTCAGAGTTACCCAATGTTTTACCATTTAGTATGTACTGGTGACTTGCATTATTCCTTCCCATATGCATAACCTTACATTTGTCAGTGTTAAACCTCATCTGCCACTTCTCTGCCCAAGCCTCCAGTCTATCCAGATCCATCTGTAGCAGTGTACTGTCCTCTTCTGTGTTAATTGCTTTACACAGTTTAGTGTCATCTGCAAAAATTGATATTTTACTGTGCAAGCCTTCTACAAGATCATTAATAAATATATTGAAGAGAATAGGGCCCAATACTGACCCCTGTGGTACCCCACTAGTGACAGTGACCCAATCTGAGTATGTACCGTTAATAACCACCCTCTGTTTTCTATCACTGAGCCAGTTACTTACCCACATACAGACATTTTCTCCCAGGCCAAGCATTCTCATCTTATATACTAACCTTTTATGTGGTACAGTGTCAAATGCTTTGGAGAAGTCCAGATATACGACATCCATTGATTCGCTGTGGTCTAGTCTAGAACTTACCTCCTCATAGAAACTGATTAAATTGGTTTGACATGACCGATCCCTCATGAAGCCATGCTGATATGGAGTAATTTGCTTATTTTCATTGAGGTACTCCAAGATAGCATCTCTTAGAAAACCCTCAAACAGTTTACCCATGACAGATGTTAAACTTACCGGCCTATAGTTCCCGGGCTCTGTTTTTGGACCCTTTTTGAATATTGGAACCACATTTGCTATGCGCCAATCCTGTGGAACACTCCCCGTCAGTATAGAGTCCTTAAATATCAGAAATAAGGGTCTGGCGATGACATTACTTAATTCTCTTAGGATACGGGGGTGTATGCCATCCGGTCCTGGCGATTTGTCTATTTTAATCTTTTTAAGACGCCGCTCTACTTCTTCCTGGGTCAGACAGGGCACTTTTAATGGGGAATTTACTTTTATATTCTGCATTTCATCTGACAGTTTATTTTCCTCAGTGAATACAGTGGAGAAAAATATATTTAGTAGCTTTGCTTTCTCCTCATTGCTCTCTGCAACTCCCCCCTCATTACTCTGTAAGGGGCCGACACCTTCTTCTGCATAAGAAAAAAGCGGCGGCATTGAGGATTTGAAATTTGCAGCAAGTCAATTTATACAGCGGATTTCTCTTGTGGATTTCACCCTTTCCAATGGAGAGGGTGAAATCTGCTGGCTTTTTACCAACAAAAACCTGCAGCAGATTTTTCCGCTGGATATTTCGTCACATGTTTCGCGGGCCTTACCCTGCAGATTTTTACATGATGTGGGATTGTATGTTCACACAGAGTTTTTTTCAGGGCTGAAAAAAAAATGACACAGAAATCTCTGCAGGTAGTTTTTGAAGTGGTCTTTGATCCTCCCCATTTCATTGGGAAGTTTGGATATGGATTCAGTGCAGACCACGCACCGAGAATGAACTTGTCACTTCCGGAAACGGAAAGCACACATTGAAATGAATGATTCTGCATACAGTCCGCAAAAAAAAACGGATTGGACATGGAAAGAAAATATGTTTGTGTGCGTGAGCCCTTAGGCTGATGTCGGGGGACGTAAAGATTACAACATGCCCCATCATTTTGTTCTCAAAGGAGATAAGCCGCCGCCAGAAGGGTCTAGTAGTGGTTTATTCTCAACTTATTGAGAACACATGCACACTCGGCTGAACCAAGCTTGCAGGTGTATGGACAATAGCTGTCGGCCAAACAAGCATTTAAAGGTGTAGGCCCACATGAGCACTAGAATTCTTCTATTGGAAATGATGACAGGAAACATGGTAATATACTGTCTGAAGAAAACTCTCACAGGCTTTTTAGGGCTCATTCAGATGAGCGATGGTCACACCCGTGTGCTATCTGAGTGTAGAAAGGACAGCACATGGGCTGAGCACGCACATATTATAATCAATGGGCTAATTCACATTTGCGGCCTTCTGCACATATACCATCAGTCTGTATACAGAGAATCACAGCATCCACCATTCACATACAAATGTCACACAAGCCTTGCCCATTCAAGTTAATGGATGCACGCCAAAAAATGGACAGCATGTAGATGCCATCTGTGTGTAATCTGTTAAAAAAAGTCATTTTTTTGTGGTTGTACGCAGATAAGTCTTTCATCACTGCCTGAACCCATCCTTAGTTGGCATCTGGAATGTGTTTGTAACCTCTGCTGCGTTTGACACTGCAGGGTTGCCAACCGTCCACAAATTTCTAAACAGTCCATAAAAATAGCCGACTTTTTTCCTGTGTCCGTAAAAAAAATAGAAGTGTCCGTTATTGTTTTGAGGCTGGTGGCACTAGATTATTTTGGTGGTAATTATCATCATTTTATGGCTCACAGTAAATGCTTTTGATGAGTTCTTATCAGTATACTGAGCTATAGACATGGATTACTTATCATTTGGGATGAGAGAACTTGTGTTTTCAAGCTCGGCATACAAGGTTCAGGTTATCTAAGAATTTCGTTATGGATTCCGCTACCACATACTATAATTTATGGTCTGTGGTAGCGAAATCCATAACAAAATTCTTAAATAACCCAAATTCACTCATCCCAAATTATAATCTTTATCATAATTTATGGTTTTCCAATTTATCCATAAAAAATGCTGAATTTGGGATAAGTTGGCCAGAAAAACTCTGGTTGCAATGTATTAAAACTGTGTGAGGGTGAGGAAGGCAGTGGTCGCTAGTTCTTTCCTATAAGGTGGACATGTACAGGGGAGATTTATCCACCAGTATCTGCTATTACCCTCAGAGCTGATGAAGCTATGCTGAGGTGAGAGTACAGCACAGGACTACAAGTACCGGCATGCATCGCGGGCTAGACGCGCTGTTATCACAGGGGGGCGGGCATTTAAATATAGGTCATCAGGACGTCCTGGAGCCGCTGCCCGGGCTAGGAAGTGCGAGGATGGAGGCTGCAATGAGACATCGCGCCCTGTACAAGGGAACGACCCCTCCGTGGAAGGAGACCTATCGGAAGGTAATGGCGCTGTGCAGTGCCCGGCGGCTGTCCGCTGTGTGCAGGGCACTGACCTCCCGCCTTGTGCCCCTAGAGATGTGTGGAGAGGCTGAAGAGTAACCGCTCCCGGCTGCTGGACAAGTTTCGCCAGGTGGGGGAGAGGAGCAGTGCGGGTGTCAGAGGCTCCTTCCTGGTGCAGGAGGTGATGGAGGAGGAGTGGAAAGCCATGCAGATGCAGAGCGGTAGTCTTCCATCGCTGTGGCAGAGGGATTCCTTCTCACAGGTAACTGCAGCTATGGGAGGGGGCTGGGGGGCACATACATGGATTGGAGCTGGGCACAAGCACTGGTCTGGAACCCATAGCTTGAAAGCAGCAAATAGAAAAATGCTGCATTCTGTGCTTTACTTTATCGCACGAAAGGGCTTTTCCCATTACAACAACTTATGGATAGGTGAGGTGTCTGAGCTTCTAGAGCGCCCCCCCCCCCCTCACTCACTAGAAAAGGGGTCTGTGTTCCCCATTTGAATGGCGTGGTGGATACTCACGCGCACTTCTGTTCTTTTAAACTTTAGGGTAGGTTCACACTTGCATTTATCACATGCAGCAGGCTTAGAACAGCCTAACCTGATTCTGCCGTTCACTGCTGGACCCCATTACATGCTGCGCTTTTTATTCTGAAAGAGGACGGATCCTATTCTAGTCAAGGGTCCAGATGAGAACGGCAGTATTCTAGCTAGGCTGGATCCAGCAGGCAGTTCTCTGCTGGAACAGCCTGCAAGATCCAATAAACAAGTCTGAACCTACCCTTATGGGATGCCAGATACAGGACTTGACTGTATCTGACAGCTCTATAGAATTGAATGGGGTGGCAGAGCTGTGTCCATCACTCCATTCAAACAGGAACATGGGCACCCATTCTATTGCTAACTGGGGGCCCCAGGGGTCAGATCTCTTCAGAGTGCTGTGAAAGTATTTTGCTTTGACGATCTGAAGGAGTCCTTCTCAGACACACCTGGTTAAGATCAGTATGCTGAGACCTTCTCAGTGACAGGTTTGTGCACACAGCAGTGTTATTCTGCCGTTCCATTTCCAGTGATGTCCTTTCCAAAATTTGTGTAAATTGCTGTTATCTGTGCTGGATACTAATGTTGTAAGGTCCATTCATCCCTTAGTTTAGTAAATTATGTCTTACTTCAAGCCTATGACTTAATAAATGCCTCCCTATGTATATTATTATAAAGACAGGCGTTTTAGACACTGACCTCTACATAACTTCGGGGCATCCAGGTCCGCTCCCTAGCTGTCTTACATTTAGACCATTTTCTATGCCTAAAACAGTTGTAGAAAATTATGCCCGTGATGGGTCTGTCCCCCTTCTCCACCTCCACCATAACCACTTTTTTTTTTTTTTTTTTTTTTTTTTTTTTTTTTTTTTAAAACCTGGCATGAGCGGGCAGAAGTTGCAGATTGCAGCGTATTTCTGATAGTAATTGACCCCCCATAGTGCTCTGGTGTCAGAATGTACACAACTTCATGTAGATATTACATCGTAAACTATGCTGCCTATTTACTGTGTTGCTTCTTTTAGACCTTTGGCGTATTACAGGACCCTGACGATCTGGTTACTCTGGAAGAAATCAAGCAAGAGCTTTTACTAGAAGGTAAATGAAGATTAAGATTTATGTTTAGTAATTTGGTGTTTGATTTACTTTTAGATATTTGGTTCTTCTCACATTTTCCCAAAACTGCTAGATGACATAAGCTTAGACCAGCTGTCTAGACCTTCACCAGATTTATCTTGGGCTTGATGATAAATGTGGTGCCGGTTTAGGCACGTCTCTCTGACTCTGTACAACTATGGTTAGTTTACTTTCAGACACAATTCTGGCATAAAAGTCTGTCGCAAACTTTGTTCAAATGATACCTCTTGGGTCACATCCCTATTCCTATGAAGTTTCACCCCCTTCCAATAAATGCCAACCCTTTTTTGAGCAAAAAGTTATAGAAGCCCTACTTGCTCCACTTTGCAGCACTTTCTACACAGATTGTAGGTGCAATCACATTAGTAAATCTGGACCATAGCCTCAAAACCCTTTGGTGCGTATCAGATTTCTATCTTTAAAGATATAACTTAAAGGGGTTGTCCGGGTTCAGAGAAGAACCCGGACATACCTTTCAATTCACCCAGGGAGCCTGCCTGAAGAGGGCATCGGAGCATCCTATGCTCCGATGCCCTCCTTTGCCCTGCGCTAATTAGCGCAGGGCAAAGGAATTTAGCCCGGTTCCGGTGACGTACCGGTCCCTGCCGGGCAGAGGCTTCCGCCCGGCAGTGAGCCGGTGACATCATCGGCGCTGATGGACGGGCTTTAGCGCTGCCCTAGCCAGTAAAACGGCTAGGGCAGTGCTAAAGCCGGCCCATTAAGGCCGGTGACGTCACCGAACTCACTGCCGGGCGGAAGTACCCGCCCGGCAGCGAGTATTTACAAACAAGAGACCTTGCCCTGCGCGATCTAGGGCAGGGGGGGGGGCATCGGAGCATGAGATGCTCCGATGTCCTATTCAGGCGGGCTGCCTGGGTGAAATTGCAGGTTTGTCCGGGTTCTTCTCTGAACCCGGACAACCCCTTTAAAGGGGTTCTGTAGTTCTTTAAAACTGATGATCTATCCTCTGGATAGATCATCAGCATCTGATCGGCAGCAGTCCGACACCCGGGACCCCCGCCGATCAGCTGTTTGAGAAGGCAGTGGCGCTGCAGGAGCGCCGCAGCCTTCTGTGTTTACCACAGGCCCAATGACGTCACAACTAGTATCACTGGCCTGGGCAGGGCTAAGCTCCATTCATGTAAACAGAGCTTAGCCCCGCCCTCATGATGTCACTGGGCCTGAGAAACACAGAGAAGGCCGTCACTGGTCAGTTTGTGCTGCATTTGTGGATATACCGTTAATTGCATTTTCCATCTAGACACTTATGGGATATCCTCAGGATAGTTGGTTGCTTTCATCTTGAGAACAGGGTCCTGCCTCATGTAGCCATGAAGGAAGAGGTGGTGGTGTATGCGCATATCTTTCCATTCGTTTCTGTGGGACCTCAGAAAGCCAAGTAATGGGCCTTGTTCTTGAGGCAGGTCCGGGTCCCACCTATAGGACCAGCTTCTATAGGACATTTATGGCCTAGCCTTTGGGTAGCCTGTAAATGTTCAGATAAGAAAACCTGTTTAAGAAGCCTGGCATAAACTGTTTAATTCTCCACTGTCTACAAACTAACCTTGGCCAACTTTCTGTGCAGTCCATCTGGGCATGATGAGTTCTACCATATAGTCCTCTCCACTGCATCCTAAATGTTAAATACAAAATGAACCGTTTTCTTTCCTTGCAGAACAAGCAATGGTTGAAGAAATTGAAAGGATTGTTCAGTTTGAAGCGGACTGTCTGGATTCAGTAGTTGGATTGAATAACGGAAATGAAGTGGTGTGCCCGGTCTGTAATAGGTAATCCTCTATACTTGACTCGAAGGTACACATCTGTAAATCTTTCCATGTCTTAGTTTAACTGTTTGTCTTGCAGGAATAATTTAACAGTAACGAGCTGCTTTATCGTGTGTCAGTGTGGAGTGTACATCAATTGTAAAGTAAGTGCCCCCCCTTTCTGCTAAGCTTTAAATGGGTTCTCCCCAAAACTATACTGATCCACTATTCACAGGATCGGTGAGAAGTGTCTTACTGCTCAGACCCTCCACTGATCACAAGAACAGGGTTCCCATATCTTATTTTAATGGGGTGGCAGTCAAGGATTAACACTGATGCCATTCAGAGTCTTACAGGACAAAGTGAAGTACAGCTCAAGGCTATCTCCAGAAATCCCATCTTATCCTGTGAATAGGCCTTAATTCTGGGAAAACCCAGTTAAACTGACTTTGTAGTCCTTTTTATACACCGTTGTCCTTTCCTAGGTTTCTGGTCATTGTTTCTGTAACGTGCCAGTATAATATCAGCACTGCTTAGTTTTCGATTGTAGCTAGGTTCTAGATCAGGGCTCAGCAACCTTTGGCACTCCAGCTGCTGTGAAACTACAATTCCGGCATGCTCGGCTGTTCTTAAAGTTCTACAAAAGTGAATGTAGCTTTCTGGGAGTTGTAGTTTCGGAACACCTGGAGTGCCGGAGGTTGCTGATCTGTAAATATTGATGACGTATCCTCTTATCTCCATGGGTGTTGGAAGCCTAAGGATACCTTGCAGATTACACTTTATATTTCTCTGTGGATTCACTTGTGGAAAAAACTGCTGCATAGTAAAGGATAAGCAAAATGTATTTTGCTATATCCCATTCAAGCCATAACTCCGCCCCCTTTTCCCTGCTCCCAGCATGAGGGTGGGCTTGGGTACTAGTAGGCGGCGTGCCTGGGCTCCTTCCTGCAAGAGTGATGCCCCTCTGGGCACCTTACTGGCTAACTTACATACCAAATAAACTGGATTTTCAGAAGATAGAAAACATCTATTGCTGGAACAAAGGTACATCTGGAAATAAGGTTCTAGGTGCTATTAGCCTATGGCTTTACTTCAATAGCGATTTATCCTGGTGACAGATTTCCTTTAACAATTTAACTAGAGAAATGAGCAAATTAATTGTAACAGATCAATTACTCTCATTAGCAAGAGCTCTTCAGTTGTGAGGGGGTTCTCTACTGGAGATTGACGGGGTTAGACATCTTGGATGGCCCTGACAATTTTGCAAGTAGTAGTGTAAGCGCAGTGACTTTGGTCCCTTTTAAGGAGCAGTGACTGTTCATGCGCTGCTACCCAGAATGGCCACATGCGGTCACTGCTCCAGAAGCAGAACATCTCTGCTTGCACTTCTGATTGTTAAGAACAGCTGATCGGCAGGAGTGCTGGTGGTGTTGGACTTGGAGAAAAGTAATGGAAAAAAGCGACCTCTATCACTACAGGATGGTTCAAAGTATATTTTCCCACTTTGGTTTTAACAAACCCTATTCATACATTCTTTGTATTACGGGTTCCAAAACTGCCATGTGAAAGTGGCCAGAGGCTGGATTCACAGACTAATACTGGTGCAAGATAGTACCGTGTGAAAGTGGCCATAAAGCGACTTAATCTACCATCTGATATTATACTTGACTTCAGTCTCAAGGCATGAACACCGAGAAGTTACAAACGCTGCTGGAAGCAAACCTGTCGGCACACGCCAGCTACTGCAGTGAGCAACCAGTGTTCTCAGTCGGCTTGGGAGCGGAAGGGATGTCCAGTATGTTCATGAGTTGTTCTGTAAGTAACATCCTGCTGTTTTAAATTTAGTACAAATCCAAAAGTAAGGGTGGGTGTTGCACAGCATTTTTTTTTTTTTTTTTTTTTTTTTTAAATGCCAGTGCAGGAGGCCAAACAAAGACAGTTACACTTGAAGGGGAATTTGTCTCTCTCCGCCCCGCCACCACAGAAGGGATTTAGAATGGAATTATTTATTCAGAGTTCATTGTTAATGGCTTTGGTTTTGCAGATTACTGCATTGCCATTAAAGGTGTTGGTCAGCTTCCTATATTGATAACCTAACCTCAGGATAGGTCACCAGTATCAGATCAGTGGGGGTTGGACTCCCAGCACCCCTATGATCAGCAATTTGAATAGAACGCTGTACAGGTGTGTGAGCGCTGCTTTCTCTTCACTCTTTATTTTCTCACCGTTGAAATGGTAACAGCAAGCAGGTCACCGGCGAGCAGGTTAAGTGAAGAGAATGAAGCGCTCGCACAATACTGATAGTTGGGGTGCCATGAGTTGGATATTGATGATCTATCCTGAGGCCATCTGCAGAAAATGCTGATGGCACACGTTTGTGAAAAATGTGAATGAGGCCTAAAAGTACAACTGCTCTTTCACACAAGTGGATCCTGTGCATGGAATCCACTGCGTGAAAGATCCACTCTGATCTTTATACTGCAAAATCGGTGACCACTTTATCTCACTGATTTTTGTAGTAAAAAGATCAGAGACACGGAGCATTATCAATCATGTTAATGCTCCGTGTCTGTCTGGAATGGGGCTTGGCACTCTTTCACGCAGCAGATTTCCTGCACGGCATTCGCTTGTGTGAAAGAGCCCTTAGACTGTATTGTTTAATGGTGAAAGTAAGCAATGGAGCAGATTTAAATATGTCCTGGTCACTAATAAGAATTTTACTTTAATTTCTCATGAAAGTCATGAAGAAACATTCTTTCCTTTGTCTCCATTTAGGTGTGTGATGCTGTGGTGATAGTACTTTGAAAGGATTTTCTTCAGTGATGTAAAGTCTTACATTTTGTATACATTGTATATTTTATTTATAAATAAAGTAAAACTTTTGGCTTTGTAACTTTAATCTAAGTTTGTGCCTTGTGTGTGTCTGCAGAGCAGCTGAATTGTGTGGGGTTTTTTCTCTCTCCTCTGTGTGGTTCCACCCCCCCCCCCCCATAGTTAGACATGGGAAAACGCCAGAGCTACAGCTTGCTGCATTTTGAAAGGAAAGACAGATGCCTAAGGAACACAAAATGCTAATGTGTCATCTGTTTAATACTCCACATAGACCTTCAGCTAATATCTGGAGGTGACACTTTTACTGCAAAAAACCTCTACCAAACGCCTGCCTGTATAAAATGTAAAGGTGTTTGCAGTAGTGTAATATTGATGACCTACTCTCAAGATAGGTCATCAATCAGATCGCTGGGGTCTGACTCCATGCACCCCGACTGATCAGCTATTTGAAGAGGTTGTGGTGCTGGTGCAAGCCTGCTTCTTCAAAGCTTACCTGTGTGCCTTTTCTTTGTAGTGGTGATGCAGTGTAATTACAACCGCTCTGTCCCATTCACTTGAATGGGATGAGCAGTTGTAATTAATTTGCACTGCTGCTACAAAGGAAAAGGAGCACGGCAGCTATTTCAAACAGCTGATTGGCGGGGGACTGATTGCCAGCATTCCCTTTTGTATGGGTCATCAATATTGTGCCAGCGTGCATATTTTCTCTGCTCTTCTCAGGTTTCTTGTAGAAATTAATGTAGCATGCTGGGATCTGTAGTTTCCCAACAGCTGGAGTGCAGAAGGTTGTGGACCCCTGCACGATGTTGGCCGAGCCTTGAATTGAACTTTGTTTATTTCTATGGAATTCTATAGCAAAGTTTGGCAGCCGCCATGTGACTGTAACCCTGAAAGAAGAACTTGTTAAGAATGCAGACATTATTGGGAATAACACCCACTTAAATTCTAAACTAATCAAACTTCTGGCTAGATTCTTCTAGCTCTGTGGGATGGATGAGGGCAGAAACCTTGTCCCTGCAATAGTCACATTTGTAGCCAGTGTAAGAACCTACCAGGAGCCATACAAGCTTACAGCATTATGGCTGGACTGAAATAAGGCTTGTGGTAAGGCAGGGATGCTCAACATGCCCTGATACATGTAGCGTGTCCAGGCATGCTGGGAGTTTTGCAATAGCTGGATGGCAACTAAGGCTGGGCATCTATGTGGTAAAATATAGAAAGCTGGGCCAGTATCACATAAAGTATGTTTCCCCCCTCGCCCTATGACAGCACCCCTGGAGAGACGCCTCCCACTCCTCAGGACAGGAAACGGCCAAAAAACTTTTGCATAAAAGGTAGCTCCACCTCATAGCCCCCAGTTCTGTTTCCTGTCCTGGAGAGCCAGGGGTGCTGAGGCATCCTAATTTTCTGAGACATTGCATAGGAGGTGAGCCGAGGGCGCCCCCAATAGAAATCTACCATGGGGGGGGTTACCCTATAGAGGTGTAAGTCTCCCACGGGGGAGCAACCTCTGAGACAATCTCCCTAGTCCCCCACCTGTCTCCGGACGTGCGGGCTTTCCCTCTTATTTCCTCCTCTGGGGCTCCCCGTCGGGTCTGCTGGCAAGTTCCTCCGCGGTCGGTCCAGATGTGGTCTACGCATGCGCGCGCGGCGGACTGTGCGGCGCATGGAGGATTTTTTTTTCTCTGGCGCTGCGTATGACGTCAGGCGGGATGCAGTTACTTCCGGGTAGGCTCCGGTGACCTATTCTTGGACCGGGTAGCAGCGGTGAGTGGGGGCTCATGGAGGAGGAAAGGGGTCCCATTGGACCACCAATTAAGGGGGAGGGTCTCGCAGGTAGTTTTAAAAAAGGCGCGCTGGGAGGGGGAGATTGCCGGCTTCAGATGTCTTGAAACACCACTCCTTGTCTGTGGTGTTTGTGACTCCAGCAAAGATGGAAAAGCGCGCTGAGGCGGTGGAGCCTGCTGAAACTCCTGCACCGGTATTCCTGGTTAGAGGTTCTCAGGAGGAGGGGGAGGTGGAAAACGATTCAGGAACTGAGGACTTATCTTCTAACCAATTATTTAGCACCAAAAATATTGATTCTCTTGTTTCTGCGGTAAGATCTACTATGAATGTGGAGGATTCCCCAGTAACTGAATCCGTGCAGGACAAGATGTACGAGACATTGATTGTTAAGAAAAGAAAGGGATTTCCATTGCATAGCAGCATAAGGGGGTTGGTGCAAAAGGAATGGAATGACCCTGATCGCAGGTTCTTTGTGCCCAGGCATTTAAAGCGAAAGTACCCCTTTGACGAGTCTGACTCTCTACACTGGGATAGGGCTCCAAAACTGGACCCTGCTATTTCTAAGATCACCAGGAAGGCGGCACTATCCTTTGAGGATCTAGGCGTTCTTAAGGACCCCCTTGATAAAAAAGCAGATGGGTTCCTTAAGAAGGCTTGGGAGGCATCCACCGCTTCCATGAGACCTAATATTGCAGCGACCTCAGTTGCTAGATCCTTGAAATCTTGGCTTCAGCAACTTGAGGCTCACTTAAAAGCAGGTACTCCAAGAGAGGACATTGTCGCGTCTTTGCCCACCTTGTTTGGGGCAACAGACTTTTTATTTGACGCATCGGCTGATGCTCTACGCCTTTCTGCCCGTACTGCAGCCCTTTCTAACTTGGCACGTAGATCCCTGTGGATCAAGGAGTGGAAGGGAGATCTGGCTTCCAGAGCTAAGTGCTGTGCATTGCCCTGTGAGGGGGAGTTTTTGTTCGGGCCTGCCCTGGACTCGGTCCTGGAAAATACATCTGATAGAAAGAAAGGGTTTCCCTCCCTTACTCCTATGATTAGGAGGCCCTTTCGTGGCAGGGGTAGGAGGGATTCCCAGCCTGAGTCAAGAAGGGGCAGATGGAGGGGACAAAATAAGGGGAAAGGTATTCTCTTCAACCCTCCTGATTCCTCCAAAAAAGCTGCACAATGATGCCAATCACCCTGTGGGAGGTCGTCTGTCACTGTATTGGGATGCTTGGGAGAAGATATCCGCAAGCGGTTGGGTGTTAGACACAATAAAGAACGGTTTGAAAATAAGTTTCTTGTGTCCTCCACTTCAAAGGTTTATAGTGACGGACTTAAGATCGGATCCCCGCAGGCAGAAAGCATTAGAGTCAGAAGTCCTCTCCCTGATTCAAAAGAAAGTACTAATTCCGGTCCCCAATCAGGAAAGGGGGGGGGGGGTTTACTCGACCCTCTTTTTAGTGAAAAAAACAGATTCTACATTTCGGACCATAATAAACCTGAAACTTCTCAACAAATCCTTGGTGTACGAGAAGTTCAGGATGGAATCCATAAGATCTGCCATCCTGAACCTTCAGAAGGACTGTTATATGGTTACACTAGATCTGAAAGATGTGTATTACCATGTACCAATCTTTCCGGACCATCAACGGTTCTTGAGGGTGGCGGTGGTTATCCAGGGTCAGATAGAACACTACCAGTATCAGGCACTCCCCTTTGGCCTATCTCAGGCTCCCAGGGCCTTCACAAAGATAATAGCGGAGGTCATGGCCCATGTCAGAGAAAAGAAGATTGTGATAGTGCCGTACCTGGACGACTTCCTCCTTGTAGCCAATTCCAGGGAGGGACTCCTCTACCACCTGGCCAGGTTTCGGGAGATCCTGCACAACCTTGGCCTGGAGGTGAATCTGAAGAAATCTTCCCTGATTCCAAGTCAGACTTGCACCTTTTTAGGAGTTCAGATAGACTCGAGGAAGCAGATTTGCCATCTTCCCGATCCCAAGATATCTCTGATCCAAAACAAAATACAGGATCTACTGCTGAAGAGTGTTACCACCCTAAAGGAAGCTATGTCTCTCCTGGGACTCTTGACCTCGTGTATTAGTGCCGTAAAATGGGCCCAGTACCATTCAAGAGTTCTTCAGCAGCAGATCCTTGCAGAATGGGACAGAAAAAATTCATCTTTGGACGTCCCCCTCTGTCTCTCTCCACGGACCATAAGGTCCCTACGTTGGTGGATGGATCCTCGCAACTTAAAAAAAGGGGTTCCCTGGGCTCAGAGGAACGTATTCATTTTGACGACAGATGCCAGTCCTATAGGGTGGGGGGCCCATGCGGAGGGCCTACTGCTACAGGGTTCTTGGTCCCCGGAGGAAAGTCGGAGGTCACAGAATTTGAGAGAACTGACGGCAGTGTTCTATGCTCTCTCCCAAGCGCTTCCTCAGATTGGGGGGAGGGATGTCATGATAAGGTCAGACAATGCCACGGTGGTAGCATATATAAATCACCAAGGAGGTACGAGATCAGATGCACTAATGAGGATGTCTCAATTCCTCCTCCACCTGGCGGAACTGAATCTGGGTTCTCTGTTAGCCCTATATCTAAGGGTGATAGAGAACGTAGAGGCAGACTTCCTCAGTCGTCACCACCTATCCCAGGGGGAGTGGGTATTAAATCAGGAGGTTTTCGCCAAGATTACGAGACTGTGGGGGATTCCTCAAATAGACCTCTTTGCCACCAGACACAACAGGAAGGTGGACAGATTCTTTTCTCTAAGTCCCTGGGATTTCCCATCGGGAGTGGATGCATTTTCCCATTTCTGGGGGGGGGGGGGGAACTAATGTATGCCTTTCCCCCAATAAGACTGATTCCCAGAGTCCTAAGGAAGATAAGGGAGGACAGGGCAGAGGTTGTACTGGTGGCTCCCTTCTGGCCCAGGAGGGTTTGGTTTTCTTGGCTCCAGATTCTTTCTGTTCAGGATCCTTGGGTGCTTCTGGTGGAGATTCTCCTGTCCCAGGGCCCAGTTGTTCATCCGGCGGTACAGGGTCTTCACCTCACGGCGTGGAGATTGAGAGGCAGCTTCTAACTCAAAGGGGTCTATCTGCTGAAGTAGTTGAGACATTGCTGGCCAGTCGCAAACCAGTAACATGTCAGATATACCACAGAACCTGGAAGGCTTTCTGCAGATTCGTAGGTTCGCCAGTAAATACTCTAGCTCCTCCAGATATCTCTCTGATATTAGATTTCTTGCAGGCAGGGTTGAAGAAAGGCCTTAGGCCTAGTACTATAAAGGTACAGATTTCTGCCCTGAGTGCTTTGTATGATGTTAGACTTTCTGACCATCCCTGGATTAGCAGATATGTGAGAGCTGCTGGTAGATTATATTCCTTGCTATCCAAGAAATCTCCTCCGTGGGATCTTAATCTCGTCTTGTCAGCTCTAACTTCCCCTCCTTTCGAGCCGCTATTAGAATTACAGATTAAGATCCTCTCTTGGAAGCTGGCTTTTTTGATCGCCATTACTTCAGCAAGAAGGGTTGGGGAAATTACAGCTTTCTCTATTAATAGTCCCTATATGTCCATCAGAGAAAACAGAGTGGTTTTATCCCCTGATCCTGCGTTTCTACCTAAGGTGGTTTCTGATTTCCACCGGTCCCAGGAAGTTATACTCCCATCCTTTTGTGAGAATGCGAGAAATTCCATTGTTTAGACGTCAGAAGATGTCTTCTCAGGTATCTAGACATTACAGAAGAGTTTAGGAATAGCCAACAGTTATTTCTTCTTTTCCAAGGGAAAAATAGAGGCAAAGCAGCTTCTTCAAAGACTGTTGCAGGTTGGATTAGACAATCCATTATCTTAGCCTATTCTTCGTCAGGTAGAAATACTCCGGGTCCCTTTGGTGCTCACTCAACAAGAGCTGTTTCTACCTCCTGGGCAGAGCGAGCTTCTGCGTCCATAGACCAAATTTGTAGGGCAGCTGCATGGAGTAATCCTCACACGTTTTTTAGGCATTATAGGCTACAGCTAGCCCCTGAAGGAGACCTTTCCTTTGGGAGGAAGGTCTTGCAGGCGGTTGTCCCCCCCTAATGCTTCTATCCTAGTCTACTCTCCAGGGGTGCTGTCATAGGGCGAGGGGGGAAAACTTAAATTACTTACCGGTAATTTCTTTTCCTTGAGCCTATGACAGCACCCGCAGCATCCCACCCTGGCTGATTAGACTATATCTGTTTCTTTATATGACTATTCAGTATATATATATATATATATATATATATATATATATATATATATACCTACTTGTTAGGTATATGACTGGTTTCTTAGGAAGATAGTGAGGGAACTTCTTCCATCTTTGCTCATAAGAGGTCATTATGTGTAAAGTAGAATTTATTTTGGACTTGTTAACATATTTTTAGCTCATTAGAATACTTGCGAAAGACTGGGGGCTATGAGGTGGAGCTACCTTTTATGCAAAAGTTTTTTGGCTGTTTCCTGTCCTGAGGAGTGGGAGGCGTCTCTCCAGGGGTGCTGTCATAGGCTCAAGGAAAAGAAATTACCAGTAAGTAATTTAAGTTTTCTCTACTAGATAATTCTGCAGCTTCATCTGGAATGAGGTATAGAGTGGTATAAGGAAGCTGCATGTCACCCGGAGATTTGTGCATAGGTCTTCATATTTTAAATACTTCCCTTACACAGTTTAATGTGTGTATATTCACACACCAGTTTTTAGCTTGTAAGGACGCTCTATTTTGCCCAGGTTTACAGATTCATTAGGAAGAGATGCTTTGAAAATTATTTTTCAGCTGCAGAGTGTCTATATAACAAGGATGACACATGGATTACACGATGATCCTTCACAGGCATCACTGATCACCTTTTCATGGATTTGAACATGGCCACAGACTATTTTACAGCTGTGAAAATGCAGCTAAGTAGCAGGCAACTTGCATAAAGCTATGAAGACGTTGCTCACAACCTGCAACAAATTCCAGCATATCTGGATTTTTTTTCAACTATTGCAGTGTATCGCATTTCAACACCATTGACAACTATTACTTGAAATGTTGCTGTGTAGCCATACCCTTAGACCAAGGCTTCATGGCTATTGTGAGATTTATTAATGCCAGTAACTTATAGGGAGAGCACACAGAATCACATGTCCATGCTCTTCTAGTAGAATATCACCAGTAAGTTCAATGTGATAATGCGGGTGTCTTGGGCCATAAGATCATATGAGTGCGGGACAGTAGTCCCGCTGGTGGCCTGACATGCGCAGCATCATTGTAATCTATTCTGCTGTGTGCACGATCTATGCTGCTCCAGGACATATGGTCCACTCACGGACCATATGTCTCAGAGCGCATATGGTTGTGTGCAAGGGCCCTTACACTAAGAATGCTATCAGTCACTGATAACATCTCCCCTGTGTACAACTATGAGTGACTGACAGCTATCTATGTATACACATTTACACAGAGAATACTATCAATCACTGATAACACCTCCCCTGTGTACAAGTATCAGTGACTGACAGCTATCTATGTATACACACTTACACAGAGAATACTATCAATCACTGATAACACCTCCCCTGTGTACAAGTATCAGTGACTGACAACTATCTATGTATACACACCTCAGCAAGAATGGGAGAACTGGGACAAAATGTGAAATCTCCATCACATATATTTGCTGACTTTTCCATTTTGGATAGTCTATTGTTTAAGTGGAAAGATGAAAAGTGCTAGGTATTACATTTTTCAAATAAATACTGAGCTCCACTTTAAAGAGGACCTGTCAACATGAAATGCAATCTGCATGTTAAAAGATTTGGTAAAACATGTAATTTATACACTATTTCTGATTTCATTGTTCACAAGGGAGGAGTTATCAGTGACTGACAGCTATCTTCGTATACACACTGACACAGAGAATACCATCAATCACTGATAACATCTCCCTGTGTACAACTATCAGTGACTGACAGCTATCTATGTATACACACTTACACAGAGAATGCTATCAATTACTGATACTACCTCCCATGTGTACAGCTATCAGTGACTGACAGCTATCTATGTATACACACTTACACAGAGAATACTATCAATCACTGATAACACCTCCCATGTGTACAACTATCAGTGACTGACAGCTATCTATGTATACACATTTACACACAGTACTATCAATCACTGATAACACCTCCCTGTGTACAACTATCAGTGACTGACAGCTATCTATGTATACACACTTACACAGAGAATACTATCAATAACTGATAACACCTCCCCTGTGTACAACTATCAGTGACTGACAGCTATCTATGTATACACACTTACACAGAGAATGCTATCAATCACTGATCACACCTCCCTGTGTACAACTATCAGTGACTGACAGCTATCTATGTATACACACTTACACAGAGAATGCTATCAATAATAAGTGACAACTATCAGTGGCTGTCCGTTATTTCTGTATACACAGTTACACAGCGAATGCCATCAATCACTGATAACACCTCCCCCATGTACAGTTTTGAATGACTGACAGCTATCTATGTATACACAGTTATCAGTGACCGATAGCATTCTCTGTGTAACACCTCCCCTGTGTACAGCGGTGTCAGCGACTGACGACCATCACTGTATACACCTCCCAAGTGAATACTGAAGACAGAGTAGAGATATAATCTATAGATTACAGTATTTACTGAATCTTTCCCCACAAACCTATATAATCTGCTCAGCTCCTCCTGCCTGAAGATTGTATTGCATTTTGTGGCAACAGGTCCTTGTTACTGCAGTTTCTCCCCCCTCTCCTTTTGGGCTAATGTACACAACCATACATGTGTGGTCTGCATCCAATCCACATTTTTTGCAGATCAGATGCTGACCCGTTCATCTCAGTGGGGCAGCAAAAGATACAGACAGAACAGAGTTTGCCGTCTGCATCCGCACATCTGTTCCATGGTCCTGCAAAAAACATAGAACATGTTCTATTCTTGTCCACTTTGCGAACAAGGAAAGGACATATCTATTGTAGGGAAAAAGAATGGCAGCATGCACACTGCCAGGATCCGTACTTAGCGGATCCAGAGAACATATGGTCGCTTGCATGAGCCCTTACTGGATTGGGACCATTTTTTGCAACTTCTTATAAAGTCTCATTTGAAAAAAATCTGCTCAACAGGTTAACTGTGCTCACTTACTCAAACTAGAGCCCTATTTTGCAAATTTTTGAACCAGAATTCTGGAGTGAAGTGTGTGATCAGTTCCCCCCAAAATGTTTAAGCCATAGATATTCATTAACAAATGTTTCTAAAATTATATTTTCTTTTGGGAGCTGCATGTGGTACACTCAGAACGTTCTTCAGCAGACAACTTCCACTATTGTAGGCTTTTGGGCAATTGTAGATTCCATTAGGGTGAATTCACACAGGTCAAATCTGCAGCAGATAATATTACATACAGATAAATTGTTTCTGGGCAGAAGATCTCCAAGTACCCAGGACAATCTGCTGCCCGGAAACAATGATGTGTCAGCAAATAGTCCAGTGTAAAGGGACTTTCATGCCCCATTAACATGGAGGCTTTTCACATCATAAATATGTGAGATTCCAGGCCAAGAACTGCTGGTAGTCACACTGAATTCACCTCCCATTGTTTTCAATGGTAGGCTGATGCTGCCATTCCTGCTAACATGTCTATACTTGGCATGGTTACAGCTATGTACCAAGGCCACATGGACTGCAGAGCGTCCCTGCCAGCATGAAATTCGCACCAAATTTCCAATGTCAAAAGCCACCATGTAATAGGGCCCCAAATATATCACTGTGGCTAATGCTGTATGGTAAACTTGAGCACATGGCTAAACACTTGTCTAGATTTCCACCAACTGTTAGTCTTATTTTGCCCTTTTCCTGTGAAACCATGTACTTGTGAACTAGGTGTGGTATTTACACACCAGTGTGGGGTTTACAAACAGAAAATCCACACAGATTGTGCAGATTTCATGCATTTCCTACATGTGTTACTTGCAGGTTTAACACGGTTTTGCCGCAGATCTATATAGCACAAACAATTGACACTCTGCAGATTTCAAAATCCACACATCTGCAAAACGTCCACATGAAGAAAAAAAAAAAAAAAAAAGGAGGGTCTAATCTTATACACTTTGCAGGTACTGTATCACACTGCTGTTTTTCCCCATGAGAATCTGCATAAAATTTATGTGTTCAGGTAGCTCATTCAATGCACAGTGATCTAGAAGGCAGGGACACTCAGGAACAGTCACTGCTGTCACGGACAGCGGGCCCCCGGCACAACAGTTGCACGATTAGTTGCCACCTCTTAATGGAAGGTCCATTCAGAGATGAACCCGACCGCCCAGGGCGTTTATAGTCAATGGGTAGTCGGGAAGTGGCTAAAGCTATTTTATACAGTTTTCATTTCTCAATTACATCCATCACCTTCAATCAATGTCACCAAGTTGGTTGATGGGATCCATTTTACTGTTAAGTCCTTCTTCCCAAAGCAGGGAGAAAAATAAATAAGACTATCAGACAGTCAGCGGAATATGGTAATTTCTTTAATGGCGTTTATACAAAACATAGTAACAGAGTTGAAATGAGGCTGGTCCAAAAATACTCTCCTCTTAGGTCTAGCATATTTTTTTTTCTCCTCTACAATCAGTTTAGGCATGGGGTTAATACGACTGATCTTACCTTCCCTGCTTCCCAAATGTAAAATACTGAGGTCTGCCTGGCCGCATTTACAGAAGTCTATAGTCTGGAGCAGATTTGCAAGAATTAAATAATGTTAACAAATTGAGCATTCTAAAGGGCACTTGCACCCCCTCCGATGAATGGGAATGTAGCCATATTTAAGCCACAATCATAATACAGTTCTTTATCACATTCACAAACACCAAATTAAGTGCTAAAATGTGGATGGCATAGTAGCTAAACAGTTTGGTGTTTGTAATAAAAGTGGAGCAAAGCCTAATACACTGCACTTAACATTTAACAAAGTTATTGAGATTTTCAAGGAAGCGGATATATTCTTGATGTTCCAAAGCAGTGCTGAGTTCTATCAGCTCATCAGCAAATGTGTTGTCGATTCCACGGTCTGCCAGGAAGTCCATCAGATGATCATACAACGCCTGGAAAGATCATAGAAAATCTATTAGAAATATTAAATATTAAAACAACAAATGTTAAAGGGGTTTCCCAGGAGTTAAAGGGTTTCTGTCACCAGAAATCACCCTATTAAACCAAGTGTCATTTGCAATGCGCAAATGACACTTGATGACAGTAATGTTAGTCTCATATTTCTGGGTCCAGCAGTTTAGCCAAAAAATAGGTTTTTATAATATGCAAATGACCTCCCCTAGGTGCAGTAGGTGTGAACCTGCACCTAGGAGAGGCCGTAATAACGCTTCTTACCACGCCTCCGTAGCGCTGATTGACAGGGCCGGGCAGCCAGCTCTTTCGGCTCCCGGCCCTGTACGATCCCGAAATCCCGCACTGCGGTAGTACATCCGCACACGAAGGAGCCGGGACCCGGGCGGCCGCCGGCTCTCAACGCGCGTGCGCGGATGTACTACCGCAGTGCGCAGGCGCAGGATTTCGGGATCGTACAGGGCCGGGAGCCGAAAGAGCTGGCTGCCCGGCCCTGTCAATCAGCGCTACGGAGGCGTGGTAAGAGGCGTTATTACGGCCTCTCCTAGGTGCAGGTTCACGCCTACTGCACCTAGGGGAGGTCATTTGCATATTATAAAAACCTATTTTTTGGCTAAACTGCTGGACCCAGAAATATGAGACTAACATTACTGTCATCAAGTGTCATTTGCTCATTGCAAATGACACTTGGTTTAATAGGGTGATTTCTGGTGACAGAAACCCTTTAAATATTGATGTTAGGTCATTAGCATCACATCTGTGAAGTCAGACTTCAGCATCTTCATATAACCTACATCACGCTGTACATTGTGTAGTGGCTGCGCACAGTGTCAGCAGTAAATGGGACAGAGCTGTATGAAGTCCAAGAGACCAAAAAACAAACTAAAGATAACCCTTAATGGGGGCTGGCCAATTTGCCTTTTTGAATCCTGGACAGATTCTATTCTGCGTGTGCACTGAATACTTTCATTTACTGTTCCAGCACATCTGCAGAAGAGAAATCACATCCAGTCATCCATCTTGTGCCTTATGGGCGCAGAGGGTGAGGTTTGCACAGGTTTACACAGCCCTTCTGCTACATGGTAGGGGAAGGTTATGGTTTGACAGATATATGTCACACCAAAAACAGATTATGGGCTATTGCTAATTAATTTTTAATTAATTTTACAAATTGGACCGCCACTTTAACTTATGTTTGTATAGATAAGCAGCTGATGTTTCTAAAATGATCTGAAGTGTACACTCCATGCAACTAAGGGAGAGTTCACATCACAGTTTCATTTTCCATTTTTCTGATCAGTCAGAAGAATCAAAAAAACAAACAAAAAAAAAAAAAAACATGGAACAGAAGAAAAAAACGTGATGTGAACTCTCCCTTAGCTTAGTTGCATGGAGTCACCACCTAATAGTTGTTACCCTTCGTAGTCTAAAGGGTTCACAGCCACAGATATTTCAAGCATGTGCTCTGTGCAAATTTATAAGTGCACCAGAAGGGAAATTGGAACAAGGTGTGGCACCTACTGATGTGATTCATACTATAGAAATGATCCATTACAAAGAGGCTGTACTAACCCAGTCAAGAGAATCTGTGTTGAGTGTGTAGCTGCTCTCTTTCCAGTCTGTATCTCCAGTGGGCTGGAAACTAACTTCTCGAATGGTGAAGATGTCACTTTCTTCCTCTTCTTCACCATGTCCAACCTTTATTAAGGCAAATAAAAAAAGGGAAATATAAAACTGTAAAAGGCAAACAGTCAAAATAAAAAGCATGACAAGACAAATTAAGAGTCATAATCTGACAAGTCAGTGAGACTAGCCCAATACAGATATCCTCAAGAAACCGTTACATTCATTCCTGACAGCTCTTCTAACAAGCTGCATTTCTGTAAATGTTGCAGTCTTTATTAAGGGGTTGTCCCATACAAGGACATTTATCACCTATCCACAGCATAAGTAAAGACTGATTGCTTTGGGCCCCATCAATCAATAGACCCGAGGTTCCTCCACAGTTCATGACAGCAGAGTCTGAATTGCCGTCATGTATACACACTGCTGCTCCATTAATTTCTCTGGGACTGACAGCTAAGAGCTGTACGTGGCTACTTCCATCAGCTTTACAGACATTTGTGACCACCACTCAATTCAATCTCAAGTCATGTAGTGAGGAGGAACTGAGCGGCTCTGAACCCAGATTCTACTGAACAGTGAGGTCCCTGCAGCGGTGATCACACATTTGTTATCTATCCAGTAGATAGGTGATAAGATCCTTTGTGGGACAACCTCTTTAAGCTGGGCTATGCAGTTATGTCAAACAGGGTCAAGATATACACAAAATGGAGAATGAAGTATTGCATGCTCATACACCCAATTAAAATGGGAAACACATCCCAATCCCATTTTAGGTTTGAAAAAAAAAAAAACAAGAAACTATAGCGGGAATATTTCATGACCATATGTGTTTCTTACAGAAACCACCATCATTTATTAATTCACATGGGATATACAGAACTGCAAGTAGACAGGTCCAAAAAGAACTGACACTGAAGCCCAGCATATCGCCATCAAGAACCCATTATACATTGCTGAAACGGTACATTACCTCATCCTCAGGATAGTGACAATCCAGCACCAATGTCTGGTTGCCTTCTAGTTTTGTGACTTCTACAACAAAGTTAGGAGTGGAAACAAGTTCTGGCTGCAGAAGGAAAAGCGGTACATTAATAAACAGGCTTAAACAAAAACTTATATGTAAATGTACAAACACATGCAAAGTCCTTATAACAGTCACCATCTTAAAGAACTCCCGCAAAATTTGTATTCTCTGACCTGTTAGAAAGGTGCATGACATAATCTGTAGTGATTGTCATCTTCTTATCAGTGACTGTTTCTGTGAGTAAAAACCTCTCTTCTTATTGTATCTGGGTCATGTGACCAACTCCCTGACCTCCAACTGACCCAGGACAGGAAGCCAGTTACTCCTCTATTCATCCCTATGAGACTGAAAGTGAGGCTCCCATAGGAATGCATAGAGATATAGACTTCCTGTCCACACATAAGGTGCTGTGTGAGTTGGTGGGTCTAATTCCTAGTCACATGACACAGATAAGAAACTTCAGGATTATATAAGTCAAAAATACAGACACTGGTAAGAAAATGACATTCACTACAGATTACATCATGTACATTTCTAGCAGGACATGGAATAACATTTTTTGCGGGAGTTTTTCTTTAAGTCTCTGCATTCAGGTCTACTCAGCCCGCATCTCTAGATTTGGGAGGTCAGTGTTTGTAGGACTACATCTTAATGTTTGAAGAGGACTTGTCTTTCTTATTAAATACTTCCATTCCACAATTAAATAACTTTGTACCGTTCCAGTTATTTATCCTAGTTGTTGTATTTGTACATTTCCAGGAGGAATAATCGCTTTAAGATGATCCACAATTGTGTTATTATGGGGAATACAAGTAATTATTACAAGTCAGAAGTGGCGACAGGTACTCTTCAATACAAATGCAACCCTGCTGCCATTATAGAAACCAGAGCGCTCTGTTACTGAGCATCCAAGTCTGCAGCTAGATAGAGTCAGTGGTCCTAAATGCAGTGTAGTTACCACTAGGCAACAGAAAGGTTTGAAAAAGCAGCATGGACAAACCTAAGTCTGCAGACAGCAAATACAGAATGCAGTCACACTTTGTTATAGCTTTTAAAAGGGTTGTGTCACTTCAGCAAATGGCATTTATCATGTAGAGAAAGTTAATACAAGGCACTTACTAATGTATTGTGAGTGGTGGTCATCCTTGCACACTATAGGAAAAAGCATCAGCCTCTCTAGAGGTCAGGACCATGGGAACTCAAATAGGCTAGTGCTTTTTCCTATATTTTGCAAGCATGACCACCACTGATGGATTACAGGGTGGTCTGTAACCATGGAAACGAGCCGTGTATAATGTGATGGAAAAATGAATCCAGCCAGCAAAGGAAGCAATATTGATAATTATAGTACATTAGTAAGTGCCTTGTATTAACTTTCTCTACATACCAATACCATTTACTGAAGTGAGACAACCCCCTTTAATGCACGATGACCACAAGCATGTTTTTCTTAATGAATAGGAGGCATTAAACAAGTTGTGTCATAAAGTACTTTTTACTCCAAAATTAATTCTCTAGTTTTTTTTTTTATTTATCTAAATTTGCAGTTTTCTCTTCTTCCCTGTGTTTCAATCCCACTTCCTGGTTTGTCATGTGTCTGCTGTCACATGATGTCACATCATGCCTTAGGGCAGTGAGATGTGTTCTGACTAGAGATGAGCGAGCTTGCTCGGCCGAGCGTACTCAGGAGCAATTTTCGAGTAGTAGCATACGCATTTTATAATCTGTACACTAATGCGTACGCATCTTGTAATTTGTACGCATTAGCGTACAAATTTATAAGATGCGTACGCATTAGTGTACAGATTATAAGATGCGTATGCATTAGCATACAGATTATAAAATGCGTACACTACTACTCGAAAATTGCTCCCGAGTACGCTCGGCCGAGCATGCTCGCTCATCTTTAGTCCTGACATCAGCAGGTCATGTGAAATTAACCATACTCCTTGTTCTTACCATTGACGCTTGTGCGTCCTACATTACAAGGCTCCACTACAGGACGTAACCAACAGCAACTGAATAGCAAAAACAGATTCACCACAGGGCGCAATGGTAGGCTAATAACTTTAGAATAAGGCAATTTTAATAACTGGTGGTATCTGGGGAAAATATTATAACAGTAATATCTGTTGGGCAAGCTACATCTATATATGTGGCACAACTCCTTTGAAGGGGTTGTCTCACTTCAGCAAGTGGCATTTATAAAGCAGAGAAAGTTAATACAAAGCACTTACTAATGCACTGTGATTGTCCTTATTGCCTCCTTTGCTGGCTGGATTCAATTTTCCATCACGTTATACACTGCTAATTTCCATGGTTACGACCACCCTGCAATCCATCAGTGGTGGCGTGTGCACACTATAGGAAAATGTTTCAGCCTCTCTGGTGGTCGGAACCACGGGAGTTTACATAGTCTGGCGCTTTTTCCTATAGTGTGCAAGCACGACCACCACTGCTGGATTACAAGGTGGTCATGGTCAACGATGGAAATGAGCAGTGTATAATGTGATGGAAAAACACATCTAGCCTGCAAAGGAGGCAATATGGTAAATAAAAATACATTAGTAAGTGCCTTGTATTAACTTTCTCAACATGATAAATGCTATTTGCTGAAGTGAGACAACTCCATTAACTTAAATTGGAAAGTAGGTCCTAGTGTCATACCTCCTCCTCGCCTCCCTTCTGCCCCTCCTGTGGTTCCTCATCGAAGGAAGGTGGAATGCTGTTGTTCGTATTGAATGTCACTGTGATCCTGGAAACAAAAAAACAATCATTGTCTTTCAATTATTCAAACCACAAGCTCTATCCATAACAAATAATTCTGAATGCCCTTCACATTTCATGATAATTTCATACTGACATTTCCCATCCAAGCTCTAAAGTTGCTAACTGAAAATCTCAAGCAACAGGCTATACACCGAGGTTCACGTTGAAGAGAAACGTAGATGATGGCTACACGCATTCAACAGATCACTCCAGCTGTAGTCAAACGCAGAAGGCTGCACTGAGGAACTGTTATTACACGATACCAGATCATCTCTCTTCTTCTACACACATTAATCACCATTATTGGGGGTTTTAGTGAAGAGATCACTCACTACATGCACATCTAATACATGTAACAAACTAAACCTTACCAAGTAGATAACCAAACTTAAAGGGGTTATGGAGGAACTGGATCGCTTATCCTCACGATAGGTCATCAATATCAGATCAGAAGGGGTCCGACACCTGCCAATCAGCTGTATGAAGAGGCCCTGGCACTCTGAGCGCTTTCGCTTCTTTCTAGGCCATGTGACATTACCTGCATTGGTCATATGGCCTAGGCAAAGCTCAGTCCCATTGAAGTGAATGGGATTGAGCTGCAATACCAAGCACTGCCACTATCTATTGTCTCTTCAAAAAGCTGACCACTGGGAGTGCTGGGAGTCAGATCCCCACAGATCTCATACTAATGAGAGGGCAATATCTAATTCCTGGATAACCCCTTTAAACCTGCCTAATGACTTTACTCATTAGGAATATTCATGATATATATGGATGAGACAAAAATGATTTCTCAAGGTGTGGACCTGGTGTTAGCATCACTCTTGCTTCAAGATTTTCAATCATGGTCAGTCACTCCCCGAAAACCATGTACAATCAAGGCCTCATGTAAGTTAGCATTTTACATTGTATGACACAGAGCCCTGTAACACTAGGGGCCTCCACAGACCTACTGAACCCTAGAGCGATCTCTATTTAACTCGACAAAACTGCAGTGGGTCCAAAGTGATGCAGCCATATAATATTCCTAAAATTCATCCAAAGTACAGCGGTGTGAAAGGGGCCTGTCAATAGGCAAGTCACAGCACTGTACATTAAGAAGCCCATATATCTATATGGACTCTAATAATAACTTTTCTGGATGACAGATCTACAATAATATGGGTACAATAAATGGGTATGACTGCCTAACCAGGGAGATATGTCAGTCAGGACTATAAAGACATTAGATGAGAAGTAATTTCCGCAGTTTCCTACAGGTAACCGGTTTTGCATTTGGTGGGAATGCACTCAGGTCTGAAGTCATTTCATATATTCACCATGATAACTCTCTACAGTAGTTGCGCCAACACTCACTTCTCTCCGGAGACTTTTCTGGTCAGCTTAGCTTCTGTGCCGGTCACTTCTAAATCCCAGCCACCAGACATCTTGGGGAGGCTCTTGTGTTTCTGGATTTTCTTCTCTTCTTTGATTTCATCATTTAGAAACTCTGCAAAAGCTTTGTCACCTGCTAAGCAAATGTATTATTATGTCCGCTCAACTCGGAAATAGATGGCCTTCACCCCATCTAGTATGACTTGTCACCTCTCTTCAAAGGTCATTATACTAAACCACCACAACTTGGACAACAGGGCACAATTTCAGCAGGTCTTGCTGGTGTGTAGTTGTACAGAAGGAATTTACATGTCAGAAACACGAATGTAGAGATTATGACACCACGTGTAAGGCGAGTGGATTCTACGGGGACTAATGTTCAAGTCCATACAATGAGCGTCACACCAATAATACTGATGCTAAAACACTGATTGGAGATCAATACTCATGTCAGGGATTAAAGGGGTTTTCAGGGACTTTGGTAGTGATTGCCTATCCTCAGGGCAGGTCATCAACATCAGATCTGTGGGGAAGCACCTCCCATTCAAATGAACAGAAGCTAAACTGCAGTATGGTAGGCCCAGAGTCTGCTGTCCATAGTATAGCTTCCAATGCTGGGAAGCAGACCCCCACCGATCTTATATAGGTGACCTATCCTGAAGATAAGCTATGGATATTTACGTATTGGAAACTCTGAGAAACAGTAACAAGACACTGACATCTTCATTTCCAGAATGCCTTGTTCCACTATGAAGTGTCCTACCAGAGCAGACACGTGTGATCACCAAATCGCCCTGCACTAACACTCACCTTCAGTATGGAGCCCCCCGCATCCACACGACACCGCCGGGAATCCCCTCTGTGGGTTCAGAAAGGTTGGCCTCAGAGAACTGCTGGCCCCACCATGCAGCCATAATGAGCGAGAGAGAGCTCGGGCAGGACCCTGACTGCTCAGTAATGGCAGCGGCCGAGCGACCACTACTCTGGCTGCGGCTGTAAGCAGGGAGCGGGACAGAGAGGAGAACATGGTGCGACAACGACCCACGTGTGGAAGAAGAGGACACCGTGACACCCCCGACCTTTCACCCCTGCAGAAGGAAGCACGTCACCGGAATCGACGTTACCAGCCCCTTAGCCAATGGGAGAGAGAGGAGAGCCCTGCGCTGATCATGTGACTGTATAAATGGGAGGAGCGGCAGCGCGTAAAGCGTCCTAAGCGTGGAAGGAGGAGATTTAGTGTAGCCAGCCGCGTAAACCTGTCAGATTAGAGGGGATTTTGTTCTTGTGTTGTCGTCTTTGTAAATATAACCAAACAGGACTATAAAAAGAATAAATGACGGAAATTTCTACAGGCAATTTTTTTTTCTTTGCTTGGCACCAGGAGCAGAATGGGAACCTAAAATGGCCCATGATGTAGGCGAGTTATGTATTGACAGAAGGCTGGAAACACAAGTAGGCTGACAGCAATACCATAATACAGTACAATATACCACCCCAGCAGAACAAAATATCATAGTGCAGCATAAAATACTATTGTCCTCACCATGGTATTCAACTGTATTTAGGGTTGTCACCCTGACGGTAACTGACCGGCCGAGCTGGAAATTTAGTGCACCTGCAGGTGCCAGTAATTTTTTTCAACCGACAATCTTAAATGCCAGTATTTTCCTATATGGACTGTCAATAATGAGCGCATCCATTGTGGAGCACCCATTAGTACAGCCTTTAACTCCCGCAACCTCCATCACTTGTGTTAAGAAATAAAAACCCTCACCTCATCCATTTGATGGCGCTGGGGTCAGAACCTGCACTCCAGCGTGATGAC
This sequence comes from Rhinella marina, assembly GCA_900303285.1. Lineage (NCBI taxonomy): Eukaryota > Metazoa > Chordata > Amphibia > Anura > Bufonidae > Rhinella > Rhinella marina. The sequence continues at coordinate 400,706 of ONZH01021946.1, read as the reverse complement.
GTTTCACAGCATTGACTGGAAGTAGCAGGACCTGCGAGACATCATCACGCTGGAGCACAGGTCCTGTCATGAGCTTCCAGTGAGCAGCAAGTGTTCACTGCGGCGTGATCAATGGATGAGCTGAGTTTTTTTTTTTTGCATAAGCGGAAAAGGGGGCAAATATTCGGGGGCTTTAATGGGGGTATTAGTAATTCTGGAGGGCACTAATGGGGGCATTGTTAATTTTAGAGGGTGCTAATGGGGGTTCTATTAATTCTGGGAGACACTAATTGGGGAATTAATATTACTGAGGGACCACTAATGGGGCAATATTAATTTTGTGGAGCGCTAATGGGGTATTATTAATTCATGGGGGCACTACTAATTCTGGGGGACACTAATGGAGGCATTACTATTATTGAGGACACTAATGGGGGCGTTATTAATTACGGGGGGCATTATCAATTCTGGGGGGCACTAATGGAGGCATTAATGTTACTGGGGGGGCACTAATGCGGGTATTATTAATACTGGGAACCACATTATGACATAACAGCTTAACACCATGTGTTAAGCCACGCCCCTGTAACCACACCCTTTGGGGTGTGGCTTAATTTAGCAGGTATTTTTTTGTTGGGAAAGGTGGCAACCCTAACTGTATCATTGTCCTGAGAATCGCTATACAGTTAAATTCAGGGGAGCGGTTGCCGGCCAGGTTCATTAGTATTTGATGCTCCTAGCATTAAATAGTGCTGAAAGCATCATACCCTTATGTACCCAGCCAGAGGACATGAAAAGGGCTTGGACGACCCCATGGCTATCAGCCAGATGGAAAATTTCCCTTTAGCATCTAACGCTAATCCGCCCCTGCTTGGCACTTTTGAAAAGTGAAATAATTAATAGGAAAGGACTGCAACCTTCCATCAGATTTATTATTAATGACAGGAAATTGTACAAAGTATTACATACGTCTATTATTGCTACGGGCAGGGCACATTAAAGGGGTTATCCGAGTTATTTTTTTGTCATTTGTATGTTTCTAACTAATCAAATATAACAGCTTTTCCAGCACTTTGTGCTTTTAATCTTGCTGGTTTCTCAGATTTCACTCAGGGTCACATGACCTGTAATGTCAGCTTTCCTCCCTGCTCTGCTAAAGTTTGTGCACAAGCAAATAAGCGTCTGTACACGAGACGTCACTGTGTTGGCCACGCCCCCTGCTCTGCTGGCTCCTGCTCTCTCCCTGGATTCTTTCAGATAAAACATTAACCCCTTCAGCCAGAACACACAGGGGTCAAGGCTTTTCAACAGTACCTACAGGCAATGAAAAGACATAGGTTCTGCCCTCCTCATCCTGTAGACACAGAGCTGACACTGGAGGACACTGCTGCTGAGTATTTTAGCAGGCAGACATGTCACTCATGGCAGACTTATTCACTCCCTTTGCAGAGCAGGGGAGGGGCAGAGATTGTTGTTATTGCAGGTAAACAAAGGCCAGAAGAGAACCAGGGAAATGAGGAAATATAGATTCTTTTTGCCTAAAACTTGCTGAACTTAGTTATATATTGCTGCCCATCAGATTTACAGTACTATATTTTTTTTTCATAACTAGGACAACCCCTCTAAAGAAGTTTTTCGAGATATTTTTTATCTATCCTCTTCAACCAGCTGATCAGCAGTTGACAAAAAGTTGACAATTTTGACACAAGCCCCACTTCCGTTAAAAAAAGTGGCTAGTATTTGGCACACTTAGTGGGTGGGACCTACACAGCCCAGAACACGTATTATACAGGGTGTTTTTTTTTTTAATTACCCACAAGTCACAAAACATGCTGAAAGTGGTCCCCGTTCACGTCTATGCATCTTTGGGACCATTGGATTATATCGGCTGATACTGCTTGTGATGCTGCAGATGAAAAAACTTCCTGCTTTTCCCAACAAGATGGGGCAACATGCTGCACCTCACAGAACTCACTGGCACAGGTTCATAAACTGTTTACGGAGAAACGAACTTTGAGCAAGGGGTTATGGCCACTACATTCCTCAGACTTGTCCAAATGCGATTTTTCTCTGTGGGGAAATATAACCTGTTTGCTACGGCGCTGGAGTGATAGGTAAACATGGCGCTCGCTGCACATGCAGCTGGCAGGTCTCTGCCAATTGCAGCAATTAAAGGCTTTAGATGCCGTGATCAAGTGAGATCATGGCATTTAAATGGTCAAAAACTCGGAAGCTCGCGCTTCCGGGCATCCTACCAACATCCCCTGTGGCCAATGGGGATGTCGGTAGTTGCTTTCAATGCTGTGAGTCTCACTGACGAGACACACAGTACTTATGCTGCAATTTTGCATGAAATCAAGCCAAGATTGCCCTAGCCTCAGGCCTCATGCACACAACTATATTTTCGGGTCACGTCTGATCTTCATTTTTTGTGGTTCAGATGAGGACCCTTTAATTTCCATGGAGCCACAAACAATGTGGAGAACACACGGATGTGAAATTATAGAACATGTGTTAATCTTGTCCATTTTGTGGACAAGAGTAGGCATTTCTATAAAAGGGACCAAGGAAAGTGCGCCATGCACACAGCTGGTATCCGTATTTTGTGGATCTGCCGTTTGAGAACCATTTTCTCTCATTTCTGGCTGTGTCTTTGTGATTTTGTCCTGCCTGTTCATGGTTAAAAATGAAAGGGGTATTTTAGCTCCAACAAATAAAGGCTTGTTTTTCTGTAATGAAGAGTTATGCAATTTTCCAATATACTGACTTGCAGTCATTCAGCTGGAAAATTCTCTTCCAGTGGATAAAAATCTATCTTGAACACACAAGTGTGCGGATTTTTACAATACACTGAGCTGTTAGGCCTTATTCACACATCTGCGCGTGTTTTTTTATTTCCATAAAATTTGACAATGTTCGTGTTGCGTCTGTCTTTGTTCCATGTGTCTGTTTTTTTGCCTCCCTTGTCATCCATTTTCAGACGCATGAAAAAAATCCATCCATCCCACTTTCCAGTGCATCTCTTAGCAACGGTCCATGAAAAATGGACCAAACATGGATAGCATCCATGTACTGTTCATGGTTATCATAGACTGATAGACCAAAGGACTGCATGTCTCCCTTTTTTTTTCAGTGAACCAATCTATATATCTTCCTTGATTACAATGTATCTGTGTGTTGTCCATGATTCACTGAAATGAACAAGGCTTTTTCGTCTGTGTTTTTTGATACTCCAGTTTTTTGTTTTTTTTTTGCTATAATTAGTGTGGTGCCACACATAGGGGGCCTTTATCATATCAGACATTTTGTGGTCTAAAAAAGTTGCATGTCATCGCATCTATGACATTTTCTGCGACATTTGATTAAAGTGTATCTGCCATTCTATTTTTATTTGTGTAATGTATAGGGGCAGTGATGTTAACCATTTTTGTAATATACTTTAATTACTGAAATCATACATTTCTATTAGAAAAATAGCTGTAAAGTGGCTCTTTTTTGAGCCTTATCAACGCTCCTCTGTCTTCTGTTTACATAACACAGTCAGTGCTAGCAAGTCTCCACTGTTATGTAAGCAGAAGTCAGAGGAGCGCTGCTAAGGCTCAAAATAGGCCACTTTAGAGCTATTTTTCTAGTAGAAATGTATGATTTCAGTAATTAAAGTATAATACAAAAATGGTCAGTATCACTGCCCCTACACATTACACAAATAAAAACAGAACAGCAGATACACTTTAAATTTGCGACATTTCGTGATCCTTGCCGCTTGGTCTATGTTTAAGAGCTAAAAGTGAGATAAGACCTAGATTATGGCTCATTTACTATGTGTGACTTTTGCAAAAGTTGCAACCTACTCCAGGCTGAATCTAAAAGTGCAAACCACCAATATATTATTAAGGTGCACCACTTACTAAATTTGGTGCAGGCACACAAAGCAAACCCTCAAATGATAAATAACACCCATAGTCTTCCTTAGGTGCTTTGTACTTATAGTGTATTTTTTTGCTATCATTTTTTGCTGCATTTGTATATAAAAAATGCTAGCTTCAGATCTTTCAAGGACATTTACTGGAATAATTAAATGCAGAAGAAGAGGCCATGAAATTTGTCAGTAGAGACAACTGTGACATGAACGATGTCAACACTCTGATATTTATCTTAGAATAGACGCTAATGCAACAGGGGACAGAGGAAGAAGAACAGCTAATGCATCTTGCTACCCACCCTATAGCTGTTGGGGACCCGAAAAGAGAAACTCCCATGAAAGAGGAGGAAGAGGATGAGGAGCTGCAACTGGAGGAGGATGTCAAAATGGCCACAACACCCAATCATCTCATTGGGGCACGGAGCTGGAAAGAACTGGCTCGTTCTGTCTGATGATTACTGATAACCATGATTGTGGACCCTCACTATCAAAAGCAAAATGAGGGAATCGTTTCCTCATGTTATTGAGAAGATGCCTGCCACCAGGATGTCTTAAACGCAGGCCCCTCTCCTCCCTCCGCAGAGTTTCGCGCCTCACTCCATCTCTGCTGCTACAAGCAGCAGAAGCCACAGCAGCAGCCGCCAATTCAGTCTCCTCAACTTGATGGAACATTTTCTTTTCGTGCTGCACCAAACTTAGACAAATCAGCAAACTACGGCTACTTTCACACTAGCGGCAGTGGATTCCGGCAGGCAATGGATTCCGGATCTGCTGGACATGTAGTTTTGGTCCAGCCACCTCTCGGCAAGTTTGCTGTGCTGTGGCCAGATCCGTGGCTCGCCCCCATTATAGTGAATGGGGCCAGAGCGTAGTTCAGGCCCCACACGTGCACCAGCGGCAGCATGGATCCGGCAGGCTGTTCACCCGCCGGAACAGCCTGCCAGAATCAACTGCCGCTAGTGTGAAAGTACCCTAAGACCTACCGCCTTAACACCCAGGTTCAGTCCTATCTGGGCAGGCAGAGTTTCCATGCATTAATACAAATAGATTCAGTGGTTGACCGATACGTTAAAAACGTGTGAACAGGTGAGCAGACTTCTCACATTTTTCACATATACAATTTTCCTATTGGAGTACTACAGTACTAAACAGGTACTTTCCAGAGTCAAGATAAGACTGTCTTCATTTCTGCATTGGAGCCACCCTCACAGATTCTGTAAAAATGGCCGAATAGTGCAACCTTCAGTTCTATTTTGTCCCAAAAAATTATGGACAAATGATAAACACCCAGCAGATCCCATTTTAGTCCATAAGATCTGTCAGGTATCATTGTTTTCCATCATATGATGGATCCAGCACTACTGTCATTTATACTGTTCTTCTCCAACAGAAATGAACAATACAATGCTAGTCCTAAACCTGTTCTATAAATACCATATAAACTTAGGTCATTGCTTAGTACTTAAACCAAGCTCAGGCATATCAGGACCATGTTCTGTACATAAATATATACATACAGTGTATATATTAGAACTACACTCAGTGTATAAATACTGTAAAAGAACAAAGCTCGTCACACAGATATCGTACAAGAAAAGTTTCAGTTTCCCATTGTCATTGTCAGTTTCCCATTGTCATAGAAAATGAAAGGTGGAATCTGAATGGTTGCTATGGGCAACTAAGCCAGTTCTACTTTACCCCGTTTGATAAATCTCCCTCACAGTTCCAACTATACACCACAAGTTTGGCTCTTTTTGTAACTTTCATAGATGTCAATGTAACCATGCATAAAACAACATGGCAGCTTTCAAAAATGACACCAGAAGGAATAAGGATGATAATTATAAGAATGGCTAAAAATACTTTATTGTATAGATGCTTAGTGTAATTAAAATGCACTGTCCCTTTAAATTCTGCATGAATTACCACAGTGTCAACCAATAGAATCGCAGGATTTGAATCCAAAGGAGGAAGAAAACTGATAGTTGGTGCCAGTCTGCGATTTCTCAGTTAGAGATACGACAGGCTCCTTACTTCTACGAGAAGAAGACACAAAGCGACAATTTTTTTGGAGAGAGACGAAGATGGGGATGTGCGCACTGAAGAACCACCTGCTAAGTGCGATTCAGCGGAGGTAAAAAACCGTCATCTGATCAACGGAATTGCTGATTTATGTCATACCCAAAACTAACTGTTGGGAAACCAAAATCTATTGGACTTTATTGATAAAACACAAAGGTTTTAATATAAATATCCAAACTATGGAGAATCAGAGGTTATTATGTAAAAATACAGAGAAACCAATGTTGTTATGGAGAAATGAAAGTTATTGTGTAAAAGTATGAAGAAACTTGGGTGCAAACTTTTATTAATATAGAGAATTTTCAATAAGTATAAACAAACTTAGTAGGCATGTTAAATATGGAGAAACAGAGGTTATCGTGTAGAAATATGAAGAAACTTGGGTGCCACTTTTTATTAATATGGAGAATTCTCTATAAATATGGAACAATTTGTGAAAATGTATTTGTCTATGGTATATGAAGGATAACATATAATATAGACATGTACATTACTATGCTGTATATAATACTTGTAGAATATACATACAGGTGGTAATATGCTTTTACAATAGAACTCAGTGATACTATGAAGTCTAGTTTGGGGGTCATCTACTAGAAAGCCAGGGAAAGGATATTCAGACATGGCATCGCGGGAAAGGGTGTGGTATAATGTGCAACATTTACCCACAAAACTGCGGCACAATTCAGATACAAAATTCTGTCTCAAACTACGTTAATAGTTGGAATAGAATTAGAAAAAAAATGTCCATTCATGGACCACATTTATCATCCAACCTGGGCCACTGTGATAAATCTGGTGCAGGTCTGGACTCCCTGTCTAAGCTTATGTCATTTCAATGAGTTTTAATTAAGTGAAGGAAAATTTTACTGAGTGATGTCCTGTCTTCAGGATAGGCCATCAACTAGGTAATTGGCAGGGCTCTGACACCCCACACCCTCGCTGATCAGCTGCTTGGGTTTAGGTCTCTCACCAGAAGTGGGCGCCCAAACTACATAGCTCTGTACACCTTGTACTGGACAGAGCTTGTCCAAGAAGAATCCAAGAAGAGGAGGAAGATGGACGATTACATCCTTAGTCCAGAAGAGCGGGCGGCGTTCTTCACACTCCTTGGTAAGACTGAATGCACCTTCCAAGGATCCCAACCAGACACAATGGACATATTTACTAAAGACTGGCACTTCATATGCCAGTCCTAATAAGAGGTCCTTTGTAGTAAGAGGCACTGGAAAATATAAAAAATGTGTTTTATCTTGTGCTGTCAGTGAGCCATAACCTATAATCTACATCATGTACAGGCTACCATAGATGTCATGTATTATTTATACCAGTTTTCTGGAGTAAATTATTATAAAAATGCCCCACCTTCTTCCATTCCTTCTTCTAATCCCTGGCCATTTTCATTTTATTAAGAGAAGAATGAGCATTAGAAAATAACGAAATAAAATTAACTTTAGAGTAAAATGTGGCTTGTTCAAAAACTGAGACTTTTATATCCCAGAAAACTTCCATATAGTTTCAGTAAATGTACCGCACTGGGCACTGGGCACTTCCCTGCTCCGGTGCTGATACAATATGATATCTCACTGAGGTTTATCAGTGTGTTTCTGTACTTTATATGGAGGTCATATTGTTATATATCAGAAGGTATCGGTTATGTAGTGAAATAGTGAAATATGTAATCCTATTTTTATTATTTTGTAGAAGACGAAAACATCCAGTTATTTCTTATCAGGGACAGCTGCTTTAAGATCTTGGACAAGGTATTATTATATTGAGGGACAGAAAATCTTCTAGATTTTAGAAGACTGGGGCTGGAGACACATTGAACTCCATGACTTGGTGGTATTATAGTCATCAGTAGATTCTACAGCCCTTATATCTGCAGTAGGATTGTGGACAGGAATATAAGGAACACACTGAACACATATATGTACTGTATAATATAATATATTTACATAGGAAATGTATCACAAGCCTCTAACTCTGCTTCTCACCCCACTAGTATCTCCTGGCCATGGTCCTCACTTACTTCAGAAGAGCAGGACTGCCTACTGAAGAATATAGAAAATATTTCTTTCCATCTCTGTGAGTTTCTTTTATCATGAATTGATATGTATATATTTAATATTCATTGTGTAAAAACCCTACAAAATATCATGTATGTAATATTACTATCAGTGATATCAGTACTGGTTCTTCTCATTGTCTTCTGACATATTCTTTCTTACAGGCTTTTGGCCAACCAATTTGAAGAGGACGAGCCATTTCGACAGGAGATCTACCCCTGGACCTTCGGCTGGACGTGGACTGTACAGCGGGAGCAGCTTCACCAACTGCTTAAAGGGGTTGTCTCATCTTGCCTAATGGGGGCATATCGCTAGGATATGCCCCCATTGTCTTATAGGTGCGGGTCCCACCGCTGGGACCCGCACCTATATCGAGAACGGGGCCCCGAAAGCGAACGGGGGCGCACTGCGCATGCGCAGCCGCCTCCATTCATTTTCAATGTGGCCGGCGAAGATAGCCGAGCGCTGGCTCGGCTATTTCCGTCGGCTCCATAGAAATGAATAGGAGCGGTGGCCGCGCAAGCGCGGTGCGCTCCCATTCATTTCTATGGGGAGCCGGCTTGGTGGTGGCCGGACCGGAGTCCTCCAGCCACCACCTTGCGGGGCCCCGTTCTCGATATAGGTGCGGGTCCCAACGGTGGGACCCGCACCTATAAGACAATGGGGGCATATCCTAGCGATATGCCCCCATTAGGCAAGATGAGACAACCCCTTTAACCTACTGTTCATCCGGATGGGATTCAGAGCTTGGGTAGACCGGGCCCCGTGTGATCTGGTTAGTAACATAAAAGCTATAAACTGTGATTAAAAGTCAGTAGTGATTATAATAATTTATATGATATTAAATTCTAGATCATGGCACAAATCCCTGGACATTGGGCATGGAAGAGAGTGAGGAAAGTCCATCACAGCTGGGCCATACGCCGATTCAGGAGGAAAGATACAGAATTCACCATCAAAGGCCCATGGATCAGACCTGAACCCTGCTCTCTTTGTAACCACATTGCCCACTGAGGAGGAGAACATCTATTGTCAGACAGACACATGGTGGGAACGCAGTACAGCAGACTGAGAAACATCTGTGGTAAGTGTAATGTTATTGTGACAAAAAACTTTGCACATGTATGTAGGTCAGGAAGGGGGGAGTTCTTGGATGATAAACTTTTCTCTAAGTAATGTGACCTTTATAGAAGAGCATTATAACATTTCTATGTTTATTCCCACAATGAACATTTTTATAATGCTTTCTCCTGTGGTTTCTATTCATAACTTAGATATGCTGCTGCCAGGATGGGGAACATGGCTGCTGGACCCACAAGGAAAAGAAGGTCGAGAGGACAGGATGGATGAAGACCTGGATGTGGTATGTATCCTTCATGGTCACACACTCACAAAAACACACATAAATGCACACACTTAAAGGGGTTTTCCGAGACTTAAATACTGATGACCTATCCTTTTGATAGGGCATCAGTATCTGACTGGCAGGGCTCCAACACCCGGGACCCCAGCTGATCAGCTGTTTGAGAAGGTAGCAGCACTTGCAGTAGCAAGTATAGTCGCTATACAAAGGAACGCTGGTGCCTCCTCAAACAGCTGACTGGCTGAGGTCAGGGTGTCAGATCCATACTTATCAGATACTGATGACCTATCTAGAGGATGGGTCATCAGTATTTAAATGTCAGAAAACCCTTTTAATCATTGTACACGGTCACAATACATACACACACACATGCACACACCAAAACGTATGTTATAGCGGTATCCTCCCTTAGTATGCCTGGAGGAAGGGCTGTAAAGCAGTCATGGCTTCCCATAGGTTTCCTCCACAGGGTTTTTTTTCTGTCCTAAGTGCTGCTGTACGCTCTTCGTGAGTGATGGGAGGTAACCAGCAAATATAAAATACACACATACACATAATAAACTTCACTTTATTTAACACAAATTATTGTCTCCGAGTTATTTCTTCCATTTTTGTGTGTGAAAGAAAAACATTATTCAGAAAATGTGGATGATGTGAGCTTTGCCGATTGAGATAAAGAACCAAACTGATCTCCTGGTTTTGGTGACTGATCAATTATTATTGATGATGTAAATGCTTGTTTTCTGTGCAATCACTGCATAAAAAAGTCAATTCATGTGGCACACTGAAATGAATGAGAATTTGTGTATTTCAGTGGTCACCTATGGTTCAGAGATGGACTCTAAGGAGGACAAAAGGTGCAGTTGTCCAGGGTCATCTTTGGGCCTCTACCACCCAGTTCTGTGCATTCCAGACTCCCCAAGCAGCAAGATGTAGATACTAGAACCTCTTTATGTTTGGAGCTCCAGTGCCTTATTGCCGACATGCTCAATGCTGATGGATGCTGGCACTGGGCATTGGGTTCTGGCACTGGTTCAGAGGGGTCTAACCAGCTACCCAGGAGCACACTCAGCAATGATTGCTTCCGTCACAAGACTGATAAGTGGGACCTCTTCTTCCCACAACCTCTGTGAGAAATGTGTGCATGCTTCCTTGCAAATGAATTATTCTCTACTTTGGTCATTACTGTGCACTTACAGGGTTTTTCCAGGCTCCTGGTATTGATGATCTATCCTAGGGATAGGTCATTAATATCCAATCAGTGAGGGTCTGACACCTCACAATATCATGGATGAGCTGTACCTTGCAGCATCTACAGTAATGCTGGAACTAGCTCTTTAAAGGTGTAGAAAACAATGCTCAGTTCAAAGTGAAGTGGCCATGATGGGTTACTGCAGCTCATATCCTTATGAATTAAATAGAAGCTGAGCTCCAGTAACTAAGCATGGCCCCTACATTTTGAACTGAGCCATACTGTCTATTCCAAAGTGGAATTTCTAGTGTCAAGGCTTCAGGGAACAGCTGAGCTGTGAGGTCGCGGTGTGTTGGACCCTCACTGATCAGATATATATATTTTTTTCCAACTTAAAGTTTATTAAAGGGGTTCTGCAGTTGTTTAAAACTGATGATCTATCCTCTGGATAGATCATCAGCATCTGATCGGCGGGGGTCCGACACACGGGACCCCTGCCGATCAGCTGTTTGAGAAGGCAGCGGCGCTGCAGGAGCGCCGCGGCCTTCTCTGTGTTTACCGCAGGCCAGTGACGTCACGACTAGTATCACTGGCCTGGGCGGGGCTACGCTCTGTTCACATGAATAGAGCTTAGCCCCGCCCAGGCCAGTGATAGTAGTCGTGACGTCACTGGCCTGCGATAAACACAGAGAAGGCCGCGGCGCTCCTGCAGCGTCGCTGTCTTCTCAAACAGCTGATCAGCAGGGGTCCCGGGTGTCAGACCCCCGCCGATCAGATGCTGATGATCTATCCAGAGGATAGATCATCAGTTTTAAACAACTGCAGAACCCCTTTAAGTTTTATGATCATACATGATATACTGCCATATGTACGTTCTCAAACAGGTGGACCCATAAGAACAACAATTCACAAAAAAAAACAAAGAAACAAAAAGGAGAAAAAAGGGGTAAAGAAGTTGTTATATAAAGAAGGTGTGGTGTCCCATGCCTGCCAAATTGTCAGGAACTTTGCCACCATACCCCGCTGGAAGGCAAAGATCTAATATCTAGTATTCGGGCATACAGATCAAATCTAGAAGAAGGAGCCAGACGTCTCCAGTAAAAAGCAATCAGGCATTTAGCAGCTGTCATTGTGTGGTGGAGCAGATTCAAAAGAAGCACCGAAGGGTCCCTAGGAATGCGTGTACCTATATTTTCCTGAACAAACTGAGTCACCTGTAGCCAATAAGACTCAATCACTGGGCAAGACCAAAAAATATGGTACAGGGAAGCCTTCGTCTGAGAATATCTCCAGAAGATATCCGGTAATATAGGCTTTAAGGTGTGCAATGTTTCTGGTGTATGATACCAGTGTGTCAAAATCTTTAACTGATTTTCTCTGTAAGTTGTACAAGAGGATCTAGATTGCGCCCTCTGCCATATGGATCGCCAGGTCTCTGGCGAAAGCTCCGTCTTCCCATTTTCGCATGTAGAGGTGCTTACAATCTACAGGAAAGTCTGCGGAAACCAGTATCTGGAAATAAGACCCTTAGATGAAGGACCGCGAGTACATACACATTCAAAAGAGGTAAGAGACGGTACCTCCAATGAACCCAACACGCTTCTACAATAGTGTAGAATGCTGCAGTACTGGAATGCTAAAGTGGTTGGCAATGAAAATTTAGTCTGAAGGTCTTCAAAGGTCTTCAAAAGATCTGAGCAGAGAGGGGGACCTTCAAGTGTACAAAGCGGTAGAGCCCTGCAGCCATTCACGGTCTAACCATCCTCGCTCCCGAGCTCCCCAGAAGGTTAGGAGAAAAGAGAAATTAGGTAAGAGGTGAGTGGAGTGTTGAGAGACCATACCTTATTCTATTTCTATACCAGATCAATAAAGCATGGGGCTGAGTAGTGCAGAAGCCGGGATAGATGGGGGAGGGCCCAGATTAAAGGGGTATTCTCATCTCACAAATGTAGTTTGCATAGTTAGATATAGCCATACAATATTATTACTAATAGAATGTATTTACAGTGCCTTGCGAAAGTATTCGGCCCCCTGGAACTGTTCAACCTTTTGCCACATTTCAGGCTTCAAACAAAAAGATATAACATTTTAAATTTTTGGTGAAGAATCAACAACAAGTGGGTCACAATTGTGAAGTGGAACGAAATTTATTGGATCATTTAAACTTTTTTTGTAATAATAAAATTGAAAAGAGGGGGGTGTGTAAAATTATTCGGCCCATTTACTTTCAGTTCAGAAAACTCACTCCAGAAGTTCATTGGGGATCTCTGAATGATCCAATGTTGTCCTAAATGACTGATGAAGATAAATAGAATCCACCTGTGTGTAATCAAGTCTCCATATAAATGCACCTGCTCTGTGATAGTCTCATGCCCCTTTCACACGAGCGGGAGACTCGCATGTCTCCCGCAACGCATCTACAGGGCTGGACTCGGCACGGATAGGGATCGCAGAGCATTATATGCGATCCCTGTCAGTGCGGAGTCCAGCCCTGTAGATGCGTTGCGGGAGACATGCGAGTCTCCTGCTCGTGTGAAAGGGGCATCAGGGTTCTGCATCATGAAGACCAAGGAACACACCAGGCAGGTCCGTGATACTGTTGTGGAGAAGTTTAAAGCCGGATTTGGATACCAAAAGATTTCCCAAGCTTTAAACATCCCAAGGAGCACTGTGCAAGAGATCATATTGAAATGGAAGGAGTATCAGACCACTGCAGATCTACCAAGACCCGGCCATCCCTCTAAACTTTCATCTCAAACAAGGAGAAGACTGATCAGAGATGTAGCCAAGAGGCCCATGATCACTCTGGATGAACTGCAGAGATCTACAGCTGAGCTGGGAGAGTCTGTCCATAGGACAACAATCAGTCGAACACTTCACAAATCTGGCCTTTATGGAAGAGTGGCAAGAAGAAAGCCATTTCTCAAAGATATCCATAAAAAGTCTTGTTTACAGTTTGCCACAAGCCACCTGGGAGACAAACCAAACATGTGGAAGAAGGTGCTCTGGTCAGATGAAACCAAAATTGAACTTTTTGGAAACAATGCAAAACGATATGTTTGGCATAAAAGCAACACAGCTCATCACCCTGAACACACCATCCCCACTGTCAAACATGGTGGTGGCAGCATCATGGTTTGGGCCTGCTTTTCATCAGCAGGGACAGGGAAGATGGTTAAAATTGATGGGAAGATGGATGGAGCCAAATATAGGACCATTCTGGAAGAAAACCTGTTGGAGTCTGGAAAAGACCTGAGACTAGGACGGAGGTTTATCTTCCAACAAGACAATGATCCCAAACATAAATCTAAATCTACAATGGAATGGTTCAAAAATAAATGTATCCAGGTCTTAGAATGGCCAAGTCAAAGTCCAGACCTGAATCCAATTGAGAACATGTGGAAAGAGCTGAGAACTGCTGTTCACAAACGCTCTCCATCCAACCTCAAAGAGCTCGAGCTGTTTTGCAATGAGTGAGAATTGAATGAGAAGAATGGGCAAGAATTTCAGTCTCTAGATGTGCAAAACTGATAGACATACCCCAAGCGACTTGCAGCTGTAATCGCAGCAAAAGGTAGCGCAACAAAGTATTAATGCAAGGGGGCAAAATAATTTTGCACGCCCTACTTTTCAGTTTTATTATTACAAAAAAAGTTTAAATGATCCAATAAATTTCGTTCCACTTCACAATTGTGACCCACTTGTTGTTGATTCTTCAAAAAATGTTATATCTTTTTGTTTGAAGCCTGAAATGTGGCAAAAGGTTGAACAGTTCCAGGGGGCCGAATACTTTCGCAAGGTACTGTATATAAAATGTACCGTTTAGTAGATTTGCCTATTTGTATAGGCATTGTCCCACACACATCAGTCAGGCCGTTGCCCCTAGAAGAAATGCAGGCCTCTCTGGTGGCCGGGACCATGTGAGCTCACATACAATCGTTTTTTTTTTAGTATCCAAGCACGACCACGCTGATGGATTGCAGGCTGGTCATAACCATGGAAACGAGCAGTGTTTAATGTGATGGAAAAAGTAATCCAGCCAGCAAAGGAAGCAATATGGACAATCACAATACATTAGTAAGTGGCTTCTATTAACGTTCTCTACTTTAACAGAGTAAATGCTATTTGCTGAAGTGAGACAATCCCTTTAATGGAGTTCTTTAAAAGGAACACTCCAGGAAAAGATAAATCTTAAAGGGTTTCTGTCATCAGGTTTCACCATATTAAACCGGATGACATTTGCAATGTGCAAGTGTCACCTGAGCTCTAATATGGTAATATTTTCAAGATCTGTGTCCCCGTTTTTGTTAAAAAGAAACTTTTGTAATATGCAAATCAACCTTACTAGGTGCAGGGGGAGGTAACCCTGCACCTAGTGGCGCCATTTTCCCCACCTCCAGGAACGCATCATCGCTGATGATAGAGGGAGCTGCCTGGCCCTGTCAATCTGCTGCTGGCCCTGTCAGCGCTGCAAATCCCGCGCCTGCGCCGTGTGTCCTTCATTCAGCGCAGGCGCAGTGAGTGCAGCTGGCTGCCGGGCTCCCTCACTGCGCCTGCGCTGCCTTCTCTTCCGGGTGTAGTGTGACGTCATCGGCGCAGTGAGGAAGCCGGGAGCCCGGCATCCAGCTGCACTCACTGCGCCTGCGCCGAATTAAGGACACACGGCGCAGGCGCGGGATTTGCAGCGCTGACAGGGCCAGCAGCAGATAGAGGGAGCTGCCTGGCCCTGTCAAACATCAGCGATGACGAGTTCCTGTAGGTGGGGAAAATGGCGCCACTAGGTGCAGGGTTACCGCCCCCTGCACCTAGTAAGATTGATTTGCATATTACAAAAGTTTCTTTTTAACAAAAACGGGGACACAGATCTTGAAAATATTATCATATTAGACCTCAGGTGACATTTGCACATTGCAAATGTCATCTGGTTTAATATGGTGAAACCTGATGACAGAAACTCTTTAAGTATCTTTGGACTGTTTAGTTTGCACCACCTATTTGTTGGTTTAGTGTACACCAAAAATGTACCAATTTTTTGTGTATGGTAGCGCATATGCAGGATGCTCATTCCTGTGAAGTTACACCCCCTTGTTAGTCTAAATCCCAGGTTTTTTGGTTGAAATTGCACCAGTAATCTTGTGCATTGTGCTGTATGGAGGAGATTTATCTGTGTATTTCTGCCAGTTGTCTGGTGTGAATACTGTACATGGAGAAATATGCTGTTCACAATCAGTGCCATATTAACCACTTCCAGACCAAGCCGTTTACCCCCTTCCTGACCAAGCGTAATTTTCCAAATCTGACATGTGTCACTTTATGTGGTAATAACCTTAGAATGCTTTTACTTATCCAAGCTATTCAGAGACTGTTTTCTCGTGACACATTGTACATCATGTTAATGGTAAATTTGGGTCAATATGGTTTACATTTATAAAAAGAAAATCCAAAAGTGACTGAAAATTTGGAAAAATTCACTATTTTCTAAATTTGAATCTCTCTGCTTTTAAGACAGATAGTAATATCTAATAAAACACTGATTAATTAACATTCACCATACCTCTACTTTTTGTTGGCATCATTCTGGTTATGTAATTTTATTTTTTTAGGGCATTAGAAGGTTTAGAATTTTAGAAGCAATTTTTGAAATGTTCATTAAAATTTCCAAAATCAACTTTTTTAAGGACCAGTTCAGTTCTGAAGTTATTTTGCAGGACTGAAATAATAGAAATCACCCATAAATGACCCATTTTAGTAACTACACCCCTCAAACTATTTAAGTATTACACCGGAATTAAAGCAAAATGGAGGTGATTTTCCATTTTAATCATTTTTCCCCCTTTTCCTGTAACATCAAGGGTTAACAATAAAACAAACCTCAATAATTATTATTCTGATTCTGCAGTAGGGTTGCAGCGGTAACCGGTTCCACGGTATACCACGGTAATGAAATGCACGGTTATCAAACCGTGGGCATTTGCTTATTACCGGTAAATGGCGACAAGACTTTTTAGTCTTGTCGCCATTTGCGCCTGGACCCGACCGCATCACTGATACTAGGCTGCGCTACTGCGCAGCCTAGTATCAGAGGACATGGAGAAGATAAAATTTAAAAAATCACTTACCCGTCCGGCGCTCCTCCTCTTTTCCGGGTTGCGCTGTACTGTCCTGACCACGTACAGCGTCAGGACGTAGTGCGCACACTCTGACCTGACGCTGCACGCTGTCAGGTGACAGTGCAGCTACGGGAGACTAAGGAGCGCCGGACACCGGAGAGGAGCCGCAGCGCAGGAAAAGTAAGTGATTTTTTTTATTTTATTCAGATGGTGGGCTGAAGGGGCCACAGTGGGCTGATGGGGGCACAGTGGGCCGATTTGAGGTCTGAAGGGGGCACTGGGGCCAATCTGAGGTCTGAAGGGGGCACTGGGGCCAATCTGAGGTCTGAAGGGGGCACTGGGGCCAATCTGAGGTCTGAAGGGGGCACTGGGGCCAATCTGAGGTCTGAAGGGGGCACTGGGGCCAATCTGAGGTCTGAAGGGGGCACTGGGGCCAATCTGAGGTCTGAAGGGGGCACTGGGGCCAATCTGAGGTCTGAAGGGGGCACTGGGGCCAATCTGAGGTCTGAAGGGGGCACTGGGGCCAATCTGAGGTCTGAAGGGGGCACTGGGGCCAATCTGAGGTCTGAAGGGGGCACTGGGGCCAATCTGAGGTCTGAAGGGGGCACTGGGGCCAATCTGAGGTCTGAAGGGGGCACTGGGCCAATCTGAGGTCTGAAGGGGGCACTGGGGCCAATCTGAGGTCTGAAGGGGGCACTGGGGCCAATCTGAGGTCTGAAGGGGGCACTGGGGCCAATCTGAGGTCTGAAGGGGGGGCCACTGGGTGAGGGCACGGCAATCTGAGGTCTGAAGGGGGCACTGGGGCCAATCTGAGGTCTGAAGGGGGCACTGTGGGCTGATTTGAGGTCTGAAGGGGGCACTGTGGGCTGATTTGAGGTCTGAAGGGGGCACTGTGGGCTGATTTGAGGTCTGAAGGGGGCACTGTGGGCTGATTTGAGGTCTGAAGGGGGCACTGTGGGCTGATTTGAGGTCTGAAGGGGGCACTGTGGGCTGATCTGAGGTCTGAAGGGGACACTGTGGGCTGATCTGAGGTCTGAAGGGGGCACTGGGGCCGATCTGAGGTCTGAAGGGGGCACTGGGGCTGATCTGAGGTCCGAGGATTAGTGTATCTTTTAATAATATATGTAACAAACGGTGATACCATGATAACCGTAATACCGCGGTATTTACTGAGACGGTTATCATACCGTGAAAATTTCATACCGTTGCAACCCTATTCTGCAGTTTACAGAAGCACCCCATATGTGGTCGTAAACAGCTGTATAGGCACATGACAGAGCTCAGAAGGCAAGTTATGCTGTATATTTTTTGGAGGGCAAATTTTGCTGTCTTAGTCTTAGGGTGCTATGTTGCATTTAAAGAGACCCTGAGGTACCTCACAGTGAAAACCCCCAAAAAGTGACCACATTTTGTAAATTACATTAAAGGGCGTAGTGAGCACTTGGCCCAACAGGCTATTCATAGAATTTATAATACTTGGCTGTGAAAATGAAAAAGTACATTTCTTTTTTTCTGTTTACAAGAAAATGGTGACAAACTGTAGTTTTTATTGGCACCATTCTGGGGTACATTTGGCTTTCTGATCACTTTTTATCTCATTTTTTTGGAGTTGAGGTCACAAAAGAAATAAGAACATTTTTAGAAAAAAAATCATGTTTTTGTGTTATGTTTCTTAGAGCCATATTTGTTAAATTTTTCTGGCTATGGTTTTGAGTGAAGGCTTGTTTTTTGCAAGATGAGGTGATGTTTTTATTGCTACCATTTTGGGGTACATACGACTTTTTGATTGATATTATGGTTTTTGGGAGGTGAGGTGACTAAAAAAAAGCTGTTTGGGCGTTATTTTGGGTTTTTGTTTACACCTTCCAATTGATGGGGTAGATCATATGATATATTTGTAGAGCCGATGGTTACAGGCATGGCGATACCAAATATGTCTTTTTTTTAATACTATTTTACACAATAAGAGCATTTTTAGAAAAAAAATCATGTTTTTGTGTTGCCATCTTAGAGCCATATTATAGCAGGGGCGTAGCAATAGGGGAAGCAGCTGCTTTGGGGCCCAGACCCACAAGGGGGCCCCTCAAGAGTGAGAGATTTTATTGTCAGGGCCCCCTCAACAGTATTATACAATGACATTATATACAGTGACACTATAGGAAACGGATAGAGCGGCTGTCAGGCCTTCTCTGGGAGAGCTCAATCTTGACTAGCCACAAGAGTGAGGGTTGCATGTGAGTTGGGGGTTGCGAAGAGTTTCTGGGGGGGCCCTGTTCAAAAATTTGCTGTGGGGCCCAGTTAGTTGTAGTTACGCCACTGGGCTATAGTCTTGTGTGAGAGCAAAGTGAGGTGCTGTTTTTATTGCTACCATTTTGGGGTACGTACGACTTTTTGATCGAATGACGTTTTTTGGGAGGTGAGGTGACTAAAAAAGCTGTTTTGACTGAATGTTTTTTTTTTTTCTTTTACAGCGTTCAACCAATGGGGTAGATCATGTAAGATATTTATCGAGCCTGTCGGTACGGACGCTGCAAACCAAATTTCCCTTTTTTTTTTGTATTTTAAACTATATATATATATATATATATATATACACACACACACACACACACACACACACACACACACGTGTGTCCCATAAGTTCATACAAGAACGCTGGGGGACATTTAACAATTTTATTTTTTTACTATGGATTTTTCCTGTAACTGGGGCTGACATAATTGCCCCAGTTACAGAGGGAATACAGCCCCCAGAGAGGCTGTACCACAGTATACATTGCTGTACAGCCTCACTGCAAGGCTGATCGTGGTCTGTGGAAGACCTGACAGCTGCTGCAGGCCTGGCTGTCACCGGGCCGGGATACGTTGCTGAACATCGTTTCCTGACCTGCATATATAGCTCTCGTTCAGTGCTGTATATACAGCGATCCAAAAGGCAGGGACACCCAGGAACAGCACCTGCCTTCTCTCTAGGGTGTCCTGCTGTCACTGACTGATCTGTGAATGGATGTTCCAGAATGTCCACTACCGCCCAGGACGTTTATAGTCGATGCGCAGCCGGGAAGTGTTTAATAAAGCATTGTTTTCACTTTGCCCAGCATAGAAGTCAGGTAAAGAGGGTGAGGCAGAGCATTTTTTATTTAAAAAATTCCTGCACTCAAAGAAAAAAAAAGTTTAAATTTGTCAGAAATCTTACTGGAGGCTCTAAATAAGTTTTGCTACGAGGCCGAGTGATATCCATGTACCCCCTGCCAGTAAAGACCTTGTAGGGATAAAAGCACAAAATATATATAAGTGTTCTTTCTATGCCTGCTTGCTTACGACAAGAAGATGGATGCACCCTGAGATTCCAACTATTCAGGAATGGATATCTGTTATGAATATAAATAGATCTATGGAGAAGTGATAGTATAACGGACAAAATAAAACACAGAAACAAGGTATTATGGAACACCTGGGAGAACTTTATAATCTCTAAATATAAAAAGGTTTTGGTGTAAAAAGGGAATAAAAGGGAAAAGGGTTATTTATTATGTTTGAAGAGGAAAAGGAGATGATAGTAAAAAACAGAAAGTAGTTTATTTTTTTAAATTCCTTAACTGTCTAGAGAGAATGGGTTGGGGGGGGGGGTATGGGTAGGGATTATTCCTTGGGGTTAGGAACAAAGAGAAACAGAAATTCATTTATTGTATATATATCTAATTTATAATAAAATTGATTCATGAAATAAACAGATAAATAATGACTCTCCTTGACTAGTAAGCTCTTCACTAATGTAAATGCTTATTGGTCAGTGTAGCAACCAATGAGTGCTGTTGGTTGGCTATTGTATTACTAGGTAAGGAGGTGGCCCCTTATGTTGCTGATCCAATGCCTGGCACAGTGTTAGTCTTAGCCCCAGCAGTGCTTATGGCAGATTGGTAGTTATAGAGCTGGGACATGGGTTCAATTAAATGCCACCCCCATTCCTGCTTGCTGCGAGGTGGTGTCCTAGGCAGTAACCTACCCTCACCTACTCCTCTCCCCAGCCCTGCCAGGTCTTTACCTCTATTATCATGGCCCATAAATCTGTGAATCTCATCATATTTTACCCCAGATGCTTAGAAGACCCTTGGCTGCTCCTTTATGGGCTATAGAAACCTTCCAGGGCCAGGGTCTTCCCATCCATAGAATACAAGAAGGCAATGGTCATGCAATTTACCCACATCAGAACTTTCCTGGCTGTTCTCAACTGTATATGGGTTATCCATAAGCCGAAAAAAAAAAAAGTTCTATAGAATAATGGCAGGACTCACTGTACATGGGGTGGAGAAACTAAAAAGCAGTTCAGACATAAAAACCACACCAAAGTAATAACATAGATGGCAAATTATACA
Organism: Rhinella marina; assembly: GCA_900303285.1. NCBI lineage: Eukaryota > Metazoa > Chordata > Amphibia > Anura > Bufonidae > Rhinella > Rhinella marina. Next base: position 379,613 of record ONZH01021946.1, on the reverse strand, counting down.
GAGTGTAATCAGTACTGCTAAAGGTGGTGCCAGAAAACAATCTGAAGAACTTGTATGTACCAGTGTTTGATTCTTTTATTTATTTCAGGAAAATAATCCCTAAGTTAAGCACAAAACTTTGTACCTATATACATATTTGCCTTTTTCCCTCCAAACATACTACAATCGTATCAACCAAAATTATTATTGTGCTTTTATAATCTGTTGTAGTTAAATTACATTACAGCATACTGTACAAAGATATGTTTGGTACTTAGCATCTAGTACATTAGCAGGGTGTCATAAAGAGTGTGTTTAAAGTTCTCTCTCACTATAGGTATATATATATATATTTTTTTTTTTTTTTTCCTAGAGTCACAAAGAATAGTTATTTGTATACAAATTGAATGAAATTGCACTCAAATATCTATACTGCAGTTGGTTCTAGTTGGTATTAATAGAACATAATGAAAACAACAATTCCCTTGCAGCACCAGTCTACAAAAAAGTGCATTTATACAAACTACAAAATTGTTAGTGCCCAACTTTAAAAAGAACCCGTCACGTGAAACATGGTCCCTAGGCTGTAGGATCCGGTCCTATTAGTGATTGACAGCCTTCCCTCTATGACTGTGTATACAGAGATACCTGTCAATCACTGACTGAAGACAAGGAGGAGGTCCTATCAGTGATTGACACTCTTCCCTCTATGACTGTGTATACAGATAGCTGTCAATCACTGATAGGACCGCCTCCTGGACTTCAAAGCCCAGAACGAGCAGGAATATAAAATACAAGTTTTACTGAATCTTTTCCCATAAAACTACATATCAATTTGCTCAGCTCCTCCTGCTCTATAACATGCTGCCTGCAGCTCAGACACCTTGTTCATTGTGACAGGTTCCCTTTTAAAAGGGTTGTCCACTTTTTTTTTTTTTTTTTAATTTATATAACCTATCCTCAAGATAGGTCATCAATATCAGATCAGCTGTTTGAAAAGATCGCAGGGCTTATATGAGCCTACCTTCTCTTAATTGTTTACCTGCTGGCTGTCGCAACTGCAATGGTGAGCAGATGTAATTACAACTACGCCATCCCATTCACTTCTATGGAACTGCTCTGTCCTATTCACTTGAACAGGAAGGAGCCGTCCTATTCAGGTGAATGACTCTGCAGTTGCAAACGATGAAAAGAAGCCAGTACTTGTATGAGCGCTGTCGTCTCTTCAAAAAGCTGATTGGCATGGGTGCCAGGAGTCAGCACCCCCCTTCCCCTGGCAATTGGATAGGCCATCAATATTATTAAAAAAAAAAAAAAAAGCGGACAACTTCTAAGAAGCTTAGCATAATCCAAAGCTGACATCATGTCAATTACAAATGTCAGAAGGGTGGTTTCACACACAGTTTTTTCTTTTTTTAAGCCGCTGCCGTTTTTGATGTACTTTTTTGAGCCAAAGCCACAAGTGGATGTGGCAAGAAGGAGAAGTTTGCTGCACCAACAACAATCTTCAAGAAGTATAAATCCTTTCTTTATAATTCCCTTTCCTTTTGACTCCACTTTGACTTTTGCTCTAAAGACTGCATTAAAAAGTGTCACAAAAAGGGCATTTTCCGTTAAAAAAAAACAAAAAAAAACCCATGTGTGAAACCATCAGCTGACAAATGGAAACCTACAAATGAGACTCCTGTGTTTTAAGACCCTCAGAGAATCCCCTGGTGCACATCCCTGAGCAACCTTTGTTAAAATCATCGGCTTGATCATTAAAAGGCACACATTCTCACTTTACAAACACTTCTTAAAAATAGTCTATTGTATTGCCCAGAAGTAAAAGGGTGGCTGTATAGCTGCCATGGTGGAAGGCAGGCCTTTAAACCTGGTGGATACTGAAGAATGTGGAAAAGAAGTAATAAGGCGTATTACATGCTATGAAGTATCACCTATCACAGCATCCTCAATACGGTATATCTTCTACTCTAGCATGCCATGCAGTGCTGACTTTATATTTGCAGTTTTTATTGGCTTTAATACTTATACTTGCGAATATTCAGTATTCTACTATGGATAACAGCATGATAACGACAAGAACCCTACAGGAAAAAGAGGTGGAAGGGGAACGCTACTCTACCCAAGGCTGAATTTCAGGCAGGCCTCAGTCCTTTAATTCTGCCTAACCTATGGCTTCAGCTTCTTTATTGGAGTTCTTAAAATGAATCCTCCTGGAAAAAATACTCTATGTTATGCCTACTGCATGAGTCAAACACCAAAGAGAGAAGTCATTCAGGAACCCCTTCGGGCCCTGCACTAGGCATAACACAGTATCAGTTTTCCCTGACAATTCCTTTAACTATAAGAGATGCTCTGAGAAATTGTATCAGACATGAAACTATTTACAGAGACAATATAATAAATGTAAGTTGTTTCATCCTGCAGATTATGGCTCTATGTGCGAGGTGTTTACTGATAGAAGAACACTGGGATGAGATCCCACCGGGACAGTGAAGCGACATCTGCCTCTAGGGTTTTATTTCTTATTAAGGATGGCAACACCTCTCACTCTGACTGTACATTGCAGATAGTAACAAATACATCCCTATAGAAATTAAGGGATAGTTATTCCCCAAGGTTGATCACTTGGGTCTCAGCAACTGAAGGAACATGTCACCAAGAGAAGAGTCAAATGAAGCATCAGCACAACGTGTACACAAGGTTGGAACATCTGATGAACAAGGTTAGAGAATCCAACACCATCCCATACACATCAGATGGTTGGCTTGTCCTGCTGAATTGGTGGATTTGGACATTATTCATCTAATGTGTATGGTCACCTACACTCAACATTAAATATAGGTTAAAAAGTGGTGTAAATTAAGACTGGGAATACATGGCGATCTTGGGAATGACACACATCGTCCGACAAAAGATCACTGTTCAACAGTAAAGCCACTGAATTGGATAGCAGTGCAACTGATAAGGTACCCTGACTGCGAGTCAAAAAAAATCGCCAAAAATCTGCATTTTTTTGGGATTCTGGAGTCACAACACCTTTCAAGTCACTGGCCAATGCCATTCAGTCCAATCTCTGCACTGGTACACAGCAATCTCTGGTCAAGGACGGGCATGCCGACCAGTATCAGCATGTGGTGCTAGCCCAAAAATCTCCAGAGGTTGAGCTCAGCTATATAGCTTTCCCAGTGTATGGATGATTTGTCCAGCAGCCAAAAAGATATGATTAACCTGAAAGTTGAATGTTAACCCTTTAGAATAAGAATATAAAAACATTTTTATGACATATCTGTCAGTTCAGTTCCTATAGGAATAGGTACAGAATTCGGCAGTGGTAGACCACTGTAGTAAAATACCATTTAGCACACAATAAAACGCTTTACAGTTGCTTTTCAGTTCTTTGCAGATTTTAATTTCCTCCTGAAATATTCTGGTGCTGCCTCAAACAGCCAGTCGGCATCCACAACACACAAGTCTCTCATATAGCACTTGGAAGTATGAAGAAGTTCATTGTAAATGACACACGCTGGCTTGCAGTGGAAAAGAACCGATGAGGGGTGTATAGACACGGGTTGGTGTGTCTCAACAGTGGTGTACGTTCCATCGGGCTGAAGCTCTGCTGCATTCATAAACAGACCATGAGCTAAGCACTGTCGGATATTGCGAGTATCTGTTCTCGAGGACTCTATTGGCATTGACATCTGTTATAGAAATATATATACAAATTGATATTAGATGGATGCTGTGTAACAAGGCAGATTACATATCATAAGACAAAGGCACTTTAAAGAAAAGCATTTCTAAGGCCATAAAGGGATAAACTAGTTTTGACTATACAGCTTCCAAAACTACCAGGGGAGATATAATGCAAACTGTGCATAGTATTCAGCTGAAAAGACATTAGGGCAGCATTAGTGATGTCAATTAGCTTTTCTCAGCCAATCAGCATTACCAGGGAATTACTTAATAATGCCGATTGGCTGAGAACAGGTGACGGAGAGGGCATTCTTCACAATGTTCCTTCCAGGCTTGATGCCAGGCACATTACAAAGTTATTTCCAACTCTGGTTCTGGAACTGGAATAAAGCAAGACCATAGAACTCCCTAATCTAAAGGGATTGTCTCATGACAAACCCTTATCCGCTATCACAGGACAGGAAATTATATCTGATCAGCAGAGGTTAAAAACTGGGGTCCCCAGCTGATCAGACACTTATCCCCTGTCCTGTGGATAGGGAATAACTGTTTATCATGGGACAACCCCTTTAACCATTTGGAAGTTCATAATACTTCTATCTTACAACAGAGGGCTTTAGTGAAGTTTTCTGGTATTTACATATTAATGACCTTTCCTCAGAACAGGCCATCAATATAAGATCAGTTAGGTCTCATTAATGGCACCCCCACTGATCAGCTCCAGTGAGTACTGCAGCCTCCTCGCAGCTTACGAAGCACAGGGCCATACATTTGATATCGGCTGTGCTTAGTACCGCAGTTCAGCACTAATCACTTAAATGATGCTGAGCTGCGCCTAGGCCAGGTGACTGATGAATGTGTCACATCGCCTAGGAAGAGGGTTAGAAGTGCCGCGGCCTCTTTGTACAGCCAACTCCTGGGACCCTGCAATCTGATATAGATGATCTATCCTGAGGACAGGCCATCACTATGTGAAACCCAGAAAGAGAAGTTGTAAAAAACATTAGAAAGAAAGGAGAACCATACCTTTATACATATGTCTCTGAGCTGAGCACGAACCTCTGAAACCAGCAACATATTTCTGCCGTTAATAAAATTCTCTCTGCACCACTCCTGCAACAAAATAAATCAATTTTAAATATATTCTCATTGTGTATATATTGCTCCCGTCCTGTGTGTACTGAGCAATAACTGTATTCCTGATATCAATGTTACCTGTATCCTGTATTTTCACAGGCTCTAGCACTGATTTTCTAATTTTTTTGAGCTTAGCTCCAGAATGGGCAATCACTATCTGCTATTATATTCTTCCACACTTCAAACCACTTACCCTTTCACCCAGGACCTTAAAGGGGATGTGCAGTGGGTAGATACTGATGACCTATCCCCATACTGGTGGGGATCAGCTGTTTGAAGAGGAGGCAGTGTTCGTGTGAGCAATGCTTCCTTTTCAACATTACACTGCACGTCATCTCCCCTGCAGCGGTGGAGCAGTGTAGGTACAAGCACTCGCACCGCCGAGATGAGTGTAATGTTGAAGAGGAAACAGCAGTCACACAAGCGCTGCCTCCTCTTTAAACAGATTGTCATCTGAAGTGTCAGAAACTGCCAATCTTATATAGATGACCTCTCCTAACGTGATCAGTCACACACTCCTCCAAGAGACCTGATGGTCTGTCAGTTTACCACCACCCTGTTTCAATCTGCCATCTGTCCGGATATTTTATATCATTCCTGCTTCAAAAAATTTTTATCTGTCATTGGTGGCAGCAGTGATCATCATTCAGTTTTACAATTGCCACAGAAAAATACATGTGGGTCAACCATGAATGATTCTCTGTGAGAAATATCTTTTAACGTAGTCCTCTTTGTAAAAATGTATTCAGACTAGAAAAGGAACACAAAACCTGTCTTATTGGGGGGAAAATCTGTCCCTATCTCACACAGAAAGGCTACATTCTTGTTGCTGCCGGAATAAGTGTATATCCTGGTTGAGGACATGCCGCAAATGTAAACCAGTAGAACTTGCCTTATTTTTACCCAGGTTTTTGAATGCTCGGTGGATGTTGAGTAAGGTGATATGATCGCCCTCACTAGAAATGAACTTCTTGCGTGAGGCTTGCACTTCATCTCGTTTGGCAGGTGGATTATGAAGAACACTGTCCACAGACAACAGTGCTACAATAGTCAGGATCTCCTCTGTACAGTGAAATTTTGGAGAAATGAGAATAGTCTGCATGAAAAAAAAAAAAAAAAAAAAAAAAGAGTAATGTTAATAATGGCCAGTGAAATTTCTCGTTGGTCCTCCAATACTTAAAGGGGTATTCCCATCTTTGACAATGGGGGCATATCGCTAGGATATGCCCCCATTGTCTTATAGGTGCGGGTCCCACCGCTGGGACCTGCACCTATATTGAGAACGAAGGGGGGGGGGGGGAGCTCTGAGCCTGGAGGACCCCGGGTTTCCCGGGGTCCGACCACCGCCAGGCGCAGCCCAACCGCGCTGCGCTAATAGAAACGAATGGGAGCGCACCGCGCATGCGCAGCCCGGCTCCCATTCATTTCTATTGAGCTGATGGAAATAGCCGAGCCAGTGCTCAGCTATTTTCGGCGGCAGTATAGAAATGAATGGGAGCCGGGCCACGCATGCGCGGTGCGCTCCCATTCGTTTCTATGAGTGCAGCGGGGGGGGGGCTGTGCCTGGCGGTGATACAAGATGGGATAACCCCTTTAAGAAAAATTAAAGACCAAGGAAATGACTAAATAGATTACATGCGGGTCAATTTCCTACTATATGAATGATTTTCCATGAGAAATATATTTTCATGTAAGCCTCTTTACAAACAAGTGACGTTGACTGGAAACAAAATCCTACTCAGGCTACTTTCACATCAGCGTGGTTACTGGATCCGTCATGGATCAGCAAAAACGCTTCTGTCATAATAATACAACCATCTGCATCTGTTCTGAACGGATCCGGTTGTATTATCTGAAACAGCCAAGACGGATCCATCTCTAAAACCATTGTAAGTCAATGGGGGACGGATCCGTTTTCTTGTGTGTCCGAGAAAACAGATCCGCCACCATTGAATTACATTGTGTGTCATGACGTCTTGCTCCGCACCACATCGTGGACAGAAAAATGCTGCTTGCAACGTTATTCTGTCCGCGATGGGGATGCAACCAAACGGAAAGCATTCTAGTGCATTCCGTTTTGTCCCCATTGACAATGAATGGGGACAAAACGGAAACATTCTCCCTCCTCTTGGGATCCTATGACGGATCTCAACAGCAGAAAGGGAAAGTGTAGATGTGAACGTAGCCCAACACATTTTGGTGATTCCGTATATTCAACTATAGTAACATTCTCTCTTTAGGAAGCAAATAGTTACCTTTGAAAACTTAGGCTCCAAAGGAAAAGCAGCCATTTTCTTCCCTAATGGCGTAAGAATGATCTGATCTTCCTTTCTTTCCACAGCACCAAGCAGATCCAACTGCTCAATGGCAGACTGTATGGAATCTGAAGAAATATGGGTTGCATTAGAAGTAAAATTCTTTAAGGCTAATGCATTTCAAATTGTATAGACCAATGGTTCTCAATCTGTGAGGAGGGCTTGGCTAGTGAGGAGCAGCTGAAGAGTTTGGAAATGGTTATATGAAGCACCTATCTTTCTCTGGCTGCACCAATCTATTGTTTAGAAACATAATTGACTCCTTTTGTGTTTTTTCATATGTTTTACTGGAGTCAGGAAACAACAATTATGACAAATTGAAGGAATTTTCTAAGCTTTCACCAAAAACAAGATGAGACTTCTCTATGTTTAGGCTGGTGAGGCTCCAGTAAAAAATGACTGAGAAGTGGTACAGACATCTGCCATAATTACTTCCTCAGATTCATACGGTATCCAAAAGAAAGAATATAAAACCAAGGACTCATACGCCTTTATGCTGTGCACGGAGGTTTCTTCATTCTGCTAATTGGTAGGTATTTTGGGAGTCGGAACCGTACCGTTTAAATTAATGTCCTATCTATCCTAATAAACCATCACTACAGGAATGCCATTTCAAAAATAGCAAGTTTTGAGTCAGAGTTGAAAACCAAAGAATGCTGCAAATTTAGTTTGACCTTTTCTAAAACCTGTTAGTACGTGCCCATACCTGGTGAGGGTTTTGATACAAAATCAAAGGTGAGGATGTTAGGGACTCTCAAGACAAGAAGCTGCAGCACCACACTGGCCAAATTACACCTGCATAAAACATTTTTAAAACACAAATGTCACTTGAAAATTAAAATTTAAAAATATATTTTTTTTTATATGTTTTAACATTGTCATATAACTTTAAAGGGAACCTGTGATCAACTTTATGTTGCCTATACTAATGGCAGAATAAAGTACAGACAGGTGAGTTGATTTCAGTGGTCTGTCATTTAACCCCTTCACCCCCAGCGCCGTACATGTACGGCGCTGGGGCGATGCGGGCACATGGCGCCCGCTCGCGGGTGCGGCGGGCGTCATGGCCGGCAAGTCTCTGCTGTTTCTAACAGCAGAGACTTGCCGCTACCTACTATATCGGCGGCGTCTTCCGGGTTGACTAGATGCCGTGATCACACGTGATCACGGCATCTAGTTGCAGCTAAACCCGGAAGCGTTCGCTTCCGGGTGGTGTACAGACACCCCGTGTGGCCAATCGGGGTGTCTGTACACCATATGAAAACTGTAATCCTCGCTGGTGAGGATTACAGTTTTCAAAGTGCAATTCTTATTCTGGCCACTAGATGGCAGGCCAGGATAAGAAATGAGCAATTCATGTCTTTCTGAGTCTATAAAACCCAGAATTGCTCATAAAGAAAAAAAAAAAAAGCCACAATATATAAGCCCATATTTGAGCTTTCTAATAGTAAAAAAAAATTAAAAAAAAAGTTAAAAAATATATAAAAAATAAAAAGATGTAAAAGTTCAAATCACCCCCTTTCCGTATAAGTAAAAAATAAATACCTAAATAACAATAAATATAGACATCATGGGTATCATCGTGACCGAAAACGCCCGTACTTTTAAAATATAAAAAAAAAAATTCCAATACAGCGAATTGTGTGGCGGAAAAAAGCGTCCAAATGGCGATTTGCCGTTTTTTGTCGCTTTTTTTTCTAAAAAAAATTAAATAAAAAGTGATCAAAAAGTCATACACACCCCAGAATGGTATCAATAAAAACTTCAGATCGTCCCGCAAAAAATGAGCCCCCATACAGCTCTGTACACATAAATACCAAAAAGTTATAGGGGTCAAGATTTGACAAGGAAAAAAAAAAAAAAAAAAAAGGGCAACTTTCTAATTATTTTATCACTATGAAAACGCAGGAAAAACTATACATATTAGGTATTGCCGGATTCGTACTGACCAGTAGAATGAAAGTAACGGATCAGTTTTAATGCACATCGAACGCTGTAAATAAGAAACCCGTAGAACTGTAGCGGAATAGCGTTTTCTTTGCAATTTCACCCGGTTTGGAATTTTTTTCCCGCTTCCCACTACACCGTATGCAATAATAAATGGTGGCGTTGGAAAGTACAACTTGTCCCGCAAAAAACAAGCCCTCATACAGCTATGTGAACAGAAAAGTAAAAGAGTTATGGCTGTTTGAAGGCAGGGAGCGCAAAACGAAAATGCAGAACCGAAAAAAGCTCCGGGGGTGAAGGGGTTAAAAGTAAGTGGTTGCCGAGAAACAATATCACAATCATTGCAGACTAGGCCTGGAAAAGAGTCAAATCTTCATGAGAAGAGTCATGGTTATTCATGAATTCCTGCCCTCCCTGCCCACCTGCTGATGACTGACAGTATTCTACTTAGTTTTCTCCCTTTCTCTCTAGGAGAGAACTGCCAATCATCAGCAGATGGGCGGGAGAGCAGGAGATTATGAATAACCATGACTCTTCTCAGGTAGATTTGACTCTTTTCAAGGCCTGAGCTGCAATGATTATGATGCTGGTTCTCGGCAACCGCTTACTTTTAGTTCATAGGTGAAACACTGCTGAAATCAACATTTCTGTCACTATTTTATGCTGCCATCAGTGAGGTCACCATCAAGTTGATGACAGGTTCCCTTTAAGTCGCTACATTATGCGTTACATGAAATCAGTACAATGGCAGCATAGCATCTTATTTTAATATCAGACAGCCTGGCTAAATCTTATACAGAATTATTAAAGGCTATTTTTTTAAATGGTTCTTTAGCAGGTCGGAGAGGATTTCTTTATGTTTAATCTACTTTTATTGCCTTATAGATAAATCAAACGTCAAAAAAATGGAGTCTTAAAAATGGCATAATGATAGCATGAAATACTGAAACATACAGTAAGAGAGAAATGACTTGTTATAAAAAGCCAGTTGCCGAGAGGATTTCTTGATAACTGATTTGATTAAGGCTATGTTCACATCACCGGTAACGTGATCCGGCATGTTGTTCCCGAAGAGAACAGCCTGCTGGAGTTTCCTGGATTCACCATTGCTGAATACTGCCCTTCACCACTGGACCCAATAGACTATAATTGGATCTGGCTTCTCTCTCGCATGCAATGCTTTTTACCTGGCATTCATGTCAAAACACGTCTGGATCCCATTATAGCGTATGTGGATCAGTGAACTCTGGAAGGCTGTTCTCTTCCAGAAGAGCCTGTCGTGTCAGGTTACTGGTGAAAATAGCCTAAGAGTAATTACTTGTGAAAAAAAATATATGGACACTTAAAACATACTTATTGACAAAAAAAATAAATAACGCACTCAGATAGAAATGTTGGAATGCTGCAAAACTTGTCATGCATTTATGTCAGATTATATGTGTGACCTGATTAGACACTGGGACTTGCCACAAGAGAGTGTAACAGTGCTTCCCCGAGCACTGAGAGGGGGCACATCAATGGACTGAGAGAAGGAGAATGGTCATTTCAATGACTTGCCCATATTTAGGCCATTCAATTTCTGACCAAGAAGTTAGGAAGCGTTAGATGCAGTGGTTATGTGAGGGCATGCGCACATGGCAAACAGGCTCCGGACCCACCAAACAAATCAACAGTAGAGAGGATTGTCTGATTTGCTGACAACCACAAGCAGCTCCCACAGTTTTGTTGTGCACAATCCATACACAGGTGGCACCTTCATTACACTCCCGTTTCTGCCCGGACCATTTATAGGCACTTAGGAGGAAATATGGTGTTATGGCACCCATTACATGTTCTGCCATTGACAGCCAACCACCTTCGTTTGCAGTGGTGTCATGAATGAGAAACCTGGACTGCTATGGACTGGAATGATATCATCTTTATCATCTAATCCAGGTTCTGTTTGGTATCAGACAGCAGTCAGGTTTGAGTATGGAGACATATTGCTTAGAGCTTCAATTGTGCAGTGACAAACTTCCCCAACTGCTGGTGTGATGATCTGAGAAGCCATCACATATAACAGTCGATCACTCCTAGTAGTGATACTAGGGACACTAACAGTTCAGTGTCATGTGCAGGACATCCTGAAGACACGTTTTGCCTTTCATGGCAGGGCTACCAACTGGCATTTTTCAGCAGAATAATGCTCGACCACACACAGCAAGGGTATGTCAGGAATGTCTCCGCCAGCCAGAAACGCTTCCTTGGCCTGCCCGGTTGCCAGATTTATTGCACGTCGAGCATTTATGGGACCAGTTGTGATGCCAGCTTCGGCAACCTACAATTATGCTCGATCTCCAGGCCCTGCTGCAAACATCTTGTGCCGCAGGATACCATACGGAGCTTGTGTGCCTCCATTTCCAACTGTATCTCATCTTATATCCAGTATTGAGGTGGCCAGCAGAGTACTGGAGCCTCCTTTCAGTTGTAAAGTTTTTTTCCCAATAAACTTTTCGCTCTAATATTGTAATCACTCACATATCTTCATTACATTCACACATAGAAATTTGATTCCAACAAATCCTTCTTGGCGCATTTTTTTGTCAATGAGTGTATATCAAGTAAAAGTGTAAATTGGTGGAAATACAACAACTCATGTTCCTAAACCCAGCATAAAAGTGGCAATTTTAGTCCAACTCAATGAGATGTGAAGAAACCGAAGACATGGGATTAATCATTGTCTGAATCACTTGGCCTTACAGTTTTAGGACATGTTAAAATTATAAAAATGTTGACTTTGTGTTATCACAATCACCTTAGATTAGAATTAGGGTGTAATGGTCCCTTTACATACAATGATCTCCTCCAGCTCCCCCAGAGTATGGGGAGGAGCTATCACTAATCCATCGCTCTTTCCCATACTGTCTCGTTGTTTCCCAGCGGCAGATCGTGTTTACACCGCACGATCTTCCAGCGGGAAACAAAGATGTTGCGTTTTGCTTGTTCATCAGGTAAGCGGCGGTGCATTTACACTGCCAGATCATCGATAACAAACGTTACTATGAGCGCTCGTTAGTGATTATCTGTTCAAGTCTCATCCCATTTAAAGGGCCCTTTAGGCATTGAAAACTTTACTACTTACCTCTGTATCTCTGGTATGGTCATTTTCTCAAGCTTCTCAAACTCATCCTCAGTGTAGAGTCTGTAGCATATGCCACTATCTTCTCTACCTGCTCTTCCAGTTCTTTGCCATGCCTGGGCTTTGGATACCCGTTGCACTGCCAGAACCTCAAGACCACTTTCTATGGGAACAAATGCAATGAACCGAATGTCAGAAAATTACCAGATAAGGAGCACTCAGCACCTACTCTACATGGGATGGGACAGAAGTTCCTGCATCAATAGTTTTTAGACAAAAAAGAAAGGAATGAATCTTTAAAGAGGCTCTGTCACCAGTTCAACCCTAATAAACCAGACATACTGGCTGGTAGGGCTCATCATGCTGATTAAAAAGATACCTTTCTTTTGTTTGTACGATAAACAGCTGCAGAGATATCAGCGTTTTTATTCATATGCAAATGAGAAATTGGAGCACTCAGGAGGTGGGGCTGAATCGTTTGAGCACTGCTGGTTACATCCCCTGTGCTCTGCACACTCCTCCTCCCCTTGATTGACAGGGCTAGACATGCTTCCTAGCTGGCTTACATTTAGACCACTTTCTAATGGCATAGAAAATTATGAATGAGACGGGCCCCTTCTCCGCCACGCCCAAATTTTAAGACCTGTCGTGAGTGGGGAAAAGTTGCTCCGAAATCTGCTCCAGAAATACCCCTAATATCAATGTATTTCTGTATAATAAATTAACCCTAAGTCCTCTAAACCAGTGTTTCTTAATCTCTCTGAGCCAAGTAACCCCACGGCAATGCTGTACCTTACTTAGTCTTAAAGGGAATCTGTCACCTTCTAGGCCCCTATAAAGTACTAAAACAGCCCCATAGCACGTTAGAATAAAAGCAATGTTACCTTTGGCGTTTTCGTTGGAGCTGTAGAAGTGTCAAAAACGTAGTTTAATTGATATGCAAATGAACCGTCGGAAGTGCCTGGAGGCGGCGTTTACTGCCTTGGAGCCCGGGCCCGAGGTGCAGGGCGGGCTTCATATATGCACCTCGCGCACTGACTTCGGCGATGCCGTGCCCAAAATGGGCATCGCAGTGCGCATTCCCCGGCCCGGCGAGAGACTGCGCAGGCGCGGGATCTCGCCGGCTGAGAAGGAGGACCCGAGTCAGGTGCAGGGTGGGCAGAGACAGTTGCTGGGGCGGGGAATATATTTAAAAAAGGACAGGAGCCCGGGCTCCAAGGCAGTAAACGCCGCCTCCGGGCACTTCCGACGGTTCATTTGCATATCAATTAAACTACGTTTTTGACACTTCTACAGCTCCAAAGAAAGCGCCAAAGGTAACATTGCTTTTATTCTAACATGTGCTATGGGGCTGTTTTAGTACTTTATAGGGGCCTAGGAGGTGACAGACTCCCTTTAAGCAAATCAGCATGCTACTTATAAACGCGAACACATACCGGGGTTATACTTCTTTGCTTTCACCATGCCAGTATCTACTACATATTTGATCCCTGTTATGGTGATGGAAGTCTCAGCAATATTGGTCGAAAGAATAACTTTGCGATGATCCTGAAAAATAAAAACATTATGCTTCTTCTGGTCTTCTGGTGTAAAATTCATTGAAAAGACTACTGTATGTGCTGACACAGTGTCTGATTACTTGATAATACTGTAACTCTTTATTCAAGCACTGGGGACACTGGTGTAAGACAGAATTCTCTGTGACACTTACCTTTGGGGCATTTTGGAATACACGGAGCTGTTGGGAATGTGGTAGAGAGGCATAAAGTGGCATTACAGTCATCTGGGGACAGCCATCTGGGAGGTGTTTTGCTATGTCTCTGCATGTCTTTGTCATTGCCTCAATTTCTTCCTGACCAGTCAGGAACACTAGAATGTCATGAGATGCTGGTGCCTCCTACAGAGTAAAAAAGGATTACAGTCAAAAGAGCAAAAAACTATTTCCAGAGAAAGAAAACCCTCTCGACAGAGCCAACATTTGGAGGTGACTCCCTCCTATTTCCAACACTGTGCAGCTGCCTTGGTGGCAAAAGATTATATTGCCATGTTACCATATGACAGAGTTACATAATGTGTCAGGGTAATATTGTGTGTATTTTATATAACCAATATGCCTTCATCACCGCCCCACTGAAGTTGTTACCCAGCTTTTCCACACTGCCGAATGCCAGATAAGCCTGTTTATGAATTGGTAAATCCCCAGTATTAATAGCTCTCAAGACTGGCACTATCACAATATGGTGATTTCATTCAATACAGTAAAAGAATGTAATTGAAATAAGTACATACAGTAGAACGCTTATACTATCCAAAGTACTGAACTGAATAAAATAATGTATTTAACCAATTTAAGGGGTTGTCTCTCTGAATGATATTTCTAATATGGATAAAGTTAATACAAGGCACTTACTAATATATTGTGATTGTCCATATTGCCTCCTTTGATGGCTTGATTCATTTTTCCATCACATTATACACTGCTCGTTTCCATGGTTACAGACCACCCTGGAATCCAGCAGCAGAGGTCGTGCTTACACACTATAGGAAAAAGAGCCGACCATTTTGGTGGCGGAGACCGTGTGAGTGTGCATAGGTTTGTGCTTTTACCTTTAGTGTACAAGCAGGTCCACCACTGATGGGTTGCAGGGTGGTCGTAACCATGGAAACGAGCAGTGTATAATGTGATGGAAAAATGAATCAAGCCAGCAAAGGAGGCAATATGGAGAAGAGAGACAACCCCTTAGATTGGTTAAATAAATTATTTTATTAAGTTCAGTACTTTGGATAGCATAAGCGCAGGGGCGGTCTTGGGCACCACGCATCCTATTCATTTGCGTGGGGCCCCCGACGTCTAAGGGGGCCCCCACGCTCCGCTGTTGTGCCCAAGACCGCCCGCCCTCCTAATCAAACATGGACTCCGCCGCAGTGCCGCCCGCTGGCTAAGTGCGCAGTGCGCACAGTTCTTTAATACTTACCTTGGCCCGGCCGTCCCGTCCCCATGACGTCGGACTCCTGCGCTTCCTCCTGGGCTGGCTGTGTGATCCCGCGAGATCCAGCGCTGGGTCACAGGTCTCGCGGGATCACACTGCAGGAGAAGAAGGCGCGCAGGAGAAGAAGACAGCGTCCGGACCGGAGCAGTTTGTAAGTACTTTTTGTGTATGTTTGTGGCAAGGGGGGGCACCTGGCTGGGGGGGGGGCTGATGTGAGGTCATGGGGGCAGAAATGGCTGACCTGAGGTCTGATGGGGGCAGAAATGGCTGACCTGAGGTCTGATGAGGGCAGAAATGGCTGACCTGAGGTCTGATGGGGGCAGAAATGGCTGACCTGAGGTCTGATGGGGCACATTAAGCTGACCTGAGGTCTGATGGGGCACATTAAGCTGACCTGAGGTCTGATGGGGGCACAAAACGCTGATCTGAGGTCTGATGGGGCACATTAAGCTGACCTGAAGTCTGATGGGGGCTCAAGACGCTGACCTGAGGTCTGATGGGGGCTCAAGACGCTGACCTGAGGTCTGATGGGGGCACAAGACGCTGACCTGAGGTCTGATGGGGGCTCAAGACGCTGACCTGAGGTCTGATGGGGGCACAAGACGCTGACCTGAGGTCTGATGGGGGCACAAGACGCTGATCTGAGGTCTGATGGGGGCACAAGACGCTGATCTGAGGTCTGATGGGGCACAAGACGCTGATCTGAGGTCTGATGGGGGCACAAGACGCTGATCTGAGGTCTGATGGGGGCACAAGACGCTGATCTGAGGTCTGATGGGGGCTCAAGACGCTGATCTGAGGTCTGATGGGGCTCAAGACGCTGACCTGAGGTCTAATGGGGGCACAAGACGCTGACCTGAGGTCTGATGGGGGCACAAGACGCTGATCTGAGGTCTGATGGGGGCACAAGACGCTGATCTGAGGTCTGATGGGGGCACAAGACGCTGATCTGAGGTCTGATGGGGGCACAAGACGCTGATCTGAGGTCTGATGGGGGCACAAGACGCTGATCTGAGGTCTGATGGGGGCTCAAGACGCTGATCTGAGGTCTGATGGGGGCACAAGACGCTGATCTGAGGTCTGATGGGGGCTCAAGACGCTGACCTGAGGTCTGATGGGGGCACAAGACGCTAAACTGAGGTCTGATGGGGGCACAAGACGCTGACCTGAGGTCTGATGGGGGCACAAGACGCTGATCTGAGGTCTGATGGGGGCTCAAGACGCTGACCTGAGGTCTGATGGGGGCACAAGACGCTGATCTGAGGTCTGATGGGGGCACAAGACGCTGATCTGAGGTCTGATGGGGCACAAGACGCTGACCTGAGGTCTGATGGGGGCACAAGACGCTGACCTGAGGTCTGATGGGGGCACAAGACGCTGATCTGAGGTCTGATGGGGGCACAAGACGCTGATCTGAGGTCTGATGGGGGCACAAGACGCTGATCTGAGGTCTGATGGGGGCTCAAGACGCTGACCTGAGGTCTGATGGGGGCACAAGACGCTGACCTGAGGTCTGATGGGGGCACAAGACGCTGACCTGAGGTCTGATGGGGGCACAAGACGCTGATCTGAGATCTGATGGGGGCACAAGACGCTGATCTGAGGTCTGATGGGGGCTCAAGACGCTGACCTGAAGTCTGATGGGGGCACAAGACGCTGATCTGAGGTCTGATGGGGGCTCAAGACGCTGACCTGAGGTCTGATGGGGGCACAAGACGCTGACCTGAGGTCTGATGGGGGCACAAGACGCTGATCTGAGGTCTGATGGGGCCACGAGACGCTGATCCCTGTACTGTGACATCACTGTGTTTATTTTCTCTGTACGGTGACATCACTGTGTTTATTATCCCTGTACAGTGACATCGCTGTGTGTATTATCCCAGTGCAGGAAGAGGTAAGTGGTCTGTGTTTGTGTGTTTGTTTTCTATTTTTCAGGGTCGTGAATGCAGAGGACTACGTCGGATTCGGTGGACTACGTCGGACCAGCTTTTTTTTTTTTTTTTTTTAATAAAATGGTCAAACAGGGGTCTGGGGGAGTGTTTATTTCAATAAAATGTTTTATACTTGTGTGTGTGTATTTTTTTTTCCAATACTACAGTTTTAGTAATTACGGCTATCTACAGACGGCCCTGATTACTAATACTGGGCTTAGTGCTTGCCGGTATGGCAGGCCAGCACTAACCCCAACATCTATTACCTCGGCACCCACCGCCACCAGGGGTGCCGGGAAGAGCCGGGTACCCGCAGGACCGGACCTTCTAAATTGAGGGTCTGGCTCTGGGGCGGCTGCAGGCTGGTACCATTAGGCTGGGAAGGGCCAATAACCGTGTCCCTTCCCACCCTGGTAGTGCCAGGCTGCCGCTGCTGGTTGTATCTGGCTGGTGAAGGAAAAAAGGGGGGGACCCCACGCCATTTTTTTTTTATTATTTAATTATTTTTGTTAAAAAATGGCGTGGGGTTCCCCCCTTTTTTCCTTCTCCAGCCAGATACAACCAGCAGCGGCAGCCTGGCACTACCAGGGTGGGAAGGGACACGGTTATTGGCCCTTCCCAGCCTAATGGTACCAGCCTGCAGCCGCCCCAGAGCCAGACCCTCAATTTAGAAGGTCCGGTCCTGCGGGTACCCGGCTCTTCCCGGCACCCCTGGTGGCGGTGGGTGCCGAGGTAATAGATGTTGGGGTTAGTGCTGGCCTGCCATACCGGCAAGCACTAAGCCCAGTATTAGTAATCAGGGCCGTCTGTAGATAGCCGTAATTACTAAAACTGTAGTATTGGGAAAAAAAATACACACACACAAGTATAAAACATTTTATTGAAATAAACACTCCCCCAGACCCCTGTTTGACCATTTTATTAAAAAAAAAAAAAAAAAAGCTGGTCCGACGTAGTCCACCGAATCCGACGTAGTCCTCTGCATTCACGACCCTGAAAAATAGAAAACAAACACACAAACACAGACCACTTACCTCTTCCTGCACTGGGATAATACACACAGCGATGTCACTGTACAGGGATAATAAACACAGTGATGTCACCGTACAGAGAAAATAAACACAGTGATGTCACAGTACAGAGATAATAAACACAGTGATGTCACAGTACAGAGATAATAAACACAGTGATGTCACAGTACAGAGATAATAAACACAGTGATGTCACTGTACAGAGATAATAAACACAGTGATGTCACTGTACAGAGATAATAAACACAGTGATGTCACTGTACAGAGATAATAAACACAATGATGTCACTGTACAGGGATAATAAACACAGTGATGTCACCGTACAGGGATAATAATCCTCAGATCAACACATTGTGCCCCCATCAGACCTCAGATCAGCGTCTTGTACCCCATCAGACCTCAGATCAGCGTCTTGTGCCCCCATCAGACCTCAGATCAACACAATGTGCCCCCATCAGACCTCAGATCAACACAATGTGCCCCCATGTGCCCCCATCAGACCTCAGATCAACACAATGTGCCCCCCTCAGACCTCAGGTCAACGTCTTGTGCCCCCCTCAGACCAGGGTTGTGCCCCCCTCAGACCAGCGTCTTGTGGCTCCCCTCAGACCTCAGATCAGCCCACCCAGCCACTTAAAAAAAAGCATACTTACCTGTTCTGGCTGCCGCTGTCCTCAGGCTCCCCGCTCCACTGCCTTGCCTGCCTGCGCACACTATGACCAGACGTCAGGTCATAGTGCGCGCCGGCAGGGAAGACAGTGATAAAGAAGGACAGAGAAAAATAAAACAGGAGACACAGAGGCAAACAGAAGAATCATATATGACAAGTGTGTGTGTGAATAACAGATAGGAGAGTGATATATGATAAGTGTGGAAAAAACACATTCTTTCATTGTTTAACAGTGAGTTAATTGTTAATCGTTTGACAGTATTTTATTGTTAAAAAAGTCTTTGATGTGTGTGTGGGGGGGGTGTCATTGGGGAGGGGGCGTGTCATCAGAGGGCGTGTCATCAGGGGCGTGACGCGTCATTGGGGGGGGGGGGGGGGCCCCGGGTATAACTTCGCTTAGGGCCCCAGAAATGCCAAGACCGCCCCTGCATAAGCGTTCTATGTACTTATTTCAAAGTACTGAACTGAATAAAATAATTTATTTAAATTTAAACAAGCAGTATATAATGCGATGGAAAAATGAATCAAGCCATCCGTGTTGCACAGATCTTTAGGAAAAGATGCTTTGAAAATTGGATGGCACACAGACAGCAAAAAAACTAACACACGGATTCAACACAGATCCTTCACAGACAGCTTCATGGATACATCACTGACCACCTTCTCACGGATTTGAGCATGGACACGGATGTGTGAATGAGGCTTAACATATACATCAAACGGAGGCAGAAAACGTGATGTGAACCTACCATTAATACACATGAATGGCCAGATACCAGCCAGCTTTTCTCCGATATGTATAGTAGCTTTAAAGTGTCACTGAACATTCAAAACATTTTTGATATGTCACAGCTAAAGGTTTTAATCAGTGGGTGAGTGCTGAGATGCTCACTGATCACCAGAACGTCTCCTCACTGCAGGTCTATGGGTCTGCCTCCATTCCACTTCTGCTGCGGGGAAGGAGACCACGCTAAGAGCTTCTCTTTCCTCTTCTAGCGATCAGTGGGGGTTTCAGCACTCAGACCACCACTGATAAAATCCTTTGATATGTCACTACATCAACAAAAGTTTTTTGAATGCTCAGTGACCCTTTAAGTAAAACTGCATCAGAAAGCCTTTTTTCTACTCAAGAAGTAGTCGAATATTTCCCATGGAGCATTTGCCCATTACCTGATGGATTTGAAAAACTGTAACCAGTGCAGCTTGAAGATAATCACTTTGAGGTTGCTTGGTATAGAAAACCTGGATAGGATGCTGTCGACCTTCCAAGTAAAGAACTGGGGCTCCATTGAAATATTGAGAAAAGAGATCCACATCCATTGTGGCTGACATGATAATGACCTGTCAGGAGAGAAGGGAAGTTCATAGGGTTTGGAGATGTTACACATATTACCACAGCATGCTGTAGAAAAAAAAAAATTACAGCATTAATGTACTATAGTCTGAATACCTCTTTTTTAGAAACTATTTTGGGGTACATATGTTGTATTAAATAACATTTATTTTATTTTTAGGGGAAAGATAAAAAACAGAAATTAACGATTTAACATTATTTTGTGGAATTTATTCACAGCATCCACTGCATGGTATAAATAACATGATAACTTTATTGGTCAGTACAAATATTTATAATAACTTTATTTTCTTTCCTCAGGCTGTCAGCTCCACAACAGCTACCCCTCCACCCTCCCCCCCAGAATAAGGAGGGGAGGGCTGTTTTAGATGCTCATATCACAGGATTGGTAGCAGCTAGAAGTATGGGCCTGGTCTTGTTTGAAAGCTGATATTCCAAGCATTCACATCATTATATCCACTACATCGGAAGATATAGATGTTAGAAATTGGGTTGGAAGCAAATGCAGCTGAAAGTGAAAGTAAAAATAAAAGCTGGCTTCACTGTTTTCACTCCCTTTTTTCAAACAGCTATATCTCCCGATGTAGTGGAGAAAATGCTGTGATTCTGGTTTTGTTTGAAGCTTGAAATGCCATATTTCTAGCTGCTACCAATCTTGTGATAGGAGCATCTAAAACAGCACTCCCCCCCTCACCCTTCTGCCCAAGCTCTGCTCATGCTGAACTGTTAAGTCCTTTTCTCAACGCACAAGCAGAGCTTGGGCAGAACTGTTAAGTGGTTAAAGCCGAATCCAGTAAAGCCACTATCTCTCCATTCCAGTGAGCACTGAGTAAAGCTAGCCAGACACATTTCACGATTGCATGTTACAGTTACTAGAGAGGGGTCGTTGATCCAGGGAGTTATTCTGATTGCCTGATAAGAGTCAGGAAGGAATTTTTCCCCATAAAGTGAGGACAATTGGTCTCTACCACACAGGGGTTTTTATTTGCCTTCCTCTGGATGAACTTGCAGGATAACAGGTTGAACTGGATGGACAGATGTTTTTTTCAGCTTAATAAACTATGTTACTGTGTATTCACATGCTAGGGAAAAATTATCACTGTGTGAATTAACATACGGTGTGGATTTTAAATCTGCAGCATGTAAATTCTTCAGCAAATTTTTCATGCAAATTTCACTCTTGGCAATGTACTGGGTGAAATCTGCAAGAAATATGAAGATTTTATGGCAAGATCCACAATGTATTTCTTCATCCTGTATGGACGTACCCCAAAATAAGATGGACTTACAACATGCTGACTGGCACTACACTTTCTGTACTTGTGGTGCCCACCTTGTCTCTTTGTAGTACAGAAGGCACAGGGATAGCCATCGTAAGTGGGTTAGACCCTGAAAATTATTCAACACCTATCCACAGGATATTTGATAAATATTGGTTCGCAAGAGGTCTGACCATTGGAACTTCTACAAACCCGAAAACCAAGGGTCTGCGAGTCTCCACTCTGAATGGAGTGGTAATGTGCATTTTGGAAATCTACAGAGAAAGTGACTAGTAATTTCCATTTTTAACGAGTATGTGTGAGATTACCTTTAATGGTAACTTTCCAAGCTCTTTTCTCTTTTTTTGCGCTGTTTTGACAACTCCGAACAGAACATCAGTGTGCACTGTCCTCTCATGAGCTTCATCCAGGATGACCACACTGTACCTGCGCAGAAGTGGATCTCCTATTGCCTCACGAAGCAGCATACCATCAGTGAGGAACTTTATTTTGGTCTCTTCTGATGTAACATCTTCAAAACGTACAGTGTAACCCACCTGCCAATACAAACACACAGTGCGGTAGAAGACATCCGATACCTTGGTCGTTCAGCAGAATAACAAGAAGGAATTACAGTAAAAAGGCACGACAGAAGTCTGTATACAGTCCCTGCTTTAACCACTTCTGGACCACCCATAGACTATAAACGTGCTGGAGGTCCATACTTAAAGGGCTATTTCCGGTTACCATAAATATAACTTATGTTTTAGACTAATTCATCATCAATAATTACCTAATATAATGTCAATTTCACATATTTACTGGGCAGTAGTTATAAAAGTAGTTTTCTTCCTCTGCTACCCACTGTGTTTCCTCATAAATTACCATGCAATCGACCTATAGTTCTTAGCCTCTCTTTGGTCGAGTATGCTCAGTGTGTAGAGTAGAGGAGGTGTGACTGGACTGTGATATCAGTAAACATAAACACTCAGGAACAAGCACAAACTCACAGCAGGAAAACTAGGGATTGTGGGGATTGTAGTTTTGTGAGGGAAGATCAGGAGCCATGATACTCTCAGTGTGTTGAAGGCTCACACAGGAGCTAGGCAAATGGATTGCAAGGTAAAATGAAGCTCTGGTTATATGTATAGGTATGGGTTCTGGTTGGGTCACAGCTTGCAGTCTTAATGCAGTTTTTCAAAAATTAAGTTACTTTACCAAAATACCACTTTAAAAGGGTTGTCCTGCCATATATATTGATGACCTATCCTCAGAATATCCAACACCTGGCACCCCTGCCGATCAGCCGTTTGAAGAGGAGGTAGTGCTCCATGTAAGTGCCGCTTCTTGTCATTACACGATCCATCATCTCCTCTGGAGAGGTGCCATGGTGTAATTACAAGTACTTACTGCATTCAAGTGAATGGAGCCAGTACTTGTGATTACACTGCACTTCTGAGATGAAGTGCAGTATAATGAACAGGAAGCGGTGCTCACATGGATCCTCGGCAATCAGATATTGATGACCTAGCATATTAAATTCAACAGATCCGCATGCAATCTACTAATGTGTGAAAGAGGCCTAACTTTTCAAGGATGCTTCTCAATGTCTTTGCAGACTTAGCAGCTGCAATCGTGCAGCTGTAGGAGAGATGGACCACTGTCAGTGGACAGAAGACAAAGACTTTTATTTTATCATTCCTGTCTTTCCCATGGCTGTTTACATAGCACTGAATGAGCGCTGTATGTACAGATCAGGAAGCAGCTGATCCTGCTCTGATCCTAATTATCATGTGATCGCCAGGGGCCGCGTATCTGCAGAACCAGACCAGCTCTACAATGTGGTTGAACATCCTTGTAAAATCTCTGGGGGCTGTATTCTTCATGTAACTGGGGCTAAAACGTCAGCAATTTAAAAAAAAAATGATGTTAAATGTCACTCAAAGGTCTTGTATGACCTTAATGGGGACACAAAGTGTAAAATAAAAAAATAATCACATAAAAATGCCACGGCAAGCCACGCTGCAGCTTTTGGCCCCAACCCTGCTGAACATAAATAATACATCCCATACATAAATGACCTTCATGGAAAGGGGACATAACTTAAATAACTATTTTAGTTGCCCAATGTATTACTGAAGAAAAGGCGCAAAAATTATTTACATAGCCCAATGGAATAAAAAAGTTACGGCTTTCACAGAAGCATGTACTAGAAAAACAGAAAAGCGTCAGGTCAGGAAGGGCGGAGGAATGGCCTGATATCAAGCCTACAATAAGACAGTAACCAGTCATATGTAATGTAAATGAAGGTACCTACCAGTTTACTGAGCTCTGTTTTTCTCTCTTCAGATACTCTTGTTGCCAGAGATATAGCAGCAACTCTGCGAGGCTGGGTCACGCCAATGATACCCTGGCGCCCTATGCTGGCTTCATACAGGTACTGTGGAATCTGAGTTGTCTTGCCAGAACCAGTTTCACCTGTCACATAGATAAAGATAAATTATGGAGATTATCCAGCAGAAATATGATCCATATGTGCAATAAGAAAACAATATAGCAATAGAATAAAACACAGGTGATGCACAAGTGCCTATTCTCACTGCAGGAGGCTGCCAACCTTCTCTCATGGGATCTACTCCCATCGTTGGCACAACACACACAGTTAATAGACCTACCATGAAATAGTCTTTTTGGCAAATAAAAAAAAAATATAGAAAAGGCATCAGAAGATTAAAAAAATAAATAAAATCATACTCGTCTCACAAATCTTGATACCCAACCAGGCGCATTGTAAATGGTACCCACACTGGCGCATTGAGTGCCAGAATACTGTAGAAGATGACCACACTGGAGCATGGGGTGCTAGCATACTATAGAGGGAGAACACATTGGAGTGTGGCGTGCCAGCATACTATAGTAGGTGACCACACTGAAGCATGGAGTGCCAGCATACTGTAGGTGACCACACTGAAGCATGGAGTGCCAGCATACTGTAGAAGGTGACCACACTGAAGCATGGAGTGCCAGCATACTGTAGAAGGTGACCACACTGAAGCATGGAGTGCCAGCATACTGTAGAAGGTGACCACACTGAAGCATGGAGTGCCAGCATACTGTAGAAGGTGACCACACTGAAGCATGGAGTGCCAGCATACTGTAGAAGGTGACCACACTGAAGCATGGAGTGCCAGCATACTGTAGAAGGTGACCACACTGAAGAATGGAGTGCCAGCATACTGTAGAAGGTGACCACACTAGAGTGTGGAGTGCCAGCATACTGTAGAAGGTGACCACACTAGAGTGTGGAGTGCCAGCATACTGTAGTAGGTGACCACACTGAAGCATGGAGTGCCAGCATACTGTAGAAGGTGACCACACTGAAGCATGGAGTGCCAGCATACTGTAGAAGGTGACCACACTGAAGCATGGAGTGCCAGCATACTGTAGAAGGTAACCACACTGAAGAATGGAGTGCCAGCATACTGTAGTAGGTGACCACACTAGAGTGTGGAGTGCCAGCATACTGTATAAGGAGACCACATTGGACCATGGAGTGCCAGCATACTGTAGAAGGTGACCACATTGAAGCATGGAGTGCCAGCATACTGTAGAAGATGACCACATTGAAGCATGGAGTGCCAGCATACTGTAGAAAATGACCACATTGAAGCATGGAGTGCCAGCATACTGTAGAAGGTGACCACACTGAAGCATGGAGTGCCAGCATACTGTAGAAGGTGACCACACTGAAGCATGGAGTGCCAGCATACTGTAGAAGGTGACCACACTGAAGCATGTAGTGCCAGCATACTGTAGAAGGTGACCACACTGAAGCGTGGAGTGCCAGCATACTGTAGAAGGTGACTACACTGAAGCATGGAGTGCCAGCATACTGTAGAAGGTGACCACACTAGAGTGTGGAGTGCCAGCATACTGTAGAAGGTGACCACACTGAAGCATGGAGTGCCAGCATACTGTAGAAGATGACCACACTGAAGCATGGAGTGCCAGCATACTGTAGAAGGTGATTACAACTGAAGCATGGAGTGCCAGCATACTGTAGAAGGTGACTACACTGAAGCATGGAGTGCGCAGCATACTGTAGAAGGTGCACCACACTGAAGCTGTGCCAGCATACTGAGGTGACCACACTGAAGCATGGAGTGCCAGCATACTGTAGTAGGTGACCACACTAGAGTGTGGAGTGCCAGCATACTGTAGTACGTGACCACACTGAAAGCATGGAGTGCCAGCATACTGTAGAAGGTGACTACACTGAAGCATGTAGTGCCAGCATACTGTAGAAGATGACCACACTGAAGCATGGAGTGCCAGCATACTGTAGAAGGTGACCACACTGAAGCATGGAGTGCCAGCATACTGTAGAGGTGATTACACTGAAGCATGGAGTTGCCAGCATACTGTAGAAGGTGACCACACTGAAGCATGGAGTGCCAGCATACTGTAGAAGGTGACTACACTGAAGCATGGAGTGCCAGCATACTGTAGAAGGTGACCACACTGAAGCATGGAGTGCCAGCTACTGTAGAAGATGACCACACTGAAGCATGGAGTGCCAGCATACTGTAGAAGGTGACTACACTGAAGCATGGAGTGCCAGCATACTGTAGAAGGTTGACCACACTGAAGCATGGAGTGGCCAGCATACTGGTAGAAGGTGACCACACTGAAGCATGGAGTGCCAGCATACTGTAGAAGGTGACCACACTGAAGCATGGAGTGCCAGCATACTGTAGTAGGTGACCACACTGAAGCATGGGAGTGCCAGCATACTGTAAAAGGTGACCACACTAGAGTGTGGAGTGCCAGCATACTGTATAAGGACACTACATTGGACCATGGAGTGCCAGCATACTGTAGTAGGTGACCACACTGAAGCATGGAGTGCCAGCATACTGTAAAAGGTGACCACACTAGAGTGTGGAGTGCCAGCATACTGTATAAGGACACTACATTGGACCATGGAGTGCCAGCATACTGTAGAAGATGACCACACTGAAGCATGGAGTGCCAGCATACTGTAGAAGATGACCACACTGAAGCATGGAAGTGCCAGCATACTGTAGAAGGTGACTACACTGAAGCATGGAGTGCCAGCATACTGTAGAAGGTGACCACACTGAAGCATGGAGTGCCAGCATACTGTAGTAGGTGACCACACTGAAGCATGGAGTGCCAGCATACTGTAGAAGATGACCACACTGAAGCATGGAGTGCCAGCATACTGTAGAAGGTGACCACATTGAAGTATGGAGTGCCAGCATACTGTAGAAGATGACCACATTGAAGCATGGAGTGCCAGCATACTGTAGAAGGTGAAGACCACAGTGTGGAGTGCCAGCATACTGTAGAAAATGACCACATTGAAGCATGGAGTGCCAGCATACTGTAGAAGGTGACCACACTGAAGCATGGAGTGCCAGCATACTGTAGAAGGTGACCACACTGAAGCATGGAGTGCCAGCATACTGTAGAAAGGTGACCACACTGAAGCATGGGAGTGCCAGCATACTGTAGAAGGTGACCAACACTGAAGCATGGAGTGCCAGCATACTGTAGAAGTGACCACACTGGAGTGCCAGCATATGGAGAGACAAAGCATACTGTAGAAGGTGACCACACTGAAGCATGGAGTGGCCAGCATACTGTAGAAGGTGACCACACTGAAGCATGGAGTGCCAGCATACTGTAGAAGGTGACCACACTGAAGCATGGCAGTGCCAGCATACTGTAGAAGGTGACCACACTGAAGCATGGAGTGCCAGCATACTGTAGAAAAGGACCACACTGAAGCATGGAGTGCCAGCATACTGTAGAAGGTGACCACACTGAAGCATGGAGTGCCAGCATACTGTAGAATGACCACACTAGAGTGTGCAGTGCCAGCATACTGGTAGAAGGTGACCACACTGAAGCATGTGGAGTGCCAGCAATACTGTAGAAGGTGACCACACTGAAGCATGGAGTGCCAGCATACTGTAGAAGGTGACCACTGGAGCATGAGAGACATACTGTAGAAGGTGACCACTGAAGCATGGAGTGCCAGCATACTGTAGAAGGTGACCACACTGAAGCATGGAGTGCCAGCATACTGTAGAAGGTGACCACACTGAAGCATGGAGTGCCAGCATACTGTAGAAGGTGACCACACTGGAGCATGGAGAGACAAAATACTGTAGAAGGTGACGACACAGGAGTATTGAGTACCAGCATATTGTAGAAGATGACTACAGTGGAGTGTGAAGTTTCAGTGTGGCCACCTCTATCTGTGGCGCTTGCTTCTAGGAAAGTCACAGGATTCCCAGTGTCCAGATACATTCCGAAGCATTAGGCCCCATTCACACGACCGTATGTATTCCGTGATCCGTATAAAAACGGAACGGAAGATATACGGAAAGTCTTCCGTAGTGTTCCGCAATTTTGCGGACCCATTGACTTTAATGGGGCTACGGATGTGATTTTGTGGCCAAGTATAGGACATGTTTTATTTTTTTTGCAGGGGAACTTCCGTGAGATACGGATGCGGAATGCACACGGTGTGCATTCCGCATTGTTTTTCTCCTATGGAAAAATGAATGGGTCCGGTGGCATTTTTGCGGATAAGATGCAGAAATGTACATACGGTCGTGTGAATGGGGCCTAACAGTCTTCAAGTGTGGGCATGCTATGCCATGCAGATGCCATCCGTTGGAGCGTAATAATGCAGCATTTCAGTAATCCATCTACTTGAGGACACCTATGTTCTGGGGTGATATAGGCAGGACACTGTGGTAAATGCACTCAGTATGGTCAGACAGGCAGGATGCTGTGGTATAAAGCATGCAGTATGGTCAGACAGGCAGGATGCTGTGGTATACAGCACACAGTATGGGCAGTCAGGACGCTGTGGTATATAGCACAAAGAATGGGCAGGCAGGCTAGACCCTATGGTATACAGAACACAGTACAGGCAGAACACTATGGTATAAAGCACATAGAGTGGGCAGGCAGGACGCTGTGGTATATAGCACTCAGTATAGGCAGTTAGAACATCATAGTATATAGAACATAGTATGGACGGTCAGGCAGGGTGCTGAGGTATACAGAGCCCAGTATAGGCAGGTATTACACTATTGTAAATAGCACATAATATGGGCAGGTAGGACGCTGTGGTGTACATTACACAATATATATGAAGGCAGAATACGGGATATAACACATAGAGTGGGCGGGCGGGAGACTGTGGTATATCGCACACAGTATGGGCAGGCAGACAATGTTATATAGCACATGGCATGGGCAGGCAGGCCGCTATAGTATTTAGCACATAGTATAGGAGGCCAGAAGGAAGGACAGGCAGACAGGACAGTATAGTATATAGGTACAGTACAGGCAGGCCAGTATATAGTTATAGTATTAGGCAGGAAAGTATAGTATATAGCTATAGTACAGGCAGGCAGGCAGGCCAGTATAATCTATAGCTGTAGCTTGGGCAGACAGGCCAGTAGAGAATATAGCTATAGTACAGGCAGGCAGGCCAGTATATAGTTATAGCTATAGTACAGGCAGACAGGACAGTATATAGTTATAGCTATAGTACAGGCAGACAGGACAGTATATAGTTATAGCTATAGTACAGGCAGACAGGACAGTATAGTATACAGCTATATAATACAGGCAGACAGGACAGTATAGTATACAGCTATATAGTACAGGCAGACAGGACAGTATAGTATACAGCTATATAGTACAGGCAGACAGGACAGTATAGTATACAGCTATATAGTACAGGCAGGACAGTATAGTATACAGCTATATAATACAGGCAGGACAGCATAGTATAGTATACAGCTATATAGTACAGGCAGGCAGGACAGTATAGTATATAGCTATATAGTACAGGCAGGCAGGCTTCTATAGTATATAGCTATATAGTACAGGCAGGCACGCTTCTATAGTATATAGCTATATAGTACAGGCAGGCACGCTTCTATAGTATATAGCTATATAGTACAGGCAGGCATGCTTCTATAGTATATAGCTATATAGTACAGGCAGGCACTACAGTATAGTATACAGCTATATAGTACAGGCAGGCAGGACAGTATAGTATATAGCTATATAGTACAGGCAGGCATGCAGGCCACATCTGTAAACAAGGCCCGGACCGCGGCGGCAGCAGCTGCGACCCACTCACCGATGATGACAGCGCTCTCCAGCTGCCGGAGCTGCCCTATCAGCTGTGCCCGGGCCTGGTAGATGGGCAGATTACGCCGCTGCTGCTCTATGGGCACCGGCTGCTTTCTGGGCCCGGGTTGCATGGCTCCTTTCCACTTGTGAATGGAATGAGGGGAGCCCGGCTTGAACTTCTTGGCCGGCGGGTGATAGGAGTCCTGAGACATAGTATCATATACGGGTACAGACGCTGCTCAATCGGTGCGACACCAGGCGTGCCCCCGGGAAGTGCAGCGGCCACCCGGGGAGATCATACCGAGCCTCCTCTCACCACCACACGTGCTTCCGCTGACTAGCCCTGCACTACCAGGAGAGGTCGCTAGAGGGCGCACAGCTCCACAGGCTATCATACTACAGTAGTTGGTGGGGCAGACAAATGTCATCCAGGAGCCCGCACAGTGCAGATGAGACTGTGAGCCTAAAGAATATGGAGTGGCCTGACATATATGCCAGGAAACTGCAGAAATATGCATGCCCATATGCTATGCATACACCAGAAGCTTTGGCATCTGTATGGAAAATATGTTGGCCCATCATGGACAGATATATATATAGATATTAACAGATCATTAGATGGTCCATTATATTGAATGCTGTATCGGTATTTTCAGCAGAATTTTACATGTCCTCCAGGTTTTCTCATGTGTTTTAGCGAAGTTCCTTTTTTTTTTTTCTTAAAGCCAGACACATGGCCACTCACTGGAATAAAGTCAGAGGCTCTCTTTGGGGTATGTGCACATGTCCAGGGGAGCACCCAGGAATTTTTTCTAGGGGGGTCCGAAAAGGAAAAAGGGTGTGGCGTCTTGTGGGTGGGGCTATTTTTCTCCACGCCCACATACATTAAAGACATAATAACAGAGTAAAGTTGCGGTGTGCGTAGCGTGCCGCGGCGAAAAATAGGCCCCGCCCATTATTAAAAGCCCCTCCCATATCTAATAGACCACTCCCAACAAACACTACAGCTGAAATGATATGGTTGAGGCCCAGTTCTATACATCATATGGAGAGGGGAGGACGTGTCCTGGCTCCACTGCCTGCTTCACATTATACAATATACAACAGCAGGCTACACACAGCCAGGAAGATCCTCCACTCTCCTCCCTCCCCAGATCCTGCTCCAGGCCTGAGCGTCCCCCCCCCCCCACCATCTGCCACCTGCCTGTGCCCTGCTGACCCCCTTTGGTCATCCTCACCCAGCTCTGAATCCTCCTTCTGTAAATGGCAGAGGGAGGAGCCGGAGCATCTCCTCTCCTACACAGCGCCCCATACCTGTTACATCCAGTGATGTCACCTTTGTTGTAGAAGTTCTCTTTCCTCATCTTCTCCATTTGGACCAGACCGCCATGAAGATTTTTCAGCCATCTCTCGTCTCTGCAGAAATACAAACAGACATTAGTTTCCCACATTTCCATCATCTTTACATCTTCTGAAAACCTCATCCTGCCACCCCCAATACTGTGCCCGCTGTGCTCCCCCAATACTATACTGCAGAAACCGTTCCCTGAAATTACTACTACCACACAGATAGTGCCCCCTTTATTAATTATTGGCACATAGTGCTCTAAAAAATAGCTGCGCCTAGACTAATGATATTATGCCAGGGTGCCCCCCAAAAGTAACAGTGCTCCCCAAAATCCCACCAATAGAAATAATTATCTGCTAGACCACACTTAGTAGTAATGATGTTCCCATAGTGCCCATACTAGACATCATGTTCCCCATAGCCCCCCAGTAGTAGTAAAGCTCACAATAATACCACAGCTTAGTGCCCACAGTTGAGCTAATATCCCAATAATGTATACCAGTATAAAATACCCCTATATAGTGCCCCAGTAAATGCCCTCATAGTGCTCCTCTCCCCCATAGTGTTCCCCATAATATGCCAGTAAAAAATGCCCCTTCTTACTGCCCCATCACATGCCCCTATAGTGCTCCTCTCCCCCATAATGTGCCAGTAAAAATTGCCCACTTAGTGCCAGATGCCATAGTGCCCCCTATAAAGTACCAGTATAAAATGCCCCTTTAGAGCCACCAGATGACCCCATAGTGCCTGCAAATGATGCCCCTATAGTGCTGCTCTCCCCTATAGTACCTCCCATAATGTGTCAGAAAAAAATTACCCCTTAGTGCCAGATGCCATAGTGCCCCCCCATAATGTGGCAGTAAAAAAGTGACTCTTTAGAGCCACCAGATGCCCCCAAATGAGGCCCCTATAGTGCCAATCTCCTCTATCGTGCCCCCTATAATGTGCCAGTAAACAAAATGCCCCTTTAGAGCCACCAGATGCCCCCATAGTGCCCCCAAATTATGCCAATATAGTGCCAAATGCCAGTAAGGAAATGGCACAGTACAGGGCAGGGAGGCACGGTACAGGACAGGGGGGCACGGTACAGGACAGGAGGCATGGTACAGGGCAGGAGGCATGGTACAGGGCAGGGCGGCACGGTACAGGGCAGGGCGGTACGGTACAGGGCAGGGCGGTACGGTACAGGGCAGGAAGCATGGTACAGGGCAGGGCGGTACGGTACAGGGCAGGGAGGCATGGTACTGGGCAGAAAGCATGGTACTGGGCAGGAGGCAAGGTACTGGGCAGAAAGCATGGTACAGGGCAGGGCGGCACGGTACAGTGCAGGGTTGTCACGATACCAGAATTTTGAGTTCGATACCGATACGATACCGCGCAAAAATAAAGAAGAACCTGAGGTCTGATGGGGGCACGAGACGCCGACCTGAGGTCTGATGGGGGCACGAGACGCCGATCCCTGTACTGTGACATCATTGTGTTTATTATCCCTGTACGGTGACATCACTGTGTTTATTATCTCTGTACGGTGACATCACTGTGTGTATTATCCCTGGACTTTGACATCATTGTGTTTATTATCTCTGTACTGTGACATCGCTGTGTGTATTATCCCTGTACTGTGACATCGCTGTGTGTATTATCCCAGTGCAGGAGGAGGTAAGTGGTCTGTGTTTGTTTTCTATTTTTCAGGGTCGTGAATGCAGAGGACTACGTCGGATTCGGTGGACTACGTCGGACCAGCTTTTTTTTTTTTTAATAAAATGGTCAAACAGGGGTCTGGGGGAGTGTTTATTTCAATAAAATGTTTTATACTTGTGTGTGTGTATTTTTTTTTTACAATACTACAGTTTTAGTAATTATGGCTATCTACAGACGGCCCTGATTACTAATACTGGGCTTAGTGCTTGCCGGTATGGCAGGCCAGCACTAACCCCAACATCTATTACCTCGGCACCCACCACCACCAGGGGTGCCGGGAAGAGCCGGGTACCCGCAGGACCGGACCTTCTAAATTGAGGGTCTGGCTCTGGGGCGGCTGCAGGCTGGTACCATTAGGCTGGGAAGGGCCAATAACCCTGTCCCTTCCCACCCTGGTAGTGCCAGGCTGCAGCTGCTGGTTGTATCTGGCTGGTGAAGGGAAAAAAGGGGGGGACCCCACGCCATTTTTTTTTTAAATAATGAAATTTTTGGTACCAGCCTGCAGCCGCCCCAGAGCCAGACCCTCAATTTAGAAGGTCCAGTCCTGTGGGTACCCGGCTCTTCCCGGCACCCCTGGTGGCGGTGGGTGCCGAGGTAATAGATGTTGGGGTTAGTGCTGGCCTGCCATACCGGCAAGCACTAAGCCCAGTATTAGTAATCAGGGCCGTCTGTAGATAGCCATAATTATTAAAACTGTAGTATTGTAAAAAAAAATACACACACAAGTATAAAACATTTTATTGAAATAAACACTCCCCCAGACCCCTGTTTGACCATTTTATTTAAAAAAAAAAAAAAAGCTGGTCCGACGTAGTCCTCTGCATTCACGACCCTGAAAAATAGAAAACAAACACACAAACACAGACCACTTACCTCTTCCTGCACTGGGATAATACACACAGCGATGTCACAGTACAGAGATAATAAACACAGCGATGTCACAGTACAGGGATAATACACACAGCGATGTCACAGTACAGGGATAATACACACAGCGATGTCACTGTACAGGGATAATACACACAGCGATGTCACTGTACAAGGATAATACACACAGCGATGTCACTGTACAGACATAATAAACACAGCGATGTCACTGTACAGACATAATAAACACAGCGATGTCACTGTACAGGGATAATAAACACAGCGATGTCACTGTATAGGGATAATAAACACAGTGATGTCACAGTACAGAGATAATAAACATGTCACGGACAGAAACACTGGGATAAGGTGCACCCTGACTTATCCCAAATCTGTCCCTGCCTACTTGCCTCACCCTAGGCTAAGAGTCCTAGGGGGACAACTGGACGACAATCCCTACACTGTATAAGTGAGGGATGGGGAACGGAAGGAACAAAGACAAACAAGTAACAAACAAACATAATACAAATAGTCAGCTAAGCAAGGTCAAACCGGGAGCGTACGTCAAGAGCCGAGGGATAAGCAGAATCAAGGTCGAGGTCACAAGCAAAAGGTCTGGATACACAGTAAGGTCACAAGTCAAAACACACAGCACTGCAAAGAAAGTAACTTCAATAACAGGCAACTTGTAAAGGCAGTTGCCATCTTAAATAGCCCACCCAGGATCATGTGATGTGGCCAGCATCACATGACCTGAGGCGGAGCATGCTTCCAAAACAATATGCAAAGTAGCCATGTGGCGTGATCAGCACCACATGGCTAGAAACCCAAAAGAAAATTAACTGCTGAAGTGCTGACTGACAAACCAGCACTTCAATTCCCTACTGCTCGTCTCTAGGGGAACGGAGAGATCAGGCGGCACTGCATGGAGGTAATGCGTCGCTGGCCTCCCGTTACAAAACACAGTGATGTCACAGTACAGAGATAATAAACACAGTGATGTCACTGTACAGGGATAATAAACACAGTGATGTCACAGTACAGGGATAATAAACACAGTGATGTCACCGTCCAGGGATAATAAACACAGTGATGTCACAGTACAGAGATTATAAACACAGTGATGTCACAGTACAGGGATAATAAACACAGTGATGTCACAGTACAGGGATAATAAACACAGTGATGTCACAGAACAGGAATAATAAACACAGTGATGTCACTGTACAGGGATAATAAACACAGTGATGTCACAGTACAGGGATAATAAATCTCAGATCAACACATTGTGCCCCCATCAGACCTCAGATCAGCGTCTTGCGCCCCCATCAGACCTCAGATCAACACAATGTGCCCCCATCAGAGCTCAGGTCAGCGTCTTGTGCCCCCATCAGACCTCAGATCAGCGTCTTGTGTCCCCATCAGACCTCAGATCAGCGTCTTGTGCCCCCATCAGACCTCAGATCAACACAATGTGCCCTCATCAAAGCTCAGGTCAGCGTCTTGTGCCCCCATCAGAGCTCAGGTCAGCGTCTTGTGCCCCCATCAGAGCTCAGGTCAGCGTCTTGTGCCCCCATCAGACCTCAGGTCAGCGTCTTGTGCCCCATCAGACCTCAGGTCAGCGTCTTGTGCCCCCATCAGACCTCAGGTCAGCGTCTTGTGCCCCCATCAGACCTCAGGTCAGCGTCTTGTGCCCCCATCAGACCTCAGGTCAGCGTCTTGTGCCCCCATCAGACCTCAGGTCAGCGTCTTGTGCCCCATCAGACCAGCGTCTTGTGCCCCCATCAGACCTCAGATTAACACAATGTGCCCCCATGTGCCCCCATCAGACCTCAGGTCAGCGTCTTGTGGCCCCCCTCAGATCAACACAATGTGCCCCCATCAGACCTCAGGTCAGCGTCTTGTGCCCCCCTCAGACCTCAGATCAGCCCACCCAGCCACTTTAAAAAATCATACTTACCTGTTCTGGCCGCCGCTGTCCTCAGGTTCCCCGCTCCACTCTCTTGCCTGCCGGCGCTCACTATGACCTGACGCTGCGTCAGGTCATAGCGTCAGGTCATAGTGCGCGCCAGAACAGGTAAGTATGATTTTTTTTTTAAGTGACTGGGACCTGGGTGGGCTGATCTGAGGGGGGCGCGGGGCCCCTGGCAGCGCGGCAGATATTAGAACATGGCAACCGCATCAAAGTGATGCGCACGCCATGTTCTAAGTATCGGACGGCAAGAAAACTCGGTATCGAGCTTCGGTACCACACTAGGTACCGAAACCGTACCGAGTTTTCGATATATCGTGCAACCCTAGTACAGGGCACGGTACAGGAGGCATGGTAAAAGACAAGGGCACAGTACAGGGCAGGGCGGCACGGTACAGGGCAGGGGGGGCACAATACAGGGCCGGGGCGACACGGTACAGAGCAGCACGGTACAGGGCAGGGGGGGCACAATACAGGGCAGGGAGGCACGATACAGGGCAGGGGGCACGGTACAGGGCAGGGAGGCACAATACAGGGCAGGGGGGGCACAATACAGGGCAGGGGGGGCACAATACAGGGCAGGGGGGGCACAATACAGGGCGGGGGGGCACAATACAGGGCAGGGGGCACAATACAAGGCAGGGGGGCACAATACAAGACAGGGGGGGCACAGACTCACCATTTTCTCTTGCTGCAGCAGGAGGTCGGCTGGCCGGATGGCTGTTCCGGTGGGAGCGAGGTCCGGCTGGATGGCTGTTCTGCCCGGTGGAAGGACTGGCCGGGCAGCCAGTCACATGGGGCTCTGGAGCGGGCTTGAAATGATTGGTGGAGAAGCAGCTTCCGCCCTCTGCTTCTCCACCAATCAGATACGACATTACAGCAGCGCAGAGGACCTCTCTCCCCTCTCCTCTTTAGCGCTGCTGCCGCCCGCAAGACAAACCAGGGCCGCGCCGCCTGTGGCGATTGCGGTGCGGCCCTGAGGTATTAAAAAAAAAAAAAAATTCTTTATGGTTCTAAGGGGGTCCAGACCCGCTGGACCCCCCCTGTAGGTGCGCCCCTGCACATGTCAGATTAAAATCCACAGCAGATTGTTATTGACTGGGGCAAATCTGCTCAAAATGATTAAAGTTGCTTATTTTCACTGCACATTTTTTCCGCCATGCACTTAGATATCTGTATGGAAATTTTCTGCAGCATGTGGACGAGGTTGTGAAACCCTGTTCACAGGGCAGATATGGCAGAAAATCTTCAGTATATGGGCTCATGCACGTGACCGTATGTATACGGTCTGCAAAAAACATGGATGATGTCCGTGTGCATTCCATATTTTGTGGAACGGAAAAGCAGGCCCCTAATAGCACAGTGCTATCCTTGTCCGTAATGCGGACAATAATAGGACATGTTCTGGTTTTTTTTTTGTGGAATAGATATATGGAAACGGAATGCACACTTCTGATTTTTCTTTGCGGACCCAATGAAATGAATGGCTCCGCACACGGTCTGCAAAAAAAAAAAAAAAAAAAAAAAGGAACGGATATGGAAAGAAAATACGTTTGTGTGCATGAGACCTATTACAGTACTAGAAAAGTGCATGGGATTTAAAGTGTAACTGTCATTCTTTTTTTATTTGTGTAATGTATAAGGGTAGTGATACTGACCATTTTTGTATTATACTTTAATTACTGAAATCGTACATTTCTACTAGAAAAATAGCTCTAAAGTGGCCCATTTTGAGCCTTAGCAAAGCTCCTTTGTCTTCTGCTTACATAACAGTGGAGACTTGCTAACACTGACTGTGACTGGTATGTTCTATAGCTGGGATTCACAACCGTTTTGCACCATGGACCAGTTTCATGACAAGACAATTTTCACCTGTACTGGGGGGGGGGGCTTGGGGTTGGGGAATTCCGCACATAACAAAACACAATAAAGTGCATATTATAAATTCAGAGGCCAACATTACCAATAATAACACTATATAAAAGCCAAATAATACCTCTCCACCGTGACCATACGCATTTAGATGACTTACAGGTGATGTCTCCTCTGATCGGAGTCATTCTCTTTCCTTTTTTTTTCTCCGTCTGGCCCAGATTACTATGATCACTTCTCCTTGAAATTTGTTTCTGCAGAACACACCTACTTGGTAATAACGCTTCCTTTTATGCCCCTACTTAGTAATTATCCTGATTTAGACCCTAGTCCCACTCCGTAGTATTTTCCATTTAGGCTTCAGTGCATATAATGACCCCCACCCTGGGTACTTTCTTTCATTATAATGCCCCCAGTAGAGCCATCTGTACATATACTGCCCCCAGTAGTTCCCTCTTTACATATAAAGCCCCACAGTAGTGGTCTCTTCACAATTAATGCCCAATGTATATGCAGCAGTAGTGCCTCTAGAAGTGTCCACAAAACATAAAAAAATACCTCAATCCCAATGGCCTCTTCTGACCTGCAGCTCTGGCTGCCTGCATCACAGCACTGGTGGATGCGAATGTCATCACATTCATATTGCATCATTCCACTGCCTCATTAACTACAGGCACAGTGGGCTTCAGCCTACGACGCTGAACGACGGCACAGGAGCCAATAGTTCCTGTCCCCACTGTTCAACTCCAGTGCCCCCTGTGGCCCAGTACTGGTCCGCGTGCAAGTGGTTGGGGATCACTGTTCTATTGTGAACCACAGGAGGTGTATTATACAGTTGTATTATGGATTTTATTTTTACATTTTGCCGTTATCTAATTATGCCCATATACACTAGGTAAATGGCAGCTAAACTGGACATCACTAGATTCTCCTCCACGATCGATGTCAAGGGAAAAAAGTATCAAACATGTTGGATTTCAACATGGTCAATCCATTGTCCCAGCAGGAAATAAGTGTATGACAGGGGGTCTGGGAATGGCTTGTCTCCCACTGCCCACTAAAAAACATGCACAATCATCCAAGCCTTTACGTTTATGAGTCAGTGGACACACTTGACCAACAGCTACCCTAAAGGGTTATCCCATGATTAATGTAAAAAATAAAAACCAAATATCATATAGACCATGACAATCTGTTTCTAACAAAGCCAGAACCAGCCCTGTACCTCACATGGATCCAGAGATCTCACCATTCACTGCTCCAATTGCTCTGCTGGATTTATTTCAAGCTGACAGTTTAGGGGACATGCACTTTCTGCCGCAGCTGGTGGAAGTTAAGGGCTCTTTCACACGAGCGTCACGGATTCAGTCCGGATGCGTTCGGGAAAAACCGCATGCAATCGCAGTCAGTTTTGACTGTGATTGTGTACGTTCGTTCAGTTTTTTCCGCGCGGGTGCGAAGCGTTTTGATGCGTTTTTCACGCGCGTGATAAAAAATTGAATGTTTACAAACAACATCTCTTAGCAACCATCAGTGAATTCACATTCACTTCAACGGGGCCAGGGCTGCATGAAAAACGCAGAATATAGAACATGCTGCGATTTTCACGCAACGGCGAACTGATGCATGAAAAACATCGCTCATGTGAAAAGACCCATTGAAATGAATGAGTCAGGATTCAGTGCGGGTGCAGTGCGTTCGCATCACGCATTGCACCCGTGCGGAAATCTCGTCCATGTGAAAGAAGCCTAAAGGATGAGACTGAGTATGTGCTTCCATCTCAGTGAGCAGGACAGAGAAATTAGAAAAAAGCAAACAGCAGGTGGCGCTATACAGGTAGATTTCAGTGACTATACTAAATGTTTAATTACATGCAGTTGCAAAAGTATCAGATCATGTGCTGGTTTGAAAAATGTTTAATATTTTTCATTCAACAACCACTCTATGAACACTCTTGTCAGAGTTTGTGTACTTTGTCCTTAAAATATTTTTTTGCATTTTTTTATTCAGACTTTTTGCGGATTTATTGCAGATCTCAAGGGTAAAATCTGCACCAAAAATCGTACAAACAATGGACATGCTGCAGATTTCAAAATCTGCATGGCAGGTCAATGTCCACACAGTGTAATGACACTGGTATAATGCCATACACTTTGCTGGTACTGTATTACACTGTGTTTTTTTCTGCACAATAATTAAGGCAGAAAAATAATCCTCACAGTGTGCAGGATGGAAAATAAAATGATAACCTATCCCCAGGGTGGGTGGGGTTCCGACCAGTGGACAGCGATACAGATGCTTGTGCTGCGGGGCAGGGGAGGGAGACGCGTCTTCCTTCCCCATTCATCTGATAGGCTGCAGGCCTAGTGCCTGCAGCCTATCAGAGGCCAGCGCAGGCGGCGCGATGACGTCATTGCACCGCCTGAGCCTTACAGCGCGGGACACAGGCCGGAAGTGGCCTGCATCGTATCGCTGATGGAGGTAAGCGTATTTTTCGCCCTATAAGACGCACCGGCCCATAAGACGCACCTAGGTTTTAGTGTAGGAAAATAAGAAAAAAATATTTTTCATCAGATCCTTTTATCAGACTGCCCATAAATTTAAGGACATCACATCAGACCCCCATATCAGCCCCCTGTGCCCCCATACCATCTCACTGTGCTCCCACCAGACCTCAGATCAGCAGAATGTGCCCCCATCAGACCTCAGATCAGCAGAATGTGCCCCCATCAGACCTCAGATCAGCAGAATGTGCCCCCATCAGACCCCAGATCAGCAGAATGTGCCCCCATCATACCTCAAATCAGCAGAATGTGCCCCCATCAGACCTCAGATCAGCAGAATGTGCCCCCATCATACCTCAAATCAGCAGAATGTGCCCCCATCAGACCTCAGAGCAACAGTATGTGCCCCCAGTATGTGCTGCAGCGTCAGGTCATAGTGCGTGCCGGCAGGGAAGAGAGAGGAGCGCGGAGCGTGGGACCGGACGGCAGCGGCAGCGCAGAACAGGTAAGTATGGTCTTTAAGTGGCTGGGTGGGCTGATCTGAGGTCTGATGGGGGTCCCTACGTACAAGTGAGCGCTTCCTTATGGAAGCGCTCACTTGTATTCGCCCTATAAGACGCACCGCATTTTCCCCCCTACTTTTGGGGGAAAAAAAAGTGCGTCTTATAGGGCGAAAAATACGGTATATGTGTTTATTTTTTTTGTATGATGCAATTACAGACCGGAGCTCTTCTTAATGGCACATGAGGGCACTGGGGGCATTTTTTTTACTGGCACATGGAGGCACTGGGGGCATTTTTTTTACTGGCACATGGGGCACTAAGGGCATTTCTTATTGGCACATGGGGCATTTTTTTACTGGCGCATGGGGGCACTCGGGGCATTTTTTTACTGGCGCATGGGGGCATTTTTACTGGCACATGGGGACTTCTTACTGGAATATGGGGACATTTCTTACTGGCACATGATTTGGGGGGGCATCTATGGAGATGGGACACTTTTTACTGGCACATTATTGGGGGGAAATTTTGGGGGCTCTTCTTACTGGCACATTATTGGGGGGCACTATGGGGGCTCTTCTTACTGGCACATTATTGGGTGGCACTATGGGGGCATCTACTGAGGCCACAAAGAAGGGGTATTTTATATGGGGGTCTCTGTATAGGGGCATTTTATACTGGGACACATTATGGCGGGTACTATGGGGGCATCTATGGGGGGCAGTAAGAAGGGGTATTTTATATTTGCAAATTATGGGGGACACTGAGGGCATCTACAGGGGCATTTTATACTGGTACATTATGGGGGCACTATGGAGACATTAGCTCAACTGGATGCATTAAAAGGGGTTTTTTGTTTTGCACTGGCACACATAAAGGGGCATTTTTGTACTGTCATGTTATAATGAGAATTATTACTACTGGGGTTCTCTGGGGAACATGATTACTAGTATGGGCACTATGGAAGCATTATTACTTCTGGGGCACAGTGGGGACATTAGTACTGTTGGGGGCACTATTACTAACAAGTGCACTCTGGCAGAGAATTATTAGTTGGGACTTTGGGGGGCACTATTACTGTGGGGGGCACTCGGGCACAGTATCAGCATAGCACAGTTATTTCTGGGGGACATTATGTTTACACTATTACTGTCAGGGACACTATTTGCTGGGCGCAGTTATTTTAGGACACTGTGTGCCAATAATTATTGAAGGGCACTATCTGTGTGGTACTAGTGGCACAGTACTGGGGGTGGTAGGATGATTTGTCCAGATGACGGGAGGATGATGGAAAAGTAGTAAACGAAGATTTTTTTCTGTCAAACTGCAGAGATGAGAAATGGCTGAAAAATGGCGTCTGGTCTGAAAGGAGAAGATGAGGAAAGAGAAGATCTACATCAGAGGAGACGTCACTGGATGTAAGAGGTATGAAGTGCTGTATTATACTGGATGTAAGAGGTATGGGGCGCTGTATTATACTTGATGTAAGAAGTATGGGGCGCTGTATTATACTGGATGTACGAGGTATGGGGCGCTGTATTATACTGGATGTAAGAGGTATGGGGTGCTGTATTATACTGGATGTAAGAGGTATGGGGCGCTGTATTATACTGAATGTAAGAGGTATGAGGGGCTGTATTATACTGGATGTAAGAGGTATGGGGCTCTGTATTATACTGGATGTAAGAGGTATGGGGCTCTGTATTATACTGGATGTAAGAGGTATGGGGCGCTGTATCTTATCCTGGATGTAAGAGGTATGGGGCGCTGTATCTTATCCTGGATGTAAGAGGTATGAGGCGCTGTATTATACTGGATGTAAGAGGTATGGGGCGCTGTATTATACTGGATGTAAGAGGTATGGGGGCTGTATTATACTGGATGTAAGAGGTATGGGGCGCTGTATTATACTGGATGTAAGAGGTATGGGGCGCTGTATTATACTGGATGTACGAGGTATGGGGCGCTGTATTATACTGGATGTAAGAGGTATGAGGCGCTGTATTATACTTGATGTAAGAGGTATGGGGCGATGTATTATACTGGATGTAAGAGGTATGGGGCGCTGTATTATACTGGATGTAAGAGGTATGAGGCGCTGTATTATACTGGATGTAAGAGGTATGGGGCGCTGTATTATACTGGATGTAAGAGGTATGAGGCGCTGTATTATACTTGATGTAAGAGGTATGGGGCGATGTATTATACTGGATGTAAGAGGTATGGGTGCTGTATTATACTGGATGTAAGAGGTATGGGGCGCTGTATTATACTTGATGTAAGAGGTATGGGACGCTGTATTATACTTGATGTAAGAGGTATGGGGCGCTGTATTATACTGGATGTAAGAGGTATGAGGCGCTGTATTATACTGGATGTAAGAGGTATGGGGCGCTGTATTATACTGGATGTAAGAGGTATGAGGCGCTGTATTATACTTGATGTAAGAGGTATGGGGCGATGTATTATACTGGATGTAAGAGGTATGGGTGCTGTATTATACTGGATGTAAGAGGTATGGGGCGCTGTATTATACTTGATGTAAGAGGTATGGGACGCTGTATTATACTTGATGTAAGAGGTATGGGGCGCTGTATTATACTAGATGTAAGAGGTATGGGGCACTGTATTATACTGGATGTAAGAGGTATGGGGCGTTGTATTATACTGGATGTACGAGGTATGGGGCGCTGTATTATACTGGATGTAAGAGGTATGAGGCGCTGTATTATACTGGATGTAAGAGGTATGGGGCGCTGTATTATACTGGATGTAAGAGGTATGGGCACTGTATTATACTGGATGTAAGAGGTATGGGGCGCTGTATTATACTGGATGTAAGAGGTATGAGGCGCTGTATTATACTGGATGTAAGAGGTATGGGGCGCTGTATTATACTGGATGTAAGAGGTATGGGGCGCTGTATTATACTGGATGTAAGAGACATGGGGCGCTGTATTATACTGGATGTAAGAGGTATGGGGCGCTGTATTATACTGGATGTAAGAGGTATGGGGGCTGTATTATACTGGATGTAAGAGGTATGGGGCGCTGTATTATACTGGATGTAAGAGGTATGAGGCGCTGTATTATACTGGATGTAAGAGGTATGGGGCGCTGTATTATACTGGATGTAAGAGACATGGGGCGCTGTATTATACTGGATGTAAGAGGTATGAGATGCTGTATTATACTGGATGTAAGAGACATGGGGCGCTGTATTATACTTGATGTAAGAGGTATGGGACGCTGTATTATACTGGATGTAAGAGGTATGAGATGCTGTATTATACTGGATGTAAGAGACATGGGGCGCTGTATTATACTGGATGTAAGAGGTATGAGATGCTGTATTATACTGGATGTAAGAGACATGGGGCGCTGTATTATACTGGATGTAAGAGGTATGAGGCGCTGTATTATACTGGATGTAAGAGGTATGGGGCGCTGTATTATACTGGATGTAAGAGACATGGGGCGCTGTATTATACTGGATGTAAGAGGTATGAGATGCTGTATTATACTGGATGTAAGAGGTATGAGGCGCTGTATTAGGCTACATTCACACGAACATTGTGTTTTGTGGTCTGCAAATTGCGGATCCGCAAAAAAAACGGTTGATGTTCCGTATGGCATCCGTTTTTTTGCGGATCCACTGTAACAATGCCTATCAGCAAAACGGAATGGGTGAGAATTTGGCATGTGGGGGGGGGTTCAATTTTTGACTTGGCCAGTAGAAAAGCTAGGTGCACCAGCACTGAGGGGGGGGCAAGCTGAACTCTTGCACCAGGGCCCATGAGCCTTTAGCTACGCCCCTGGTTCCGACACCTGCGCTGATCAGCTGTTTTAGGAAAACCGCGGTGCTCACCGAAGCTCCTGAGAGTTCTGTGGCCTCCAGGCAGCTTACCAAGCACAG
The DNA here is from genome assembly GCA_900303285.1 of Rhinella marina. Classification (NCBI taxonomy): domain Eukaryota; kingdom Metazoa; phylum Chordata; class Amphibia; order Anura; family Bufonidae; genus Rhinella; species Rhinella marina. Next base: position 335,312 of record ONZH01021946.1, on the reverse strand, counting down.
TGCTGATGTACGGTAACATCACTGATCTAGGAAGAGGCCCTGGCACTTACAGAGCGCCTGACCTAGTCTAACAGCTGATCAACAGGGGTCCCAGGTGTTTCAGACCCCCGATGATCTGATATTGATGAGGATAGGTCATAAATACAGTACAGACCAAAAGTTTGGACACACCCTCTGATTCAAAGAGTTTTCTGTATTTTCATGACTATGAAAATTGTAGATTCACACTGAAGGCATCAAAACTAGGAATTAACACATGTGGAATTATATACTTAACACAAAAGTGTGAAACAACTGAAAATATGTCTTATATTCTAGGTTCTTCAAAGTAGCCACCTTTTGCTTTGATTACTGCTTTGCACACTTGGCATTCTCTTGATGAGCTTCAAGAGGTAGTCACCTGAAATGGTTTTCACTTCACAAAACGAGTGGCCATCATTACTTTAAAAAATGAAGGTCTGAAAAATTGGGAAAACTTTGAAAGTGTCCCCAAGTGCAGTCGCAAAAACCATCAAGCGCTACAAAGAAACTGGCTCACATGAGGACCGCCCCAGGAAAGGAAGACCAAGAGTCACCTCTACTGCAGAGGATAAGTTCATCTGAGTCACCAGCCTCAGAAATCGCAGGTTAACAGCAGCTCAGATTAGAGACCAGGTCAATGCCACACAGAGTTCTAGCAGCAGACACATCTCTACAACAACTGTTAAGAGGAGACTGTGTGCAGCAGGCCTTCATGGTAAAACAGCTGCTAGGAAACCACTGCTAAGGACAGGCAACAAGCAGAAGAGACTTGTTTGGGCTAAAGAACACAAGGAATGGACATTAGACCAGTGGAAATCTGTGCTTTGGTCTGATGAGTCCAAATTTGAGATCTTTGGTTCCAAACACCGTGTCTTTGTGTGACGCAGAAAAGGTGAACGGATGGACTCTACATGCCTGGTTCCCACCGTGAAGCATGGAGCAGGAGGTGTGATGGTGCTTTGCTGGTGACACTGTTGGGGATTTATTCAAAATTGAAGGCATACTGAACCAGCATGGCTACCACAGCATCTTGCAGCAGCATGCTATTCCATCCGGTTTGCATTTAGTTGGACCATCATTTATTTATCAACAGGACAATGACCCCAAACACACCTCCAGACTGTGTGAGGGCTATTTGACCAAGAAGGAGAGTGATGGGGTGCTACGCCAGATGACCTGGCCTCCACAGTCACCAGACCTGAACCCAATCGAGATGGTTTGGGGTGAGCTGGACCGCAGAGTGAAGGCAAAAGGGCCAACAAGTGCTAAGCATCTCTGGGAACTCCTTCAAGACTGTTGGAATACCAGTTCAGGTGACTACCTCTTGAAGCTCATCAAGAGAATGCCAAGAGTGTGCAAAGCAGTAATCAAAGCAAAAGGTGGCTACTTTGCAGAACCTAGAATATAAGACATATTTTCAGTTGTTTCACACTTTTTTGTTAAGTATATAATTCCACATGTGTTAATTCATAGTTTTGATGCCTTCAGTGTGAATCTACAATTTTCATAGTCATGAAAATACAGAAAACTCTTTGAATGAGGTGTGTCCAAACTTTTGGTCTGTACTGTATCTTCCTGGATAACCCCTTTAATATTCAAATATATTCTCATACAAGCGAGTGAGTAAACACCAGCTTTTTATCTGGATTTTATTCATGTGGTTTTAAGTTGAGTTTAAACTGCAGCATGTGCTAACATTTGCACCAAACTTGCTATTATTCAGTCACATGAAGCAGATTTAATAAAACACCACTCACTAGTACTGTGCATGGTAGCAGATTAATGGGGTGGAATCTGCTCCAAAATCTACAAGAAATGTATCGTGTGTGAACATAAAAAAATGCATGAGGGATATTTAATAATTAAAATGTTCCAGAATTCTGGCGTCATTTGCACACAAAAAAAAAAAAAAAAAAAACTGGTGTTCATATTTTGCACCACATTTATGAAGTGTTTTATATGCATTTTTTGATGGGGAAGTGGCTTAAAGTGTCACCGCACTTTCAAAAAAACTTTTGAAATGTCATAGGAACAAAGGTTTTGATCGCTGAGGGTCTGAGCACTGAGACCACCACTAGTCACTACAAGGAGAGAGAAGAGCTGACAGCATGCACTCTCTCCTCTGTGCAGGAGATGGAATCAGGACTTTCTATTGTGCTCCCTGTCCTCAATGCAGGACACACGCTTAGTAGAAAGTCTTGATTCCATCCTCTGCAGTCAGGAGAGAGCAGACTAGCACAGTGGCGCTCTCAGCAGTCAGATGCTCGCTGATCAATTTCTTTGATATATCTCTAAGACATTGACAGTTTTTTGAAAGTTCAGTGACACTTTAAGCTCCAATATAGTGCACCAGCATTTTGCCACATGATTATGGTGTAAGTAATCTAACTAATAAGTGGGGTAAATTCGGACTAAACAGTCTAATGACGCACCAGATTTATCATCCAGCATCAACCACTGTGATAAATCTGGCACATATTTATACCATCTAGCCCAGGGATCTCAAACTCGTGGCCCTCCAGATGTTGCAAAACTACAACTCCCAGCATGCCCTGGTAGCCGAAGAATGTCCAGGCATGATGGGAATTGTAGTTCTGTAACAGCTGGAGGGCCATGAGTTTGAGATCCCTGATCTAACCCAAGGTGTACTCCAGGGACATGCCTTAATAGCTGTAGGCTGCCCAAACATGCTGGGGGTTGTAGTTTGGCAATAGCTGGAGGGCCACGGGTTGGGCAGCCCTGGTCCAGTCTAAGGGAGCTTAGTGATTCTGTTAATATTTGCCTGTACATTTAAAATGCAGTGTTAAAAGCACAACTTCAGTGGCTTTATTGTGCATATAAAATATATTATAATACACCACCTTTTTCACGATCTCCATCATTCTAATGAAATGCAATAACAAAATGGAGTTGTCATTTTGATATTCAAACCAAGAAATCAGACAGGGCAGTCAGGTTTGTGTCACTGCTTGCACCAGTTGGTCTAAGGTTGTAGCATACGAATACATAATAAGCATCTTTTGTTCTGTCACACAGTAGAGGAATGGCTGTTGCATGACCCGCTATTTTGTGCATGATTTGCATGGAGTCCATTGGCTTTTGCGCTGGCTTCTCTGCGCTTAAAGTCTGTGGTTGCACACTGCCAAAACCAGGACATTGCCAGTGTCCTTAAAGACTGATCTCTTTTCTGTATCAAAAATAAAGAAAACACACACAACTGTTAAAAAAGCAATAGAGAAGTCTGCATGGTCTGGTTGAATAGTATCGGTTTCCAGTTTAGGGCCCAAGAGCTTCAAGTACCATTGCAAACCAGTCCTGTACTGGGAGGCACTGGTGGGAAAATGAAAATGTCTCCTTGTGTCAGTCAGTGAATTTTAAAGTGCTTCCTGTTCTGGAGAACTTCAAGTTTTCTCTGTAACAGGGCAATGTGCATTCTCCCGTGTGCCACTTTCTCCTGTTGGCAACTTTTTATTTAATCACCAAGTCGTTGTCCTTCTCCCCAAGCAAATCCACCAGGACGATCTTCTGGCAGTGGGTTGTAGTTTGGGTCTTCATCTTGCGTATCAAATATTGCCTTCCTGCAAATTAAGTTTAAATACAAGCAGTGGTATAAGAAAAAAGATAAAAGCGGCAGATTTACTTATTTAGACAGTATAAAGTTGGGCTAAACAGTTGCAAGTCAGAACATTAAAGATGGCATCTGCATTGGCGTGCTGTGCTAATTTCCAGCTGGCTGGCGGTTGCAATTGTGTCTCATCTAGCCTTAGTAATAGTGAGATGACACAACCCCTTTAAGGGGTTAAACGGCACCAGCTTTATCAAAGTGGCTGATGGTGAATTATATATCTGACGCACATTTAAACTGTCTATTCCAAGTTTCTACCACACATTAGTTTGCTTACTTTCTGCTAAAATTGTGCAGCAAATCTTTGGCGCATTTTTGGTGCACACTCTGGCATATTAAGCTGCACCTCTTTTCAGACACGCCACGTGCTCTTTCAGCTAATCCACACTCATATTTTGGATGAGCATTAAAATAAAAAATGTGGTGCACAGCGTGTACACCAGTTCTTAGAGCAAAGTATGCTAGAATCTGGATTAGTTAATATTCTCAATTTAAAGAGAAATGATCACTGGATGTAAGTAGAAGCAGTGTGTATGTAAAGCTGCACAGATATGGAAGAAGTGCACCCCCCTAAACCGACCATTTACTTACAAAATGTACGGAGTTTTTAAAATCCTTCCTCCTCCAGGTTGGTTAGGAAACACATCCTCTAAAAAGAAATAGATGTGTCCGACTGCAATACCTAAAAAAGAAAAAGAAAGAAAGTTACACAAAGTACAACGTACAAAACGTGAACAGAACCCAAAGAGCTAACATATGGTATATTCAGAACACACTGAGGGAGATTTATCAAGACTGACTTTCCCAAACGTCAGTCCCTGTGCGCCTGAGTGAGATGCCTCTTAAAGGGAACCTGTCATCTCCAAAACACCTCCTGAACTAGAGTAAGCGGTGTATAGTGTAAGTGATGCTGAATCCGAATATGTAATTTTTATCTTCATACTCACTTCCATTCCGACGCTGTGCTCCCACAAACCTGCAGTAAAATGCACTCACTGGACTCCAGTGCTCACTCACATAATGGAGAGGACTCAAAGAAGAGTCCACTGAGTGCATTTTACTGCTGGTTTATGGGAGCACAGCATCAGAATGGAAGTGAGTATGAAGATAAAACTTACATATTTGGATTCAGCATCACTTACACTATACACCGCTTACTCTAGTTCAAGGGGTGTTTTGGAGATGACCGGTTCCCTTTAACAAATTAGGTGCATCTCTGGCAATCTGTGCACCCAGAGGCTGGTACAGACTGTAGCTATAACGCCAGAAACTTGTGTAAATTATAGTAAATCCAGCAGGCCACGCAAAGCCCTGCCCCCATTTCTTGTCATTTTGGAAAAGTGATGAGAAGGTTACAAAGTCACAAACTATGGAGCACATACGTTGTGCGCCATAATTTGTGACTTATTTACGCCACAATAGTGCTGTAAATGCATTGATAAATGCCCTCAGGAACTTTCCCATAATTAAAACTCAAATATATTTCAAATATATGAAAACCTTTTTCACTTTTAGTGGTCTTCCAGGTTTTTGAATATTGACCTGACCATTACACCAAAGCTAGTAAAAGCACTATGTCCACTTTAAATGTTTCTTTGTACATAGCAGCTGCTACCCTGTGGAGCACTATTAACTCCACATAAGGACCTTTCTAACAAGGGATTATGACAATACATGGATTAGAAAGTATGGACTTGCTGACCTCCAGCAATCAGCAGTTATCTATGGGCTGTGCCAACACTGCAGAGGTATAAGTAGGGGGTACCAATGTGTGCCACTTTATAGTGCCCATTTAAAGCAACGGGTTGCTGGGTAATGCAGGACAGGTCCTTCATAGCGAGAAGTTGTGTTTTAACCACTGTATGGTCACCTAAAGCATATAATACTATATTTCTGGTAGTATCTGTATCAGCTTTATCAGCCGTGCCATCTTCTTAATGCCTCGAGTAAACATGCACTCGAGAAACTCAATGAACCGGACAATTTGCCGAGACGAGTGCACTGCCAAGACGCAAAGGATTAAATAAGAAGACATTTGTTAAGTGATGCTCCAGTTTTGGCCAGCTGTACATGGTATATTTTTTTTGTCCTGTGATGTCTCTGGGACCATGTACATACTGTCCTCCGCACATTTTCCAATATCCAAGTGAATTTCAGAATTCTAAAATATACACACAAAGGAGCGTGCCCTAGGTGATTTTAGATGGGTGACTGGAAGTATGCTATAAATATTCTTATAGTCTTGCCCATGATGGAGGGAGCAATGGGCTTAGACACTGGAACTATATTTTCTTCATTTTGTACATTGGAATTTAGAAATTTTAATATGAAGAAATTCCAAAATGAAATATGTCCTGGGGAAGAAAACATCGGTGATACTAAACTAAAGAGAAAGTCACGAACATTCATTACTGGATGGCATCTGCTCTTTTACTCTAAAACTTTCTTACCCAAGAGATCCACGATGATTGAATTCCCCAGCAACAATGAAAAGCCCATGAGAACCCACGGAAGGAATGGGGCTTGAAAATTCAGAAGCCCAAAGAAGTTCATTCGAACATAAGGATTTCGTCTGCTCCATACATACACAAGCATTATTGTAAAAGCTTGGCCAAGGAAAACTAGATTGACAAAAAGGCCAAAGATCTAAAGCATATTAAGGAAAGACAAAAGTATAAGCATGGTAAAGAAATACAGAAGTGTAAAACTGAAGTGCAAGATGTTTCCTTATGAGATCAAAATAACCCGTGCGCTGTCTCCTCTGTAGAGGAGACAACTCCAACTCCTCATCCCATTCAAGTGTGCCACCCTACCAAGGACACGACACGCAGGTAATGTTAAAGAGGAAGTAGTGCCATTACCCCTTCAAGCAGGTGACCGACAGGGGTGCTGGACCCCCCCACCCAAGGATAGGTCATCAGTATTAACCCACTGCACATCCCCTTTAAAGGGAGTCTTTCACCTGATCTGAGCGTCATAGACCACTCAGATCAGGCTCTAGACTCCCTTACACACGTTAGCACACTACCTTTGGCTAAATTGTCCCACTCCATATATACCATAAAACCAACTTTTAATCCATCTGTCAATCACCCTCCGCAAGTGCCCGGAACCTCGCTAAAGCTGGAAGGAGCCCAAGCCTCCAGGCTCTTTCTAATGCAAACGCCGCCCTTCTCCAGCATCCGTTCCGCCCAGTATTATAATACTCCTCTCCGCCTCCTGTAACGAAATTCCGCGCTTGTGCGGGTCTCCCGGCCCCCAGCGCATGCGCGCTTTGCTGCCCACTGTGGGCAAAGGAGCAGTGTAACCTATTGCGCATGCGCCAGTCCCCGCTCCGTGGGATTTTGTTACAGGAGGCGGAGAGGCCTCTGCTACACTGCGACTTTTTATAGCGTGACTGATTTCAGCTATTGAACCAATGCTGTGGTCCAAATGCAAGCACTGAGTTGAATGCAAAACTTTACCACTACCATTTCTGTGGACACCTTTAACCCTTTCACTGCCTGGGGTTTCAGGATCACTTTCACACGTGTGTCATACACAGATAAAACCTAAATTGTAAGTAAACCATATCATAGCACTATACATTTTCTGAAAGTGGGCATGTGACATATTATGAAAATGCCACCCAGCAAATTTCATGCAATTTTCAAATTGAAAAAAAAAATAATACATTTTTAATGCATAAAAATTCTAAGAATCCCTGCAGTCTGGATACCAATAAACATCAGAGACACTGTCTGATTAGATGTGCCGCTGCTGAGGTTATCACTACTTTATGAGCTCCTGCACCATCCCCTGGGGTCACTTTCTTCCTGCTGTCTCTGGTTTCAGAAGAGAGAGTGTCGCACTCTGGACTCCCAGCCTGATCATCGGACAGCTCCCACCCTGAACTTCCAGCACTGCCGGGGTCGCATAGCATTATATTGATTTATGATGCAATAAAACCCTTAGAGTTCGGGAATGTATTGGATAGCACTGACAGCATTATGTCAGTGTGTGGAACTTGCTCATGAGAAACCAGCCTTACAGATTCACTCCCAAACACCCCCCCCTACACAGACACAACTGCGAACTTCAAGCAGGGGCTACCAACTAAATATGCCCCTGGGGCCTTGATCCTGAGATTAAAGCTGGACTTTCATTTGATGCCACAATCTAAAATCATGTTCACATTTCTGTGTTGGTTTGAAATCAGCGATTTTTCGCGAACCCATAGACTTCAAAGAGCGTTCAGTCCTCATCGCGACCAAAAGTAGTGCATGTCTTCGTTGGTTTTTTTATTTGATCCATGGTCAGTAAAAAACTACTGATGTATGAACAAGCACATTAAAAACAATGGGTAAGTGTGTTGTCCGTGGAAAATGCAGATAGCACACATCAGTGAAAAACAGAAAAGTGAACAAGGACTAAGAATAAGCCCATGTAGCAGCAGCAATCTTAACACCATGACATATTACATATGTCCCCAGCAGGAAAAGGGTGATCAATAGATTCTTGATCGACGTTTCCTATGCATGGGTAAAAATACTAAATACTTATAAAGGATACAGTCATTAAAAGGCCACCAAAAAGGAACATAAATACAAAATCTGCTGTACGACCACGGAAAGATCCTTCTTCAAGCATCCGACAGTATCTATATCTGGGGTAAACATTTAGTTAAGGAAGAGTTCCATTCATTTAGAGACACATGAAAACGGATCTGTCAGGTCACCTACGAGTGCAGCATAGCACATATGGGGGTTACTGATAGCTCTAGGATCTGATTCGTTCATTTCATGGAAAGAGCGGTTTAAATACTGGTAGTACTCGGAGAAAGCCTTTGAGTCCTGGTTTCCCCACCTACACACCTCTTAAGTTTATATGCAGAATGAGTAGTCAGTCACCGTGTGGGGGGGGGAAGCAGGGACCACAGGATTCCCCTACGAGTCCCTAAAGCATGTAAACACTGAATCAGATTATTAACTATATAGCCCCAAGCTCAGCATCTCCCGCCGTATCCTATGCTGTCCTCAGATAGGGACTTCAGACAAAGAGGTAAAAAAAAACGTAATCGTTTTTAGTTTATTTTTCATATAGGAAATAAAGCAGAATTAAATGCATTCCTACAAGCAGCCAAATCAGTAAGTCCTCATGCACATGACCGTATGTATTTTGCGGTCCGCAAAAAACGGATGACATCCGTGTGCATTCCGTATTTTGCGGAACGTAACAGCTGGCCCCTAATAGAACAGTATTATCCTTGTCCGTGATGCGGACAATAATAGGACATGTTCTTTTTTTTTGCGGAACGGAAATACGGACATACGGAAACGGAATGCACACAGAGTACCTTCCGTTTTTTTTGTGGACCCATTGAAATGAATGGTTCCGTATACGGTCCGCAAAAAAAAAAAAAAAACGAACGGACACGGAAAGAAAATACGTTCATGTGCATGAGCCCTAAGGCTGACATATGCTTCACTAAGGCACCTTAAAAGGATACAGAAAAATCATATTAAATAAAAAATTGAATCCAACTGGTCCAAAAAACAAAAAGTTTGTGACTAGTCGCCATACCTGGAGAGAAAAAAAAAATAATATGAGAGAAACATTACATATTATAAATTATTGCTGGAAATATCAGTAAATATGACTAAATTATTAGCTGCTAAGAAATGGTAGCAGACTCTTAAGGCTCATGCACACGAAGGTATTTTCTTTCAGTGTCCGTTCCGTTTTTTTAAATGGGTCCGCAAAGAAAACAGAAGTTACTCTGTGTGCATCCCGTTTCCATGTCCTATTATTGTCCACATTATGGACAAGGATAGTACTGTTTTTAGGAGACGGCTGTTCAGTTCCGAAAAATACAGAATGCACATTGGACGCCATCCGTATTTTTTGCGGACCACAAAATACATACGGTCATGTGCATAAGCCCTTAGTCTGAAGAGAGCTTGCTGTACCATCTTTCACAATGAAACTTTATAATGAGGAAGATATACATCGCAGACACAAGATATAAATATAAAATGTTATACATATGTTACGGTCAGGTAACTTTTTAGGAGCCACAATAATCACTAGTTCAGAAGTCTTAATAATGGAAGCATGCTGAGTGGTACATTTCTCTGATGGGAGATTCAACTTAAGGGGGTTTTTGAGAGCTCAATATTGATCACCTACACTCAGGATGGATCATTAACATATTATCGTAGGGGTCCGACTCCCAGCACCCCCACCAATAAGCTTATTAAAAAGAGTCCATGGCACTAAAACCAGTTTTCCTAGGCCAGCGATATCATGTTCATTGGTCAAACGGCCTATTGGCAGCTCAGTCTCATTTAAGTGAATTGGTCTGGGCTGCAATACGAAGCATAGTCACAGCACTCACTCACTGGGGCACTGTGACCTCTTCAAACAGCTGATTGGTGGGGGTGGGGAGCCCAACCAATCAGATACTGATGACCTAAGGAAAGACTATAAATATCCCATTAACCTTGACCCTTATTCCCTTGATCACACCTTCAAAACCGCTGTATACCATAAGCTCTACATTTTCAGATGGGTTTCAAGATTTAGTAACAACACATGGCAGCCAATGTAACACCATTAAGGCCCCTTTCACACGGACGAGATTTCCGTGCGGGTGCAACGCGTGATGTGAACGCACTGCACCCGCGCTGAATCCTGACCCATTCATTTCAATGGGTCTTTTCACATGAGCGATGTTTTTCATGCATCAGTTCGCCGTTGTGTGAAAATCACAGCATGTTCTATATTCTGCATTTTTCACGCAGCCCTGGCCCCATTGAAGTGAATGGGTCTGCGTGATTCACTGACGGTTGATTCACTTATGGTGCAAAATGCATCCATACACATTGCACCCGCACGGAAAAAAATGAACGTACACAATCGCAGTCAGAACTGATTGGTGCGAGTTTTCCGGAACGCACCCTGAATGCATCCGGACTGAATCCGTGACGCTCGTGTGAAAGGGGCCTAAGAGGTGCACAGTCTGCAGTCTGATTGATGAAATAGGCACAAGTCTAGGATTAGGCTAGGGCTACACGGCGACATGTGTCGCGCGACACATAGTGCACAACTACACGACGACAGTTGTTGCGCGACTTCTTGTCGCACCAAAGTCGCGCAACAATTTTTATAAAATGGAAGTCTATGGTGTCGCACTGCGACATGCTGCGACTGCGGCGCGACAGTCGCAGAAAAATCCATCCAAGATGGATTTTTTGCGACTGTCGTGTCGCAGTATGTCGCATGTCGCAGTGCGACACCATAGACTTCCATTATAACAACTGTCGCCGTGTAGCCCTAGCCTTAGTCTTTTCTCGGTACAGCACCGCCCTTCTCTGAATGAAGTGTCAGCTACCTGAACACGGGTGGGGCTATCTTCTGCACAAATTTCCATGAGTATTTCTGTGCGTTCTGCAACAAATCCTCACCAAAAAACACAAGTGTAAGGGTGGGTTCACATCAGCGTTATGCTTTCCGTTTGTGTTTTCCGTTATAACATGGTTATAACGGAAAATAACGGAAACCATAAGACGGAAGTCAAAACGGAAGCCTTTAGAGGCCTTCCGTTTTAATCCGTCATAATAGAAGCCTATGAGAATCATAACGGATCCATTTGGTTCCCGTTATGCAAAACGGAAAACAAAGTCCTGTCGACAGGACTTTGTTTTCCGTTCAGCATAACGGAACTCAGACGGATCCGTTATGATTCTCATAGGCTTCTATTATGACGGATCAAAACGGAAGCCTCTAAAGGCTTCCGTTTTGACTTCCGTCTTATGGTTTCCGTTATTTTCCGTTATAACCATGTTATAACGGAAAACACAAACGGAAAGCATAACGCTGATGTGAACGAGCCCTTACTTGCATTTTTTGGTGTAGATTTGATGCGGCTTTGCCGTAGATCTTACTCTTGCATTAAAAACAGTGGAATGTGCACAAACAATTGACATGCTGTGGATTTCAAAATCCACACAGAACAAAAAACAAGGTGTAAATGAGATTTCTGAAATCTCATACACTTTACCAATGCTGTACTTTTTCTACACAAGAATCAGCACAGAAAAAAACCCAAAACGTGTGTTATCCGCAACGTGTGCAGATATCCTTCTAGGGTAGAAATCAATGTAAGCTCTGCAAGGATGGACAGTTTATGTCTAATCCAGGAATGCTCAACCTGCGCCCCTACAGCTGTTGTTACTCCCTCCACACCCTGCTGTAGACTGATAGCTGTAGACTGTCCGGACATGCTGGGAGTTGTAGTTTTGCAACAGCTGGCGGGCCGCAGGTTGGGCATCCCTGGTCTAATCCATACAAATCAGGTATGTACTTGGATGCCTACAGATGAACATATGGAAACAAATAACCCTTAACCCTACAGTGGCCCCAGAATACACATACCACCTTACTCCAACCGCTCACAAGAATGGGGGTCCCATATCCCTTGTTTATATGGAGCAGTGGTCACAAACGTGCGCTACTGCTTCATTCAAAGTGTATGGGACTGGTGAAGACTGCTGAGTAGCTCTCTCTGTCAGTCTAATACACTCTGAATAGAGGGGACTCCATTCAAGCAGGTTACATGGAACAATTGTTCTTCCGATCAGTGGAGGTCCCAGCAGTCAGACTCCCAGTGATCCAATACTTACCACCTACCTATGGATAGCTCACAATTCTTGATTGTGGGACTACCCCTTTAAATACACTAGGATTGAATGAGGAGCCCTATAAAACCATTCAAAGTCTTTGTAACAGATGTACACGTATTAAATATCTGCTCACAGCTGTATCATCTCACCACAAGGCACACAAACGTTCTTCTTTCCTGCCCATGCAAATATTTTCAGAAGAATTGTTACAAAGCTGGCAGTACTTCCTGTAGACTGATCCTACCACGTCACAGACAACGGAATGGAAATCGTAAAATGGAAGAAATGTCGGAGCCCATATGACTTACCTGGTAATGTCTAAATATCAGTTCTGGGTTGAAATATAGCTGAAACGGTGTGATGATTTCTAATTGCTGGAAGAGAAAAAAAAAAAAAAAAATAAGGTAAAAGGTTTTAGATGTAGTAAATCAGTGCTGTAAGGTGAAGCTGCCGGTAACTCCCCTGTCCCTGAGCTCTTTCCTGCCCTGTGTTATACTCACACCAGTATACAGCTGGACTTTATACTATTTTATAGAGTCCCCGTACTTCCAAAAAACTTTTGATATGTCATAGCAACATATTGATTGGTGGGGTCCGAGTGCCAAGACCTCCATCGATCGCTGGAACAAGGAGAAAGAAGCTGTTACATAAAGCACTCTCAATAGGTGGGCTCAATAGAAAGTCCATGAGTCGGTCTCTAGTCTGTCTCGAATGCTGTGTAAGTGCTCCTATGTCTTCATTTTAGAGACCCAAGGGGGCCTCAGCATTCGGATCGCCACTGATCAAAGCCTTTGATATGTCGCTTTGACACAAAGTTTTTTTTTTCAAAGTACAGGGAGACTAAGCACATATAGTGACAGCTTACATGTGATGTCTACTCATTACCTTAGCTTAACTAAACGGTGATACTACTGACTTAGAACATGCCAGCCAGAACTTCTCCTCCAGGGTCTGTACCTGTTCCAGGTCAGGGACATTATTAGTGAAGTGAGCCAGCAGAAAGTAAATGAGCTAGGGTTACACAGTGCTCGACAAACAGATTTTCTTAAGGGCTCCTCTACTCCTGACTCCAAATCTGGCAATCAGAATAAACCTATGGAACAATGTCCCATCTCCAGAAATCTAGTATCCAAAACCTGCAATGCTTGTACATTCAAGAAAGGCATCCAGACCCTTCAATGAATTGGTCACTTTAACCTCATCTAGGAGACAGTTCCATAGTCCTCTTCGAGAGCTGTAGCTCACCTGAACAAAGTGTAAATCTGCATAGTGGCCCTTTCGCACTCAGCATGCAGTTTTAAAGCATATTTCCTACACTAAAGTCCATAATACCATAAAATGTCCTCAATGACCATGCTGACAGGAAGCGAGACCTTGAAGCACTATCACAGAGTAGACGAGCTGATATCTCAGGCCCCACATAAATGAGGCTCCAAAGTGCTTTATGATACATCAATATCAGGTTCTGGTCGTTGCCACTACTGCAATTTCAAGAACAGGTCAACTTTACTTCCAGGAGAACAGGCCGCAAGCATGTGCAGCGCAATCAAGAAGTCTTCAGACCCTTTCACTTTTTTCACATTTTATATTGCGACCTTGTGCGAAAATAAAATAAAAAAATCAAGTCCCACAATGAGTCTGCACTCAGTACCCCATAATGACAAAGCGAAACCCCAAACATCCTGCGTGCAAACGGGAGAACCTTCCAGAAGGTCAACCATCACTGCAGAGCTCCACCAATCTGGGCTTCATGGTAGAGCAGCCAGAAAGAAGCACCTAAAGGACACTCAGACTGTGAGAAACGAGATCTTCTCTGGTCTGGCAAATTCTAGATCAGGTCTTGTGTCTGTTGATGGGAGTGCACAGCAGAGGTATCTGAATTTTGCAGATCTATGTTTTGTAGACCAAAATACAAACATAGCTTTGTGCATGAAGCAAAAAAAAAATTGCAGATCATGGAGCCATTCACTTGGGGTTTCACGCGGCCGATGCAGTACGAACCGCTATTTGCGGCTTACGTACACTTATGTCAAAGATAGAATTTGGACGCTCGATCATGGGAACTTGAGCGAACTTGTGTTTTCAAGTTTGGCGTACAAGGTTCGTGTTCATAATTCCACTACTAGCAGAATACATAACGGAATTCTTAGATAACCCAAATCTTGTACGCCAAATGTGAACACAAGTTCGCTCATCTCATCTCCGATGCCAGGGACTCATTTCAGGACATCTTCATCCACAGGACAGGATTCACACTGCACTATCACAGTAGCTAGTCAGATCCATGTTCCTGTTCTCCTGCATATCTATGTATTTGTTATAGGAAGAGCCCTACACTATGGTGGCACCCGGATTACTATGGCTACAGGTGAGGCACACACATCCTGCACTGACGTGTCCCTGTGGTCAGCCTGTCCCAGGACACAGAGTACTGGCGCCCCCCTAAGGGCAGGCAGGGTGTACACAGTGGGAATAATACCAGCTGGCCGGGTCTCAGCATATGCAGGACATGAGGGGAATCCCACTGACTACGAGTAAGGGGGACACTACACACGGGGCACCCTAGTCCAAGCAGCGTCCTCCACCGCCCGCTTCTTACCACTACAGCTGTGGTGAGCACACAAGCCGTGGTGTACGCTCTGGTCACTGGCGGTATCTGCATATACTCCTGCCGGAAAGTCTGGTACGCCATCTTGCTGCCTCCCACCGCTCCTCCGCTCTCATCTCCGCCTCGTCCAAACCTAGCACATCATCCAGACACATTCAAATGCCTGCACATCTGGTAGCCAATGAGCACACGGCTACGGCCGACAGCTCCTCCTGAATGGCTATCTCCTATGTCGCTCCCGCCCACATCGTATAGTAATGTCACGTCTGCACGCCATTGGTCCGCGTAGTAAATGTTTGTAAAAGCCTATTGGCGGATAAGAGAAGGCGCTGTTACCCGGAAGCCTCCTCAATGAGCTTGGGCTCCGCCGGCGACAAGAACCGCAGGGACTGTACGGCCGCGCGTCGCTGTGTATGCGGCAAAGAGCTGCTGGAAATATTTATATCAGCTGAGGATCTCTTTGCCCAAAACAAATATGGCCGCTTTTGTCACTGCCGTCAAACGTTGGCGCATAGTTACGTAGTCCAAAGCGGTCGGGATTGGCTGGCTACAGTGACGTGTTAAGTTAGGCTTTGAAGCTGTTGTTTTGCAGCTGGCGGGAAGTTGAGGTTGGTGACTGAAGTGAGGTGGTCGGCTTTTCCTGCAGAGTATGATAGCAGGTAATTGTAATGCAGTTGTGGGTCTCAATGTGTGCAGTCTCCTGTGTATGACTCCACAACCCGTGGATATATCTGAAAAGCTGTGAGGTGGCTGTTACTGTCCAGTGGGCTTCATGCATAGGACTGGATTCTGATTGGTAGCAGTTTGGGGGCCCATGTAGACAGCAGGCTTGAGGGCACTCTACAGATTTCCAGAAAGAAGGAGCTCTATGGTTGTGCCCTTGGCACTGCCCATGATGGTGACTGCCGCGTCATGGCCGGCTGTTGGCCAGAAGTCCAGTGTAAGGCAGCGTTCACACCTGCGTATGGGTTTCCGTTATTCTGTTGCAGCAGAGGAAATTGCCATATCAGGTATAGGCAGACATCACCAGGACAGCGGTATTTTTGAGAAAGCCGGTATTCATGCTGGAAACCTGACGGATCCCATTAAAGTAAATGACTATGTCAAATATGGCTATTCTGCCTCTCTACTGGAAAATAATACCAGAATCCCGTATGCAGGTGTCAATGCAGCCTTGATGATATGCAGTTTTCTCCCTCTGCCTGTCATGAATGCATGACTCCTGCCTGAGGCAGCATGTGCATCACACTGCAACTTCTATAAAAATAAAAAACCTGGTGTCACAGTGCTGACATGAGACGTGCTGCAGGGGATATGCAGGGTTGTCCACAACTAATACAGACCTCCCAGAGTGGTCGACCCACGGTGGTGATCATACTTACCTGGCCCCTGATGCTGGGTTCGCTCCCTGTGTTGACACAGATGACAGTTGCTCACATGACACAAAGGGGAGTGGGTTATCTCTGCCGCCTGTGATTGGCTGCAGTGGTCACTAGAGATGAGCGAGCAGTGCTCGTTAGGAGCACTGTAACGCTCGGGTCCCGTGTGAAATGCCCGCAGGCATTGCGGATCCGTCCTCATCTGCATGTAAGTCAATGATGACGGATCTTTTGGTATGACACTCATACCAAACGGTTCCGTCCTCACCCGTCTTAAAGTCATCTCTAGTGGTCACATGTCCAGGAGGGATAGAGTAGCACCCAGTAGCAGGGACCAGGTAAGTATGATCATGGAGGGGAGTCAACTTTAGGAGGTCTATATTGATCTTGGATAACCCCTTTAAATGAATGGCTCTCCTTGATATACATGGGCATCTTGAGCCTCTGCTTGTCATCAACTTTCTTGCGGACAGGAAAAGCCTTTTCTACTGAGGGGTGCGGAATGCACGCGATTGAGTCTGTATTTTGCAGATCTGCATCTTGCAGAATTCAGTATTGATACAGTTTTGTGCTTGAGGCCTTAATTGCCAGCTAGATGTTACCATTTGGGGATTATAGTGTGCATGCTAATAGTGCTAGACTGTGTAGGGATACACCCCTATGACAAGGAGAATGGTAACGCCCATTTGTCAATTTCTTCATACATTTCCATGGGGACTTAAAGGGATTCTGTCACCACCATTTTACAAATTAAGTTATTTATACCATCGGATTCATCTAGTCATATGGAGTTCTAAATGGTAATTGTTATAGGGCATAGATGCAGTTTTGAGGTAAAAAAAACGATTTTTAGCAGCTGTCAGTCACTTACTATAAGGAGCCCAAGGGGAGTTGACAAGCATTGCAGGAGCCTGGGCTCGGCGATTCCTTAGAGCCCAGGACCGCCCACCTATTTAATATTCACTTCACTGAGTGAGTCAGTGAAGCTCCGGCACGGCTGAAATCCCGTGCAGGCGCAGTACATCAAGAGGCCTGCGCCCGTGCGGTCTGCGGGCAGCGGCCCCACCTGATGTACTGCGCCTGCGTGGGATTTCAGCCGTGCCGGAGCTTCACTGACTCACTCAGTGAAGTGAATATTAAATAGGTGGGCGGTCCTGGGCTCCAAGGAATCGCCGAGCCCGGGCTCCTGCAATGCTTGTCAACTCCCCTTGGGCTCCTTATAGTAAGTGACTGACAGCTGCTAAAAATCGTTTTTTTTACCTCAAAACTGCATCTATGCCCTATAACAATTACCATTTAGAACTCCATATGACTAGATGAATCCTATGGTATAAATAACTTAATTTGTAAAATGGTGGTGACAGAATCCCTTTAAAGGGGTTATCCCATGATTAATGTAAAAAATTTAAAATCAGACATCACATAGTACATGACAATCTATTTCCAACAAAGCTAGAACCAGCCCTGTACCTCACATGGATCCAGAGAGCTCTCCATTCATTTCTCTGCTAGATTTATATTAAGCTCAAGGGAAGTGTCTTTTCTGCTGCAGCTCAGGAGCCGTGTCCATGCTTTCCCTATCACAATGAAAGATGAAACTGAGCATGTGCGGCCTTCTCAGTGAACAGGTCAAAGAAGTAAGAAAAAAACAAACAGCAGGTGGCGCTATACAGATGGATTTTATTGAATATCTCAGTGGCTATGCTGAATTTTAGTTGGTTTGAAACCTGTAAAATATTTTTTGTGGGACAACCCTTTTAAGACTCTATTACACAGCTGAATGTGGCAGACGATTGACGGGAAGGAAGCATGACCTGCTCCCCAGTGGAGGAGAACGCTGCTATGAGTAGGAGTGATCGCTATGCCATCGCCCCCATACTGTCTACAGTCATGGCCAAAAGTTTTGAGAATGACACAAATATTCTATTTTCACATGATCTGCTGCCCTCTGGTTTTTATGTGTGTTTGTCAGATGTTTTTATCACATACAGAAATATAATTGCAATCATATTATGAGTAACAAAAGCTTATATTGACAGTTAGAATGAGTTAATGCAGCAAGTCATTATTTGCAGTGTTGACCCTTCTTCTTCAGGACCTCTGCAATTCTCCCTGGCATGCTCTCAATCAACTTCTGGACCAAATCCTGACTGATAGCAGTCTATTCTTGCACAATCAATGCTTGCATTTTGTCAGAATTTGTAGGTTTTTGTTTGTCCACCTGTCTCTTGATGATTGACCACAAGTTCTCAATGGGATTAAGATCTGGGGAGTTTCCAGGCCATGGACCCAAAATTTCTATGTTTTGTTCCCTGAGCCATTTAGTTATCACCTTTGCTTTATGGCAAGGTGCTCCATCATGCTGGAAAAGGCATTGTTGATCGCCAAACTGCTCTTGGACGGTTGGGAGAAGTTGCTCTCGGAGGATATTCTGGTACCATTCTTTATTCATGGCTGTGTTTTTAGGCAAGACTGTGAGAGAGCCGATTCCCTTGGCTGAGAAGCAACCCCACACATGAATGGTTTCAGGATGCTTTACAGTTGGCATGAGACAAGACTGGTGGTAGCGCTCACCTCGTCTTCTCCGAATAAGCGGTTTTCCAGATGTCCCAAACAATCGAAAAGGGGATTCATCAGAGAAAATGACTTTACCCCAGTCCTCAGCAGTCCACTCCCTGTACCTTTTGCAGAATATCAGTCTGTCCCTGATGTTTTTTATGGAGAGAAGTGGCTTCTTTGCTGCCCTCCTTGAGACCAGGCCTTGCTCCAAGAGTCTCCGCCTCACAGTGCGTGCAGATGCACTCACACCTGCCTGCTGCCATTCCTGAGCAAGCTCTGCACTGCTGGTAGCCCGATCCCACAGCTGAAACACTTTTAAGAGACGGTCCTGGCGCTTGCTGGTCTTTCTTGGGTGCCCTGGAGCCTTTTTGGCAACAATGGAACCTCTCTCCTTGAAGTTCTTGATGATGCGATAGATTGTTGACTGAGGTGCAATCTTTCTAGCTGCGATACTCTTCCCTGTTAGGCCATTTTTGTGCAGTGCAATGGTGACTGCATGTGTTTCTTTAGAGATAACCATGGTTAACAGAAGAGAAACAATGATGCCAAGCACCAGCCTCCTTTTAAAGTGTCCAGTGGTGTCATTCTTACTTAATCATGACAGATTGATCTCCAGCCCTGTCCTCATCAACACCCACACCTGTGTTAATGGAGCAATCACTGAAACGATGTTAGCTGGTCCTTTTAAGGCAGGGCTGCAATGATGTTGAATGTGTTTTGGGGGATAAAGTTCATTTTCTAGGCAAATATTGACTTTACAAGTAATTGCTGTTAAGCTGATCACTCTTTATAACATTCTGGAGTATATGCAAATTGCCATTATAAAAACTGAAGCAGTAGACTTTGTAAAAATTAATATTTGTATCATTCTCAAAACTTTTGGCCATGTCTGTAGTGGTTTGCCGGGGGCAGATCGTTATTAGACACCATGATCTGCCGCCTGCAAGCGATAATTCTTTAAAATGTCAAAAGATTTGGATTCCCCGATTCATTGGCCAGTTGGCGGCAGTATTACACTGCAAGATAATCACTAACGAGCGTTCATGTGAACACTCGGCAATTATCTGCCAAAAAATTGGACAGTGTAAGGCTTTAGGCCTGTTTCACATGAGTAGTATTGAATGAGTCAGGATCTGTTCAGGAAAAAACAGATGGTTTTGCAGACAAGTTTAATCAGTTTTGTCTGCGATTGTGTTCAGCGTTTTATTTTTTCCCTCATGCTTGCAATCAGTTTTTGATGAGTTTTTCATGTGCATGAAGAAAACTGAATAACAATCTATATCTCCCAGCAACCATCAGTGAAAACACATTACATCTGGATGCCTTCTATTTTTTACACAAGCCCCATTCCCTTCTATGGGGCCAGGGCTGCGTGATGAATGCACAATATCGAACATTCTGCGATTTTTCCTGAATGCAGAAATTATGCATGAAAATTGACAAAAACCCACTGATATGAATGGGTAGGGTGCTATGTGTTCACTTCACGCATCACATCTGGGCGGAAAACTCTCATGTGAAAGAGGCCTAATAGAGGAACAGCACAGAGTAAAATTATAGGGAATACTAGTGGGCATAACTTTATAAGTGTTACATACATACTCCTACTTGCTTAAAGAAGAACTCTCGCTAAAAATTTTATTCTCTGACCTGTTAGAAAGGTGCATGATATAATCTGTAGTGATTGTCATTTTCTTATCAGTGACTGTTTCTGTGAGTAAAAACCTCTGTTCTTATTGTAGCTGGGTCATGTGACCAACTCCCTGACCTCCAACTGACCCAGGACAGAAAGCCAGTCACTTCTCTATTCATTCCTATGAGACTGAAAGTGAGGCTCCCATAGAAATGCATAGAAAATTAGACTTCCTGTCTACACATAAGGTGCTGTGAGTTGGTGGGTCTAATTCCTAGTCACATGACAGATAAGAAAATTCAGGATGATATAAGTCAAAAATTCAGCTACTGGTAAGAAAATGACATTCACTACAGATTACATCATGTACATTTCTAGCAGGACATGGAATAAACATTTTTGCGGGAGTTCTTCTTTAAGCAATAGTTATAATAATCTTTAAAATGGTGTAGCAAAAGTAGTGTGATTCAGAAAAGATAACTTACCTCCCTCAATATAAAACGATAACATAGTGTGAAATATGTAACTTAAAAAAAAAATGCGTGACACATGTAGATGGTGGCATGTGCCATAGTATTGTCATGATGCAATGCTTCTGGTAGTTTGGCATGTGCTATATCATGAGATGAGGTCTACAGTGACCACGTATGAATGTTAGTGCTGACAACACATGGAGCTGTCACCCATCACAACCAATCCAATGGATTTTTGCACTGCAGGTCAGAAATGTAGTTAGTTTAGTTGCTATGGGCATTTACTCTGTCGAAAACCATGAGACCGATTGTGCACTAAACTGCATTCAGGATCTGAAGGGTTAACACATAGGGGCTGATTTATCATTCCTTCACTGCACAATTCTGGCTTCAGAAAGTCACAAAATAGGGCTTTTGCAACATTTTGCAATCACTTGCGCTAAAATTTAGCAACTTTTTGCATTTTTATACCACTCACTCCAGTTTTGTCATATGGGTGGAAAAGTGGGTGTGGTTAGCTATGTTAATGAGTTTCACTCCAGATTTATCATTTGTTTGTTTTTTTAATGTCACATAAAAAGTGTCAATCTCACTCCAGTAACATGAGACATCTAATAAATGTGGCAAAAAGTGCTCCAACGCAGACTAATGCAAAACTGACCCCTTATCATAAATTCCCCTCATAGTTTTCTTTCTTCTTCTGTCATGAATTCCATCCATTAAAAGAAAAAGTTGCCTGTTGTATTATGGAGGTATTTACCCCTCACTTTAGACAGGCTCTCCCCATTTATTTACAGGGGCCTCCCTGCTTTGTGCAACCAGATGTTGATTTGCACTTTTTGCAGGGTTTTCATAAATCCATCAAAACATCCTTTTCATTTTTTTAGTAGATGCTGCTTCCTGTGTATAATGGAAATGCTTACGGTTCCTTACTGTACTCGGCTGCGTATTTCCCTTCAGCGTTAATAGAGAGGTGCCATAAAGCTTCTTTCGCACTAGCGTTAGGCTTGTCCGGCTTATGCTGCAGCCGCATCTCCTGCCCGTCCCCATTATAGTGAATGGGGCCAGGCCGGACATCTGGCAGCACACGTGTGCAAGCGTTAGTACGGATCCGACAGGCTGTTACCCTGCCAGACAAGCCTAACGCTAGTGTGAAAGAAGCCGTCAACGGGAAAAGTATGAGAGGAAGTTTAAAATATGTGCTAACTAGAGATGAGCGAGCAGTGCTCGTTACGAGCACTGTAACGCTCGGGTCCCGTGTGAAATGCCCGCAGGCATTGCGGATCCGTCCTCATCTGCATGTAAGTCAATGAGGACGGATCGTTTGGTATGACACTCATACCAAACGGTTCCATCCTCACCCGTCTTAGTCAGTGGGGGCGGAACCGTTTGGTATGAGTGTCATACCAAACGATCCGTCCTCATTGACTTACATGCAGATGAGGACGGATCCGCAATGCCTGCGGGCATTTCACACGGGACCCGAGCGTTACAGTGCTCGTAACGAGCACTGCTCGCTCATCTCTAGTGCTAACATAACAACTAGAGATGAGCGCATAAAACTTCATACAGTATTAGACTGTATTGGTTCCGATGAGCTGAGGTTATTACTTTGCGTTATAACTTTGTGAATTATTACTGTAGAAAACCCTGATACCGAACTCTGGTTTGGTTCCAAGTGGTACCTTGGAACCGAACCCAAGTTTGGTATTGAGATTTTTACAGTAATTAATTCACAAAGTTATAACATGAATTCTTGCGAGACTTTGCAAAGTAATAACTTCGGCTCATCGGAGATAATACATTCTAATACAGTACCCGCTCTGTACAGTATTACAACAACGTTTTATGCAAGTCAACTTCAGATAAAGCATCGGGAGACCTTGGGGGCCATTCAACTGCTACATGATGGTGTGTTTCCCTCTTTATGCACTGAAGCTGGCACATTCCCTGAGTTATTCCAGCAAGCTGGTGCACCACCACATTATAGGTGTCAGGTCCGAGCATTCCTAGATGAACAGTTTCCTGGAAAGTGGATTGGTCATCGTGGGCCAGTTGAATGACCCCCAAGGTCTCCCGATCTGACCACCTTAGACTTTTATCTTTGGGGTAATCTGAAGGCAATTGTCTATGTTGTGAAGATACGAGATGTGCAGCACCTGAAACTACGGATACTGGAAGCCTGTGCTAGCATTTCTTCTGCGGTGTTGCTATCAGTGTGTGAAGAGTGGTCAGAAACTTGTAAATAACTCATGAAAGAATAAAGTTACGATAAAACCAAGCACACCATTGTTTTTCTTGTGAAATTCTCAATAAGTTTGATGTGTCACATGACCCTCTTCCCATTGAAAAACTAAAGTTGGATCCAAAATGGCCAACTTCAAAATGGCCGCCATGGTCACCACCCCTCTTGAAAAGTTTCCCCCCCTCCCATATACTAATGTGCCACAAACAGGAAGTTAATATCACCAGCCATTCCCATTTTATTTAGGTGTATCCATATAAATGGCCCACCCTGTAGATTCACTCATCTCTAATAATAACCATGATGCGTTATAGCTGAAAATGGCCAGTAACAGAAATTCCAGAGACCTTACAAGCCCTTTACACAGCTTCAAAGTTAGTGGTTACCTCACCAGGCAGGTCGGAGGACCCCCTTTTCCACATAAGTGCAGATCATAGAGGTCTTGACAGTACCCTTTTAATGTAAAACCATTCAAGAACCAGTGCAAAACTGCCAGGAGATTTATAAAGCTATGTTCACTCCACTCTTCAGGTCTTCCATCTGGGGTTTCACAGCTAAGTAGAGAAAATGATAAAGTCAAGACACGGAAGCCACAATGTTAATGTGAATACAGCTTAAATGGTTTTGTGCCATTCCACAATTGGACACTAGGTGTCAGTAGAGGTCAGCAGACAGCCTTTCTACTCCTGATCATTTATGTTCTTCAAAGTCAGCATTTTTATTCTCCATTTCTTAATTTTTGATAAGCAAAGCTGAATGTTAAAATGACTGTATACATAGTAATGATGTTTGGGGTTGTCATTTGTCAGTTTTATATATGTAAGTCTGATCATGTCTGAACGTATTCTTCATTTACAGGTCTTCTGTGACAAACATGTCTGTTGTACCAATGTGTTACGAAACCCAATATTTTGGGTTTACACCCCAAACTTGCGTTCTTCGACTGTACATTTCATTTCAAGACTACTTATTCGACATGCTGCTGGTTGTGGAAAGCGTTATCCTGAAGAAAATAGAGAAATTTCCTGAATGTGGGATTAGCCGATTGGAGGTTCGCCAAAGCACCGAAAAGTATTTGACTTTTGTAAATGATCGCTTCAATCAGTTGTTTCAGAGGATGGAGAAATGTCTATTGAAAATGGTACTGAATGTACCCAGACACGTTCTGCTGCCGGAAGACAAGGTCCATGCAGAATTCTCATACAGCAAGGAAAAGTTTGACTCTCTGCAAAGTGACACCAGGTCCCTACAGGCGCAGTGCAGAGCAGAATCTCAGGCTACTCAGGCTCTTCTAGCCGAACTGGAGGAGCAGAAAGCCATGCAAGCAGAGCTGGGAAAGATACTGACTTGGTTTGATGGGATGGACAAAATCTGCAGAGAACATGGAAACTTTGACTTGTTGGAGAGCTTTGCATTTATGGCCCAGACGTCAAAGAAACTGCAGGGCACGATGAAGGAAATAGATAAAAAACACAAGAAACTGAGGCTTGATGTAAAGTAAAATACATGGACTTAGTGTTTTTGCATTACCTTTGAACATTCATTTTGTCTGACACTTATGTTATGCGGCTTTGGTGAAAAGTAAAGTGATGGTAATGTTGTTATGCCGTCAGTATATACACTGCTGCCCTGTTCCTATAGAATGCTCGGCTATGGACACCTATGATGGCGTTTTATTTTTAGTATTGCGTTCTAATTATTTGGGGCAAAAATAATTTTTTCAATTGGTCTTCATTAAAAATTTCCAGAAGTTTTAATTGAGAGAGTATCTGCAGTTTCTATTTAGGCTAGTTGCACACTAGCGGTGGCTATCCGTTAGGGAACATCCTGCCTGATCTCTGCGCACTCTGGGATTGCCAAAGGTTTGTAAGGCCCCCTCCGGTCCCACTGTAAATGGGGACCAGCAGACATCTGGACGCATTCCAGCAAATATGCTAAGAAGTTGCCGGAAGAAAACCACTGTGCATGAATTATTGTTACTGGGGCCAGATGGAGCCATACAAACCTCTGGCAATGCCAGATTGCCGCTGCTAGTGTGCAGCTAGCCTTACCTTAGCCCTCATAAATACTCATTACAGCTTAATTTTTGTCACACTGATAAGAATATGGCCTAAATTAAATAGGTGTTTGAGCTTCAGGAGATCACTGATTCACAGGGATCACATGAGCCGTCAGATGATGGAATTCAGTGTGAACACAAGACAGATTAGGCTGGGTTCAGTATACGCTTTATGCCTCCATTTGATCCATCTGATTGCTGGTCACATGACATAGCTGAGGGTCAGAAGGGAGGGGATAACTCACAAATACAGCCACTGGTAAGTAAATTACCTTCACTACAGATTACATCATGTACCTTTCTAGCAGGTCAGAGAATAACATTTTTTGCGGTAGTTCTTCTTTAAAGGGATTATCCCATGAATAGTGTAAAAAATTAAAATCAGACATCGTATAGAACATGACAACCTCTTTCTAACAAAGCTAGAACCAGCCCTGTACCTCACATGGATCCAGAGATCTCCCCATTCATTGCTCTCTTAGATTTATAGACACTCAAGGGGAGTGTCTTTTCTGCTGCATCCAAGTGGGCGTGTCCATTTTGCTCGGATGATGGAATTCAGTGTGAACACAAGACAGATTAGGCTGGGTTCAGTTTACGCTTTATGCCTCCATTTGATGTATATGTAAGGGGAAAAAAAGAAACAAAAACACAGCACAGCACGTTCTTGTATCCTGTTTTTTTACAATGGTAAAAAAAGTGTTTTTTTTTTTTTTTTTTTTTTTTTTTTTACTGTGGAACTTTATGGTGAACGGATGGCACTGTATAGCATCAGGCTGAGGCATCTGTTTAATGTATACGTTTTTGTATATGTTAAGCAAACATGATGTGAACCCACCCTTACACCTTATACTGGGAAAGTGGCTCTGAAAAATGAAAGGTGGATTCTGATTGGTTGTTATGGGAAACTAATCCAGCTCTACTTTGCACCAGTTTTGATAAATCTACCGTTTTGTGTCTTTTTATCCAAAGACGGACCATAAGGAAGTGTTCATTCCACTCCCTGTCTTCAGACATATAACTAAAGGACACACCTGTGGAGATTTATCAAGACTGGTGCAAAGGAAAACTGGCTTAGTTGCCCATAGCAACCAATCACATTTAATTTTTCAGAGCACTTTCGGAAAATAAAAAGGATCAATCTGATTGGTTGCTATGGGCGTCATAGGCTCTTACATAGAGACAGTTATTAATATTATGTTCACTTATGCAATTTACAAAGAGTAGTTGCACGGGTCATGTGACTGCTTTGTCTGTGTATGGGGTCATTGATGTTGATCGGTATGAGTGGATTATGGTTGCAGATGTTGCTGGAGCACTTATGGCTGCAGTGGATGGAGGCACTGTATTTTGGAGATTTGTGGTTATCATTGATAAGGAAGCAGGTATCTATCGTATCAGTGGTGCTGTGGCTGAATCTTTAGTTTGGTCCTTTTAGCTGATAATTTTATGTGGCAGGAATGAAAGCAACTCAAAAGGGCTGGAGACAGTAATTGCCCCACTAATTTAATGAGGCAGATTTGTTAATAGTGTTGACCAATATTAGACAAATTTATTATTATGGCCCATAGGCCTTTTTAAATTTACTGTATTGTAAATCCTGCGCCAGATTTACATACTTTCGCTTAAAAAATTAGCCAAAATTTTCGCTCACAGAGGTGCATTTAGGTCACACCCACATGTCAGACAAGGCATAAAATGCATACATTTTTTCTTTTTTTTCTTTTACGTTCCCTTGTGAAGGCTATAAAGAAATATGCCTGTAAACTCCATTCATTCAGCATGCTGTATTTTAAAAGCAACGTCACCAACCCCAACAAAGACAGACAAACAAAATGCTATCTATGTAGACATTTTCATGTTTTACCACAGACTTTAATGGGTCACTGAGTTATCATAAAACTTCTCATATGTCATAGTGACATCAAAAGTTTATATCAGTGGGGGTCTGAGTACGGAGACCACCGATCAATCAGAGAGGAAAGTCTGATTGCTGGTCACATGACATAGCTGAGGATCAGAAGGGAGGGGATAACTCACAAATACAGCCACTGGTAAGTAAATTACCTTCACTACAGATTACATCATGTACCTTTCTAGCAGGTCAGAGAATAACATTTTTTGCGGTAGTTCTTATTTAAAGGGGTTATCCAATGAATAGTGTAAAAAATTGAAATCAGACATCATATAGTACATGACAACCTCTTTCTAACAAAGCTAGAACCAGCCCTGTACCTCACATGGATCCAGAGCTCTCCCCATTCATTGCTCTCTTAAATTTATAGACACTCAAGGGGAGTGTCTTTTCTGCTGCATCCAAGTGGGCGTGTCCATTTTGCTCGGCTCTCTCCCTATCATAACTCAGGAGGCAGTTGATGGATGAAACTGAGCATGTGCGGCCAACTCAGTGACCTGGACAAAGAAATAAGAAAAAATGAACAGCAGGTGGCGCTATACAGATGCATAAAATTGAATCACTGGCTATGCAAAATTCTTAATTCCATAATTATAAAAGGTATATATATATTTTTTCATTTAAAGGATAACCCCAGGTTAAAGGAGTACTATTGCATGTCTATTGTAATAGTACTTCATTTAAAATACCCTATTCATTGCACAGTATTACTTTTTCATTAAAGATAAAGCCTTCTGTGAACTTCAGGACATCACAATTTCTTTTTATTATCTTTCATCTCTGTCATTCAAAGAGCCCTAACTTTATTTTTCCAGCGTCATAGCCGCAATCTTGCCATGGGTTTTGTTTTTATGGCGTTCACCGTGAGATATGATAACTTTTTTCTATGGGTCAGTATGATTATTCCAATATCTATGTATATGTTTATGGTTTTTCTGCTTTTGCACAATAAAAACCTTTTTTGGGAAAATAATTTTTTAGTTACCGTACGTTTTTGTGTCTCAGTTGAACACTCATTTTTTGCTTCCATCAATGGAGCTCTGTGAGAAAAGAATTCTGATAATCTTCAATTTTTTATGCAGTTGTCTCATGTGAATAATAAATTAAATCCATAAATTCAAATACGTAGGCCAGGAGGTTTATTGATTTTAGCTCTGCTTTTAACACTATAATCCCTCAAAAGCTTGTAGAGAAGCTTTAGGAACCTTGGTTTAGCAACCAGTCCTTGTGTGTGGATTTTGAACTTCCTTACAAATTGATCACAGAAAGTGAGAATGTGGAGCCGGGAGTTGTCTACTTTGGTAGTAAATCTAGGAAGTGGAAGAATATGAGATGCACCGTGACAAAGGTAAGACAGCAGTCTTTAAGAAGGGAACCCTGCAGTACTAAACTGAGAGTACTTGACTCTCCCTGCTGGCCGTCCTGATATTGCAGCCAGCTGCAGGACTTCCCTGTCCCCCTGTGGCCAGTTACAGTACTGCAGGGCTCCCTTTTGAAGATTGACTGTTACCTTGGTCGCACCGTTGCCATATCGATCTCCTGCTTTCTTGGTTATTGATCCGGTAACGTCAGCTATCTGGAGGTAGCGTCTGGCTGCACTCAGCCCTTTGCTTTACAATCCTTATGACTGGTTGTGGCACCCTCAGCAGAACACCCTTAAGGATCATTCAGACGACCTTGTCTGATTTGCGGTCCGCAAATTGCGGATCCCCAAAACACTGATACCAACAGTGTGCAGTCTGCATTTTTCTGATCAGAACGTCCTTCTCCTGTGTAGAAATGCCTATTCATGTCCGCAATTACAGATAAGAATAGGACATGTTCTATTTTTTTTTCTTTTTTTTTTTTTTTCTTTGTGGGGCCATGGAACAGAAGTACGGATGCGGACAGCAAAATTGCGGAACAGATGCGGACAGAAATATATGGTTAATTGTATCGGCCCTTAGGGTGAGAAGCTCTGGTACCAGAGCCTGATAATTTACCCAATGGTCCTCCATGAAGCGCTGTCCACTTTGGTTTTAGAAGCATTGTTAGATATAGGTACTCCACAGGGATGTGTTCTTTGTCCAGCACAGTGTATCCATCTATCCTTACTATAGTGAAATTTGCTGATGACACCTTGGTGGTAGGATTGGTTTCATAGAATGATGAGAGCTGTTATAGGGAGGAAATTCAGAACTTAGGTGGTGTTCAGAGAGTAATTTGGTCCTCAATGTAGGAAGTTCTAATTGATTTCTGGAGCACTAAGATGATGGAATTGTCCCCTCTTTATATGGCTGGATGGAGAGGAAGTAGAAAAAGTGACTGATTTGAGGTGTCGGACCACATATTACAAAACATCTGACATGGAACCTAAATATGTCCTATTTGGTAAAGAAGGTCCAACAAAGTATCTACTTTCTTAGGAAATTGAGGAAGGCTAGATTTCCATAGATTTCCATCTTGGCTCTCATATTAATGTGGTATAGACGGCCTTGAGCTGAGAGGAGTGCGGGCACAGGCAGGAGCCTGCTATGATCAGCTAAAACCTGGCACAGCACATAAGTACAGGGCACAGGGTACCGATGTGCTGTGTCAGAATTAACTTGGGGGGGAACACAGGCAGGAAAGCGATCTGTGCTCCCTCCTGTGCAGAGTTCTCCAAAGCAGCATAAATCCGTACACCGTACATCACTGACAAGCCAGCGCTGTACGGGAATGATGATTTTAAGAAGCCATACTATCATAAACTTTGGGTACCTTTTTTGTTTAAGTTGCAAAACAACATAATTCATTAATAAAGTATATTACAAAAATTATTTTGGGGATATTTAGAAGAGTTTAAAAGCAACTTGTATGAAAGTTTAGTTACTCTTTAAGATTGATTCTTTTTGGGTATGACAGTAAAATACTCCAAAAACCCATAATATGTCTATGTAAACCAAAAAGTTAAAAAAGTTTTGGCTCTTGGAAGGCGGGGAGATTAAAAAAAAAAAGTGAAAATGCCCCAGTCCTGAAGGGGTTAATCTGCTCTTACTTGCTGCCGTGGATGAGTCACCATGCTCGAATCAAAGTAAGAGTTTGGTGCTGTAAATGGAATCTTCATGGGAGCTGCCGTCTACTACATTGACATCCCTTGTCACTATGGCAACGCAGGTTCAACTCCTGGACCTTATTAAAGCAGGAGGAATAGTAGAGTGCTTAGTGCTCATCATGACCTTGTGATGGTTAGAAATTCTTTAAGGGAGAAATGGAAAGAGTTCCAATTGAGGTTTTCTTTCTCTTACTGGATTATGTTTTCAGAATTTGTTCTGTATATCATCATCAGTACTGCAGAGAAGGCGATTTTGTTCTGCTTACATCTGAGTCACCACCGCTACAAGCACAAAAGTTTTTTTTTTTTATTTCTGCTGTCAGTTAAAATCTTCTTTTGGCCATCAATATTTGATATGGTTTACTGTGACAATGCTTTGCTTGCTTCATCTGTGCGGAGGGATGAGAGGGGTTTTCTTGGTCTATTCCTTCACTTCATTGTGTGGATATCATCAGTGGATGAACTGGAAAATCCTCTACTTCCTCAGGTCGCAGCCTCCAGTAATAATTCGGAAATGCCAGTATGAAGCTCTTTCAATATGACAGGACACTACTTTTTTCTTTTCCGCCAAAAGGGAATGGGTCACAACAGAGAAAATAAGGAAAACTTTTTCTTTGAAGTTTTTATTTTTCTGCTGGGAATCCATCCTAGGGGATTAGCAGTCATGTAAAGCAGCCCACACACAGTATCTAGTTACGGAATCAAGGCTTTTCTTTGCCCTATAAATCTGACTGGCATATGACTTTTTTTTAAATATAGAGTTCAGTATCTTTGGTTGCAAACCAAAAAAACTGCACCAAACTGTTCTAAGTTCCATTTTACACACTGCATTTTACATGCAGTTTTTTCCTGCAGGATTCCGCAGATGTTGTGGTGCATGTATAAGAAGAGTTTACACAACGATTCAATGCAAGGCTGGGTCCACATTGTACACCGGGATATGTCATCATGGCCTTAGGCTGCCTTCACATAGTCAGTGATTCCATTAGGGCTCATTCACAGTGCTGTGGTTTTGGTCCACATCCGATTAGGGTTGAGCAGTATACCGGTGTCTGCGATATACGGCGGTATTAAGAAACTGCGACATGGTGATATCACCGTTTCCTAATAACCGCGGTATTTAATGACGTCATAAGAGCGATCGCACGTGTGCCGACCGCTTCTAAAACGTCCATGTCCTGCCACCTGCACACATTAGATGTTGGTCCCTGCAGCGGCCGCGTTCTCCTTGCTCCCATTTCCCCATGACCCCGCCCCCAAAGTGACACCGGACCTGTGGGCAGAGAGCGGCTCTGTACCTGCCGTGGCATCGCATCCTGGAGTCCATAGAACTCCCAAAGAGCCTGGGAGGACAGAGCTGGGAGCACTGGGGACCCCCGATTCTGGACCCCGGGTATCTGTCAGCACAGGGGGCACATGTTAGTCCCCGCAGCGGCTGCATCCTCCTCATTCCTAACCCCGCCCACTAAAGTCAGGAAATGGCCGCACAGCAGCAAGTGAGAGAGGCTATGCAGGTCTCTCTCGGGGAGCTCTCCTGGCCTGCCACTGTCCAAGGCTGGAGAAGTGTGACAGCAGAAGAGGAGGTAAAAGATAATGGTCCTCTATTCCTGCCTAGACCCGCTGAGGCCCATCAGCAGCCCCTGCACAGGGTTCCTCATCTCTACCCAATAGAAGGAGATTGGGAATATACCTGTCAGGAGTCCTATCAGTAGAAGCTCCACACAGTATACTGTCTCCCTGTTTCCCCCATACAGGTGCAACAAGGAGACACTACTGTATACTGTATGGGGCAACAAGGAGACATTATACTGATTTGGGGTGGGGGGGGTAATTATGTCACCATGTGGCGAACCCCCATTCAGTATAACATCTCCTTGTGGCCCCCATACAGTATTACAGTATAACATCTCCTTGTGGCCCCCATACAGTATTACAGTATAACGTCTCCTTGTGGCCCCCATACAGTATAATGTCACTTTGTGGCTCCAGCCGCTCCATGCAGTAAAATGTCTCCTTGTGGCCCCCATGCAGTATAATGTCTCCTTGTGGCCCCCACATACAGTATAATACCTCCTTGTGGCCCATCGCCCCTTACAGTATAATGTCTCCTTGTGGCCCATCGCCTCTTACAGTATAATGTCTCCTTGTGGCCCATCACCCCTTACAGTATAATGTCTCCTTGTGGCCCATCGCCTCTTACAGTATAATGTCTCCTTGTGGCCCATCGCCCCTTACAGTATAATGTCTCCTTGTGGCCCCCACATTCAGTATGTCTCCTTGTGGTCCCAAATGTTTTTCTTCTAAATGGCTATTTATCGCGATACATATCGTTATTGCGATAAATTTCTTAATATCGTTATCATGGGAATATTTTTGATATCGCCCAACCCTACATCCGATCCACATGTTTTTTTGTGGATCAGATGCAGACCCATTCACTTGAAAGGGGCCACAAAAGATGCGGACGGCACAACCATGTACTGACCGCAACCGTATATCTGTTCCACGGCCCCGAAAAAAAAAAAAAGAACATGTCCTATTCTTGTCCGTTCAGTGATTGCGAACCAAAACAAGCTCAAAAACACATCACACCTTGAGGCACATTTACTATCGTACTATAGTATCTGCGCCTGTTTTCATGAGTAAAAAGCCTGTTTCCGACCGTCTCATTTACCAACTGATTTTGCACCTGTTTTGGAAGCATTTGTGTTTGTTGCCCCTGTTTTGAATTTTAAGACTAGTTCAGAAGTTTTCAAACTTTTGCAACTTTTTTCCGACCTATTTATGTAGGTGTGTCTTTTTTGCGCCTCAATTAGGCACATAAAAAGTCTTGTTTCTACTCCACTCCTGACCAGGCTTATTTTTCCCATCTGTTTTGAGGGGGAACTTGCATAATTTTTTACATTGAAAGAGAGAGAGATGTGACTTTTTTCCAGTTACTTACACAATGTTTTCATGCGCAAACCAATGAGACAAGTCTTAGTAAATATGAACCTGCCTTACAAGAAAATGACCACTAGATGTCAGACTTAATCCGTATGCAGGTGGTCAGTGAGGCATCCGTGAAGCTGTCCGTGAAGGATCCGTGTTGGGTCCGTTTTTTACTGTCCGTGTTGCATCCGTGTTTCACTGACACTGAACAGCTGAAAAATAATTTTCAAAGCATCTGTTCTTAATGATCCGTGAAACACTGATGCAACACGGATGACATCCGTGAGGGATCCGTGGTTTCACGGACTCATTGACTATAATGGGCGTGAGGGATCCAGGAACACGGATCAAGATAGGACATGCATCCGTGCTAAAAAAACGGAACCACGGACTGTGATGAAACACTGATGTCTGAACACACACATTCAAATGAATGGGGATATGTGCTGTCCGTGGAGAACGCGTACAGGACACGTTCGTGAACACTGACGTGTGAATGAGGCTTAACTGATGAAATTCACTTATTAAACACTGACTGTGTAAAAGCGGCCTTAAAGGGAACCTGTCACCTCCGAAACACCCCCTGAACTAGAGTAAGCAGTGTATAGTGTAAATGATGCTGAATCCGAATATGTAAGTTTTATCTTCATACTCACTTCCATTCCGATGCTGTGCTCCCACAAACCTGCAGTAAAATACATTGACAGGACTCTTCTTTGAGTCCTCTCCATTATGTGAGTGAGCACTGGAGTCCAGTGAGTGCATTTTACTGCAGGTTTGTGGGAGCACAGCGTCAGAATGGAAAGGAGTATGAAGATAAAAATTACATATTTGGATTCAGCATCACTTACACTATACAACGCTTACTCTAGTTCAGGGGGTGTTTCAGAGATGACAGGTTCCCTTTAAGGGCCCTTTACACGGGGCGAGAGTCTTAAAGCAAATCGCTAACGAGTGTTCATAGGAACTCTCGTTATCAATTATCTGGCAGTGTAAATATACCACTGATTACCCAATGAACGAGGGAAACGCTCATTCTTCGGGTCATCCGATCGTTTGTGCACATAGAAAAATTGGTGTTTGCTGGCGGCAGATCATGCTATGTAAACACAATCTGCTGCCGGCAAACAACAAGTCAGTATGGAGACGAGCAATGGCATTAGTGATCGCTCCTCCCCATAATCTGGAGGAGATCTCTGCATGTAAATACAACGTTCTCCTCCACCAGCGAGCAGCAGATTGTTGGGAAGGAACACTTCCCTTCCTACCACCTGCTGCTCTGTCGTCCCATGTAAAGGGACCTTAAAAGACCATAGACAGCAGCACACTGTGTGCGCCGTCTCCTCATACAACTGATCGGCGGGGTTGCCAGTTGTTGGACCCCGGCCGATCTGATATCGATGACCTTTCCTGAGGAACCCCTGGGGTATATTGTACTGTGATAATGTAGGTAATTTATAATACTGCCAACCATATGGTATATTGTATTGTATTTAAACAGCAAGCAGTATATGGTGATCCTGGGATGTGGTTTTTGGTGACATGTGGTGTTCATCCACGATTGTAGATATTTTACTGAGATTATTGACTATCATTTTTATTATGTTTCAATAAATATGTACTATTTATGGATACTGTGTGACTTTTTGTTTGTTGGTGCTTGCTATTGTGATTCCACACAGAATAGACACATAGTTATCACTATAGGTGTTATATTATATACCCTATGCAAATGAGCAGTTAAGTGCGAGGTCCAAGCCATTATTAAAGAACTTCCACCAAAAATGTTATTCTCTGACCTGTTAGAAAGGCATATGATGTAATATGTAGTGAATGTAATCTTCTTACCAGTGTCTGTATTTGTGAGTTATACCTTATTCTTCTCATCTGTGTCGTGTGACCAGCAATTAGACTCTCCAAATAAGCCAGCAGTGTGGACAGGAAATCAGTTTCTCTATGTATTCCTATGGGAGCCTCAATGTCAGTCTCATAGGAATGAATAGAGACGTAACTGACTTCCTGTCCTGTGTCAGTTGGAGATCAGAGAGCTGGTCACATGACTTCACTTTGTAGCAAATCAAAGAATAAACATTTTGCCGGCAGTTCTACTTTAAGATCCTAGCGCTTCCTGTTTCCTCTGTGCGTCTTTCTCTTTCTTAATTGTCAGGGCCAAGTGAGACTAAGCATGAACTCGACTTTGTCGATCAAGAAGAAGAGGGAGGGGGTGGCAGAGAAAACAGGAGGAGCAAAGGTGGACAAAGTGGCTTGGGCCCGCCCTTGGTGCACTTTTTAAGCAATGGCCTATCCTCAGGTTAGACCAGGGATCTCAAACTCGTGGCCCTCCAGCTGTTGCAAAACTACAACTCCGAGCATGCCCCAATAGCTGTAGGCTCTCCTGGCATGATGGAAGTTGTAGTTTTACAACAGCTGTAGGGCCACGAGTTTGAGATCTCTGGGTTAGACCATCACTAGCTGATCAGCAATAGTTCTGTCTATTTTGTAGCGGACTGAGTTCATCACTGTAGTGCTGCTCCCATTGAAGTCAATGGGAGCCTAAAAGGTAGGCAACCCTATTAAAGGGGTTGTCTCACTTTAGTAAGTGGCATTTATCATGTAGAGAAAGTTAATACAAGGCACTTACTAATGTATTGTGATTGTCCATATTGCTTCCTTTTCTGGATGGATTCATTTTTCCATCACATTATACACTGCTCATTTCCATGGTTACGACCACCCTGCAATCCATCAGTGGTGGATGTGCTTGCACAATATAGGAAAAAGCACCAACCTATGTGCGCTCCCTTGGTCCCGGCCACCATAGAGGCTGCCACTTTTTCCGAAGTGTGCAAGCGCGGCCACCACTGATGGATTGCAGGGTGGGCTGTAACCATGGAAACGAGCAGTGTATAATGTGATAGAAAAATGATTCCAGCCAGCAAAAGAAGCAATATGGAGAATAATAATACATTAGTAAGTGCCTTGTATTAACTTTCTCTACATGATCAATGCCACTTACTAAAGTGAGACAACCCCTTTAACTGCTCATTTAAATATGGATTAAAAGTACCTTTTCTCCAGAATGAAGCAGCAGATCGCTACGTGACAAATATCAATAAATTCAGCTGAGCTAGTCCTACGGCGGACTTATATTGCAGCATTCTTTTACAGGGTGTAATAAGAGTCTAAACATGCCAGGCCTGGAGGCCCTCACAAGATATCTGGCCACCATGGCATCTGCTCAGAACCCTGCAATGTAAGGAGTGAGTTCAGCTCTCCAGCCCACTCCATACATTGCTCGCACAGCTGCCATCAGGGTACAAGAAGGGGTTTCAGCAACAGTAAGGCTATGGACACCTTGGGGGCATTTTTTTATTATTGAATTGGCAATATTGGGATAAAAAAATAGCAGTTTTGTTTATTAACAAATTTGCTGCCTTTGTCTTCTGCAGCCTGTATGTATTATCATACCTTGCAGGCTGTTCTATCCCATTCAGTGTAAAATCTGTCACGAGTTCTTTGAGGGCTCACTCTGCAGCCCTTGTCTCTACACTCCTGAACATTCATAAAGTTGACATCCCTTTTGATTTGGGTTTATTGTAATTGGTTGTAAAGATGGCAGCTTAGGCCTGTTTCACATTTGCGGTAATCAGATCCGGTAGGTTCCATGCTGGATCCTTGAATACTGGGCACTACTGTGCGTGGCCAAGATACTGTCTGGTCCCATTCACTATAATGGGGACTGGCAGAGATTTGGCTGCAGCCCGGCAAATATGCCGAGAAGAAGCCAGGTGCAAACTGCTGCGTGCAGGCTTTCTGATGCCAGGATTTTCTGTCATGATGTGTAGACATGACAGAAGGTTACATTGTTGGAGGGGTCGGAGACCCGGTACTGAAAGGGTTAAAACAACAGAAGCCAGCAGCTAAGGCACTCACTGCACTCATGAGCAGGAACCATATTTAAAGTGACGACTTCTATTGTGCATGTACAGCGGCGGTCATCAAGGAGTTAAGGCCTCTTTCACATGAGTAATGTGGAACGTGTCAGAGGCTAACCCGTGAAAAATGATTTTACATGTAAGTTAAATCATTTTTGTTTGCTGAGTCTGTTTTTTTTTTTTTTTTTTCTGTCCTGGTTGCATCCATTTGCCATCCGTTTTTCATGCCCGTGAAAATAAACTGATGCTATCACATAGCATCTCCAAGCAACCCTCGTAGAAAAACGAACGGCAAACGGATGCCATATGTGCGTCGCCCTTTTTTTTTAATGACCCATGGACTTGAACGGACTAGCCCTGCGTGAAAAACGGAAGAGGATAGAACTTGCTGCGTTATTGCCTGTGTGAAAGTAGCCTTATGAGAACGAGCTCTGAAGACAGCACAGTACTTTGCTTATAAAGGTTGTAAACCACAGTAATATACGGATACATGAAGGAAAAGTAGGGTTGTGTAATCAAGAAAGCTTTGTCTAAGCAGTTCATGTATTGGACTATGTAATTAACAATAGTGGAACCAGCCACCGCAAAATTTGAAAGGAGGTTTTTTTCTCATACTGTTGCAAAGATATTTTACAGTCCTTTGTAAACTAAAGGTATAGTTCCCTTTTAAGAGGTGTAAAATAAAATCCTTTTTATTACCTGCTGCTAACCAGCAAACTTTTCTCTGTGGTCATGTACTGAAATACACTCAATATCCTGGGGCACTTAGCTCTTTTCATTACTTCCTTTCATTTTCTACCCCACAGTGCAGATGTGTGGAGCAATGAGCAACGTGAGTCCTTTATAGCGGTCCAAAACCATTAGAAAGGTATATTATCTACATTGTTCTCCTCCACCAGATCATTCTTTCCACCTTCCCTGTAATTCTGCCATCATTGTGTCATTAAATAAAAAGTTCATTCCTCTTATAATGGATCTGACCGCTCCTGCTAAGATTTAACCTCAAAAGGCACAATTCAATTCAATTCTTCCCTGGTTGGATTACAGAGACGTTTATGGAATAGCAAAGCAGTATGTACTATTCGTTATACATACTGTGCAAAGGATAGGTCCTGTACCATTATTATCTATTATAAATGCAAGACAAACTACAAACCGCTTTATGAAATTGTGGGATTAACTCTTTGAAACTGGTAAATACAGTAATTTACAAACCACAAAACATGACTCCAGCGTTTGAAATCATTGGCAAAATGGACAATCATATCATTGCAGTACCCCAGACCTGGGGGGTATCTGCAACTGTTTGTGATGTAATGCATTTTTATTGTTTTGCCCTTATGTATCAGTAAGAAGAGGTGTGTTGGGCAAAGGTTGGCAGAAGCAGGGCTAACCTGGTAGGAGTAGGCTTGTCCTGCTTCCTGCCAGGAAGGGGAGTTCAGCTAGAGAGAAGAGAGGAAGCACAAGTGAGAGCTCCTACTCCTAGGAACCTATTATCCTTCTCCTGTTAGACCAACACTCCAGAGAGATCAGCAAAACATGGAAATTCTACTTCAAGAAGCATCTGTACAAAGACAGCAGAGTGATCAGCGACAAACAGCTTTACAGACACTACTGCAAAGTGAGGGACTATGGCTCAGACATCCATCACCTATACCATGAGTTATAAGTTTACTTCTGGCCTGATTCTTCCACCGCAGAGGTATCCAGGAAGCCACGGCCTGAGGGAGTACACATGACACAACACCTCATTAGGGTCACTACCACTCCCATCCTCTGCATTAGCTCCCCAGGGGCTTGCTGTATAATACATGGCCGGGCCAGAGCAGAAGCCATTCTGGTACATGGAAGTCGGATGTCTTCTTGCGTCAACCACTTACATGATAGTTAGAGCAAGCAGTGGATATAAATTCCATTGAGTGAGCTGCTATGGGGTTCCTGGACATAGGACCCAGTTTGTCCTCTCAAATGTCCTGTGAGGACTGGCACTGTGTGCCTTCTTTACAGGAAATGCAGCATTGGCAGACAAGGGATTGGGATTTTGTTCTAAGATTTTTGGAAAGAGAATAAACGGGTTGAACAAACAAATGTGAACTAGTATCCTGAAAGGAGCACCTTCTTCTTTCATTTATGCCTTCTAGTTATGAACAGATCTTTGCTGAATAAACATTAATCCAAACACCATATCTTTTTTCATGTTTACATCATTTTATATTGTCCATAGATAAGTAGATGAGTATTTATACCCTCTTCTGTCTGTCTGCCTGTATTAGGGGATTAAAAAACAGCAATTTATTTTATGGGATGCACTGTACTGTGTAAATGACATGGTAACTTTATTTTCCTTTAAGATTTTGGCAATATCAGATTTTTTTACTATTTTTACTGAAAAATAAGTTTTGTGTCATCTTAACGTTTTATTTTTTTTTTTTATTCAGTGTTTTGTTCATTGTGTGAGATAACAATTTTACGTTTGATTAAATGGTTGTTGCAGTCATGGCATTATCAATTATGTGTAATCTTTTATTTTTTCATAATAAAATATTGTGTAAGCAGAAAATAGTTTTTATTTTTCTATGGGCATGTTCACACAGCTGATTTTTCACATATTTAGCTCTGAAATCTCTGTGAAAAACGTGTGTATTGCACTTCCTATCCTGTTTTCAATGGGAATCTACGGTGTTGCATTGTTTGTGAGGATAACAGGTTCATATAAATTGCAGACCCGGGACCTATGTTAGACCATTAGCATTGTAATTGTGTTTCAGGAGTTCCACTCACCATACTAAAGTAATCCCATTCCTCTGTAAAACCACTTAGGCCCCTTGCAGATGAGAGTGACACATGTACGTCTCCCGCATCGCGGGCAGTGTCCTAAACTCCCGGCACTGAATGGGGTCGCATAGCATTATACTGATTTATGACACTATGTAACCCTTACAGTTCTGGAAAGTGCTGGATAACACTGACATAATGCTGTTAGTGTTATCCAACACTTTCCAGGGTTAAATAGCATCATAAATCAATATAATGCTATGTGACCCTGTTCAGGACACGGCCCGCGATGCGGGAGACGTGCGTGTGTCACGCTCGTCTGCAAGGGGCCTTAGGTGTTGCTGTCACTCTTGACTCTGGCATGTAAGGGACTAAATGACTGGTATTTGAGTCATGACTAGTGTTGAGTGAACTTGTGTTTTCAAGTCTGGCATACAAGGTTCAGGTTATCTAAGAATCCCGTAATGGATTCCACTACCACAGATCATAATGGAATTCTATGGCAGCATGCCCCACGCAAGCCTATAAGAGGCATTCCGTCATAATAGAAGTCTATGCTGGCCATAGACTTCTATTATGACGGAATGCCTCTTATAAGCTTCCGTGGTACATGACGTCATAGAATTACATTATGATCTGTGGTAGTGGAATCCATTATGGGATTCTTAGATAACCTGAACCTGTACACAAGTTCGCTCAACACTATTACTGACTCTTCTTGGTATTTGCAGCAGGGTTACAGCTGTATATTACTGCTAACACTTGCAGCTGTTGGCATGAGCACAGTTTTCTGCTTAATTCTCACACCATACATTTATGGCACTGGGTGGTAAGTACCTCTGCCAGTGGTGCACATGCTGTCTGCACTCCAGGAGGAGTGAGGGCTGGTGAATCAATTAGAGCACCACCTCCAGTATTACTATTCGGATTCCTACATTAGGCTAAGTTTACACTTCAGTTATTTGGTCAATTATTTTGATCGGTTATTGGGAGCCAAAATCAGTTGCGGGTCAAAAACACAGAATAGGTGCAATTCTTTAAATTACTCCCGATCTCTTTTTGTAAGCTTCACTACTGGTTTTGGCTCACAATAACAGATGGAAATAACTGACCAAATAACTGAAGTGTGGCACTGGCCTCCTACCAGCAATACCAGCTAGGCTGCTGGTTTACTGTCCAGGTGGCAGTCCTACATGTTCCTCAAACCATTCCTGAACCTGAATAGGATGTATTATACTGCTGAAAGAGGAGGTCATTGAGGTTAGGCAGGAGTGCGTTGCTATAAAGGGGTGTACAGAACTTGGTCAGTAACATTGTATAGGCTCTGTTCACATATGCATTGTGTTTTCCGTCCTAAGCAAAGACCATAACACTGTACCAGAAGAGCCACCTCTATTGCATAATGGACATCAGCATGATATACAGACCTCTTGACATATATGGGGGTCACCCTCTTGATACACAGCACTGCATGCAGCGCTATTTTTCACATAAAAAAAAAAATCACACAATCTGCAATGTAGGCTTCTAATATAGCCTCTGATGCTTGAGTAAACGGAGCCATAGGGGAATTTTTCTTGGGACTTTTGGTGATTATTCAATTGTTCTTAAAATTACTATGTAATCACATGCAACTTTATCATATTACACTGGCAATTTTTCTAATCTTAGGCTGTCTCCATTAGTTTTTTATATGCTGAAACAACTCAACCTGTTCTCAAGCTGTGCAGAATTCACTGATTAACAATGCCACCTATGGCACCAGATTAAATGCTCCATGTAATGTGTCTTCTCCCCTGATATGTCTCAAAGAAAAGTAGAAAGAATGCCAATTATACTAGAGATTTTCTGCAGGACTTCTAGTTTTAAGACAAACAACAAAATCTGCCTCCTACGTTCTATGTTATTCTTTACAGCGTAAGTAATTGTTATTGAAGAATCGCAGGTTTTTATGTAGTTAGTAATATTAATAGAAAAATAGTGCTAAGAAAAAATATCACCTTTAATATAATATCCGCATCAGAGGCCTGTACACTTACCCCCCCCCCCAATCCCGATCCAATCACAAATGTGGGTGTCACCCTGGGGAGAATAGCACACAGACAGAACCTGACTGTACCCCTGAATCCTAATTCACAGTAAATTTGTGCATCTTTTCTCTAGTAAGTCCACGTCTATGTGTTCTAGAATTTGACAGCCTTCAGACTGAACAGAGATAAGCTAACAGCCACCACTGCCAACAGTATTAACTCTTGTGAAGCTGATTTTTCAGTTACTTGGTTATACAGAAGGTGTTCCCTCAAAATGTGAAAGAAGCCTCCCTCCTATCCCTCTCATTAAGCAGATACATGCTTGATTGAATATGGTCTTGGGGGGGAGGGCTTGGTTTGGGTCAAAGTAAAGTAAAGTAGAACACTGCTGGTTAGTAGATCCCTTGATAAATTCTGTACGGTGGCGGTGCAAGCAGTGTTAGGACCTAGTCATAGGTCCCAGAAAGTACTGTTCAAGGAAAAACTATAGCACTCTTAGATCCGTGCAGGTTTATTCACCAAAAACTATGGAACTATGGAATATTCAATAGTTTTGGTGAATGAACCTGCACAGAAGACTTGGTGTGCTGCAGTTTTTCCTAAAACAGTATTTTTTGGGGGTGATTCACTAAGCATGGCTAAGAGTCATAAAATATGACATTTTTCAAAATATTGCGGTCAATGGTGGCATCCATAAGGTGGCATAGATGTGTGTTGCAAGTTGTGCTAAGCTTAACATTTTACATGTGTGGGCCATGTGTATAAATTTGGCACAATTTTGCCATTTATTCTCTATTGAAAATACTTTTTATGGCATTTTTGATGAATCTTCCAAAGTATATGCATTATATCTTTGATGGTATTCGGTAATCCAGGCTCTGTAGCATAAGTGTAAGAATTGAAGGGGTTTCCCAAATGCTGCTGCTCATTAGTCACATCCCCACCCTCCTCTCTGTACTTCATGTCTCCTCAT
The DNA here is from genome assembly GCA_900303285.1 of Rhinella marina. Lineage (NCBI taxonomy): Eukaryota > Metazoa > Chordata > Amphibia > Anura > Bufonidae > Rhinella > Rhinella marina. The sequence goes on along the minus strand of ONZH01021946.1, from coordinate 292,415 downwards.
GGACACTGTATTCAGGATAATAATCCCTGACGAGCAGAGAGGAGGGTGAGGCAGCTCTTTACCTCAGTGTTGTGAAGTAACTCGTCCTCCTCTGTGATTTGGACAGGTTTTATGTGTACTAATAATTTAATTGTAATTATTTTATTTTACACAAAATTCTTTGTCAGTTTTCTACATTTCCCTGCAGAACTAGGAGCTTTTTCTGAAGCTCGTTCAAAGATACAAAAGTGATCACAATGAAATATAGGCCTCAGTGTTTGGTCAGTGTTTGATCAGTGATTTCCATCAGTGATTGTGAGCCAAAACCAGGACTGAAGCCTCCACAGAGATAAGGTATAATGTAAAGGTTTCCACCTGTTCTGTTTTTGACCCATACCTGTTTTTTTCTTGTACTCACTGAGGGAAATCACTGACTGTATAAAGGCAGCCATATAGAGGTGAGAATTTTTACAAGTCTGTTTGTTAAACATATAGGAAACTTCTCTTAAGAAGTGGTTATGTAACACAATATAACAAAGACAGCTCCTTTCTATAGAGTGACTTTCAAGAAGCACCAAAATAGAATGTAGGCACAAAACAATTAATTCCTGGATCCCCTAATTAAGCTGTCAAGTTACCCACTTAACAATTCAAGCATTGCTTAGTAATGACAGATTCTTATACTTCTTACTTTATAAGTTTTCTTCAAAGTTTATATCTCAGAAGGACATTTTATATGGGAAGGCGATGGATATTGAAATATAGCTGGTGAATTAAGTGCAATACTTTTAATATTAGGGATGCTGATCCTTAATAGCACCAGGTATGGAACTTTATAGGGTCCGGTTACACTGCAGTCTTGCTCGTGTGACAACTGCCATGCCCAAGGATTGCAGTGTAGTGGTGCTAGTTTAGAAATGAATGGGTCGCAGCACCACGTGCACATGTGCCACGACCCGAGAGTTGCAAAAAAAAAAACAGCAGTATTGGATTTTTTTTACATATGAGTCATGTAGTAATGCCATTAATTTCTGGGCTAGCACCACTACATGGTAGTTCTACTGTGATCCATGGGCACAACAGCTGTCACATGACCAAGATCACAATGTAGCCAAACCCTTACACCCGCTTTAGATTTGTTGCAGAAATTTCTGCAACTTAAAATCAATTCCATACATCTCAATGGGCCAGTTTTGGCAGCAAGCACATGGACTTCTGTAAACCCTCTTAAGATTAATAAGCTAGACTTACCCTTACTAAGCACAATGTGGCAGAATTCTATTGCAAATTGGCCTGAAAAAGTTTCATACATGGCTGCACCAAAGGTATTATGTTTTAGATACTTTTTACAACTATTTTGACAATATTAAATAGATAATTAAATATAGTGGCTCACTAAAATTGAGACAATTGGTTAAGGTGCTCACACCCTTGACCTTACCCAAGGGTCTCAATAGAAATCAATGTAATAAATGCTAGGATTGGGTGGGCACACTTTCATCAGGTGATATGGCAGTCAATGGATATTTGTAACAATCGTTATATAGGTGGACTAAATGAAAATTTGACAATTAATATATATAGATGGACACATGATAAAATTAATTTACATTATTTATTATGTTAATCCTAATATTAAAAAAGTATACCGGGCCCAGTTTTAAAAAAACATACAGTATTATATAATAAAAAAAGGAATAGACAAAAAATAAAAAAAATGGAAAATGCAAACAAAAATGTAAAAAATATAAAAAAGTCCAATGTTAAATTGTCCAGTAGAGTATAATAAATTCAGTCTGATCACTGTTATATAAATATACCGAATATGGTTATGATAGCATAGATCACAATGTCTCTATTTGTATATTTGAGTTCAGTAGATCTCTATGTGAATCTCACAATGTCTCTTTTTACATAGATGGATTCAGCGGATCTTGTGACCACTTAGGGTATATTATCTCAACTTAGGGTATAGTGGTACCAGTTTGATAGATATATACGTATGTGTTTACACATTCAGTGATCTGTTATGCTTAGTACTTTACCCCCTCCTTTGGTGTGTGCCGCGTATCATCCGATATGGCCTTTCTCCTTCTCCTCCACTTGGCGTTGCTTTATGTTGTAGCGCGCGCGCGCTTGCCGATATTTGTAATTTATCCTCTTGGCGTCCCACGTGGATGCTGGCCGGGTGCTGTAGTGTACGCTGATTCACGATCCGCGGCACAGTGTTGAGGCAGGTTTAATGTCAGCGTCACGGTGTTGTAGCAAGTTCTCTAGTATAAATGGAACTTGTTTAATATACTGAATGATAGTTATTTGTAGATACGCTGAGTAGTAGTTACTTGGTACAATTGTACATTGGATCTCCTTCTCCCAAACGCGTTTCGGGGGTCTTAACTGCCCCCTTTTTCAATGGTAAAAGAGATCCTTTTTCTCCTCCTATTTATAAAGGCTCTTTTATTGGTTGATTAGTTGATCACTTAGCCGGTCTGCTTCATTAAATTCCTACGGGCTATATTTAACCCTCTCAACTACCTTGAATACATGTTACTTGTAAATATACATTGGTATTATGGTGATGTAACCATAAACATATAGTGATGAATGAAGATAAAAATACATAATAAAATAAAATAAAATATATATGTAAAAAATGGTTTTAGCGTTGCAGCATTAGTGTATTGCCCTAGAATGATTGACATAGATTGATTTACTATAATATCCTATAGTATAAATATGACAAGACGGTCAATTAAATGACGAAATACTATATAGTCTATTGTTATATATTTGTTCCTTGCTGTAATATTTTGTTACTCTATTGTTGGTATATTTGTATTTGTGATATGATGTTCATCTTATGGAATATTAACAAATAATATATTCATAAATAATTTGAATGTTGGTTATTTGTTATATAGTTTTGTTTTTATATTTATATATTAATTTATTATATTTCTTTTCTTTTTTGTGTTTTTGTCATTTATCTTAGGTTTTTTTTATATAAAGATGTTGTTCTTATTTCTTGGTTCTCTTTTGTGTATTATAGATGGTGATATTTTTCTCATCGCTATTAAAGAATGTATGGGTAAGTATTCATAATCTATTTTGTTATTTTTTGTTCATGTGTTTTTTCTTTTTTCTTTTTTTCTTATTTTCTTGTATTTCAGGTATCAGCTAATACGTAAGATATGGGGGCGGGGGCCTCTCAGGGAGAGCCATCTCTGTGCTGGAAAACAGCCTGACAGTGATGGTTGTCCCCAAAGGGCACCCGTCCCAATCGTCTATCTTATAAAAAACCGAAGATCTCCATCTCCGCGTTTAGACCCTTTGGCACTAGGGTGTTAAATTCAAAAATCCTTCTGGATTCTAAACGCGACATATTTTTTATATGACATCCACCCCTCCAATGTCTGGTAACCTTATCGAGTGCTGTGTATATTAATTTTGATGGGTCTTGATTATGAAATTCTTTAAAATGTTTGGAAACTGTATGAAGTAGATACCCTTTTCTGATATTATTTATATGCTCTGAAATGCGTTTTTTAAGGGTTCTTTTAGTCCTTCCTACGTATTGTTTATTGCACGGGCATTGTAAGAGGTATATTATATCTGTAGAATCGCATGTGATGCATTCATCTATCCTATGTATGTGAGTGTTGGTGGTAGACTGAACTTCTATGGTTCAGTCTACCACCAACACTCACATACATAGGATAGATGAATGCATCACATGCGATTCTACAGATATAATATACCTCTTACAATGCCCGTGCAATAAACAATACGTAGGAAGGACTAAAAGAACCCTTAAAAAACGCATTTCAGAGCATATAAATAATATCAGAAAAGGGTATCTACTTCATACAGTTTCCAAACATTTTAAAGAATTTCATAATCAAGACCCATCAAAATTAATATACACAGCACTCGATAAGGTTACCAGACATTGGAGGGGTGGATGTCATATAAAAAATATGTCGCGTTTAGAATCCAGAAGGATTTTTGAATTTAACACCCTAGTGCCAAAGGGTCTAAACGCGGAGATGGAGATCTTCGGTTTTTTATAAGATAGACGATTGGGACGGGTGCCCTTTGGGGACAACCATCACTGTCAGGCTGTTTTCCAGCACAGAGATGGCTCTCCCTGAGAGGCCCCCGCCCCCATATCTTACGTATTAGCTGATACCTAAAATACAAGAAAATAAGAAAAAAAGAAAAAAGAAAAAACACATGAACAAAAAATAACAAAATAGATTATGAATACTTACCCATACATTCTTTAATAGCAATGAGAAAAATATCACCATCTATAATACACAAAAGAGAACCAAGGAATAAGAACAACATCTTTATATAAAAAAACCTAAGATAAATGACAAAAATACGAAAAAGAAAAGAAATATAATAAATGAATATATAAATAAAAAAACAAAACTATATAACAAATAACCAACATTCAAATTATTTATGAATATATTATTTGTTAATATTCCATAAGATGAACATCATATCACAAATACAAATATACCAACAATAGAGTAACAAAATATCACAGCAAGGAACAAATATATAACAATAGACTATATAGTATTTCGTCATTTAATTGACCGTCTTGTCATATTTATACTATAGGATATTATAGTAAATCAATCTATGTCAATCATTCTAGGGCAATACACTAATGCTGCAACGCTAAAACCATTTTTTACATATATATTTTATTTTATTTTATTATGTATTTTTATCTTCATTCATCACTATATGTTTATGGTTATATCACCATAATACCAATGTATATTTACAAGTAACATGTATTCAAGATAGTTGAGAGGGTTAAATATAGCCCGTAGGAATTTAATGAAGCAGACCGGCTAAGTGATCAACTAATCAACCAATAAAAGAGCCTTTATAAATAGGAGGAGAAAAAGGATCTCTTTTACCATTGAAAAAGGGGGCAGTTAAGACCCCCGAAACGCGTTTGGGAGAAGGAGATCCAATGTACAATTGTACCAAGTAACTACTACTCAGCGTATCTACAAATAACTATCATTCAGTATATTAAACAAGTTCCATTTATACTAGAGAACTTGCTACAACACCGTGACGCTGACATTAAACCTGCCTCAACACTGTGCCGCGGATCGTGAATCAGCGTACACTACAGCACCCGGCCAGCATCCACGTGGGATGCCAAGAGGATAAATTACAAATATCGGCAAGCGCGCGCGCGCTACAACATAAAGCAACGCCAAGTGGAGGAGAAGGAGAAAGGCCATATCGGATGATACGCGGCACACACCAAAGGAGGGGGTAAAGTACTAAGCATAACAGATCACTGAATGCGTAAACACATACGTATAAATCTATCAAACTGGTACCATTATACCCTAAGTTGAGATAATATACCCTAAGTGGTCACAAGATCCGCTGAATCCATCTATGTAAAAAGAGACATTGTGAGATTCACATAGAGATCTACTGAACTCAAATATACAAATAGAGACATTGTGATCTATGCTATCATAACCATATTCGGTATATTTATATAGCAGTGATCAGACTGAATTTATTATACTCTACTGGACAATTTAACATTGGACTTTTTTTATATTTTTTACATTTTTGTTTGCATTTTCCATTTTTTATTTTTTATTTTTTGTCTATTCCTTTTTTTATTATATAATACTGTATGTTTTTTTAAAACTGGGCCCGGTATACTTTTTTAATATTAGGATTAACATAATAAATAATGTAAATTAATTTTATCATGTGTCCATCTATATATATTAATTGTCAAATTTTCATTTAGTCCACCTATATAACGATTGTTACAAATATCCATTGACTGCCATATCACCTGATGAAAGTGTGCCCACCCAATCCTAGCATTTATTATTTTGACAATATGTGTCTGCAACATAAATTTATCCAATTTATTAAAGACATAACTTTTAGCTGCATTATATTGCTGCAGAGGTTGTGTAAGGAAAATAAAATATCTATCATGCTGGTATGTTACAGCAAATTAGATCATGTCACATGAGCTATTTAGATAACTGTGGCAATTTGTGCCATTTTTTTCCTTCTGGTAAACTGTTGCATCATATGGTATGGATTCTTTTTTACACTCTGCTTCAGTTTATGTTGGAGCACGATGTGTTTATTTTTAGCTGGTAGATTTTCAACCAGCCCAGGGGGTGGCAATGGGCAGGCCCTGTGCACCTACCTAAGCCAACCTCTACCTGGGCTGGTGGGAAAATGAGATGGTTTTCAGGAAGGCTGTGGAGAAATGGTCATCGTCAGTTGCTCTCTCGCTCACATACATTGATGACATACTTATCCTGTGGAAGGGGTAGGAACAGGAATTTTCTGAATTCATCGCCTGCCTTAAAACTAGTGAGTTGAGGCTATATTTTACATCTCATTTCAGCCCCACTCATATGATGTTTCTCGATTTAACTATAATTAGAGAGGGGGAAAGATGAATGGAAGGATACGGCTACAAACAGCTTATTGAGCCGGGAGAGTCATCCCATTGCGCTGAAGAGGGGGATCCTTAAAGGCCAGTTCTTGCAAGCTAGGCACCATATCTATGACTTCAAGAGGGCAGTGGATGATCTGAATGATCGAACCAGGAATTGGAGAGTATCTTACAAGCAGGTACTGATGTGCACCATCTAGTCAGTGATTGTCCGCTAATAACTTATAGAGACTGCAACATCATAGACAGACTGGTGTTTAGCTTTTTCCATCTACAGACCACACACTGCGCAAGTGCAATGTAACAAGCATGTAGGGCTGGGCGATTAATCGAATTAATTTGATTAATTCGCCCATTGCAAGCCTCACGATTTTATTTTTTAGGAAAATCGTGAATTCGATTTTCCTAAAAATGGCGCCCGACATATAAAATAAAAAAAATCTCTCACCTGTCCTGCGCCGCGGCTCCGCTCCGGTTTCCGGCGCTCCTCTTCTTTTCCGGGTCTGCGCTGCACTGTCCTGACCGCGTACAGCGTCAGGACGTAGTGCGCGCACTCTGACCTGACGCTGCACGCAGTCAGGTGACAGTGCAGCGCCTGGAGAAGAAGAGGGGCGCCGGACGTGGAGCGGAGCCGCAGCGGAGGACAAGTGAGAGATTTTTTTATTTATTATTATGATGGTGGCTGATCGGAAGTCTGGAGGGGGCACTTTGGGCTGCTCTGAGGCCTGGAGGGGGCACTTTGGGCTGCTCTGAGGCCTGGAGGGGGCACTTTGGGCTGCTCTGAGGTCTGGAGGGGGCACTTTGGGCTGCTCTGAGGTCTGGAGGGGGCACTTTGGGCTGCTCTGAGGTCTGGAGGGGGCACTTTGGGCTGCTCTGAGGTCTGGAGGGGGCACTTTGGGCTGCTCTGAGGTCTGGAGGGGGCACTTTGGGCTGCTCTGAGGCCTGGAGGGCGCACTTTGGGCTGCTCTGAGGCCTGGAGGGGGCACTTTGGGCTGCTCTGAGGCCTGGAGGGGACACTTTGGGCTGCTCTGAGGTCTGGAGGGGGCACTTTGGGCTGCTCTGAGGCCTGGAGGGGGCACTTTGGGCTGCTCTGAGGCCTGGAGGGGGCACTTTGGGCTGCTCTGAGGCCTGGAGGGGGCACTTTGGGCTGCTCTGAGGCCTGGAGGGGGCACTTTGGGCTGCTCTGAGGCCTGGAGGGGGCACTTTGGGCTGCTCTGAGGCCTGGAGGGGGCACTTTGGGCTGCTCTGAGGCCTGGAGGGGGCACTTTGGGCTGCTCTGAGGCCTGGAGGGGGCACTTTGGGCTGCTCTGAGGTCTGGAGGGGGCACTTTGGGCTGCTCTGAGGTCTGAAGGGGGCACTTTGGGCTGATCTGAGGTCTGAAGGGGGCACTTTGGGCTGATCTGAGGTCTGAAGGGGGCACTTTGGGCTGATCTGAGGTCTGATGGGGGCACAGTGGGCTGATCTGAGGTCTGATGGGGGCACAGTGGGCTGATCTGAGGTCTGATGGTGGCACAGTGGGCTGATCTGAGGTCTGATGGGGGGCACAGTGGGCTGATCTGAGGTCTGGTTTGTGGTCTGGATTAGTCTAAAGTGTCATCTAGGATCTAAGGCAGGGGTAGGGAACCTCCGGCTCTCCAGCTGTTGTGAAACTACAACTCCCAGCAAGCATACTCGCTCTGCTCTTCTAAGAACTCTCATAGAAATGAATGAAGCATGCTGGGAATTGTAGTTTCACAACAGCTGGAGAGCCGGAGGTTCCCTACCCCTGATCTAAGGGGTCTAGCATATAGTGAATTTATTTTGTGATCTGTATTTAAGGGGTCTTATCTGTTGTCTTTATTTACGGGTCTGTTCAGGGGTATCTGTTCAGTGGGGTCTAATCTGGGGACTGTAATCCTTTAGCAATCTATATTTATTCTGAGGTTTGTTTTCTATTGTCTACATTAATTTATGGGTCTAGGATAATAATTATTGAATAAATCTGATCTGGAGTCTATTTATTTTAGGGTCTAGTCTGCATTAATATAAGGTCTATACTGAGGGGTTTAAATTTATTGAGGTCTCTGATCTGCGCTTTGAATATATTTGTGCTATCATAAAGACCAGGGATGGTTGCAGGGGGCTAACTATCTCTCAGTATAATAAACTACAGTCATAAGGAAAAGTCAGATGGAGGAAAAAAGGAATGAGAACTAGTTCAGTTAGAGACCTTACCTACAAGTCACTTGATTTATAAAGGATGTGTTGGCTTTCTTGAAATGTGTTCATGGCCCCCTTCACATACTGTATATCAGAGATCTCAAACTCATGGCCCTACAGCTGTTGTAAAACTACAACTTCCATCATGCCAGGAGAGTCTACAGCTATTGGGGCATGCTGGGAGTTGTAGTTTTGCAACAGCTGGAGGGCCACGAGTTTGAGATCCCTGCTGTATATCTAACAATCCAGTTTAGTTCCCCTGATGCATGATGCAGAACTGAAACCAGAACCGATCCCACAGTTTTCTATAGAATCATTCTCATTCGTCCGGTGCATCAGTTGTGATGCTCCATGCTCAGTTGTTTTGGGCTATTCCCCCCCCCCCCAAATATTTTAGTTCATTTATATTCTGTCAGGTCATGCCACTGCACCTTGATAGGGTTAAATGGTTATTCCAGCTCTTTGTAACTTTTTTAATTCTCTCACGCGCCATTTGGAGACATGTTAATGCTATGACTGTGGCCAGTCATTGGCTGCAGCAGCACAAGTGATCCCCATCTGTGCTAGAAGTTTACATTCAGGAACCGGAGTGCTGCAAAGAGAGCTGTGGAACAAAGGGGCCAGGACCAGGCAATGAGGAGAAGGTAAGTATGCTTGACTGAGTCCTAGAGGCCATTCCAAAACACAAATCTTCTTTTTCAATCATTCTTTTTTTGAATTTCTTGTGTTCCTTGGGTCATGAACTGCTGCCTTACATTCTCCTGTAAAATATTTTCATATGGGGACACCGAGATCTGTGCTTGTCGGCAGCATTAATTTAACGGTTGTGGAACATTTCTTTATATCCTATGTGTACCCGTGCACTCAGTATCTCTGGCAGCACACCTTCTTAGGACACATACAGTATCTTTCACTATACTGGTTAACTCTGTCTGCAGTTAGACCCTCCCTGTTGAGTGTGGAAAGCCTGTTGCTTCTCACTAGCCACTGAGGAAGAGACAAGGTGTCTCGAAACGCGTCTGGCAGAGCGGCATTAATTGGCAAAATCTTTTCCACCATTTGTCCATTTTTGAGACATTGAATCGCGATTCATCTACGCTGTACAGTGAAGATATCTAGATAGAGACTCCGATACTACAGGAATAGGAGTCCGATCACGTGACCAGATAGTCATGTGGGACGCCGATACTGGGAAGCCTGAAGGAATAGCACGGCGAGTCCCGCGGCAAGCGGAGAACAACCAAACAGTTAAGAGACGCCGGTAAACTAAGGAAATACCCTTGCGGCTTGACATTATCTTGTTAGGACAAACTGTGAGTATTAACACCGCACAGCACAGTGCGGCGCGATACCTCTGTGGGACGCCACGGTGGGTACCAACATTTTAAAGCTCACAGATATCTACTGGTAAGGATTCCACATTTAATCAATGAGAAGCTATCATTTTAGGATATCTTTGGTGTTTTGCTCACCGGCATGGTCCAACATTAAGGACATTCCTATTAATACAGGATACAAGGCAATACCCGCCTGCACCCCAGAAATTCGGCCATTGCCGACATATTGCCCCATTTGTATTAGCTACTTATCACAGTTATTATTTTTATGGGTATGTTTTATTGAATGTATGTGCATATAATAAATGTTTTTATTTATATCTTATTGCGGTCTATATTCCACGGGCTCCAGATAAGAGTGCCTAATCCAATATTTCTATATAATTGTTTTTCCTTTCTACGAGGCCGAATAGGCCAGTCTGTGATTAGAGCACCATTCCATATAGTCTATGAGTGAGCACCAACGCTCAATACTTATTATATTGCTTCTCACAACTGCTTCTGGTCACACTTTATTTCTGCTTCAGTGCTTACTAGAGATGAGCGAGCAGTGCTCGTTACGAGCACTGTAATGCTCGGGTCCGTTGTGCAATGCCCGCAGGCATTGCGGATCCGTCCTCATCTGCATGTAAGTCAATGAGGACGGATCGTTTGGTATGACACTCATACCAAACGGTTCCGTCCTCACCCGTCTTAAAGTCAGTGGGGATGGAACCGTTTGGTATGAGTGTCATACCAAACGATCCGTCCTCATTGACTTACATGCAGATGAGGACGGATCCGCAATGCCTGCGGGCATTGCACACGGGACCCGAGCATTACAGTGCTCGTAACGAGCACTGCTCGCTCATCTCTAGTGCTTACCATTATATCAAGGCCTGATTCCCCATTATTTTATACCCATACATCTCTTCTACTATCACGATCACAAAGAAAGGTAGCAGATCGCTTGCTCAAGTTTGCCAGGCAGTCATCTGATGACACACCCTGCACTCCACAACAGCAGCATACAGTACAGACCAGAGCATCTAATAATAATGCAGACACTGCCTCTGCAAACGCAGAACCAATAGACATTGCTGAAGAGCCAACTTTTAAAACAGGGTACAGCCCAAGTATTAGCGACCATATCTGCGTGCCAAACCCTGAAGGACAAAATAGAAAAGGTCAAAATTGATGTTGGTTTACTATGACGGGATTTATAGAAGCTCAGAGACAGGTTGCAGAATACTGAGTAACTGATTTGTAGTCTTGAAGACAGAACTACCAGAGTTACAAGATCTATTTCTGACCTCAGTGCTAAATGAGATCTCTAGAGGCAGAACGCGGATGTCTTAAAACCGCCTTCACCACAACAACTTTAGAATAATTGGATTACCTGAAAGGGGCAAAGGCCTTTTCCCAGATGAGTTTGAGGAACAATTGATTAAGGAACTTTTCCCTGATGTACAGTGAAACAGGTACAGAACATAGAGTTCTGGTCAATCCTCCTCCCCCCAGATCTCCCGCAAGACCTCTACTGGACGGTTTCTCAATCTGCAAGACTATGACAAAATTCTGCAGATGGCACAGCACAAGCAGGAAATCCTATTTGAAAATCCTTGTGTCCATCTACCCTGATTTCTTCATGGACTTAGAGAAGTAACGTGCTACTTTGCAGATGTCAAATGCAGATTGTGTGATCCCAGCATCCCTTTCTTTATGGCCTATCTAGCTAGGCTGAGAGTTGTAGGCAGAGAGAATCTTTCCTATTTTTATAGGTGGACCTCATTCTTATATTACTATATGTACTATATCAAGCAGCAACTTTTGCAGCCACTTACTCACATGCCAAAACCATTTGAATGGGTGATTTCCGTTACACGACCCCACAGTGGAATAACTCTGCTGGTGATGGGGTGCCTTCCGCCTCCCCTATTTTATTAGGTTGTTTTTTAGCTGATTTCCAATGGTTTGACCATCCAAACGTGAAAGTATTTTTGTGCAATAATAGTTATGACTCCCTAACATGAATAGATTATATGGTTGCGTCTGGTGATCTCTTTCAGCAACTACTATTGGTCTAGTACCTGCCCATAGGGATCTTGGATCATTCCTCTATCCTGGGTATCTATGCTCATAATGCCCTTTAAGTTATGTACAGAGTGAATATTTGACCCTCCTGGTGGAGTCTTCTAGCTCCAATGGACAGGATCCCCAATCAATTAAATATATTGCTTCAGGATCATCAAGATGAACCAAATACTGCTCTATATTGCAACACTTTAAAGGGAGTCTTTCACCTTTTTTTTCACCTATTTAACAGCAGTGCGCCACAGAAGATTGCAAACACACCCCAAACATACCTGTGTGCACTTTGTGTCTGTATTCCATGTTCAGAAAAAGCACTTTTATTCTGCTGGAAAACAGTGCCCAGCTGAAAGTGAAACTAAAACAGCTTTCTCTCCCGACTCAATTTCTAACAGCTATATCTTCTGATATACTGGATACAATTCTTTTGGTATCATTTGAAAGCTTGGAATGCCAGCTTTCAAAGAAGGTCAGAACCATTTTTCTGCTACCAATACCAAGATATAAGCAGCTAAAGCAGCCCTCACCTCTTCAGTCTGGTTTGCTTTGGGCACTTGCAGCAGCAGAGCTGGGCACTTAGGAGCTGTTTTCCTGCAGAATAAAAGTGTTTTTCCTGGACATACAATACAGACACAAAGTGCACACAGTTATGTCTAGGATGTGTCTGCAATCTTCTGTGGGGCACTACTATTAGTTATATTGCTGAAAAACAGGTGAACGACTCCCTTCAACCCCGGGCCTGTTTTCACCTTCCTGCCCAGGCCATTTTTTGCTAATCTGACATGTGTCACTTTATGTGGTAATAACTTTGGAATGCTTTTACTTATCCAAGCCATTCTGAGATTGTTTTCTCGTCACATATTATGCTTCACAACAGTAGTAAATTTGTGGCAAAATATTTCATTTTTATTTATAAAAAAAAAATACCAAATTTAGCAAATATTTGGAAAAATTAGCAAATTTCCAAATTTCAATTTCTCTACTTTCAAAATACATAGTAATACCTCCAAAATAGTTATTATTTTACATTCCCCATATGTCTACTTTATGTTGGCATCATTTTATAAATGTCATTTTACTTTTTTAGGACGTGAGAAAGCTTAGAAGCCATTTTTCAAATTTTCAACAAAATTTCCAAAACCATTTTTTAAAGCACCAATTCAGATATAAATTAATATAAGGGGCTTACATAATGGAAACCACTAGAGATGAGCGAACGTGCTTGTTACGAGCACTGTATCGCTTGGCTCCCGTGCGAAATGTCCACAGGCATTGCGGATCCGTCCTCAGCTGCATGTAAGGCAATGGGGACGGATCGTTTGGTATGACACTCATACCAAACGGTTCCGTCCTCCTCACCCGATTGAAAGTCAGTGGGGAGGGATCCGTTTGGTATGAGTGTCATACCAAACGATCCGTCCCCATTGCCTTACATGCAGCTGAGGACGGATCCGCAATGCCTGCGGGCATTTGTTCGCACGGGAGCTGAGCGATACAGTGCTCGTAACGAGCACATTCGCTCATCTCTAGAAACCACCCATAAATTATTCAAAACTGATGTTACAAACTTTGTTAACCCTTTAGGTGTTCTACAAGAATTAAAGGAAAATGGAGGCGAAATTTCAAAATTTCATTTTTATGCAGATTTTTTATGTTAATCAATTTTTTCTTGCAACACAGCAAACTAAACCTCAATATACATTTCTCTGATTCTGCAGTTTACAGAAATACCCCATATGTGGTGGTAAACATCTCTATGGGTTTGTGGCAGTGGTCAGAAGGAAAGGAGCACCATACGGATTTTGGAGGCAGATTTTGCTAGAATGGTTTTTAGGCACCATTTTGTAATTGAGAGACCCTGACGTACCCCTAGAGTGGAAACCCTCAAAAAGTTACCCCATTTTGGAAACTACACCCTTCAAAGAATATATTAAGGTGGGTACTGACCACTTTGACCCCCTAAGCGTTTTACGGAATTTGGAAACACTTGGCTGTGAAAATGAAAAGTTTCATTTCTTCCAATAAAATGTTGCTTTAGCCCCAAATTTTTCATTTTCACAAGGGGTAACAGGAGAAAAGCACCCCATAATTTGTTACCCATTTTCTCCTGAATACGGCAACACCACATTTGTAGTGGTAAACTGCTGTGGGGGCACATGGCAGGACTCAGAACAGAAGGAGCGCCATATGGATTTTGCAACACAGATTTTGATGGATTGGTTTGTGGGAGCCATTGATTTTAATTTTTTTTAGTTATTGTCTTATGTGGGGGCTCATTTTTTGCAGGATGAGGTGATATTTTTATTAGTACTATTTTGGGGTACATAAGACTTTATGATCGCTTGGTATTACACTTTTTGTGAGTCAAGGTGAAAAAAAAAATAGCTGTTTGGCATAGTTTTTAAAAAAAAATTTTTTACAGCATTCACCCGAAGGGGCAAATCATGTGATATTTTTATAATTTTTATAGAGCAGGTTGTTACGGACGTGGCGATACCCAATATGTCTAACATTTTTATTTTTGGTAAGTTTTACACAGTAAATGATTTTTTTGAACAGAATTAAATCTTGTTTTTGTGTTGCCATTTTCTAACTGTCCTATTTTTTTAATTTTTCTGCCGATTGTCTTTTTAGGGTCTCATTTTTTGCGGGACGAGATGACTGTTGGGTACTATTTTGGGATAAATACGCCTTTTTGATCGCCTGCTATTACGCTTTTTGTGAAAGTAGGTGACCAATAAATGGCTGTTTTGTCATAGTTTTTTAAAAAACTTTTTTACAGCGTTCACCTGAGGAGGAATATAATGTGATATTTTTATAGAGCAGGTTGTTACGGACGCGGCGATACCCAACATTTTTATTTTTGTTAAGTTTTACAAATTAGCTACATTTTTAACGGAATTAAATCTTGTTTTTGTGCTTCCATTCAGAGAGCCATATTTTTTTTTATTTTTTGGGCGATTGTCTTAGGTAGGGTCTCATTTTTTGCGGGACAAGATGACGGTTTTATTGGTACCATTTTGGGTTAAATGTGCCTTTTTGATCGCCTTCTATTTCACTTTTTGTGGGGCAAGAGGGAAAAAATGGCTGTTTTGGCATAGTTTTAAATTTTTTTTTACAGCATTCACCTGAGGGGCCATCTCATGTAATAATTTATAGGGCAGGTTGTTATGGACGCGGCGATACCCAATATGTCTAACATTTTTATTTTTGGTAAGTTTTACACAATAATGCATTTTTGAACAAAATAAAATCTTTTTTTGTGCTGCCATTTTCAGAGAGCCATATTTTTTAAATTTTTTGGGCAATTGTCTTAAGTAGGGTCTCATTTTTTGCAGGACAAGATGACAGTTTGATTGGTACCATTTTGGGGTACATACGCTTTTTTGATCTCCTGCTATTACACTTTTTGTAAGCAGGGCTGTGGAGTTGGTAAGCCAAAGCCCCGACTCCAACTCCGACTCCTCAATTTCCCCTCAGCCCGACTCCGACTCCGACTCCTACTCCCTCATACATGGAGCATGTTTAAGTGATAACTTTAAACAAATTTGCATAAAATCAATAGTACAGATAAGTCATGACAAAAACAGTTTGTAATCTATCAGGCTTCTCTGGGTACAGCTCACTAAGGGCCTGATCAGAGGTGTAGCTAGAGGTTCAGCACATGGGGGGGCGAAACATACTTGAGTGGGCCCCCCACTTATTGGCTTCCCAAACGCACGTTTCCAACTTCACAGGCACATACTACTAGTTGTGGTTATAATACTGTATTAGCAAGATGACTATATAAACTGCTAGATCCAGGGGCGTAACTATAGGGGGTGCAGAGGTAGCAGTCGCTACCGGGCCCAGGAGCCTGAGGGGGCCCAAAGACCCTTGGACCACATAAGAAGACACACAGAGCACTGAGGGAAAGGGGGCCCAAGCTGAACTCTTGCACCAGGGCCCATGAGCCTTTAGCTACGCCCCTGGCTAGATCATCTATGCTGTTAAGTACAGTACAATAGACTTTCTACATACCCTACTCTAAATACTCTACCACATAATGCAGTAAAATATAGGAGTAAAAAACAAGGGGACTCCTATGTTAAAGGAAATCTGTCCCCAGCTTTTACATCACTAAACTAACAGTCCCTTGCCCCCATCAGACCACAGATCGGCTTAATGAGCCCCCATCAGACCTCAGATCGGCTTAATGTGCCCCCATCAGACCTCAGATCAGCGTACTGTGCCCCCACCAGACCTCAGATCAGCAGAATGTGCCCCCATCAGACCTCAGATCAGCAGAATGTGCGCCCATCAGACCTCAGATTAGTGTATTGTGCCCCCATCAGACCTCAGATCAGCAGAATGTGCCCCCATCAGACCTCAGATCAGCTGAATGTGCCCCCATCAGACCTCAGATCAGCTGAATGTGCCCCCATCAGACCTCAGATCAGCAGAATGTACCCCCATCAGACCTCAGATCAATAGAATGTGCCCCCATCAGACCTCAGATCAGCAGAATGTTCCCCCATCAGACCTCAGATCGGCTTAATCTGCCCCCATCAGACCTCAGATCAGCAGAATGTGCCCCCATCAGACCTCAGATCAGCAGAATGTGCCCCCATCAGACCTCAGATCAGCGTAATGTGCCCCCATCAGACCTCAGATCAGCAGAATGTACCCCCATCAGACCTCAGATAGGCTTAATGTGCCCCCATCAGACCTCAGATCAGCGTATTGTGCCCCCATCAGACCTCAGATCGGCTTAATGTGCCCCCATCAGACCTCAGATCAGCAGAATGTGCCCCCATCAGACCTCAGATCAGCGTAATGTGCCCCCATCAGACCTCAGATCAGCAGAATGTGCCCCCATCAGACCTCAGATCAGCAGAATGTGCCCCCATCAGACCTCAGATCAGCGTAATGTGCCCCCATCAGACCTCAGATCAGCAGAATGTACCCCCATCAGACCTCAGATCAGCAGAATGTACCCCCATCAGACCTCAGATCAGCAGAATGTGCCCCCATCAGACCTCAGATCGGCTTAATGTGCCCCCATCAGACTCCATAATGGAAGCGCTCACTTGTATTCGCCTGATTGTACTAAGGCCATCCCTGCTGGGCCCCCCAGAAGTATTGGGCCCGGAGCATCGCCCCCCCTGACCCCCCCCCCCCCCCCCAGTAGCTACGCCTCTGGGCCTGATGTATGAAAACTGTCTAGGTCTAAAACTTTTTTGTTGCCCATAGCAACCAATCAGGGCTCCCCTTTCATTTCTCCAGAGCACTATATGAAATGAAAGGGGAGCTCTGATTGGTTGCTATGGACAACAAAGAAACTTCTACACCTAGACAGTTTTCATACATAAGGCTCTAGGTGTTTTACATCAGCAGATAGAAGCCATGAGAGCAGCTAACCTCTCCACACATGAGCTCAGAGGAAACATAAAGCAGAGAGAACATGCACTGGACATAAAGGGCAGTACACAGTCATCTCAAATAAAAGCCTAAATCCTTAGATCAGGAATAGAACAGACATTTATAGGACATTTCATCATTTCACAAATTCTTATAAAAATATATTCAGCACTGAACTAAATTCATTATATATTTTAGGAGTCGGAGCCGGTCCATTTTATACCGACTCCGACTCCACCAAAATGGTGACCGACTCCGACTCCACGACTCCGACTCCGACTCCACAGCCCTGTTTGTAAGGGAAGGTGACCAAAAAAATTTTTGGCACTTTTTTTTTTTTTTTACTGCATTCACGTGGCGGGGTGGATCAAGTGATATTTTTATAGAGCCGGTCGATACGGACGCAGTGATACCTAACATGTCTATTTTTCTTTTATTATAATTTTTTTTAAACTTTATTTTTTAACTTTTTTAACTTTTTATTTTTACTTTTTTTTAACTTTTGGCGGTCTGATCCCTTTTACAATGCATTACAATACTTCTGTATTGTAATGCATTGGCTGGAAGTGTGTTACACACAGTAATACACTTCCAGCTCACTGCCTGTGAGATCCAGGGGGCTTCTGGCTGCCATCCAAGCCATGGGTCCCCGTCACAGCAGCGCGGGGACCCGATGGCATCCCTGCAAATGCCGCACACCTCATGTGCCGCGGTGAGCACTAACCGCGGCACATGAAGGGTTAATGCGCCGGCATCGGTGTTTTCACCAATGCCGGCGCATACAGCAGGGGCACAGCCAGACCCCCACCGCTGATCGGACAGGCGCAGCTCCTGCACCCGCCTGATCAGAGTGCCGTAGTACTACAGCGCTGGGCGGCAAGTCCCTTCCCACAGCGCCGTACATATACGGTGCTGGTCGGGAAGGGGTTAAAGGAGTACCTGTAAAGCTGTTTACAATCGAGCATCTAATATATAAAGCTGAGTGTATGTGTGTATGTCCGCTAAAGTAATCCGCATCGTCGCAGCTACAATCACGAAACACAGGTACATCAGGTGTCCGGGAAGGTTTTAGAACAGGTCTCAGCTCTCCAGGACGTACCGTTCCTGAGATATTCCCAAAAAATGCATTAGCCAATAGAAGCCTGGTCACATGACCCTTATCAGCCAATAGAAGCTCACAGGCAGTTAGTCTTCACACACCAGGTTTCTATAACAACATAGCCAGTTCACTGCTGTAGGTCTGCTTTAACCCCTTCCCAAACAGCGCCGTACTAGTACTAGTGGGCGGGACTTCAAAGATGGCTGCGGGTGACCTGCATATCCAACTAGCAGGCACCCGCGGCTAATGTCCGCGACCGGCTAACGTGCCGATTGCGGACATTTAACCCCTCGGGTGCCGCGGTCAAGCCTTTTAACTTTTTTAACTTTTTATTTTTACTTTTTTTTAACTTTTGGGGGTCTGATCCGCGGTCAAGCCTTTTAACTTTTTTAACTTTTTATTTTTACTTTTTTTTAACTTTTGGGGGTCTGATCCCTTTTACAATGCATTACAATACTTCTGTATTGTAATGCATTGGCTGGAAGTGTGTTACACACAGTAATACACTTCCAGCTCACTGCCTGTGAGATCCAGGGGGCTTCTGGCTGCCATCCAAGCCATGGGTCCCCGTCACAGCAGCGCGGGGACCCGATGGCATCCCTGCAAATGCCGCACACCTCATGTGCCGCGGTGAGCACTAACCGCGGCACATGAAGGGTTAATGCGCCGGCATCGGTGTTTTCACCAATGCCGGCGCATACAGCAGGGGCACAGCCAGACCCCTGTGCTACCCCAAAAAACGATGACTTGTCAGTGGACTCCTGTCTATGATTGTTTATGGCGAACTTCGCCAGAGACAAAAACATCCCGCATGTTTTTGCGCCTGTGCCTGTACTGCGCATGCGCCAAGCGCTCGCCTACTTGGCGCATGCGCAGTACAGGCACAGACGCCCGGAATTTGAAGAGCTGGGGCCGGGATCGCGCAGGGAGATATCGCGCACCGCGCATGCGCGAGACTTGCGCGATCCCCGGCCCATCAGCAAACTGTCCATCAACTTGCCAAGGGGAGTGGTTTACTTGACTCGAGTCAAGGAGGCCGCTGCCCCCTTGACTTCAAGCCGAGTCAAGGCAGCGCGCCAACGGAGGATTAAAATATGAATTTTACACAGTTTGAAGGATCTCTTCTCCTTACAAAGATCATCTTCTGAATCACGCTGGAACATAAATTAAGGTACTGCTAACAGGTTTTTTTAGCCCAAGGAGGTGACAGGTTCCCTTTAAGATAAAATGTAACTTTTACTATTTATGCGAAAAGAAAATACAAGTTTGATCCATTAAAACTATAGGGGTAACTCTGTCAATCTATTATGGTGTAAACATCACATCTATCATCTGATAGGATATTGGAGTGAGGTTTTTGCTTAAAGTGCACATAAAAATTCTGGAAGGGGTGAACTTGTAGGTATCCATATTACCCAATACGTCCCAGGTCTAGTGTTCTCAGTGTGGTCTGGATGCAGGTTACCTGTTAGATTCGTCCAAAGTAGCAGAGGAGGATTCGATTTTGTGATTGCTTGTTTTTGTCAGCAGTCATACATAGATGTGGAGAGTGACCTCTTCCACTCCTAAAAACTACTATTACTCCTTTCTTATACCCCTAAACAGGGGAAGGAGAGAGGGGGAGAAGGTACATTCAGATAACACACACTCCTATCAGAACCTAGGTGTGGAGAGACCTCTTCCATTGCTGGGGTCTCCCCTCGCTCTTTTCTTACACCCCTAAGCAGGGGGAAGAAGGAGGAGTTGCGCACACGCACTTCTATCAAGAGGTAGATTCTGTAGGTCTGTTATTTAACAAGCACTATCCCGTGCTAGAGGTAGAATAGTGGTTCCCTGCCTAAAAAAAGGTACCCGTGAGCAAACCCTCTCTAAATGAGCACAACCCAAACTCCCTTGATGAAGCCCTCCAGATTTTCATGTGCACTTTAAGCCAGCACCTCACTCCAATATCAGATGATAGATGTGATCTTTACACCATAATAGAGTGACAGCGGTACCCCAATAGTTTTAATGGATCACACTTGTATTTTCTTTTAGCATGAATGGTAAAAGTTACATTTTATCTTAACAAGGGACCCTGTACAGGGACTATTTTTTGGATTATTAACCCTCTCATTCAGTTCTGGTTTCCCTGAATACACCTAAAGTCTTCTGTGGAGTGACTTTTTCTAATATGCTGCCTTAAAAAATGGGTTTGGCCTGCAGCTCATGGAATAGGTTCAGCTACTATATTCTAGCCTTAAGAGTTAGTGATTTATTAATGGACAACTATCACCTCTATTCACTCTGGCTGTTCAGATCAGGGCTAGACCATTGACTTTTGGTATCACGATGGGAAGGAGGGAAGATGGTATTGACTGATATGCTTATAATATGGTATGTTTCTTCCCCAGACTCATCCCTATGTTATGCCATTGAGACTACTGATGAATTTGGAGCCCCTCAGGTTTATGGATAAATTGGGATAAATCAGTATATATGCCCCTTGGTAGATGTAACTTGACTGGCCCATCTCAATTCAGACAATTAAAGGTTGTATACTGAAAGGGGTTGTCTGGGATCAGAGTTGAACCCAGACGTAACCACATTTTCACCCAGGCAGCCCCCCTAATATGAGCATCGAAGCATTTCATGCTCCGATGCTCTCCCTTGCCCTGTGCTGGATTGCGCAGGGCCTGGACAACCCCTTTAAATACCCAGGCATCAGTCTAGTCTAGTCATGAAGCAAATTTCTTTACGAAGCAGCCAAATTGAATTTTTCTAAACTTCGCTCAACACTGGTTGCAATATTGACCGGTTTTCAATTATTTGCTACTGTCAGTCTAAGCAGGAGGCCGACAATACACCGAGCCTGGAAACCTTTTCAGCTTTATCTACAAGAATGGGAAAGCAGAGTCATTATATTTCACCCATTCATACCTTTCATGCAAGGACATTGCAGAGTTCTGCTAACAGTTAATTTTCTAGCATATTGATGTAAAGTTAAATTCAGCCTGTAATGCTTTTCTGCCAGGAAAAAAAACAGACTGGCAGCTGTAAACCTAAAGTGAAATATTATCTGCACAGCTAAACTGAGTAACACAAAGCAAAATGTAAAGCACTATAGCAAAAGACTAGATTTATGCTCTGAACACATCAATGCTTTCTGGAGTGCTAAAGATTTATCCTTGGCTGCTCTTTAATAAGCCGATAACAAATTCACTTTCTTGTTGTCAAGATGAAACACATTTAGAAATATCTCTCAGGTTTTAGCTGTGATTTCGCTGTCATTTTGGGATTACAAAGTATTCCAAATCAGAAGTATGTTAAGATGAACATGTAATGGTATAGTTACATGTGCTGGTGTGGTGGCATTTAAAGCGTACATGTTTGTGGCTGTTATTCTTTGTACAATCAGAACTGTGAAAGAACAGTTACTTTTGGGCTTCTCTAATGTTTTTTTTTCAGCCATATTATTCCCAATTTCAGCTGCACTGCTAGATGCATTTCTCTCCGAAGTATGGGTGTCTCCCTTCTGTGGAATCTGGCAGCACTCTACTGCTTTGATGTCCTTTCCCTTCCCACTATATTTGTTTTCAGCTCTGGAGCTAACAGAACAGATAGGGATAAGTCATACTTACAGACGCAAAGGGCGTTTCAATGATGTTCAGAAGCAGTGTAGAAGCAGTTGTTTATCGGGCTAACAATATCAGCTAGCTCGGACATGCCCCTTCTTCCATTTTCTGAGACTGTGTTACCAGGGACCGATCTTGCCTGACAATAGGCAGTGGACAACAAAAACCCCTAATGGCCATGACTTTACTGTGTGCAGCCGTATGTCTATCCTGCAAAAAAAAAAAAAAATAGAACATGTCCTATCCTTGTCCTTTTTCTTGGACAAAAATAGACATTTTGACAATGGAGCCTGCGGAAATTGCGGGATGCACGTGGCTCGCACTGTATCTGTATTTTACAGTTCCACAGTTTGCGGACTGCAAAATATATATGGTCATGTGCATGAGGGTTTGCTTGGTATTGCAGTTCTGCCCACTCAAGTGAACGAAGCTGGGCTTGGTTGGGCAGCATCAGCGGGCACAGCCACACACTTTGATGAGTACTGGAGCGAAAGGGCAATGCTGCTCAATGTAATATCCTGGAAAAGCACCCCATCCTCAAGTAAACGTACACTGACAGTAATTTTATGTAAAGTGGGATCTATCTTTGCCGAACAACTTTGACAATTTATGTAATTTTGTCGCCTATTGAGGTGTTTTTATCCTTTGCTTCCCCAATAATCACTAACCATTTTTTCACATTTAATGTGTATGACGAGATAGAAAAACAGCAGACTGAGAAGTGAAGTATTTTATTGGGCATTTTATTTATTTATTTTATTGAATTATACAGTACAAAAGCATGCAAAAAATATCATCTCTATGAATGGTACATATTTACATGTAACAGATACATACTGTTACTTCAATGAGTCCATGTAACATGCTTTTTTTCTAGTCCAATGACATACAGTGCTTACAGCTGAAAGCCAGTATATAACACACATACACATATATAGGTATACATGGAAAGTAAATATACACCGGACAAGGTATCGTTGAATTTACTCTCCACTCCTTCTTGGTAGTCATAAGAAAGATCAGCAATCGTATGAAAAGGTGCTGGTGAAAGCTTTCCATATAAATTAAATGGTTTGTGATTGTGGATTTTAAATGCAAAATAAAAAAAAAAAATAATAATAATTCTTCACTCATATCTCTCCAAACCCCTCCATACACATGCATGCTCAGCCAAGCATGCACTTGTAGAAAGCCACTTCTAAGAAACTCCCAGTGAACGAAAGGATTGGACATTGGGGTTTTTAATCCTTATCTCCCCTGACATCAACCATTGGGGAGAGTTGGGAGGATACACATTAGATTTTTGACCTCTTCTGCCAAAATTAGTGGGTTCAGCCAAAATGTATCTAATGTGTATGGCCGGGTACATACATTTCAACCACTGTCCTGAATGGACAGAACCCTCTATTTACTTCTAATGTCCTATAAGGTATCTGCAAATGAGATTTCTAAACCAAAAACCCCTTTAACAGACAATCCAACAGTTGCTCTTCTTCCAAACAGCAAACCCAAGCCATTCCTAGTTATGGGTGACTTTACTACATATTAGGCTTCCAATTTAAATAGGTTCTCCAGGCTCCTGATATTGATGACCTACCCTCAGAATAGGTCATTAATATTAATATCCAATGGGTGAAGGCCTGACAACCTGCACTCCAAATTTTCCCTTATGTCACCAAATGTGGTATGAACAACATTTTGTCCATTCTTAGTTTAACGATTAGAGCAGGCAATGATATACAAAGCAAAAATAATAGAATTATTAATAGAATTTTTTTAAAAAAGATTCTGAACTCCTATTATCTAATTCAGAATAAGGGCTCATTCACATGATTATATTTGTGTCTGCATCTGTTCCACGATGTGGACCCATTTATCTGAATGGGGCTGCAAAAGATGTGGACAGCACATTGTGTGCTGTCTGCATCCGTACTTCCGTTCTGTGACCCTGCAAAAAAGACAGAGAATGTTCTATTCTTGTCCACAATAGGCTTTTCTATCATAGGGCTGGTCGTTTGCGTTTTAGACCGCAAAACCCATACGTCGTCTGAAAAAGCCCTAAATGAAGTGGTGTAATAAATGTAATTTTAAACCCATCAATATTTTCTGCTAAATGTTTTTGACAACTACAGGCTTAATTTTATTATCACACAAATATAGCCCGAGATTAACATGATGTGAGTGAAAATAATGTGAGCAAAGCTGTATTACAAGATTTCTAGTTTCGAACAGTTACACAGTATACACACAATACAGAGATAAGTAACTGTCAAATGGTTGTAAGTAGGTCAAGTGTTAATCTGCCATTTTATAGAAAATACCAGGAATTCCCTATGCCACCTTGATTTAAATAAATAGGGTTATTACTGGTATTAACTGGTAAGTGCACTGGACCTGTTCTCTAGATGCTTCCTCTCTAATGCAGATGATAAGACACTTGTGGTCAGAGAATAGAATCATTTTAATAACTCTGCTACCCCTTACACAGATACAGAGGCGGACTGGGAACTTAAAGTGGTCCTGGAAAAATACTAAAAGTGTCCTGTTTTGTAGTTGGGTCCAAATTGATGGAAGGCAGGGCCAGTAATACCATATTGTGGCACATTATACCACCCCAATAGAGCCAAATGCCACAGTCCATCACAAAATAAATCTCCAAAAACTCCCACTGGCCAGCCAGTAAGGACTATGTCCAATCTGCCCCTGCACAGATATCAGGGTCCAGTGTCAATGTAAGCTAGTCATTGATAGGGCTGGATTATAGGAAGGGCACCTGGGGCTTCCTCCACCTCATTAAAGGGGTTTTTCTTTTCACATACAATGGGGGCATATCGCTAGGATATGCCCCCATTGTCTGATAGGTGTGAGTCCCACCACTGGGACCTGCACCTACAACGAGAACGGAGTGGGGAAATGAATGGAGAGCGCACTGTGCATGCGCAAAGGTCCTCCATTCCTTTCAATGGGGCTGCCAAAAATAGCCGAGCTGGCTCGGCTATTTCGGTCTGCCCCATAGAAATGAATGGGAGCAGGGGCTGCGCGTGTGCAGTGCGCTCCGATTCCCTTGTATGGGAGCAGCGCTTGATGGTGGACGGACCCCAGGAAACCCGGGGTCCTCCAGCCACAGCTCTCCCTGCTCCATTCTTGTAGGTGAGAGTCCAGGAGGTGGGACCCACACCTATCACACAATGGGGGGCATATCCTAGCGATATGCCCCCATTGTATGTGATGGGAATACCCCTTTAATGGCCATTCAGTAATCTTACTCAGCCAAAAAGATGTAACCATGCATGATTTAAAGTCTAAGGGTGTGCATACAGGTGTGGGTAAACATACAGAAGATCCAATAAATTTCCATGAGGATTTCTGTGTGTAAAAGCCACGTAACTTGTTTTTGTTGCGGATTTGATACGGTTTTGCTGCAGATCTCCTCTCTCATTGAAAGGAGTGAAATTCACACCAAAAATCGCAAACAGAATTGACATACTGCAGCTTTCTAAAGCCACACCAAAGGTCAATTTCCACAAGAAATGCAAAAAGAAAGTGTACATGAGATTTGTCTAATCACATACACTTTGCTGGTAACATATTACACTGCGGTTTTTCTGCACAAGAATCCACACAGCAAAACCTGTGGCTTTTGGGTAAGGAAATGCCAGCCCTAGTTATTGAAACAGATAACCAAGTGTTCTACAAAAAAAAAAGTGGCAATGTCAGTGCAGTTTACAAAAAAAATCACATCTGCTTCAAAACTGCACAATGTGAACAAGGTCTTAGTTAAATGTCACAAATGTATTAGTTTCACTTAGTATTACAAGAATGAAGGGCTACAGCGCTGAGTGTTTAGCTCAGAAGTCTGCACCTTGAGCTATGCTAATAGGTGCTGTATTAATTAAACTCTCAAGTGCATACCAACCACACAAAAAAAACACAAGAAACCAGTTGTATCTAGTGGAAAGAAAAAGCTGAAAACGTGTAAGTGGATGGGAATGAGAAAATGCTCAACAACATGTGTCTAATTGCCTGACTTACTGAGGAAGATGTCTTCAGGAAACTATCAGGATGATAATGTTACCCTGGAGAAATCTGTCTCACACCAGTGCTCCTCAACTCCAGTTCGAAGGGCCGTTTTGAGAATAGGAAGACCTGTGGTAAGTCCTGACGCACAGACACCAATTATATCACCTGCTCAATACTAAGGAAATCCTGAAAACATGACCGGCAGGTGGGCCCTGGAGTTGAGGAACTCTGCTTTACACTGTACAGCAAGTAGACAACATCCTGACCACTATAGTAGTAAAGCAGTGTACTTTACAATGAAGACTATTACTAAAGGGAGTGTAATCATTTTGTAGTGCTATGTACACTGAGAAATACATAAAGAATAGCTTTAAAGAAAGCAAGGAAAAATTGCAAAAATCAGCACAGGTGTTATCGTATTCACAAAAGGCCAAGCTGCGCAACAAGCTGTTCAGTGATGAAAAGGCAATGGAAAAGGTCCAAGTTAATGTACTGAAAGTAGAACCTGACATGCTTACAGAATAGGCAGATAAAACCCTGGCCTAAATGACTCATATTTCTAACTCCTAGTTTTCATGAAAGTGGACATAGCAAGGTTTTCAGTCATCAACAGTCTACTGATGGTATTGTTTAGCCAAATGTAGTAATTCTAGTTTTCTATATAGTACTTTTTAGGATAGCCCCTGATTTACCCATGGTCCACAAAAAGATGGGGCAGCTGCTCCCGACCATGTGACTCTGCTTGGTACTACAGCTGAATTGAAGTCTTCCAGATAGGTTAGACACTAATGAGATATAAAGTATACCATAGCTATAAATATTACAAAAATAGAAGTGTTAATTGATTAGAACAAGCTTATCTGTAGTGTATTATGTGGTTGGCTCATCCCATAGTCCTATTGCGATCTCATGTGAAAGGAGTTATGTGCAGAGTAACAAAAACTATAAAAAGATTCCCTATACTGCATAAACCATTACTGCTGGAATATATGGCTGTAACAATGACATCAGTAATTGCCTGCCACAATCATGCCAATCCAAGTAAACAACCAGCAGGGGAACACAGAAGTGCTTCTGCAGTAAAGCTACAGTACTTGAAATGTAAATATTCAATGATATATTCAATTCTTTAGTAACTTGTGTTTTCTATTTTTTTTTTTCTACAAAATGGTAGATTGCACCAACTGGCCTGTGCCAAATACACTAATTGACAACAAAAAAAATGCAACGAGCTAGAAATGTCAAATTGCTGCAAAACCCAGCCATTGGTTATGTGTCACGCAGATCTGTAAATGCCACAAGACGCATATAAGTGCTTCCCCTTCTGCCCTATAAAAAGGCTCTCAGGGGCTACTTTGGGTAATGTACCTCTTTGTGAAAGATATGCAACTGCTAGACATGCCTTTACAACGCTCTTGAAGACATTTTGTCCAAATGACAGATTTTGAGAGGGGGCTCATCAATGGACTGAGAGAGGCAGAATGGTCATTTCAAAGAACTGCCCACCATCTAGTCCATTCTAACCTAGCTGAGTTGTTGGGAACAGTAGTTACATGAGGGCATGCATACATGACACATAGGCTACAGATAGTCCAGACAGACCACCCACCATCACATATGACAGTTGGTCACCCCAGTAGTGATATGAGGGACACCAACAGATCAGTGCCACATGTGTTGCCTCGAATGCTGAGACTTCCAATGGCATTTTCAGCAGGATAATGCTCACCCACACACAGCAAGGGTTTCCCAAAAATGTCTCCAGATTGCAACGCTTCCTTGGCCTGCCAGATTTATCGCCAATCAAGCAGTCACTGGACCAGCTGAGATGGTAGCTTCAGAAACCTACGAATATGTAGGATCTACAGGCCCAGCTACAACATCTGAGGGTAAATGTGCCGCAGGATACCATATGAAACCTGTATGCCTCCATGCCCAACCACGTATCATCTTGTATCCAGGCTAGAGGCAGCTAACAGGGTACTGGATACTCCGTTTATTATACAGTCATGGCCAAAAGTTTTGAGAATTACACAAATATTATATTTTCACATGATCTGCTGCCCTCTGGTTTTTATGTGTGTTTGTCAGATGTTTTTATCACATACAGAAATATAATTGCAATCATATTATGAGTAACAAAAGCTTATATTGACAGTTAGAATGAGTTAACCCTTACACTCCCAGCGCCGTACATGTACGGCGCTGGGGCGATGCGGGCACATGGCGCCCGCTCGCAAGTGCGGCGGGCGTCATGGCCGGCAAGTCTCTGCTGTTTCTAACAGCAGAGACTTGCCGCTACTTACTTGATCGGCGGCGTCTTGCTGGGCGGTTAGATGCCGTGATCACACGTGATCTCGGCATCTAGTTGCGTCTGAACCCGGAAGCGTTCGCTTCCGGGTGGTGTACAGACACCCCGTGTGGCCAATCGGGGTGTCTGTACACCATATGAAAACTGTAATCCTCGCTGGTGAGGATTACAGTTTTCAACGTGCAATTCTTATTCTGGCCACTAGATGGCAGGCCAGGATAAGAGATGAGCAATTCTTGGATTTATCTGAGTCTAGAAAATCCCTGATTGCTCATAAAGAAAAAAAAAAAGCCACAATATATCAGCTCATATTTGACCTTTCAAATAGTCAAAAAAATTTTAAAAAAATGTTAAAAAATATATAAAAAATAAAAAAGATATAAAAGTTCAAATCACCCCCCTTTCTGTATAATTAAAAAATAAATACCTAAATAACAATAAATATAGACATCATGGGTATCACCGTGACCGAAAACGCCCGTACTTTTAAAATATAAAAAAAAATTCCAATACGGCGAATTGTGTGGCGGGAAAAAGCGTCCAAATGGCGATTTGCCGTTTTTTGTCGCTTTTTTTTTCTAAAAAAAATTAAATAAAAAGTGATCAAAAAGTCATACACACCCCAGAATGGTATCAATAAAAACTTCAGATTGCCCCGCAAAAAATGAGCCCCCATACAGCTCTGTACACATAAGTACCAAAAAGTTATAGGGGTCAAGATATGGCAAGGAAAAAAAAAAAAAGGGCAACTTTCTAATTATTTTATCACTATCAAAAAGCAGGAAAAACTATACACATTAGGTATTGCCGGATTCGTACTGACCAGTAGAATGAAAGTAACGGGTCAGTTTTAATGCACATCGAACGCTGTAAATAAGAAACCCGTAGAACTGTAGCGGAATAGCGTTTTTTTTTGCAATTTCACCTGATTTGGAATTTTTTTCCCGCTTCCCACTACACCATATGCAATATTAAATGGTGGTGTTGGGAAGTACAACTTGTCCCGCAAAAAACAAGCCCTCATACAGCTATGTGAACAGAAAAATAAAAGCGTTATGGCTGTTTGAAGGCAGGGAGCGCAGAATGAAAATGCATAACCGAAAAAACCTCCGGGAGTGAAAGGGTTAATGCAGCAAGTCAATATTTGCAGTGTTGACCCTTCTTCTTCAGGACCTCTGCAATTCTCCCTGGCATGCTCTCAACTTCTGGACCAAATCCTGACTGATAGCAATCCATTCTTGCACAATCAATGCTTGCATTTTTGTCAAAATTTGTAGGTTTTTGTTTGTCCACCCGTCTCTTGATGATTGACCACACGTTCTCAATGGGATTAAGATCTGGGGAGTTTCCAGGCCATGGACCCAAAATCTCTATGTTTTGTTCCCTGAGCCATTTAGTTATCACCTTTGCTTTATGGCAAGGTGCTCCATCATGCTGGAAAAGGCATTGTTGATCACCAAACTGCTCTTGGACGGTTGGGAGAAGTTGCTCTCGGAGGACATTCTGGTACCATTCTTTATTCATGGCTGTGTTTTTAGGCAAGACTGTGAGAGAGCCGATTCCCTTGGCTGAGAAGCAACCCCACACATGAATGGTTTCAGGATGCTTTACAGTTGGCATGAGACAAGACTGGTGGTAGCGCTCACCTTGTCTTCTCCAAATAAGCTGTTTTCCAGATGTCCCAAACAATCGAAAAGGGGATTCATCAGAGAAAATGACTTTACCCCAGTCCTCAGCAGTCCACTCCCTGTACCTTTTGCAGAATATCAGTCTGTCCCTGATGTTTTTTCTGGAGAGAAGTGGCTTCTTTGCTGCCCTCCTTGAGACCAGGCCTTGCTCCAAGAGTCTCCGCCTCACAGTGCGTGCAGATGCACTCACACCTGCCTGCTGCCATTCCTGAGCAAGCTCTGCACTGCTGGTAGCCCGATCCCACAGCTGAAACACTTTTAAGAGACGGTCCTGGCGCTTGCTGGTCTTTCTTGGGCGCCCTGGAGCCTTTTTGGCAACAATGGAACCTCTCTCCTTGAAGTTCTTGATGATGCGATAGATTGTTGACTGAGGTGCAATCTTTCTAGCTGCGATACTCTTCCCTGTTAGGCCATTTTTGTGCAGTGCAATGATGACTGCACGTGTTTCTTTAGAGATAACCATGGTTAACAGAAGAGAAACAATGATGCCAAGCACCAGCCTCCTTTTAAAGTGTCCAGTGGTGTCATTCTTACTTAATCATGGCAGATTGATCTCCAGCCCTGTCCTCATCAACACCCACACCTGTGTTAATGGAGCAATCACTGAAACGATGTTAGCTGGTCCTTTTAAGGCAGGGCTGCAATGATGTTGAAATGTGTTTTGGGGGATAAAGTTCATTTTCTAGGCAAATATTGACTTTACAAGTAATTGCTGTTAAGCTGATCATTCTTTATAACATTCTGGAGTATATGCAAATTGCCATTATAAAAACTGAAGCAGTAGACTTTGTAAAAATTAATATTTGTATCATTCTCAAAACTTTTGGCCATGACTATACAGTTTTCCTCAATAAACTTATCTTTTTTCTCTAATATTGTAATCACTTACCTATATCATCATTACACTCACACATATAATGTTTCACTCGATTCCAACAACTCTTTCTTGGTGCATTATTTTTTTTTGTCCGTGAGCGTATCTAATTTTTTATTTTTTTTTTTAAAGGTTGGGAAATCTCAATAAATTCTCTTCCCAAGGTCTATGATTTCTTGAATATGCTATTACATCTGTTTGTGAGTAATAGTGTAAAATAACACTATTGTATTGGAAAACGCGAGCCTCATTTATGCACGTGATATATATATATATACAGTCACATTCTTGGTTTCTGGGAAATGCACCTGTGACTCAGGGAGGCCCAGTGCAGTGGTTGTTGTGGACACAGCGGGGAATCACTGATGCCAAATCTGTAGCATTCTCATTTGTTATCAGCTCCCTGGGAAACCATTCTCCTCAGAGGGATCATTAGAGTGCATTCACATGTGGTTTATGAAGGCAGGCAAGCAATGACTGCCTGGAAAGAGCAGATTCCTGAGAAGCGAATAATGTCTGCTCTCACACCGTTATATTACTTCTAGGGACTAAGAAAAAGTGTTCCACTTAACATGTGCATAATTCAAAGACACAAATTGAGATGGTGTGGTAGCTCTGCTACTGTGAAATGTTCATCTTTTCAAAGAGCTACTCTGACTGAAAGGAATCTGGTACTGTGATAACCGTACTGGGTTTATTGATAGCAAAGAAGAAATGTTCATAGCAGAGGAAAAAATACTCACTTTCTTTAGTGCCAATAGACCATAATGATAATTGCTATGTGTATTTGGTGATCAGAAGAAAACCGCCATAATTGACATTCTAAACTAAGATGTTTCCTTTCCCCATTTTATACTCTGCATTTAATGCCAACTTGATGGGTGAATATGGTGATCATTCTGCACGCCATATTTTCTGATGTGGTTTTTGGTGAGCAGCGAGTAGAACACACATATCGCTATAATTAAATGGCATACATAGCGGGACAGGGCCCTGTAGCAAACATCAAAATGGGCCTTCATTATGGTGCTGCCTTTGGAAATCCAGCTCAGAAGTGCCTGCTCTCCATATTTCGCTTTACACCCTTTCCAGACTTGCATGGGTTCTCACCATGCAGCAAGGGATATGGGACCAAGTAGAACTGGACTTTGACTATTGTAACATTTCTGCAATAGTCATACTCCTTTCTTGTGCCTATAGAAATCTAGCAAATTTCCTCCTGCAGGACCTACTGGCAGCACAAATACAGAAAACCATAATCCGGTGCTGGGTCCTGAACATTATCCTCCATTACCTGCCATCCAGGACTAAATATGCTGTTGGATTATCTGAATATCAATGCGAGTGACAGTAATGGAACCTGGAGGCCTAGGTTACCAATCACAGACTGCAACCTTTGTTAATATGCAGCAGTCAGGTCATATCTGGGAGATTATTAAAGGGGTTATCCAAGACTTCAGAGAGCGAGCGACCTACGGTGGGGTTCATACTTACCTGGTCCACGCCACTGGGTTCCAGCATCATTGGTCCCCACCTCTGTGATGCTCTGGCATCAACATCCTGTTGATGGGCAACCAGGTAAGCATGAAGCCCCCTGCAGGTTGGCAACTCTCTGAGGTCTTTTTAAGTCTTGGATAACCCCTTTAATGTAAGATCTTTTATTTAACAGCTAGTTGGAACTATAAAGAGGCGTAGTAGTATGCTAAACTGAATGTTAAATAACATTTTACAATATTGTATGACCAAGATAAGTAAACTCTGAATACACAAAATACTTGAACATATTATTTGACAATGGTAGCCTTTGGACTCCTGTCACATATGTATTTAAGGCTGCCATGGCAAACACTGGCACGCACAGGCACTTAAGCTGTCAAAATGCTTGATAGGGAACTGCAAGCATATGACAGCTGCTGAACGCCTCTCAATTCTTGGCTGGAAATTCTTGTATTTCTGATGATCAGAAATGACACAAGAGTTGACACGCTTTCAAATGAAACCAAAAAGTGAAAGGCAGCCCTGCGATCTACGTACTGCAGAAAAAAATCTTACTGTAAAAAAAATATAAGAAAATGAAGTAGCAGTGCTTTGTTAAGAACACACAGAATATTGCCTTATTTCAAAGAAACTCAAACTGGCACAAGACCAGTAGAATCGAAATGTGATTCATCAGCTCTTGTGATACCAAAAGTCAGTGAGAGAATTTTTTTAAAAAATTATTTTATATATATTTCATGCAAAGTTTTACTATATTTTTACACATTGTTTATAACAAATCTGCAAGTGCTATCACAGAAATGAAAAATGCTATACACCAGTCAGGCATAACATTAAAAACACTTGCTTAATATTGTGTAGGTTCTGCTCCAAAACAGTCATGGATAGAGAGGAGCAAATAGATTCTAAACTAGTTGGATCGGTCGTGGATTCTGAAAAAATTGCATCCGAACGTGAATTTTTGGTGATTTGATTTGGGTGAATTTTGGAGAAAGAAAGGATAGAGAAAAAAACACAAAAATGAATACAATATAAAGAAAAACGTGAGAGACTAAAGAGAAAAAAATGAGTGCTAGGAGACCATGATTCAGGTAAAATAGATTCAGAAATGGATTGAACTGGTCAACTGATTTGTCCAAATCAAACTTTGGCTCATTTCTAGATCTGACCCATCGAGGAATGGAGTCCACAAGATATCCGAAGGTAGATAGCAGAACCTTTAAGGCTACTTTCACACCAGCGTTTTTGCTGGATTCGTCATGGATCAGCAAAAACGCTTCCGTCATGATAATACAACCGTCTGCATCCGTTCTGAACGGATCCGGTTGCATTATCTTTTAAATAGCCAAGACAGATCCGTCATAAACTCCTTTGAAAGTCAATTTTCTATTGTGTCTGAGAAAATGGATTCGTCCCCATTGATTTACATTGTGAGTCATGACAGATCAGTTTCTTCATGCGGACACCAGAACGCAGCAAGCAGCGTTTCAGTGTCCGCCTCCAAAACAGAATGCTGACCGAACTGAAGCAAACTGAAGCAAAACTGATGCATTCTGAACGGATCCTTTTCCATTCAGAATGCATTAGGACAAAACTGATCAGTCTTGGATCGTTTATGAGAGCCTGTGACGGATCTCACAAACGGATCCTTACAACGCAAGTGTGAAAGTAGCCTAAGCTGTATAAGTTGAGAAGTGGATGCTCCATGGAGTACACATGGTTTTCTAGCACATCCCACAGATGCTTGAGATCTGGGAATTTGGAGGCCTTGTCAACAATGTGAACTGTTTGTTCCTAAAACCATTCCTGAACAATAATTGCATTTTGGCAGGACACACATGCTCATTGTAAGTGCTCTTATTGGTGGACAGGGGGTCAGACTGCACCCCCTATAGCTACGCCCCTGTCCACACATGGAAACTGTGATGAACTGTGTGTTCTGGCACCTATCATATCCAGTATTATCCTCTTTGGCAATTTGTGCTACTGTTTGATCACTCTTAGTGAGTATTATAAAGCTTATAGTATTCCAAGAAGCATGCACATTCATTGCCAACCTACCATGTATATGCAAGAACTTATTGCTAATAAATTTTCATCTGATCTAATATTACCGAATATGGAGTTTCTAGAGAGATCTCAAACTTTGCCAACTTTCTATCTATCTATCTACTGTATCTATCGCCAGAAAACATACAATGACAAAATATTTTTTTTTTACTATGCAAGAACAATATGTGTGGTACAGTAAAGTAATTATTGTACTATTTCAGGCTATGACAAGAAGATGAAATATAAAAATGTTGACGTGAAAATGGTAAGGTGAGTTGTTATTAAATGTGTTCCCTGATGCCATTTCTGTAGACTCAAGAAGCCTCTTATTAACAGTGGCTGTCATATAGCAACAGTACTAACCTGCACTGACTGGACAGTGTCAGACTGTGCAGGGACACACCCCAACTGGACCTTTGTTCAAATGTGTATATATAACTTCTAGAAGCAAGTAATAACTAAAACAGACATGTCAGGAGATGTGACAGGTCCTCTTTAATCTGTGGCAGCCACATTTCAATGGGAGTCCAGTTTTACGGTCAATAATAAAATTATATAAAAACTACTATTTTTTTTAGCTCATTAGCTTTGCTCCATAAGTGTATGCCTTTGATTAGAACTGCATCTTAACTACATTGTCAAACAGTCTAGAAATCCATCTTCTGTATCATTACTGTTCCAGCCTGTACCTCTGTGTCCCCAATGCTTGACACTGCAGCTATACTTGTTCTGATTGGCTGCAGTGAATAACCACAAACCCACCATAAGCTGACTAGGAAATCCATGGAGACGTGATTTCCATGACCGCAAAGGTAGATTAAATAACAAATATCAAAGCACACATAATATGGCAAATGAACCAAATTAAAGTAGAGCCAGGAGATCCTCTAAGTCTAAATGACATATCGTGGGTAACATGCACAGTGAGCTTTTAGTGACTATTTGTTAAAAAAATGTGCAATACATTTACCTTGAATCATCTCAGATTTACTTTATTAGGATCCATAAAAAGTACCCGTTTCTAGAATGATGTCCAGTTTGCATAATATTTAAATCAGCTAAACCATCCGCAAAGTCACGTAGCCAGGAAACACCCTGGAAGTCTTTGAACTGGGTTAAAACCGTAATGTCAATCCGCAATAATGCTTCAAACTTAAAATATGACAACAGTGCAAATATGAAAACATCAAAGGCATACTGAAAATGAAATGTATGCATAAATTTTAAAAAGGCGAACACACCATGGAAATAAGGTCCACCTAGAGAGGAGAACATTTGACTTACAGAACATTTTGGCTTTCCGTTGCTTTTGTCACTCATCTACTAGGAATTATTAGCATTGCATTACACTAGACAGTATAAAACACCTATAACATATATATCACATGCTCTATTTAGTAGTGGCAGCGGATTCAATGTGCAATATATTGTAACCAAACTTTCAGGATTCCAGATCTGCTAGGATGGGTGGCCTTCTGGAACATGCTTTGTCATGGAGTCATAACAACCTATGTCATGAGTTATGAATGTACTGCAGGTGCAAAAAAGAAATAGCCCTTCCTGTAGCGAATGTAAACATATCTCATTTCATACAATTAGAACTAACGTGAGATACAACCCGAAACATATCAACCTGCACCAGGGCAGGTCATGTGCAAGCTCCTCCTAGCCCAAAGAAGAATCAACTGCTCAGCAGCACGCATGGTTTTCCACAATAGTCCCTGTATAGTCCTCTTTACATAAATATATAGAGAAATTAAAAAATATCTGTATATCATCTATAGAAGTGGAGAAGCCAGGAGTGAGGATAAAACGAAGAAAACAAAAAAAACTTTTGGTTTTATAATCGTAAATAAAGACATTCATAGGTCAAGCGATCTTCAAGCTACACGGACTGCATCCTGCAGAAGCAAAGATGGAGATGAGGCACATTGTTCTTTGTTTTTCCTGTATATATGCACACATATATTATTAACACATACATGCAGACAGACACATTGAATGCAAAGGGTACCTGTTGTCTACAGACATTGGATATTCTTCCAATGATATTATGGAGACACTGGGCACAAAGTGTCTCATGTTCAAGATGTCTCTATCTTGTAGCATGCTCATGAAAACTGGCTCCACAGTGCATAGGTGACAGGTACAGCTTCATGTAGACGTCACTATCTATAAATCCCATTCCTCAGATATACTGTAAACATTTTACAAAGAGCTTTTTGCGTTGTATACCGACCACAAGCTTTGGTTCAAGATGGTCATGAGAGTACATGTTTGTGCAACATAGAAAAGCCAGGGGTATAGCAGCAGGCAAAAGTTCATCTGGGCATGCAAGCTCTCATGACGTCCCATCATCCTCCTCCACGTCTGCCAGCTCTGTGTCTTTCAGCATCTCGCCACTTGCTTGCTTTCTGAATAAAATTACATGATGACAATATAGATCAGTTATTTGTATAATTTATAAAACACCCTAGAAAGAGAATGCACGTGTATATTGTAGTTGGAATAAAAAGCTGAAAATAGCTACTAGGTTCTATTACAGGTCTACTGGACTAAGACAGATTGGAGGCTTATGCTGGACATACACCTTAGAGAGCTGTCAGTAGACAGCTGATCCATCCTAACTCCCTCATACACACTTGGCTCAGTTGAGCATGCATGTGTTCTGAATGAGGAGAGGGCAAAGTGCAGCTGCCAGACACCTCTGGAGGAGGCTTATCTCCCCTGAGAACAAAAGGATTGGGCATGTTGACATTCAGCAACCTGATCCTTCTTTCCCCCTAGACATAGACATTAGACGTTAGGCTGATCCTTCCAAAACTGTTGGGTATGGCCAACAATTACAGTATCTAGGTCAACTTAAAGTCTAAAATGGGTTCTTGGGGAAGATTGCCTATACAATAAAGTAGACCCTAATTTGTAATTCAATTTGAAGAAGGAACATTTGGGAATAAATTATTTTTTAATCAAAACAAAGGTTGATGAATTCAATGCTAAGCACGTGAAGGGAAAAAGTAACTGAGAAGGTGCAAAACATGGTTGAAGGAGCCACAACTGTCCCTCCTGTATCCCACCATTAGGGCATACTATTAAACATATAGTTGAGATTTAACTGGAAACTGACTTATTTCCCCAAGCAACCAATCAGATGGATCCTTTCATTTTCTAAAGAAGCTCTGAAAAATGAAAGGTGGGATGTGACAGGTTGCTGTGTTTTGATAAATCTCCCCCATAGAATGTCTCTTTAAAGGTGGGCTCACGCATACGATTTTGTTGCTGTTTTGCGAGCCAAAGGTAAAAGTGGATCCAGTATAAAGACTTTCCTTCATATTTTTCATTCCCTTCCTTTCTTTGGGTCAAAAAATTGCCACAAAACCCTGTATGTGAACCCATAGGAGACATATAGATGATTCAATAGTTTGAGTTCACAAGCCCAAAGCCTGAGGCGGAACTACTGAATGATTCAGATGACAAGTCAGTTTCTATCGAGTGCAGTCTTGTCCCAAACACCAAACCAGCATCCCTATGAATTCTTACTCCACTATAAACACATATTGATTAATGAAGGCAGTTAGGATGCGGCTATTGTTACTGATGGTGATTTCAATCCATACATGGTCTCTATAACAGCACTGCACGTGATAAGAATTACATCAGGAAATGTCCTCAGTAGTGCAGCTTCAGGCCACTGTCACAGTATTCAAGTCAGTATTCTGTATCAGTATTTGGAGGCCAGAACCAGGAAAGGGTCCTACAGATAAACAATATAATGGAAGGATTTCTTCCTCTTCTCTGTTTTATGTCCTCTCCTGTTTTTGGCTTTCAAATACTGACCTGAGAGAGCGAGAATGGCCTTTAGCTTGAGCATATTAAATGTTGTTTATGTACAATGAATGGCCTTTTAGTATTATTTCTTCTGATAGGTGTCCCCTATAAAATACAGTTTGTGAGTTAAGAAAATATAAAGCAAAAATTATATCTACTTAGGATAAAAGAGAACGACATTATTTGATAACGAGGCCACAAATGAACATAATCCTGCCATACTCACAGCACATGCAACAAATTATATTTCCTCATTAATTATCCCTAGGCTAGTTTGAAAGTAATTTGTAGTCATTTGAAAACAATACACAAGAATTCAGTCACTGAAAGTCCATAAAAATGGTTGAGATCAATTTATTTTTCTTACTTTTTTTGTAGCTTCTCCTTAAAGATGGCCTGTTACCACGCCTGACATGCCTATTTTAATAGCTGTATGCATTCCCCATGTAATAACAATTCTGGAGCATCTATTCTTATGGCTCTATGTTGTACCATTCCTTTATTATTTCTAATAGAAGTTATGAATGAATTGCTAGCAGTCTGCAGTAAGGGTACAGAGGGGTAGTAACCAGTTGGGGGGGGGGGTCCCTACACAATCTAATTATCCAGTCAGTACTGCCTTTGTCAGTCTGTGCAGGAACATCCCCACAACTGGTTACACCCGCCTGTATCCTTACCGCAGATCCCCTAGCCACACTACCTTTTTAAAAAGCGGTGAGGGCAGTCTAGAAATACCACTTGTGACAACAGTTTGAAAAGTTGTTAAATTTGAGACTTTTCACTCCACAAAAATGGTATAGGGAGATGACAAATCTACCCCATGTGTGTATGTGGCTGGAATGTGGGATATTAGACTGTGGCCCCAATAACTGATAGGAGTGAATAGCTCTACAGAATATCTCTGTGCGGTATAGGACACTGACTGTAAATTGGTATGGTAACTAGTCTGCATGGATTATACCTACTGTAAACTTAAGACCAGTCAGAAAAATACATATGCCTACTGGTTACACATAATACTAGTTTGTATAAGAATCTACTGTACAATGTCCGTCTGGATAAAGCATCATCATAGCTTCACACATTACGTTGTGAATATACACACCATATAGTATTGCGGTGTGACTAGAAAGGGTTCTTCAACCCTATTTCAGTATTAAATAGATTCAGTGCACATGCAAATGAAAATCAAAAATATATCTTTTAATCTTCCAAGAGGTATTTATACATGATTGTCTCCCCTTGCCTCGGCACCATTCGCCATCAGGATTACATTTTGATGAGACTTGAAGAAGGTCACTACGACCAAAATGTCGTCATCATAATCATCCATCTGAAAAACAATTCTTGAAACTATGAATTGCCTTTATTTTAATTTTTTTGCTGAGACAATGGAAAATCATGTATAAAAATACCTCTTGGAAGATTAAAAGATATATTTTTGACTTACATTTGCGTGTGCACGGAATATATTTAATACTGAACACATTACTTTGTTCTTTCATCTAGATTCTAGTGACATCAAATTCAAACTTGCCAAAGCAAAATTCACATGGTTATAGGCTACAAGATACGCTGAGACATCGCTATTTATCAAGGAGAAAAAAGAAACGTGAGATGTTGGCTTGAGTGAAGACCTACATGGAAAAAATTGATCTGATTAGCTGAAAATCACAGACGGGTTGCAGGGCGCTAGCGGCAAGCTGGCTGGGTTATAAAGCCTGGCGATGCATTAAGTTGCACAATGCTGGTTAATATTAGGTAACACAAACTGTGATTGGTGTTTCCGTTTTATTTAGAACCCCATAAAATAAAAAAGGACACAAACGCAAAAACTTGTCAGCTACTAGCCACATTTAGGAAAGACCAACACTTTCTGGCAAGGGGAGGGCAAGTAAAAGATTGGTTAATTTGGACATCAGGTGATAAGCTATATGCACAGTGGTGAGGACTGAAGACACACTCAACACGTCAGTGTAACCAAAGGGGGCAGAACACAGAAATTACCTTAAGTAGGGATGCAATTTTAAAGATGATTTAAACTGGCACCTGTTCCAAGATGGTAAAAATGATACAAAACAAAAAGAAAAGAAACAACAATAAAAAAATTTTGGCAAATAAAAAATGCAAAGCGTTTAATGACAGGTCATGGAATGTACTATCATGCTATAAACAACTTAAATATAGAAGACTGCAAGTCCACTTGCATCTGGTTGGGGGAATATCTCACTGAATTCAGTACATTGGATGAGGAATGAAAGCCAACAGCT
Organism: Rhinella marina; assembly: GCA_900303285.1. Lineage (NCBI taxonomy): Eukaryota > Metazoa > Chordata > Amphibia > Anura > Bufonidae > Rhinella > Rhinella marina. The sequence continues at coordinate 251,693 of ONZH01021946.1, read as the reverse complement.
GGATGAATTAACTGGATGAGGCTATATGTGTAGAAAACATTTACAGTCATAGCGTTACAGCATTGTGCAAGTTGTAAGAGGCAATACAGAATTTTATACACTTCTGAGCACTATAGATACAAGATGACAATCCCGCTTTGTTGCCATGGAAACAACCAGTATTACTAAGCACCCCATAGATTTACATATATGAGCGAAAATCACATCTTTCAAAATTTTGCACTGCATTTATTAATAATAGTGAAGTCAATGATCTACCAACAATTGAGGAAGTTAAATATACCTAGGATTCACATTGTTCCATTTCTGTAGTAATAGTACACACAGAGTACTCAGCAATAACAAGTTGCATACATTCTACCTTCTTTTGCTGCCATGCCACGTAACAATATGAAAAGCGGCTAAGCCGGCAGTGCTACTTCAAAGAGACAAAGCGCATTGAAGATGGAGCACACATGGACTCTATACATGGCACTATGCTGGGCTTTGAATGCATGTAGAGCATTCTTCACAGCAACGAAGGGTAACCTGCAGGAGAAAATAAGCACGTGGCTTTATAAAAAAAAATATAATTTTATGAGAAAAAATACAACCTTCTAAGGTTGGATTCACACTAGCGCTAAACTGTTCCAGCCTGTTTCCAGCTGGACAAAAACTGCTGCTTGTGGACAGGATTCTCGCCAGGTCCCATTATAGTCAATGGGAACTGGCAGTGCTTCGGCAGTTTCTGGCTATTCTAGAAGCGATGAACTCCAGCAGGCTCTTCCTTTACAGGAACAGCTTGACAGAACAGTTTAGCGCTAGTGTGAGACTACCCATACTTGAACAGTGTGGGATTTATCAGCAGTGCAATAACATAAATCACGAAGGGAGCCTGGCTAAAATGTAACCTTTACTAGGTCTTTTTGTGCAAATAAATAGTAGTATCCCTCTTTGGGCATCCAGCCAGGTTGTAGCCTAGAAGGGTAGGTAATGGGTCTTCTTAAGAAGGCCAACTGTGTATGGAGATTTAGTGGCAATGCTCCATTGGAAATTAATATGCAGTTCCCAGGATGTGACCTACAAAGCTGCTGACTATAACGAACATGACATTTTGTATGATTGAAGCTGAGTCTACAGGCTGGTATCAGTCTTATTCTACACAAAATACAGTAAATCTGGATACCCAAAGAGGGAAACACACTATTTAAATAGACCTCATAAAGTTTACATTTATAAAGGCCCCCTTTCAGTCATTTGTCACGTTAATGGGGCCCAAGTGAGCGATCTAATAACAGCTCAGGAATCAGTGATATTGCGTCATAAGATGCACTAATCTAGCAGCTGGTAACGACAGAGCCGACATCAGGGTAGTGGTAGTACTGCCAATATTGCAGTCACGGCCACGAAGCAGCTTGGGGGCCAAGATAATTAGGGTCTATTACATGGCCAGGCTCAGCTTCAGTGCAGTTAATACAAATAAAGCTGTGTGGCCATTCCATTCTTGATATGGGTTGGGAGAGAATCCCTCACCCAGCACACAGACATTTAGTAAAGAAATTACTTTACTAACCCCAAACCTTCTGCACAACAGACAGCAAGTTTACCACTACACTATAAAATCACACTGTTATAAGGATAAGATTTTCCGTGCCTAAACAGCTACTAAACAGTATTACAGTATATTGATAGATTTGGTTTCCAAGTCGAGTAGCGGCCACAAGCGTAAGACACCATGTTGGCTGAAATGATTTAAGACAAACCAGCACTCATCACCTTTAGGATGAATTGTAATGATCCATCCATCTGACTGTCCACTTTACTGTCCATCAAAATCAGCTGTTGACCGAGTTTAGCAGTTGCTCTCAGGCTGAGTTGTCTGTGGTGAGGTAACTAGAGATGAGCGAACGTGCTCGTAACGAGCACTGTACTGCTCGGCTCACCTGCCCTCGCATGGGCGCAGGCAGCCGCTTCCGTCCTCCTCACCCAACGGAAGCGGCTGCCTGCGCCCATGCGAGCGCAGGGGAGCCGAGCGGTACAGTGCTCGTTACGAGCACGTTCGCTCATCTCTAGAGGTAACCCCTTTAAGGGGGTTACAAGTTTCCTTCAACATCCTATAAAATGATCATTTATGAAGGTAGCTGTAATGTTGTAATGTATTTATTTTACCTTTATTGCTCCTATCTTCTGTTATGGGCTGTGGTCACATGACCATGTCTATTCAGCTCTTATTACCTGTGATGTTCTGTCCATACAGGGGCAATGATAGGGGAGTGTCTATGTAACTAGCTGAGTGGAGGAGCTATAAACTAGCTGGGTGTTGTTAGGGGCGGTACTGGAAGTGTAGTAGTGCAAGTGCATCATGGGTTTGGTTGGATACAGCAACAGGAAGCGCTACACAGAGGATGGAAACAAACCAGAGTGATTTGCTTACATGGTGAAAACGGGTCAGGATAATCCAGATTGAAAGAAAAAGCAAGGGGAAGATGGATAAGCAACTACATGGGAATATCTGTTGAAGTGACCCAAGACAGCAAATCAGCCATGCAAATTTTTTCCCCCATTATGGTGTTCACTATATGGGATTATATTTTAATAGTACAGGCATTTTGGGACATGATGATATTAACAATCTTTATTGTTTATTTTTAAAATGGGAAAAGGGGGTGAACTTTTTTATATTTGTGTCTACGGAGTTGTGTGAGGGCTCATTTTTTTTACAAGGCGATCTGTAGTTTTTATTGATACCATTTTCAAGTGTGTATGACTTTTCATTCAAATTTTTTGGAGGTGAAGTGACCCAAAAAAGTAAATTGGCCATTTGGATTATTTTTCTCCATAACCCATTCACTGTTTTAAATTTTAATAGTACAGGAATTTTGGGATGTTCCGATACTAATGATTTTTATGGTTTATTTTTATTTAAAAATAATTATAGAAAAGGAGTGAAAATCTTTTGTTTATATATTTTTTACATTTATTTTTAGTCCATCTAGGGGACTTTAACATGTAATCATTTAATCACTTCTCCAAATAATTTACCATTGCTGTCTGTGGGGGAATGACTACATTCTTATCAAGCCCTACCACAAGTAGGACTTGATATGACCTTTACCATGACAGGACTTGGAGCTGCCAGGTTGCCATAGCTACCAAATGGCAGCCGCAATCTTGTCACAGGGGTGCCGGTTGGTCTCCGAGAGCACAACGCTCCTGGTAACTGACCTCTCAGATGCCCTGTCTCTGTTCATGGACTGTGTACAGCAGCAGGCACCTGTGGTTATGGCACCTGCACAGTTCTTGAACAGGCACAATCTTTAAAAACCTAACATCTGAATGGCAGGGTGGGCCAAATGGAGGGGCTTAAGAGTGCTTTCACATGTAAAAATGCCAGCACCAGATGTTAGCTAACGGTCTATGGGAAATACTAAACCCACGATGCACAGCCTATTTTTGCTGTTGGCATTTTTTATCAATTGGGGGTGTTTTTTCTTTCTGATTTTTTTCAAAAACACAGCAAACTTTAGCCCTTGACATTTTTCAGGTGTTTTGAAAACAATTTCTAAAATACAGAAAAAATGCAACAAAAAATGCAGAAAAAAACAATCAGTTATTACTGGTAAAAAATGCCAGACAAAATCTTTTCCCACTAGGGTAGGCTCCAGGAATATTGATTTCTATCACTACTACTAAACCCAATGGCAGCTACCGAAAAAAAATTCTATCACATCTTCTTTTTTGCTACCTGCAAACACCATTAAATTTATGCGGAGATGTTTGGTTTCGACTGTAGATCAGGCAACGGCAATGTTTTATGAACGGCATTCATATTCCTTATTTATTTATGCACAGGAATTTAGGGTTGCTTAGTTTACTGTGCCAGATGGTTAAGGTTGGGCATATTATATTCCATTTCAGAGCGGGGAGACAGGAAATAAAAATACACCCCTGGCTATGTTTACCGAAAATTAATTTGAGACAGTAGATGCACTGGACATCATTATTAACACCTCGCAGATGAGAGCCCTGTCTTGACTCTTAAATTCTAATGAAAAATGAATTGACATTTAATGAGCAAGCCGCCTACGCCGCTGGTGTCGAGAAATAAATATATTCTGCCGAGTCACTGACTGCAGTGTGTGACTGCAGACTAATTACTGTAGGTGGAAGCCAAATGCAAAACAGATTAATACTGAAAAAGACAATGGAAATTACACTATGTTTTATCCAGTAAGGCATAAAAAAAATAAAATTAAATAAGAAACAGAAATAACTTCACCTTCAGAAAGCTAAGGTTCAAGTAAACAGTGGCTGGCGGCTGCTCGAAGCAGCAGATTGTGATACATTTGGGTGATGATGGTGTCACATTCCTACTGTGATAACAGATGGTAAGTGAAGGTAGATATTAACATTGTTAAGCTTAATGTGGCCACTATCCAAATATTCCCCTGATGGTCCAACTCATCCACATATTAGAATGTAAGAATGTATTTGATGTGAAAAGAGAGTTACTATGGAATATGTATATACACTGATCAGCCGTAACATTGAAAAGGGAGTAACAATGGATATCTTGTTACAATGGCACCTGTGAAGGGTGGGCTATATTAGAAAGTGAACAGAAAATTCTTGAAGATGATGAGGCAGATATACTTATACTGGCGTTACAAACACCAGTCTTAGTATACAGTCTGTTGGCACAGGATGTGCCAAATTTATTAAGAGGCATTGGCCTCTTAATAAATTTTGAGCATTTCCAAGCAGTCCATGCTCCAGAAATTCATATCTACATCAGTTATGAGCTGGCATAGATTTGAACTATAATTTAGACCGGTTACTGGCATAAATAGCAATAAATCTGTTGGGCTGTGGAGGCCACGGACCCTACTGCTAAGCCCCACCTACTTATTGAAAAGTTGTAAATTATGATGCAAATATGGTATGCGCCATAATGTGCGACTTTTTTGGCATGAAACGTTTGATTTATCTCCCTGGATATGTTGGAAACAGGATAAATGGACAAATTAACAGGCGCAAAATGATGATGACCAGACCAATGGGTCAGAGAATTTCCAAAACATATTGTGGGATGCTCCCAGTATGCAGTGGACAGTACCTAACAAAAGTGGTCCACGGAAGGTCAACCAGTGAACCAGTGGGCGCCCAAGTGATCATATTATGGATGGAGAAACAAGGTTAGTCGGTATGGTCTGATCCCACGGTGTGTGGGGCTGGGTAACCACAAACAGGTCAGGGTGCCCTTGCTGACCCCTGTCCACCACAGATAGCGCTTACAATTTTCTGCAGGGAAACCTTGCGTCTTGGCAATGTTCTGTCAGACCAAGTACACCCCTTCATGTCAATTGTACTGCTTAATGGCAGGGGTGTCTTTCAGCAGGAACATACACCCTGCTATACTGCAAAAAGTGTTCAAGAAACATGACAAAGATAAAAGTATTGACTTGGCCTCCAAATTTCCCAGATCTAAATACTATCAAGCATTTGTCGGACTGGCTGATAAAATAAGTCCAATCCATGGAGGTCCCACCTGATGGCTTACTAAGTTCTTGGTTCCAGATACCACAGGACAACTGCAGAGGTCTTGTGGAATCCTTGCCTCAATGGATCAGAGCTGTTTTGGAAGCACAAGAGGTGGTTTTAATGTAACGGATGGTTGGTGAATATTGCAGCAGTTGATGGACAAACTGCTGTTTCTCTGGAGATTACAAGCATGTAATAATCTTCATACTAAATGCCATAACTATCTGACCCTGAGTGCCAAAATAATGAAATGCAATAAGGGACATTTACTAATTCACAACTTTTGAAGCTTCTTGCCACTTGTCTAAAGTTGAAAAAATAGATAGGACTTAGATAGGTCTGCAGAAACCAATGTAAATTATAGCATCTAGCTGGCGTAGACTTCAATTTATGGTGCACGGACTGCCAGAGATGCACAAGGGATCAAGAATGAAATATGAGAACACCAGTCTCAATAACTGTCCCACAATAACCCCAAAACTATGCTTGTTTTCTAGTAAAAAAAAAAAAAAAAAAGCCCTTTAATATTTTATAGAATATTTTACATATTTGTTTGCTTTTGTTCCAGGATGTGAGCTGACTTTACCAGACAATACAATAGGAGTTATTAAAGGGGTAAGTAATCACTTTATGATCGGTGGTGGTTTGGCCTGTAAGAAACCCACCAATCATGAGAATGAATGGACAGCAGTGCTGCATCTCTTTCACTGTTTTTCAATGTGGCTGGCTGCAGTACCTGTGCAGCAGAAAACGGTGAAGAAGACGCAGCACTAAATTATTAGGATCAGTGGGCTTCCAGAGGTCAGACCCCCATTGATTATCTTAGTGAAATCATCACTTTATAAGACTGGAATCTTCAAGCACAGCCTGGGCCATAAAACTACACTTCCTGACTTTGGGGAGTAATTGCGGAGGGAAGGTTAGGCCATTTATGCACAGTACAGTGTGGACTCTGTAAGACTCTCCCTCTCATAATGAATAACTCGGACAAAAGGAATCATTACTATAATACGTCTGTCTTTTTTAACACTAAAGTATCTAACACCACATGGGACATAAAGGGAGAAGAAAGGAGAGCCAAGGAAACATAATGATGTAATCACACATAGTTTAGAAAACCAGAAGATGAAAGATGCAACCCCAGGAAAGATCTGGAGGAAAACAGTATTTGGACAAAATACTTCACAAACTTACAGCACCTGTAGATTCTGTGGCAATGAACAATCTACAGCTCCTCATACACATAAATCAAAGGATTTTTTTCTGCTATATACAGTAGGTATATCTAAGAAGTCATATAATCTCTATTCAATAGAACCTAAAGCTAAATCTAATGAGGAAGGTGCTTTCATATTTCTTTAAATATTTTAAATGTGTCTTAACTGAAATGAAGAATGTATCTAGGCTAGTTTCAGAGTAGTGGTAAATTCTTCAGGCAGATTGTTCCGGCAGAGAAGACATTGTATCCGGCATAGCTAGATAATACCATACCCTGCCGGAGCCCATTGACTATAATAGGACTCGGCTGGAAACCTTCCTATTTCCAGCATTAGTGCTGGGATTTGGCTGGACAAATACTGCTGCTTTCTGTGGTATTTGTCCAGCCGAATCCCGGCACTAAAGCCAGAAACAAGCCTGATGCCCCAGCGTTTTCTGGCTATGCCAGATACAATGTCTTCCGGCAGAATTTACAGCTAGAGTGAAACTAGCCTAACATAATATGGTGCTTTATTTGAAGAAGGCTAAGGGAAGGCAAATATTTTGTATTTGGTGTGTGGTTCAGATCCAGTGGTGTACCTTCCATAGAGGCAGGCCACACAACTTCTGCAGGTGCCTTGTGGTGCCCAAAATAAAGAGATTTTAACTAGAGATGAGCGAACGTGCTAGAAACGAGCACTGTACCGCTCGGCTCCCCTGCGCTTGCATGCGAGCGCAGGGGAGCTGAGCGGTACAGTGCTCATTTCGAGCACGTTCGCTCATCTCTAATTTTCACAGCTTCCAATGCAGTCGATGGTAACTCTACAAATTACTATCCACTTGAGTTCCCCTAATTTTGGCTGCCGGTAGCCAGTTTTGTAATATATTCTGTGTATAAGAGAAATTTATCAATGTAATAACTCCAGTTGTCTGGTGTAAATACATTGAGAAACATGGTGTTCAGAATGAATCCCATATTTTTTAAGCAACTGTTCCACTTTTTTCAATATTCAGATAAAGTGGGTGACACAGAAGGTGATTTTTTAATTACATTTTTTTAAATTAAAATTTCTTCCAATCAATAGCTACTATTGCCCATCTACAACTATAATAAATTTCCCTCCCCATAATGTAATAACACAGTATATGGCAAACATAAGACCTATTGTGTCTACAGCATATTGGTACCATGGTTCACTTACATCAAAAGGTTTCCAGGGGCAGACATGGATCTTTCTTCTCTCCTGGCACATTCAAATGGGTTTCCAAATGAGCGCTTCCGCAACATTGCTTTCACTAAAATCTTATTTAAAAAAATTGTAATGTTAGAACAAAAACAATTGCATTGAAGAACTGCTTTGTGAGAAAGTAATGTGAGGCACATAATACATTCCATTTCACAACTGGCTAACTTCAACACAATGGTAAAAAATTACAAAGCAAGAATGCCAATTACATGTCAAATGACAATGGTTACTGAATTTTGTCATATGTGATGAAACTGGAACAATCAAGAGTGCATGGCTTACTGGAAAGGGGTGTGGCTCTGTGGGAAAGGAGGTGTGACCCAATATGTGACATTTTGCACCAAACTTTTTGGTGTAAAATTCTCAAACTAAGCCAACCAATGGTTGATTAGACAAAATCGTCTAACCAGGTACCAGATTTATCATCCAGCTTGAGCCACTGGTGCCAGTCTAGACAGTCTATCTATAGTTACACCAGCCATAGGATTAGTATATCTGCCTCAGTGTTTCTATGCTTAAATAAGTTAGGGCCCAGTCAGGGCATATAGATGTCATAAAGGAAGCCTCTACTTGAACAGCTAAAGCAGACAGTCAGTACTGAGGAGCAGCTTTCATTCTGACAGACTTGAGCTATCTCCTCTTGGTTAGCAACCTTTATTACTTGTTATCCCCTCTATTATTGAAAAGTCAGAGGTTCCTCCAGAAGAAGAAAGAGTGTCAGGAAGTGAAGAACATCATACTGGCAGAAGTTTGAAGAGCATGATAATAAACTATTCTCGTGTTTCCTCAGGGTTGCCCAGGAGAAATGGTCTGAACCCCAGGGTGGTAATTGCCCCTGTGGGGATCAATGTGAGTTTAGCAAACTGCAACTGGCTTAACTTGCTCTTTGCCTTTATATAGTGAATTGCTGGTGGTTTTGGACTTTAGGAATGGCAAAAAATGCTCCCCTTTGCCGTTAACATAACTTTTTGTTGCTGTGCCGCTTTAACATCATACTAGCACTATTCAGATCCACACCTATCCCTTGGTTGAACTTGATGGACTTATGTAACTAAGTCCATAAAGTAATGTAACCATGTAACTAAGTCACACTATATTGTCCTATTATAGATGGTTCTAACACCCAGACAAGTTTTGGATGACACCTTGAGCCCACACTCTCCCCAAATGAATCCTTGATTACCCAAGGCAGAAATGTGTAGGGAGATTAGTATCAAATTAGGGTGCCATGGTGGCAGAATCTGCCACAGGACCCCTTTGGTGGCGCACAGCTCTATATATCAAGAAGGGCACATTAGATTTTCATAATGGATAAATGGATAGCTGATATGGGTGGTTGCTAGTAACAATGCAAATATATATATATATATATATATATATATATATACACACATACACGCACATTCTCTACTATACAGTTACTTGACTGCTGCCCTACCCATTCAGGGGATACTTTAGATTTGGCAATTTTTATAGTTTGTGTTGTTGTGTATGGGAAAATAGGGTACCAAATATGTAAGGCTTAATGTTTCATATATCTCTTTTACATATCTCTTCTAATTTCTGAAAATGTCCAGCAATTTTATTATAATGTTATCCATCTAACTGATCACAAAAATCTGATGTGTCAGAGCAGTGGAAGAAATGACAAAATTAAAAGTAAAAGTAGGTCATCAATTCTAGCCACAGAAAAGAAAATGGTTTAATTAAATTTGCATACTTAATAGAGCTGGTGCTGGCTATAACCTATGGGGACACTCTTCAACATGATTAAAATATATCACTTTTGTAAAGCTTCACTGCCTACTGCATTTTAAGATGGCTCTTCAGATGGGAATAAAATAGATTTCTACATATTCCCATGGAAACTAAACACTCTATTAACCATCTATGACACGCGAACATCTTCACCCTGCAATCTGATTACTAACTATACACTGTATGTCAAATATAGATATAAATCTATAGTGTAGATTTCTAGTCTTGATCCCTTACTGAGCTGAGAAAGCAGAGATTTAAAGACATGAAATTCAGGTTACACTGAATCTTTCCCATAAAATTATACATCACTTTGTTCAGTTCCTCCTGCTCTATAACATGCTATGTGCAGATTATACTGCATTTTCATGGTGATAGATTCTCAACATTTATTTTTTACTCCAGGACTGATACGACTGCCTGTTTAATACCAACTTTGGTATCTCTTTTGTTGGTGGCCTAAGGACAGCCACTAGTTGTACTCTACCTAGTGGAGGGAAAATGACAGTGCCTCTTATGGGGTGAATACTAATGAGCGCTTCCATTATGGAAGCACTGATTATTACAGGTGGACCTGGGACTGGTGAATACAGCACTCTCCATGCGGGCTCTGTCCTCACCACTTCCTGGTCTCCCCTGGCCACACGCTGTGCTGTGTCCTGCACAACAGGAAGACCGCTGAATTTCAGGAGCGGCAGCAGCATACAGAGCAGGAGAGGTAAGTTGATTTATTTTTATGGGTGTGATCTAATTTACATGGGCATCAGATCTGAGGTCTGAATGGGGGTATTATTCACAATGGGACTCTGATCTGAGGTCTGATTGGGGTCATTCACATTGGGGCTCTGATTTGAGATCTGATTGGAGGTCATTCACATTGGGGGGTCTGATCTGAGGTCTGAATATGGGGTATTATTCACATTGGCTGTCTGCTTTGAGGTCTGAATGGGGGTCTTTTTCACGTTGGGGGTCTGAGCCAAGGTCTGTATGGGATTTTATTAACATTGGGGGTCTGATCTGAGGTCTGATTGGGGGTCTTATTAACATTGGGGGTAAAAGCTGAGGTCTGATTGGTGGTCTGATCTGAGGTCTAATGAAAAATATATTTATTCTTATTTACCTCTTCTAAAACCTAGGTGTGTCTTATGGGCAGGTGCATCTTATAGGGCACAAAATACAGTATATGAAAATTCAAACAACAATAGTCCAGATGCAATTTCTGTTTTTGAGTACATGTCTTTGAATGCTGCTCTGGTGCGTGTTGTGCCATTTTTTTATTGTCTTTATTTTTTATTTTACATTGTGTGCCCCCCATAATGTCATGCAAGACCTTCAGTGGGCATTTAACATATAACTTTTTTTAAATTCATGATTTCCCCCTCACCTCCACAGCGGCACCATAGGAGGGTTCCCCCGCCCCCAGGGACAGGAAACAACTTCTGAGAACCTTTAAAACTATGTCCCTCCTCCTACCTTCCAGTTGTTGTTTCCTGTCCCTTGGGAGACGTGGGAACCTTTTCTCCGTGCAGCCTGGAAGGACCCTAGACGGAGCTAGGAGGGCTGCGCGAGGACCCCGGGGTAAGTGCCGACAAAGGCCGCCCGGTAGGTCTCCGGCATAAATCCTCCGCTGGAGGTGGCCCCGGGTGTATTGCCCCGTTACCTTAACAAAAGGTGCGGGAGCAGGGTCGAACGCCGCACGTTCTGAGGGGCGGGATTCCCTGGAGGCGGGGGATCCTGTTTGTCTTCCTCCGGCCGGCGTCTCTCAGCTAGTGGAGGCGTGATGACGTCATCACTATGCGGCCGGAGGAGGGAGGCGCACACTGATGACGATTTGGGCGGCAGATTTAAAAACCAGGAAGTAAGGTAAGTGTTTGCACACAAGTGTTTGACAATGGATTCTGCTGCTTCTCAGAAGTCTGCTGCTGAGCCTCATGTTGCCCCTGACCCTGCAGGAGCCTCAAGCCCGGTTAGTCCTTCCTCCTATTTCAAAACCTCTTAAAGTGACAGTACAAGTTTTTGGTATTTAAAGGACTTATGTTATTTATGTTGGTTTTAGGGCCAAGCAGCAAGGCACGCTGCTAGAAAATGCCCCATTTGTACAAGGCCTCTGCCGGCCTCTTACAAAAAGTCAGTGCGCAAGAGGTGCACAGAGAAGATTGTTACGGAGGAATCTCCGTCCTTGTTGGATAATATAAAATCCATAATAAAGTCAGAGGTCTCGTCCGCCATTAAGAAACGTCTGCCGGCAACTCACCCTAACCCTTGTCAGCCCTCTACCTCTGATACTGTACCACAGGTGATAGAGCAACCATTAGATCCAGAAGACGACGATGGCCACGGCTCTGGATCTGAGGATGACGCAGGCCGGCCATGTTGTTATCCGGAAGATACTGAGTCTCTCCTAAAAGCCATCAGAGCTACCATGGGTATTGAAGAGGTTAAGGAAACTTTATCGCTACAAGACCAAATGTTTCAAGGGTTAGGTGAAAAGAAAATAAGAGTATTTCCAATTCACAATACCATCAAACAATTAATCCAAAAAGAATGGAATGACCCTGACAAAAGAGCGGCCATATCAAAATCATTCAAGAGAAAGTATCCGTTCTCTGAAGAAGAGTCTAACCTCTGGGACAATATACCAAAGGTTGATGCACCGGTTGCAAAAATCTCCAAAAAAACCTCACTACCCTTTGAGGATTCAGGAATGGTTAAGGACCCTATGGAGAAGAAAGCGGATGGTATCCTAAAGCGCTCCTGGGAGACGGCCACTGCAATGCTGAGGCCTAGTATTGCGGCTACCTGTACCGCTAGAGCCTTAGGAGTATGGATGACGCAACTAGAAAATCATCTGGCTGCTGGTACGCCTAGAGAAGAAATCTTAGCATCCATACCAACACTCAGACAAGCTACAGACTTCTTGTCAGATGCTTCAGCAGACTTAGTCAAGATGTCTGCTAGGGCGGCAGCCCAGGCCAATGCTGTAAGAAGAACAGTTTGGCTCAAATCCTACAATGGAGATTCAGGGTCAAAATTATGTGCCCTACCCTGTGAAGGAGACCGCCTGTTTGGATCAGGGTTGGATGATATTCTGGAGAAAGCTTCGGACAAGAATAAAAGATTTCCGGTGGAGCAGAAGTTTTTTCAGCAGAGCCAGTCCTTTCGCTCTCAGCGAGGACGACAGGAACAGAGAAGGAGAGGAGCTTCAAATAGAGGATCCCGTTACCAAGCCACAGGTAGGGGATTTCTCTTCAACCCCAACATTACCTACTCTACAACAGGGAAAGGGCTATTATTCCCCGATGTTTTTGATAAAAAAACCAAACGGGACTTACCGAACGATCTTCAACCTCAAACGATTGAACCAGTTCTTGAAATACAAGAAATTCAAGATGGAGACGATACGGTCCACAATAAACACCTTGACAAAAGATTGTTTTATGGCATCAGTCGACCTCAGCGATGCGTATTATCACATCCCGATCAACAGGAAGTCCCAGAAGTACTTGAGAGTCGCCCTCTACATGAATGGAGAATTATGCCATTTTCAATTCCAGGCACTACCATTCGGCCTATCAGCAGCCCCAAGAGTGTTCACGAAAGTGATGGCAGACGTGACAGCGGCTATTCACCTACAAAGTATTCAGATAGTACCGTACCTGGACGACCTGTTAATCTCAGCACAACAAGAAGATCTCCTGACTTCACAGATCCAGGTGGTTTGCGAAGTTCTTTCAGACCTAGGCTGGCTAATAAACCATCAAAAGTCAGACCTGATACCCAGCAAACAAAAAATATTCCTAGGAATTCTTCTGGATTCAGAAAATATGACCTCTTTTCTGCCAAAGGAAAAGCAGGAACTCATCACAAGTCAGGTTTCCTCTTTTCGCTACCAAACAGTAGTAACGATCAGAGAGATAATGAAGATCTTGGGCACCTTAACATCTACCATACCAGCAGTCCTATGGGCCCAAAGCCACACCTCTCCAACAATTTCTACTAGCCATCTGGGACAAATCCCAACAGACCTTAGACAAGAAGATCAAGGTACCTCAACAAGTAAAAGATTCTTTGATATGGTGGATCATGAAGAAGAATTTGTCAAGAGGAGTTCAGTGGAGACCAGCACAATTAGTGATCACCACCGATGCAAGCAGCTACGGTTGGGGAGCCCATCTAGAAGGACATGCAGTCCAGGGTACTTGGGACACAGATCCACAACCAATGTCTTCAAACCAGAGAGAGCTATTGGCAGTATTCAAAGCCTTGATGGCTCTATCAGAGAAGATTCAAGGAAGACACATAAAGATCCTATCGGACAATGTCACTACAGTGGCGTATCTGAACAAACAGGGCGGTACAAGAAGTCAGCCATTAGAAAAATTGGCAGCCAAGATCATCAGGTGGGCCGAGGTCAACATAGCCTCATTATCAGCAATTCACCTAAGAGGCATTCACAACCAGTTGGCGGACTTCCTAAGCAGAGAGACTCTAAGAGAAGGCGAGTGGAAACTCAACAAACATGTCTTCCAGCGCTTAACCAGGAGATGGGGCACCCCGACAATAGACCTCTTCGCCTCAAGGAAGAATTTCCAGGTTCCAGCCTTCTTTTCCCTATCAAAACAGGACAATCCGCTGGCAATAGACGCCCTGAGTCAAGTCTGGCCACAGGAGCTCCTGTACGCCTTTCCTCCTTTTTGTCTCCTACCAAAAGTAATAGCCAGAGCATGGGAATCCAGAGCGCAGATAATCCTCATAGCCCCATTTTGGCCCAAAAGATCTTGGATGCCTCTTCTACTCCAGATGGCAAAAGAAGAGGTCTTACCATTGCCAGAGATCCCGGATCTTCTATCGCAGGGACCAGTTCTACATCCAGCGGTTCAACAGCTCAGACTCACCGCATGGAAACTGAACACGGCCTATTAGCACAGAAGGGGTTGTCTGAAAAGGTAATATCCACTCTACTGTTAAGCCGTAAGCCAATAACATCTAAAATCTACCAAAGAATGTGGAAAGCTTTCTTAACGTTTTCTAGAGATAGATGGGATATTACAAAAGATCCTGATGTAAGTGTCATTCTAGACTTTCTGCAAGCAGGGTTAGACAAAGGGTTGAAAGTAGCCACCCTTAAGGTACAAGTTGCAGCCTTATCTGTTTTTCTAGATTTCAGATTGTCAGAAAATACTTTGATCAGAAGATTTATTAAAGGAGCTTCTAGAATTTCTCCTTTTTACCATCCTACTGTACCTAGCTGGGACTTAAATCTAGTTCTCTCTGCTCTTTCCTTTTCTCCCTTTGAGCCCTTAGAACATATTTCCATCAGACTCCTAACCCTCAAAACGGTCTTTCTCCTAGCCATTACTTCTGCTAAGAGAGTAGGAGAGATTCAGGCATTCTCCTGTAGGCCTCCCTATTTGTCCATCTTAGATGACCGAATTATTTTAAAGCTCCATCCTTCCTTTCTGCCAAAGGTGGTGTCCAGATTTCATTGTGTCCAAGAAATCTGTCTCCCGTCTTTTTGTCAGAACCCAGCATCTGATAAAGAGACAGAATTCCACATGTTGGATGTGCGCAGATGTGTACTTTGCTATTTGAAGAGAACAGAAGACTTTAGAGTTTCTGACCGTTTGTTGCTGCAATTTCAGGGAAAGAACAGAGGCAAAGGGGCGAGTAAACCTACAATATCTAGATGGATAAAGGCGGCTATATCCACCTGCTATGTTACTAAAAGCGTTGAAGTGCCTGAAGGACTTAAAGCTCATTCCACCAGAGCCATGGCGGCTTCCTGGGCTGAAGGTGCTGCGGCCTCACTGGAGCAGATATGCAAGGCAGCCACGTGGTCCTCTCCTTGCACATTTTTCAAACATTATAAGCTTAATGTATTGTCGAACTCTGATTTATCCTTCGGTAGGAAGGTACTGTCAGCGGTAATCCCACCCTAAGGAATGACTTCTCTGTTAATCCTCCTATGGTGCCGCTGTGGAGGTGAGGGGGAAAAATGATAATTACACTTACCGGTAATTCGATTTCCCTTAGCCTCCACAGCGGCACCGGCTTTCCCTCCCAGTATGTAATTACTTCGTTATAAGGCAAGATGTCTTTAAAAAGTGTTTTGTTCTGTCGATTGATTAATAAACTGTTATATATTTGCATCCTACAAGGTTCTCGGAAATTTACTGAAAGGTAGGAGGAGGGACATAGTTTTAAAGGTTCTCAGAAGTTGTTTCCTGTCCCTGGGGGCGGGGGAACCCTCCTATGGTGCCGCTGTGGAGGCTAAGGGAAATCGAATTACCGGTAAGTGTAATTATCATTTTTCTCCTGTAACTGGGGCTGAGATATTAACAACAGTTACTTAGGGAATACAGGCCCCTGGGGTTGTAAGTAGTTTGCAGAGCTGATCTGGGTCTGCTAAGACATAGCAGCTTATGCAGATAATCAGTTCCCAGACATCACATTATCACTTGGACCAGAGCAGGAAGTGGTATTACCATTTCCTGATCCGTATGCAAAGTGATCATTGAGCATTGCGTATACATCAATGGAGAGGAGAGGGGCGGAAAAAAGCATCTCTGTCTTCTCTATGTGCTATTGACAGTCAGCTCCCTGCTTCTACAGCTGCAGGATTAAAGCAAAGCCCTTGTGACGGCTAAAACGCTACGTGAACCCAGCCTAATATAAAAATATAGCACAATTGCGAAAACATAAGTTTGAGTGATGTAGATATGAAAGTACACATTAGATATCCCTATTATTTTTTTTATAATAGGTCACTGTTACTAATAAAATGTGATTTTAGAATCCCATAGCAAATACAGTAAATGAAACCTCATACCACAGTTGTCAAACTTGGGATAAGCTTTACAGAATTCTTCACTTCCTCTTCAGTGACCTCCACTATTGTACAATGCTCTTCCTCGAGTGGCATTGGGTCCTCCTCATTTCTAGTTACCCAAGAATGAACCTGCAAAAATATCGACAATGATGTACACACAGAATAGAGAAGTTTCAGCTTCAGTGCAGCTAATTTATATGGAATATATTCCTACAGTTTGGATCTCTGTTGTAATTACCATTTGCTTATGAGGCTTAGTTTTCTTCAGAATAGAAAGGCATAGAAAGATAATTGATTTCATGTTATTTATGAATAATTGTGTTATTTAAATAAGATTAATGTGCTGCATAATGTAAAAAACATCTCCATACAACTGACTAGGACAATAAATTCTACTGCAGGGAAAGGTACTCGTTTGATGTGTCTGTTGCTATGGAGTTTATGGCAAAAAGTTAACACTGAAGTGTCTTAAAAAGTAGGACAACCATTAATTCTAAGATTTCTTTTCAAGATTTGCAATCAGTGCATGTAAAATATCTTGAACTTTGAACATTATTACTGACTCTCTCATATTTGCAATATACTGTTGAGGATTCAAAGAGACCCTCTAGTTTGAAGCCACTTCATCATTTCAGCCTGCAGGAACAAAGATATCACAGCATTTCTCTGCAGATGTCATTAGCACAAATTCGGTATGTGTCCATGTAGCGTAAACACTGCAGATGTGCCAACACAGATTTGTGCATGGCAAATCTGCAGCAGTGTACAGTAGCAGCCAAGTTTTCTCCACATGCTGGGAAAAATAATAGCAGCATAAACTTGAGGGTTTTCAATCCGCAGCATGACAAAGTATGCAATGCAATGGTTCAAAGCGAAAGACTCGCTGTGATACCGGCAGCCATACCAATGCAAAAAGCAGAGCCCTTTTTGGATGGGCTTTGCTGAGACAGATTTTAGAGAAACTAGCTGCTGAACTGCCATGATGGAAACTCAGCAGCGGATTTGCTACATGTGAACATATTTTTAGGTTGGGGATTTATCAATACCTGCGCTTCAGAATTCTGACTTCAAAATGTCACAAAATAGTGCATTTTGTTTTATCAGCTCCTTGCTTGACTGACTATGAAATTCCCTATTACAATATTTAAAGGTGTTATCCAAGACCTATAATGCCCCCCATATGCCTGGGCCCCTCAGAGCTTGGCTCATCGCTTCTGATACCGGCACGGCCACTGCTGATGAAAACATCCAACGTTGAGGGGCAGCCAATAGCAGGCTGTGAGGGGAACAAGCCTCCCTAGCGTCACCCACAGATGAAAACATCCAGCGATGGGGAGGGCAGCAAATAGCAGGCCGCGACAGGGACAAGCCTTCCTAGCATCGCAAGACTCTAAGGAGGCTTGTTCCCCTCGTGGCCTGCTATTGGCTGCCCCCCGACTCCAGATGTTTTCATCTGCGCGACAGGGAGATGCAGCAGCGGCCATGCCAGCATCAGAAGCAACGTGGGTCCTGGGGAACCTCTTTGAGGGGCCCAGGCATATGGGGGGACATTATAGGGGTTGGATAACCCCTTTAAAGTGGTTCCTATTACAGCTTAAATACTGCACTAAAATTCTGCCATCATAACCTGTGATTTTTGTTAAATGAAATTACATACGAAATGTAACTTGCATATCTGGTTGTACATTATAAGGTTAAAATGACTTCCGCTAAATGATGGGAAGGATTATGCTTTCCATAAGATACATAACACTAATGCCTATGAGCGGTGTTGCAGGATAAGGCACCCAGTACACATGAACAGTACTGGGATATAGTTAATTTAGGGGCAGGTTTAAGAATTTTACTATATATGGACTATCCTTATTCACAAGAGCTTAGTTCTCAAGTCTCTGATGGCCTGGCATTCTGTTGTCATCTATACACATCATGGCCACAGGCATAGCGTGGAAGCCTGGGAATTAAATTGTAATATCTTATGCCTCCACACAAAATACTTCTTGCTATGGGAGTTTCTCCCAGTCTTTTCTCAATCTCCTTAAAATAGTGACCCTTTAAACACAAAAATGCACATGTGACAAATGAATTTAATTGTCATATATATATATATTTTTTGCTAGTTTAATAGAGCTAGGCATGTATACCTGAGTTAGTCTGTCAATGATTGTTAAAAGATCTGTAATTACCTATTAATTAACAGCTCTCATTAATGTCCCCTGTCCCTTTCCACTGGTCCCTTAAAGGGGTATTCTCATCTTAGACAATGGGGGCATATCGCTAGGATATGCCCCCATTGTCTTATAGGTGCGGGTCCCACCGCTGGGACCCGCACCTATAGCCAGAACGGAGCGGGGAGCGCTGCGCCTGGAGGACCCCAGGTTTCCGGGGGTCCGGCCACCACCCCGCACCGCTCATAGAAATGAATGGGAGCCAGGCCGTGCATGCGCGGTTCGCTCCCATTCATTTCTATGGAGCCGACGGAAGTAGCCGAGCCAGCGCTCGGCTATTTTCGGCGGCCCCATAGAAATGAATGGAGGGCGGCTGCGCATGCGCAGTGCGCCCTCATTCACTTCGGGGGCTCCGTTCTCAATATAGGTGCGGGTCCCAGCGGTGGGACCCGCACCTATAAGACAATGGGGGCATATCCTAGCGATATGCCCCCATTGTCTAAAATGAGAATAACTCTTTAAAAGACCGTTGCTATGGCTTGTCTGTCTTCCCTTTAGTATAAACAGAAGACAGAGGGGCGGTTCTTCACACTGCATGCCTGCATAAGGTTTCAGAGTGAGGAGGCGTGTCTCTCATTAATCCAATCTGATTGGCTGGCAGGAAGCTGCTGGCTAAAGCAAGTGTGTATGTGAAGTGAGGGAAGGCAGTTTTGGCCTCAGAGAACTGGCAGAGGAGCCATCTTGAGAAGATCCTCATATTGTAGAGGTAACTAAGGGAAAAACTCAAGAAAAACCGTGGTATCTTAAGAAACTAAAGATTGCCTTATGCATAATGCTGCAGCAACAGTAACATATGCCAAAATTTTTTTTTTTTTTATGAAAACATGACATTTACACTTTTAAAATTACATATAGCAATCCTAAATGTTTCTACCTTTATTTCTGGAACAGTTATTCTATCTTCAGGCTTCTTCTCCAGCATTCTGATAATCAAATCTTTAAGTTCATCACTAATGACTGGCCTTAAACGGGAGAGCAAAAAAGCAGGACAATAAGCACTCTTCTACTTAAAGGGGTTATCCAAGACTAATAAAGACCTTCCAGAGTGGCTGACCCACAGTAGTGATCATACTTACCTGGTCCCTGCTGCCGGGTTCTTCCTCTCCCTGTTGTGCTGAAAACAACATCAATCACTGGGATGGGGGGGGGGGGGTGAGACACGGGACTGCTGCAGCCAATCACAAGCCACAGCAGTGACCTGCTCTTCTTGTGTCATGACAACTGGTCACACCTGTGATTGGTTGCAGCAGCCACGTGTGTTCCCATCAGTGGATGTTATTTTCAGTGCAACAGTGAGAGGAAGAGCAGATCTGGGAGCGACAAATAAACCCAGTTGTGGGGAGCAGATAAGTATGGTCACTACTGTGGGTCGGCCACTCAGGGAGGTCTGTATTATTCTTAGATAACCACTTTAAAAGGGTATTACAGGTAGAAAATGTTGTCCTCTTTCCACTAGACTGGGGATAACTGTTTTATCACTGGGCCCCCCAAAAATCACGAGTGGGGGTCCTGTGTACTACATTTGAATGGAGCGATACTCAAGAGTGTGCATCATGGTTCCTTTCAAAGTCTAGAGGACTCCAGGAGATAGTTGACCAATGAACTTGACTATATATAGCAGTCCTCTAGAGATACATGGAGCAACAATGTGCATCCTCCACCTGCTGCTCTTACTAATCAAATAGTTATCTCTGATCCAGTGGATAGGGGAAAACTTGTTCTAGTAAGAATACCACTTTAATTCAATAAAACTAGGACATAATCCCTGCTAATATATTGTATACAGTACTAGTGTTATGTCAATGGATTATAATGTTATCACTTTAATATGCAATAGGAGTATTATATAAGGTTTTGTACTCTCAACAATATTAAAATCTTCTTTATTTTGTTTTATATTTGATAAAGGGTCATTATCCAATGTATTATGTTTCTTACCAATTGTACAGAAGGACAGTCTACACAGTCCTTCTCAATAAAGATCATTTAAAAGAAAACTTGTCAGGAGATTTAGCATAAAAATCAAGCTGAGAATGGGGAGAAGCCTCTCCCTGTATGCAAATAGGGAGAGAACGGTCAATGAAGTCAGGCAGGGCTGGGAGAAGTTAGCGAAGACCACCCAAATTACTCTTCTACCCATGCTCAGCTTGTATTTAAACTATGTCTCATCTGAAATTCTGCAGTATTTGAGAGTAAGACATAACTGTTTGTAAGGAGGGACCATGTTGGTATGTGATGCTGCCCACGGTTCGGACAGAGTCTCCTGACAGGTTCCCTTTAACTTTTTTATTGGTAGAAGTTGAACATCATGTTGGGTAGATTCCAACTCACAATGGAAATTAAGTGACGGAGTATGATGGCTAATATGTATAGGGGGAGATTTATCAAAACTGGTGTAAACTAGGGCTTATAGCAACCAATCAGAACCTATGTTATATTTGCTATGGCAACTAGGCCCGTTTTCCTTTACATCTGTTTTGATAAATCTCCTCCGTAGTCTTAATGATTCAAACAAACTGCAATAATACTATTGGCAGGCAGCACCCATATTACGTACTGTTCAGGGAACTCCACCGGTTTATGTTTTATTATGTTGTGTAGAACCAAGATGTATTCATCCATGAAAGGACACTAAAAAACAAATCATGGAGATAAATAGAATTAAACTGCTGCTTGAAGTTCATGCTGCACAAAGCCAATTTACATTTCATTCTGTGACTCTGGTCAGTGATGGTTGCTTACCTTTCCAAATACGAGACAATAAAGCGTGATTCCCATTGCCCAGACATCTAGTGCCTAGTAACCGAGAAGGACAGGAAAAGTTAAATTCGGGCATCTCTAGACTATATATCAATGCGTACTGGACATGACTATTGAAATACATTTCCAATATCATATATGTATTATAAAATGTTCATTACAACTATAATACATATTATATGTCCATTACAGTGGATGTCAATACCAGTGTCCAACTATCCTGAGAGCTCTGACGACAAGTCCATGAATGTCAAACAACAAAGTAAACCACACATACTATTGTGCTTTTATGCAGCATAGCTTCAGGTGGGCCACTGGAAGGACATTATTATGGCCCACCCAATTATGTATTGACAATTTGTATCCATTTTTTAATAATCCATCCCCATTTACAAACTATCAAACTATACTAAAGCGTATGAACACCTTCTAGGGCATTTTTTTTTATTATTGCATTTTTACTCAATCAAAATCAATTGGTATTAAAAAAAAATGGCTTAAACGAGTGTTTATGAGGTGTCAGGAGTTCAGAGACGAGGGCTACACATGGAGAACTGGTGTGAGACAGAGTCAGTCTAAAACAGAACGTAAGCCAGTCTGCAGATATATTGGAAGTGAAGGCTGTAGAACAAACACTGTTGAAAAGACCAATAAAAAAAAGAGCGATTCTTTGGCCAGCCCCTCCCTGGCTGTTTTCATTGACAGAAAGGAGTGGAGCTTTGGTGCAACCAGCGCAATAGTGATGCCCTTATTGCACCAAAGTATAATAACTCGGGAACAGAGCCTCAGATCAACAAAAGAAAAACAGGATTTTAATCAGGTGAACCCCAGTTATCAGTTTATACAAACAGCTGGATAGAGAGATCGCTGGAGACAGATTCCTTTTAGGCTAAATTCTTATGAAACAGATAACAGTTTAGCCTAGGCTACTTTCACACTTGCAGTAGCCTTTTCCATCAGGCTGTTCTGTCGGGGGAACAGCCTACCAGATCCGTGCTACCGCAAGTCCAGTGTGCCGCAGGAGGTCCGCTCTGGCCCCATTAGAGTGCTCCATGCTACATAAACCTGGGCCCCAGCTCCAAGCAGAACTCAGCACACCGCTTGGACTTCTCAGGATGCTTAGACTGGCCCTGCCTGGATGTGCGCTTCAGCCCTGGAGTCTGACCTCTCTGGATAATGCATAATGGAGTGGGACTGAGGATGACATTTAAGCCCATAATGCAGACAATTTACAGCACATTGGTTCCCACATTTTTACTTTCCTGCCTTCTACACAAGGCTCCACCACACTGTGTTCTCCCTTGCCTCCTATTATCCCCCTTAGACACACTGCCACATTCTGTTCTCCCCTTCTACACAGGACCCCATTTCTTGCCTCCTATTATTCACACAGAAACCCTGCTATACTCTGTTCCCACCCCTGCACAGGGACCAGCCATTTTGTGCCCCCTTCCTCCACCATTATCCACCCAGAGCCACAGTCCGTTCTCCCCATACATAGGGCTCAACCTCCAATTACCCCCTCATAGCTCCTAGTAGACTCTGATCTCCACCCAACTGGGCTCCTGTCCTCATTACCTCTTATTATCCTCCAAAGTATGTTCTCCCTCCAGCCCCATTCAGTGACGTGTCCAAAGCACTGGTGTGCAGGGAAAGCCGGTCACCACTACAGCCAATTATTGTATGAATGAGCCTTTCCTGGCATTTCCGATGTGTAAAGCCAGGACCTAGAGGTGAAGATTAGCGGAGACTGGTCCCATGTTGGAATGACAACAGGAGAGGATTGTTAGGGTTAAACCTAACGACCAGAAGACTCCTTGAAATGATGTGATTTCAATAGGATAATCTGTATGTGTGAGATTTTAACAATTGTAAATCAAATACTTAAAAGAAGCCCTTTTTATGAAAAATATATTTTCATAACGAAAGTCAAATTGTTCAATGGTGACCAGAATTATAATCAACGAGTGTTCATTTACTACAGAGCAGTAAATCTTTGATGCTCAGCAGGTCAATCAAAAAAAAAAAAATAGTCCCTACATATTTAAAGTCCTTTTTTTGGAAATATTTCTGGTTATAACTTCCTCTCATCTGATCTGTAAATTACATCAGAACGTACCTTCCCACTGAACCCCTGGCCAGAATCCGTGAGAGTTTCAGGTGCCATGAAGGCTGGAGTCCCAGCAGTACTTGACAGGAGAGCATCATTGCCTTCAAACTGATTGCTTACTCCAAAGTCAGCTATTTTAATATGGCCATCATCTCCAAGGAGTAAATTTGATGGTTTTATATCTCGGTGAATAATCTTCTGGTAATGCACTAAAAATAAAGCAGAGGATATCCTAATTAATGATGTAAGACACTAAGAATTATGCCAGTATATTATAAGTTGTGTGGAATACACTATATCCTATAGTGCTGCCCAGGACCCCAAACCAGTCCAATGTAACAATGATTTAAACCATTAAATCACACTTTCTTCACTGAATTATGGCATAAGGAAAAATAATATAAATCAAAAGCCTTAAAGGGGTTGTCTCACATCAGCAAATTGCATTTATCATGTAGAGAAAGTTAATACAAGGCACTTACTAATGTATTGTGATTGTCCATATTGCATCCTTTGCTGGCTAGACTCATTTATCCATCACATTATACACTTATCATTTCTGTGGTTACGACCTCCTTTCAATCCAGTGGCTGTGGTCATGCTTGCAAGCAATGCCACCGATGCTGGATTGCAGGGTGATCGTAATTAGAGAAACAAGATGGAATAATGTATAATGTGATGGAAAAATTAGTCTAGCCAGCAAAGGAACCAGTATGGAAAATAACAATACACATTAGTAAGTGACTTGTATTCAGGGCTGGCCTTAGGGTAGATGGCGCCCTGTGCGAAACTTTCTCTCGGCGCCCCCCCCCCCATTTATATATATATTTACTTAAAGAAGTATGTGTGCCATCCCATCTCCATTATCCCATACAGAAAAATATAGTGACAGTACTAACGTCATACAGTATAATGCTATAAATACAGTGCAGAGATATATAGAGTAGGACAGTATATATATATATATATATATATATATATATATATATATATATAATTTATCAAACAAGCATAGCATGAGCTTTGGAATACTCTATATCATTATGGCATTTTGTGCTTTATCTGGTAGCAGTGTGCGGTTGCATTGTATGTATTTTCCTTTGACATGTATTTAGCCATAGCAACCAGCACCTCCACTCTGGGATGTGCTGACTGAAATTTCTCTTTTTTTCTTTGTAAGTTTGTACTGGAGGTGTGGCTACTCCATTTGGTCATGCACTCCTGACCAGCCCATTTGCCCCACAGGTTGTTTTTAATCAGTGCAACTATAAAGCCGAGTGATTCGGCATGCATGCTAGTATCTACATTCCTGAACTAGGGGAGGCCTTTAAAGCACCAGAAATGGCAAAAGGCAGAGTGGATGCTACATGCATGTGGAACAAAACACCCCCTGATTATATGGAAGCCAAGTCTGGCACGTAACAGGTAGGAGATAGTGTTAGGTTCCCATTCTGCAGAGAACACCTTGACGATCCGGTGAATGGGCTCAGATAATTTTGTACAAAATATATTTGCCAAGAGTCTCTGATTTATCAAACAAGCATAGCATGAGCTTTGGAATACTCTATATCATTATGGCATTTTGTGCTTTATTTGGTAGCAGTGTGCGGCTGTATTCTATGTATTCTCCTTTGATATATATATATATATATATATATATATATACTGTATTTATAGCTCTCTATACTGTCCTATATCACACTATATATCTCTGCACTGCATTTATAGCTTTCTATATTGTCCTATATCACTCTATTTTCTATATATATCTCTGTACTGTAGTTATAGCTCTATACAGTTTGACTTTTAATACTGTCACTATATTTTCCTGTATGGGATAATGGAGATGGCACACACATAGCTCGCTCACATCACTAAACCCCTCACTGGTGTTTAATCATGTGTGAGTTATGTGTGCCATGACTGCCATCTCTATTATCCTATACAGGATGGGGCCTTAAGTATATAAAATAAGGATGGGGCCTTAAGTATATGGATGGGGCCTTAAGTATATAGTCCCGCTCCCAATTAACACCCCCCCCCCGGTCATCACGTTGTTTGGAGGCACTTACAGCAGTGCAGCCGCTAACTTTCCCCTACCACCCTCTGAGTCCTTCTGCGCATGTGTGACGTCAGCCCAGGGCCGGCTCCAGGTTCAGGTGGGCCCTTGGGCGATAAAGTCTCAGAGGGCCCCCTTACAGAGTGATAACTATCTGTGTATAGATAATATAGTAGATGTCCCCTGCAGTCCTTTGTAACTGTAGAGGTAACACAGTGATGATCTGAGTATAGAAAATGTAGTAGTATTACCTGCAGTCCTGTGTAAAATCACAGATAACACTAGTACTGATAATGTGGTACTACCACAGATCAGCGTCTTGTGCCCCCATCAGACCTCAGATCAGCGTCTTGTGCCCCCATCAGACTTCATATCAGCGTCTTATGCCCCCATCAGACCTCAGATCAGCGTCTTGTGCCCCCATCAGACTTCATATCAGCGTCTTGTGCCCCCATCAGACCTCAGATCAGCGTCTTGTGCCCCATCAGACCTCAGATCAACACAATGTGCCCCCATCAGACCTCAGGTCAGCATCTTGTGCCCCATCAGACCTCAGATCAACATCTTGTGTCCCCCTTCAGACCTCAGATCAGCATCTTGTGCCCCCATCAGACCTCAGATCAGCGTCTTGTGCCCCATCAGACCTCAGATCAACACAATGTGCCCCCATCAGACCTCAGGTCAGCGTCTTGTGCCCCATCAGACCTCAGATCAACATCTTGTGTCCCCCTTCAACCTCAGATCAGCGTCTTGTGCCCCCATCAAACCTCAGATCAACACAATGTGCCCCCATCAGACCTCAGGTCAGCGTCTTGTGCCCCCATCAGACCTCAGGCAGCGCAGGACAGGTAAGTATGTTTTTTCTAAAGTGGCTGGGTGGGCTGATCTAAGGTCTGAGGGGGGGCACAAGACGCTGTACAGGAGCAGGCCGGGCCAGAGCGCCCCCTTAACTGGCCGGGAGTGAAGCGCCCTGTGCAACCGCACAGGTCGTACACCCCAAATGCCGGCCCTGCTTGTATTAACTTTATCTACATGATAAATGCCACTTGCTGAAGTGAGAAAAACCCTTTAATTGGGCTCTCCCGCTGTCTAAATTAAAAAAATTTGCTCTGCCTCATGGACATTATAAAACCACCTGTGTACAACCTGCAGGGGGTAAGTGCTGAATCAAGTCTTGTGCGGCTTGGGCTAACCAGTCTGTGCCTGAAAATGGTGTAGTGTAGGAATGAAAACATGTATATCCCATATCCAAGGATGCATCAAAGATAAGGCTGCAGACCAAACTATGAAGAAAAAGCTGCAGGCCAGGACTGAGCAAATTCATGGCCAGGCTGCAGATGTGGAACAGTGACCACTGCAGCTGAGGATGGCACATGTGCAAAGGACGGCCACAGGAACAGCTGCATAGATGAGATATATCCTAGCAGATGAGATGGTTGCAGATGCAACTGGCTCTAGAAACAATGTCCAGCAACAACCTGTATATCCAAAGTGAAGGTGAGAAGCTGGTTTTCCTAAGAGAGAAAGTAGTGTTAGTACTGCTGGGCCAAAGTAACCAATTTCCTGGTCCATGCATCAGCTCCTGGGAGCAGTGGGAAGGGTAATGCCCCAGGGAAGTGTGGCAACTGCAAGGACAAGAGACCCTAGTTAAAGGGGTTGTCCGGGTTCACAGCTGAACCTGGACATACCCATAATTTCACTCAGGCATGAGATGCTCCGATGCTGTTGTCAGGCAGGCTGCCTGGGTGAAATTATGGGTATGACAGGGTTCAGCTCTGAACCCGGACAACCACTTTAAGGCACCTGGGGCCAAAAGGCATAGACACTGTTCCTGGAACAGGATCCCCTTTTCATCAAGTCCTTCTTGGACTAGAACCTAACTTATAGTCTGTAAATAGCTAAAGTACTGTGCCTCTACATAAGATCTGATACACTTATCGTGCTTCTGGAAATGCACTCTAATCTTTACAGGTGAACCTAATGTAACCTTCTCTAAACTTTTGAATGCACATGTCCAACTGTTCAGTGTTTCAGTACTTTTTTCTCAACTTGTTGTTCTCTAATAAGGAGCTTAAAGGGAACCTGTCATCTCCGAAACACCACCTGAGCTAGAGTAAGCGGTGTATAGTGTAAGTGACGTTGAGTCTGGTTATGTAATTTTTATCTTCATACTCACTTCCATTCTGATGCTGTGCTCCCACAAACCTGCAGTAAAATGCACTCAGTGGACTCCAGTGCTCACTCACATAATGGAGAGGACTCAAAGAAGAGTCCTTTCAATGCAGTTTACTGCTGGTATGTGAGAGCACAGCTTCGGAATGGAAGTGAGTATGAAGATAAAACTTACATATTCGGATTCAGCATCACTTACACTATACACCACTTACTCTAGTTCAGGGGGTGTTTCGGAGATGACAGGTTCTCTTTAAGGGCAAAATTCACAACAGGGGTTTGATCCATGAAGCGCCCAATAAATTTCCTGGTTCTATTAGAATTGGTATTTAAACAGTCCTCAGCATCATGCTGTTCACGTTTTAACATCATGAGACAACGATGACACCTAACAATTTATCAACAGTACCTCGCCATTGTGAGCCTTCAAGTAGGATGTTATCAGATGCAGAGAGACTTGAAGAGACACAGAAAGGTATAGAAGTGGACGTATTTTGGCCACATCAACACTGATGACTACTTCATTGTGAACATGACCACTTCATTGTGATGATGAATGCCACACAATTCCAGGCACATTTAAGGGAGGTGAGAGGCACCCAAGTGTCACATCAGACCATTCGAAACAGTTTACATCAACATGGTCTGCATCCTAGACAACCTGCAAGAATACCTGACCACAGGCGTCATTGCCTTGCATGGGCCAGGGAGCATCTACGCTGAACGACCAGTGGGCCTCAGTGCTGCTCACTGTTGAAAGTCAATTCACGCTGAGCAGAAATGATGGCGCCAATGATATAGGAGACGTCAAGGAGAGCGCTATGCACCAGCCACTGTTTGCTTTTGGTGGTGTTACAGTGTAGGCAGTCAATACAGAACTGCCCTACACTTTGTGAATGGTACAGTGACAAGCTCATACTACTTGAATAACATCATTAATCCTGTCAATGTGTCTCTGCATGAACAACACAGGCCTAATTTCATCTTCATGGATGACAACGCACCAGCTCATCAAGGTTGAATCATTAGGGAACAGTTACTGGAGACTTGGGTACCTCACCTTCTCCAGACCCGAATCCCATTGAAAACCTATGGAATCAGCTGAGTTGCCGCATAGAGGCTCATAACTCTGTAACCCAGAACCTCAATGACCTGGGGGCTGAAGAGTGGGATGCCATGCCTCAGCAGACAATAAGTCGACTTGTGAACAGAATGAGACGTAGTTGTCAAGCTGTAATTGATGTTCAAGGCCACATGACAAGTTTTTGAGACATTGACATTTTTTGTGGGGATATACCCACTATTGGTATTGGCTTTTGTTTCAATAAATTGTTTGAACACCATTGCATGCTTCTACTTAAATG
Source organism: Rhinella marina (assembly GCA_900303285.1). NCBI lineage: Eukaryota > Metazoa > Chordata > Amphibia > Anura > Bufonidae > Rhinella > Rhinella marina. The sequence continues at coordinate 222,449 of ONZH01021946.1, read as the reverse complement.
CCCTACTTTTATGATATATCATCACTACTCCCAAACTTTTTGTGAGTAGTGTATATATTGCACAATAAAGTTTTGTGTTGCTGCAAAGCAATTTACATGCCTTTGCCTGCCTTATTTCCATGTCATCTATAGAATCTTTAGAATGTGCGCTCCCCATGCTCTCCTTACATTTGTGTCAGTTTTCTCTAGGAAATTCAAAAACATACTGATAAATGAAATGGGGACATGGAATGATGAGAATGGCGACCATTTTTGTAAAGCACTATTAAATATGTAAGCTCTCTATTATCAACAGCAAAACGAGGGGTTATAGCCCCGTCCTCTAAGCCTACTTTACTTATTAAGCAATAAAACGGTAAGTTCATACTAACGCTCCTCCTTCCTAGGTGCATGTCTATCTGCTCTGTGGAAGAAGCCGTTATTGTAAAACAGCTGTCATACATCCCCTGTCACAGACATCACCGCACAATGGTAATATTAGATCATAAAATGCAGTATGGGTGAAATAAGAAAACTGCCTCCGAAATGATGCACATACATAATAATTAGCTGAAATTAGCTTTTTACGGATCACATCTGTCATAATGCAAGACCTGCCAGCAGCCCTACAATAATGACTGAGGAAAAACAAAACTGGATGCTTGACAATCCGCCAGGAATAGCGAAACTGAGAAGCACACATCACTTCATCAGTCTCAATTTGTAACAGTGAAAAAGCCAAGCGTTCCTCATTGTAATTGAGAACAATTGCAGCCTCACTCACTGTCCTTATGTGACAGTAAAACAGCACATTATATCGCTGGCCTTGTCTAGATATCGGTAGGAAAATGACATATTATATAATGCATAGTGACACTAGAAAGACATCCTTATGCTAAACCATCAATAGCAGATAAAGAAGTAATGGTCAGCTCAGCCAGATGTTCAACTATCAAAGTACCTACCACATATGGTGTATCCTGATGATATGAAACATGCAAAATAATGTAGCATCTGGACTTCTACCAATCGAAAATGATATATCATAATGTGCCCAGGTAACCAATCATCCTGCACAAAACATGTCTAGATAAAAATGACAACTTAATGGCCCACATTTACCGTCAAAAGTGCTCTACTTTCTTGGCATTGTTTCTGCCAAAAATATGGCACACCTCATTTTAGACACATTTAGTATTCAGATGTGCCAAAAAGAAAGACTTTTTCCTACGTTCTCATTTACTGGTTGTAAACTAGAACGTGTCTTTTGTCTTTGTGAGGAATGTGGAATTATGACTTTATTCCAGCCATCTGCTGCCTGATAGCAGAGGGAATAAAATTCTGCAGGGGTCCTGGCTTCCAGCAGACCACATGTGTACAAATTTACACCTCAATCAGACAGCACGGAGGCCAAGTCATCCTACAGGGAAAACCCCCAGCAGGGGGTGACCAGATCAATCGAATATCTCAGACATCATGGAACCAGGAGTTCATAAGGAATTATGAATTGCCCGTCCATCACAGGCATAAACCAAATACATATCTGTCACACAGGGGCCAAGACAGTCATACCCATGGTCTGGTTTGGTTTCAACATGCCAGGAAAAAGAGATACGCAGATCTCCCAGCAGGAACCTAATAACAGCACCATGTTTGGTCTCCATCTGTAGCTGAAACCCAGGCGGATCCGTTGGTCCCAGAACCATCTCCCTGTGACCTTCTGGACTGGAGCTATGGGCCATAATGGGTTTGTGGGTCTTTTGACCAGATCCAGGAAGGGAGGGTGAACTCCTCCCGGAGGGAGGAAGGGGAGTGGCCGAATACAGGTGAAAAGGCCCACACAGGCCAGAGACCAGGATCTTTCTCTGAAATGGGGTCACATTGAGTAATGTGTTTAGAAGGACTGTGGACCAACTGCTCACATCATCGCCCCTATGTGACTACAGCCAGGCCTTACAGCAACCCAGGACTCATCATAATCCAAAGGACTGTTCTTCCACCTGGTAACTGACTATTGCTCTGTTGTATCATACCACCTGTATTTGCACATCCGACCACTGTATCTATTCTCTGTGCATATATAATGTTATATCTAGTGCGCCCTTAAGGCAATAAAATATATAATTTAATTTTGTGCTGTTCTTGTATCTCGATCACGAATCCCCACGTCCGTGTTTGGCATAGTTATACGCTACTGCGGGTTGGTTTCTCACCCAATATAATCCCGTTTGCAGACCGAGCTTATATTAAACGAGGAACTGGTGGCAGGCTACCAGGCTGAGAAAGCTCTGTTTCACTGGGGCAGTGAAAAGGCTCTCTCAGCTTGTCTGTGTAAACTGTACCAAGCTGACCTTACGTGCTCCTAGTGAGGCATAACCTCACGTCTTGGTAACCAGTCACGTAACCGCACAGCATAAACTTGACGTAGTTGACGTGAGGTGGACTGCGAGGTGCGGGATTCGTCACATTCTTCCTTTAAGATACATTTATGAAGTTAAATAAAAGTGCAGCAGACTAAACCAATTTAGAGTTGACTTAAATTTTTAATGGACAGAGTTTTGGCGCATTGGGACAGATTTTCAGGGCATATGGACACAAATAGGTTGTGTAAACTAGACTAGACAGTCTAAAGATGCACCAGATTTATCAACCAGAATCAGCTACTGTGATAAATTAAGAATATTTTCAGACTGTCTACATTTGGACTGTCTATGTCTAAATAACCTAAAATGATACTAAATCAATAAGTGTAGTTACCAGCAAATTAGAAGCAATGGGGCATATTTATTAAGACTGGTGTTTTAGACGCCGATCTTAATAAAGTCCCATCGTTGGTGTTGGATCGCCGAAGTAAGAAGAGGCACCTGGCTCTACATAACTTCAGCATATCCAGCGCTACTTCTACTTAGCTGTCTTACATTTAGACCTTTTTTATGACTGAAACAGGCGTAGAAAATGGTAAATGAGACAGGCCTGTCCCCTTCCTTGCCCATGCCCACTCTTTTAGACCTGGCATGAGAGGAGAGAAGTCTAAGATTGCGGCGCCCTGTGCTGTTAAAGGGGTTATCCCACGAATAATGTAAAAAATGAAAACCAGACATCATATAGTACATGACAACCTCTTTTTAACAAAGCTAGAACCAGCCCTGTACCTCACATGGATCCAGAGATCTCCTCATTCATTGTTCTGCTAGATTTATATCAAGCTGACCGCTCAAGGGGAGTGTCTTTTCTGCTGCAGCTAAGAGGGCTTGTCCATGCTCTACCTATCACAGCTCAGGAGGCAGTTAAAAGTTGAAACTGAGCATGTGCGGCCTGCTCAATGAATAGGTCAAAGAAATAAGAAATTAAGTGGTCCTATACAGATACATTTTATTGAATAACTCAGTAGCTATACAAAATTTTTAATGACATGCAATTACAAAAGTATTCAGATCCAGGTGCTGGTTTGAAAACTGTAGAATATTTTTCGTGGGACAACCCCTTTAAGGTTTTGAAAGCAGCACTGCATGTGAGGGGAATAGAAGCAAACAAGTTGGTAATGACTGTGGAACCTCCAACTTTTGGACAGTTTAGTACAGAGATATGTATTGAAAAGGGTTTTCCAGGATTTTACAACTGACAACCTATCCTCTGGATAGGACATCAGTATCTGATCGGTGGGGGTCCCTAGTATTGGGATCAGCTGTTTGGGAAGGCACCAGCACTCCTGTGAGAACTACGGCCTCCTCACAGCTTTCCAAGCACAGTGCTGTACATTGCATAGCAGCTGCGCTGGATATTGCACTCAGCCCCATTCACTTGAATGGGGCTGAGCTGCGCCTAGGTCATGTGACCGATGAACGTGTCGTCACTGGCCTAGAAAAACCTGAGAGAAGGTGGTGGTGCTACTGCGAGCGCCAGTGCCTTCTCAAACAGCTGATTGTGGGGGTCTGACATCCAGAGGATTAAAATCTCATAAAACCTCTTTAAGCACCATTCGTTCAAGAATAGCCCTAAATGCACAGAAGCATGTACAATCACTTGCTATTTCTTGCTGGAATAATTGAACTTTTTTTTTTTTTTTTGCAAAAAATTATTTTGCAGCATTTCACAATTGCCCATAGATGAAGAAGGCAGGAGTGTTCTTACAAAACATAATGGCAAAACATAAAATGGAATTAAACTGTCAGTCAAGCCGACTGCAGATCTGGAATGATTCACGTTGGCTGGTGTAATAGTTTAATCACATAGGACTGTACATTAACCCCTAATGATTGCAGCAATTACAGCTGCAAATCAATTTCTATGGCAACTGATCATTTTATGATGCAGAAGGCTCTATTTCGTGAAATGCCTCCATCACAGTATTTCAGATGTTCAATACTTGGACAGATCTTTCATAATAATACACATAGAAGCTGATGCTCTGTAAACTATACACCAGATACGATTCCCTGCTGTAGGTAGAGCTGGTTATCGTCTTAATTTCAAGGACTATTTCACATGAGCGATATGGGATGTGTCAGGCCTTAATCCGTTTTTCACTGATGTATGCTATCCGCATTTTCAGCACACAGCACATGCACCCATTGATTTTAATGTGTCTGTTCATACTGTATATCAATATTTTTTTTTACTGTGATTGTCAGCGTCTCAGTTTTATATCCATTTTTGATGCATGTGAACAAAAAGGGAAGAATAACACACTAGTGACCATCAGTGAAAAATGTACTACATCCGGATGCCATGCGTGTGCTGTCGGTTTTTGCTTTCACTGATCCATTGACTTGAATTGACCAGTCCTGCATGAAAAACGGAGAAAGACAGAACATGCTGTGATTTTTCCTGAACGGACAGATAGTCAATGAAAAACAATGCTCATGTGCATATACCCATTGGGTCAAGGTTCAGTCCGGATGCTATCCATCGCAAAAATGGATCGCACCTGGAAGAAAACTCACTATGAAATAGGCCTAAATTTGGGGGAATAATTAATTCATACATAAAGGAAGTATGTCATCAGGAATTTTGCTATTACACCAAGCATAATGGTACGGTCTGCAGAGTTTAACAAAATGTGAGATTATGGATCAACACTGGCATAAAAGGTTGGATTTGACATATTTTGATTTTACCAACTATGTAACCTTCCTTTTTGCAATGTCTTGCTGTATTCCCTAGAAAAAGCCTTTTAATTCAATATGTAAATGTGTTCTTAAGTGCAAAGTTGGATCCTAGCTCCTCTGTGCAGTCCAGGTACACCACTATTTTATCCATCTTTGATTGACAGGTCCAGGCAATTGAATCCTCCTCTCGCCTGGCCCCCTAATCTTGCGCCTGCACTTTGCTGTATGTACGCACAAATGCAGTACATTCTTTGGAAGAATGTGCTGTACTGCAGTTGTGTTGTATGAGGGCTTGTTTTTTGTGGGTTGTATTTTTTAATGGTACCATTTAATTTACCATATCTTGAACTAAAACCCGGAAAAATGGGGACACTTTGTTGTGTGGATCAGTACAATTACTGTGATACTAAATTTATATAGTTTTTCTTATGCTTTACTACTAAAAATTTGTTGTGATATTCCAACACCCAAAACTTTCTTATATTTCCATCTACAGAACTCTGTGAGAGTGTGTACTTTGAAGGTTAGCTGTAGTTTTTATTTTATTTTTAATCACTATTTATTCAATTTTTGTCCTGGAGGGCAAGGTGACCAAAAATGGCTATTTGAGGATTTTTACGTTTGTTTTTACAGCATTCACTGTGCAGGATAAATATTTTTCTATTTTAACAGTTCAGACATTTTTGGACATGGCAATAACAACATGTTTATTTTTTATTATTTATATGTAAAATTAGAAAAAGGGGTGATGTGAATTTTAAATACTTCATGCAATCATTTGATCACTTATACCACAGAGTGCAATAGTTTACTGTTGCAATCTATAAAGACTATGGTGACAGCTTCCTATTATTCCGTTTTATAGGCATAGCTTAAAGAGGACCTTTCATGCTTTTAACTTAGTGTAGATAAATACCTTTACTTGCAGCTGATGCTGCCACCCTGCCAGGTTTTTCAAAATAGAGCTCCTGTGCCCCCCTGTATTTTTCACGCTGAGTATGCTAATACTGAGCATCGGAACAGGGAGGAGGAGACGTCAGGGTTTCTCAATGGGTGTCTCCCTCTCCCTGGCTGTGCCGCAATCCAATCACAGTGGACAGCGTCACAGCCAGGGAGAAAAAATATCCCTGGCTGTATCACTCTCCACCGTGATTGGATCGCGGCACAGCCAGGGAGAAGGAGACGCCCATTGAGAAACCCGGGCGTCTCGTCCACCCTGTACCGATGCTCAGTATTAGCATACTGAGGTCGAAAAATACAGGGGGCGCAGGAGCTCTATTTTGAAAAACCTGGCAGGGTGGCAGTATCAGCTGCAAGTAAAGGTATTTATCTACACTAAGTTAAAAGAATGAAAGGTCCTCTTTAACAGAAAATTACAATGGTAGGCCTGGGATGTTATGAATTAGGTTAATTTACGACATCCACAGTTTTAGGTGCTTCCTAAATACCCATCTTTTTAGGGTGATCCATCATCAAATGCTATCCATCACAGCCCGTGCACCGAGAAGCACTACAGATATCGGCTGGTGACCGGCTCATGCTTGATATCTTTATATCTACTCCGCTATTTTGTTAAGATGGCCGAACCATTGTACAAAACAAGCACTGTAAAATATGGTCATATAAAATGTCTGGGTTAAAATTTAATGTGGCTTATGTAGAGGTGGCCACATTAACTAGTGCCAAAAGGAACTAACCTAAACTCTGGTAGCTATATGAATGATTCTGCATTACTGAATTGTTATTATGTGGCATTATTAGACTGTTTAATTTTGTAGGTTAGTAGTGATTTTATGGCCAGGAATCCGTTAATTAGTGTTGCTTTTGGCTATTGATTATAATGGTGTCTATGTCCCTCATATTAAGGCTGTGCTATGCTCTGTTATATTTTTTTTAATAAACGTTTTTTTTATTTTTTGATAATTGGTTTATTTGTGTTTTATCAATATTAATGCTGCACAATTGACTCTATATATTGTCTCTTTTTTTCAATATACATTTTTGTTGGTGTGCTTTCTTTGACCGTCCCCTAGAACTTACATAGGAATATTTTTATTGCTCAATATCGATAATCATATTTCTTATAGCACCTTTTACCTTATGAGTCACCCCTAACTCCTAATAGAATGTAAGCTCTTGCGAGCAGGGCTCTCATTCCTCTTGTTTTAATTGTTGACTTGTTTGTTGCCATATAATGTTTGCACATAAACCTCTCATTGTAAAGCTCTACAGAATATGTTGGCAGTATATAAATAAATATTATTACATTGCATGGCCTATAAAACTTCTTATGCCTACTAGGTACTCTCCACAATGGGTAATAGTACTCTTCACAAGACTCCAGGTATATACAATCTTGCAACATTTTTCTATCTGTAATCGGTTTCAAGTATCCTAGAGAAGGAACTTGAACTATGATATTCTAATTTTCTATTAAACATACACAAAATGTTTTCTGATATTCACTGAAGCAAATGAGTATACAACGATTGTTGCTATTAATAAGATATGTGGGCTGAAATCTTCTACTTTCTGAACATTGAAGTGTTTCTAGATGCAGTTCGCATTTGAACTGGATAACGTTGTTAGTTTAGTTCAGTCAGAATATGAGTGTTAGGAATCATACATACCATATTAATTTTAAAGATAATTATATAACTTAATAAGGATAAATGGCACGGTTCCCTTTAAGTTGTATAAATGCACAGCTTACATACTCCCACCACTCAAGGAAGGTGCTTCCACACAGACATCAGTGTGCTGCCTGAGAGAAGAGTAGCTCTGCAGTTATACAGGAGCTGCAAAGTCCTCTTTATCCCCTTCCTGGACCCACCCATTTTGATCAGTACAGAGATAAAACTGGACATTTAAGGTGGAAAATCTGCAGTGTTTCGAGTAGCAGCAATGTAGATGAAATTTTACAAAATCTTATCCACACTATGAAAAAAGTCCACATAGAAATTGACTGCTGCATGTCAATTTATTCCCGCAGATTTCCACTTTAATCCACAGAAAATGCAACAGGACACTTTAAGATGGTGACTATGGAAGCAATGTGTGAAGGAAATGCGTTCATGAGATCAGTCTATATAAGAGGGGGACCATAAAAAGTAGTCTATAAGTGAGGGAGGCCAGTCTGACCTGTTGCACGTGCACTTTGCAGTTGAAGGCGCTTGTTTTGGTCCCATGTTCATATGTGGCTGCATTGCTTTGAAAAATGTTATAATATACACAAATGAGCCTCTAGGGGCAACGGGGGTGTTGTTGTTACTCCTAGAGGCTCTGCTTTCTCTGCAACCGCCCTCTGCACTTTGATTGACAGGGCCAGGCAGTTTCATCAATTCTGACCATGACTTCTCCAACAGTCAATAAAAGTGCAGAGGGCGCCGCAACTGCAGAAAAAGGGCAGCCTCAAGGTGTAAAGGCAACACCCCCATTGCTCCTAGAGGCTCATTTGTATCTAATATATAAAGCTGAGTGTATGTATGTGTGTATGTATGTCCACTAAAGGAATCTGCACCGTCGCAGCTACAATCACGAAATTTGGCACACAGGTACATCAGGTGTCCAGGAAGGTTTTAGAACGGGTCTCAGCTCTCCAGTACGTAGCGTTCCTGAGATATTCCCAAAAAATGCATTAGCCAATAGAAGCCTGGTCACATGACCCTTATCAGCCAATAGAAGCTCACAGGCAGTTAGTCTCCACACACACCAGGTTTCCATAACAACCCAGCCAATTCACTGCTGTAGGTCTGCTTTAAAGGGGCAGAGCGCTGTGGATGATACTGTTAAAGGAGTATTCCGGTTACCATAAATATAACTTATGTTTTAGACTAACTCATCATCAATCATTACCTCATATAATGTAAATTTCACATATTTACCATTCAGTAGTAATAAAAGATGTTTTCTTCCACTGCTACCCACTGTGTTTCCTCCTAAATTACTATGGCATCGACCTGTAATTCAGGCCACCCTCAAAAAAAGGACTTAAAAGCCCCACCCCCAGGTCCCACTAAGCCACTCCCCTGACTCAGTCAGGCCACACCCCTTCCACTCAGCATCTGACCGGGATTGAAAAAATGAAGGTAAAAATCACCTTCTGTCAGCTGCAGGGGAGGGAGGGTGAATTTCTCCCTGCAGTTTATGCTCAGACTGCACAGTGCTGCTGTCTGAGAGTGAGCTGTTCAAAAGGACATCCCTGTGTCCATCCAGGCCCTGCGCATGACAGAGGACAGAGAGTCTGAAAGCCAGACTGTCCAGCCTCCCCCCAACGTGAAGCCGTGCCACCGATCCCCATGAAGCCACACCCCTAAGCATGAGGCCACGCCCCCTGGTTCCGTGAAGACACGGAGGAGAAGCTGTCTGAGCGTGAGCTACTGAAAAGGTGGGCATCTCTGTGTCTGTCCAGGCCCTCCGCCGGACGGTGGACAGGGAGTCTGAAAGCCAGACTGTCCAGCCTAAAACCGGACCTCTGGCCACCCTAGGGGCAGGCTGATGTGAGGGTGGCCAGATGTCTGGCTTTAGGCTGGACAGTCCAGTTTTCTGGCTCCCTGTTCTCTGTCTGGCGCAGTGCCTGGATGGACGCAGGGATGTCCACCCTTTCAATAGCTCACGCTCAGACAGCTTCTCCGTGTCTTCATGTTTAGTGGTGTGGCTTCATGGGGATTGGGGGAGCTGCTTCACGTTTGGAGGAATGGCCGGTGAGGTACGGCTTTCTGGGGTGAAGACAGTGGCCACTCTAGCTGCTGTGAAGGTCACAGTTAAAGGGGACGGCGCTAAGCTAAAAACAGAACCCCTAACCCGTTCTGTCAGAGTTCTGACGTTCAGTACTAGAGGTTAACAGGCTCCAGAGATTCTAAAAGTTGCATTAAGAAAATAGATAATTTAATACTTTTCCATATCCAATATTTTCATAGAGTAAAATGCATTATAAATTAAAGGGAACCTGTCATCTCCGAAACACCCTCTGAACTAGAGTAAGCGTTGTATAGTGTAAGTGATGCTGAATCCGAATATGTAAGTTTTATCTTCATACTCACTTCCATTCTGACGCTGTGCTCCCACAAACCGGCAGTAAAATGCATTGAGAGGACTCTTCTTTGAGTCCTCTCCATTATGTGAGTGAGCACTGGAGTCCAGTGAGTGCATTTTACTGCCGGTTTGTGGGAGCACAGCGTCGGAATGGAAGGGAGTATGAAGATAAAATTTACATATTCGGATTCAGCATCACTTACACTATACTACGCTTACTCTAGTTCAGGGGGTGTTTCGGAGATGACAGGTTCCCTTTAAAGCCAGCTGCTTGTGTTAAGAGACCTTGTATCCATGTGGGTTGATTTTCCATGCAATGTTACATTCCATTTCCCATAACTGATGTAATATGCAGATAAAAAGGGAGCATAGGTAAAACATACATGAAGGATGAAATGTACATACTTATCTATAAATAATTTATCAGAATTATTGTGGAATTCTTTGTGCTTTAGCTTTTTATGTGCTGAATATTAAAGGATTAAAGGATTTTCAGGATTACTATGGTTTAAACAGATATGCTTGTGTGGTTGCTTACCTCATGTAAGGTTGGTTACCTCATGTTTTCCAATTTGGACATTTCTGCCCCATTTTCATCATGCAAATCAATCTGGTTTGTTTACATCCTGTATGTAGCACTTCCTATTTCTGTATCCAACCAAACCCATGATGCCCTTCTCCTTTTACTGCCACACCTCCAGCACCGCCCTAACTACGCCCGGTTAGTTTCTAGCCCCTCCCACCCAGCTAGTTACACAGACACTCCCCAATCACTGCCTCTATATGGACATAACATTATAGGAAATAAGAAAGAGCAGCATGAACATGGTCAAGTACCCATAGCCCAGAATGGAAGATGGGAGCAATAAAGGTAAAAGAAATACATTACAAAATGTTGATGCAAACCAGAAAATTCAAATACCCCTTTAAAATGCACTGCTCAGACCAGATAGTGTTGGCAGGTACATCAATGTAAAAGCATGAAAGTATAAGCAGCTCTAGCTTAAACCCTAAAAAAAATGCAAAAAGCTTGCACAGTTTTTATAAAAGCTTTTTAAAAATGTTAGCACGTATTTAGGCAGCTGAACTGCAAATAGCCAGCAGACATAAAGAGATGCCTGCACATCAAATTGTTTACAACAGCCAGTGCTGTAATATGCTCGATTAGAAGAGAAGCCCATTAGTGTTCAAGGGCAAGCACAATCCATATGGCTCCACTGTTGTCTCTGTTTAGTATTACCCTCACATCATCTGGTAAGCAGAAATGATTTAACACCATCAAGAAAGCTGCATCAGCATGGGCAGATACTTCCAGGCAGTGCTGGACAATAACAAGTCATAAAAAAAGGATTTTTAAGCATCTGAACTACCGTTATTTCTATTAAACAGTGTCTGGTGGACCCAAATCATGGAATATAGGTGCCTGCACTGACATCAGCAGCTGAAGAAGAAATCATGAAAATAAACAGCTTTTAAATAGAAATTATGATCTTAGGTGGACATTATAAATAATATTTTACGCCACTATTGGTAATTTTGGGGCACGTCATATTGGTGACAAAATTTGCCATTTTTCTCCTCCTCTCACCTGCGCCTCTGCATAAATGTGGTGCATCCCCAGCAGCGCAGGGGGGAAATCAAGACCAGCGATGATAAATGTCCCCCTTAGTGGGGAGCATACTGTTTCTTAATAAAGATACACTGTGGTGTTTGGAGACTTATTTTTCAGGAAATGCTCCATGGGAAAATAGGTATTCTAGTGAACTTATACCATGGCTGGTTGGTTGGCTGGTATGAGTTAAAAAATTTCAGTTCAAGAATAAAAATTCACATTAACTTAGGAATGAACAGAACATTTACATGGTGACCTTGGTTAATCTTTTTAGCTTCAGATCCACTAATCCTCAGGCTCCTCTTCTGTCATCCAAGATTGACGCACCACTTCTCAGACTACCTAATTTACTCTGTGCATCCGTAGCCCAAAACAATTCCTACTTTTCCAACCCTGCTCTTGGGGTGACCAGTGCTGGCCAATCCAAAGGGCAAAAGGAAGTGGGCTTCCAAATGCACAGTTTGCATGATGTAGTCTGAGAAGTGGTGAGGCCATCTAGGGTGGCAGAAGAGGAGCCTGAGAGTTAGTGGATCTGCAGCAAATAAGATGAAAAAGGAGGTCACCATGCAAGTGTTCTTTTGAATCCCCAGTTATATTGCTGCATTCTCACAAAAAAATTATTCAAAATGGAACATTAGCTATACAGATGCATTTTATCCATTAAATGGTGCAGTATTTGGGCAATCTCTAAGGATGAGTTCATACTTAGTGCCCAAATTTACATAATGGTAAGGGTTCATAACATAGCTGCTATGGCATAATCAAAGAGCAGTTGATGCAGGCAAAACCCACCTCAACATGTGGTTTTCCAACTCATAGTCAAAGCAGTTTTACAGGCTCCTAATACTGAAGACCCATCATCATCAATATCAGATCTGTGGGGGTCTCACATCTGGTGCCTCCACGGATCATCTGTTGCCACCATTACTAGCTCTTCGAACAGAGCAGTGTGGTGGCAGTGCTGGGTTATTGCAACCCAGCTCCTACTGAGCCTCATGTCTGCAGGAAACCACAGAACCCCTCTTTAAAGAATAAAATTTATGTGCTAAAATCCATTTTAAGCTGAAAGAGCAATTAAATTAGTGAATTCAAGCAAAAGGCAGAGCGTAACTATTTCTTCTACTGAGCGTGTATTACATGTTCATCAGTGCACAGAACACTGCGTCTTATTACAAACTGCAATTTTATGGCGAACAACATAGAAACAGACTGAATACATAATTAATGTATTTTGCTTGGAGAGGATTTATCAAAGCCAAGGCTACAGATTCCTATTCACAAAAAGACTTCACCTTCGAAAATAAAAAGAGGAGCTGACCTTCACATAAAACGATACACAGCTATTGTGTACAATAAGCTCTGTGGGTAGTGGAAATGCATTCAGCCAGGTTTATTTGACATACTCCTTTATAATAGGAGATGCTTCATATAACGAATCGAATATCTAACATCATGCACATATGAATAGCGGCAGTATATATTTTGTTATAAATGTAAGTACATAAAGTGAAATCAAACAGAGATGATTTGTAAGCCAAGACAACAGCTATAAACTACAAACCAGTTCATTAGGTTTTCAATAATTAATTTATAAGTAAACCCTCAGATGTCAATATTTTGACAATAATTCCATATATATGCTATCTACTATAGTGGGTACAATGAAGAGCTGCCCCAAATTAAATATGATGAAGGATCATCTGACTGGTTTATGAACTGCTTTACAAGTAATCTATCCGGGTGCACTGTTTTGCACACAATACGGGTTTCATATTAGCTGCCATAGTTGTGCTTTTATACCTTCTAGCTTAAGTCTATCATAGTATCTTATGAATATATTTAAGTTTTTGTTTAGCCTAGTATTTGATATTCCAACTGTGGCCCCAGTATTGTGTCAGTTGACCAGATGCCTTTTCATTTTATACTAGAAAAAGGTAATCTTTTCTGTATACTGGAACTATGCCAGTAGCACTTGACATGAAAGCTAAACCATGTTTAGCCATCCCTGATTCACACAATCTGAAAATCACTCCTAGTCTTTTCACGATACTCCAATCCCACCAGAGATTTTAGAAAGTGTCAGTCAGCTCTTGACATTAATAAATCATGTTCCATAATTGGTTTTAAGCAGGAACACAGAAATCACTCTTCAATAACAAATACAAAGAGGAAATGTAATTACCCTTTGATGTATGGTAGCTTCAGGGTATAGTCTGCAATCACAAAGGCCCAAAAAAAGCAATCATAAATGAACCTTCACATTCCCCGGAGATAGAACCTCTGGTAATAATCTACAATGTAGTATGGACTAATTTAATGTACTCATTTAATATTTAAAGACATATCCCGTTGGTAGTCATGCTGGATTATCACGTTTTATTATTAATATTACACACAGTTCAACAGCAAAAACAAGCAGTAACATGGGCCTTCCCACTGAGCTTTAAGAATATGTATAGCAAAACACACAGTTACATTTAATGTTCTATCAGTCATTATGATCACCAATATAACTGACGTCTCACTCAAACTACTGGTAATTTAGAGGCAAACAAGATGTAACTGAGATCAATTATACATAATGTTAGAATACAGTGGTTAGAAAAAAAATACAGAGTTACCATCTGGGACCAGCAAACTCTAAATCTGTTACCTTTCTTCCTTCACTACTCTGATCATAGGTGTTCACCAGAGCCAGCAGCAAGTCGGTTGGACTTGGCTGCTAGGGACCCACCAGGTTATGTTTTTGGACTAAGGAGGTACTGTAGCAAACAGGTGCAAACAAACATGTAGCAGACCTATCAGATGCCAAAGACTAGCAGGAGAGTTAAAAAAAATAAGCCAGCATCTAAGCCAGTAGAGTCAGTAGAAGCCAAAACAGAACATAAGGGGTTAACCCAGAAACAAGCTGAGGAGTGAAAGCCAGGAAAATCAGTATATGTCTAATCAGTAGACATGGGGGTTAATCCACAAAAAAACAAATAAGTCAAGCCAGGAGAATAAGTATAAAACTAGTCGGTAGACAAGGGGTAAATCCTAAAACAAGCGAAGGTCAATACATAGGTAAGTCCAAACAGAAATGCAGCATAATTCTCAGAACACAAAACAGGAACCAGGAAGCAAAGTAAGTGACTGACTTACTTCCCTCGCCTAGTACTGGTACTGGATGTCAACCCAGGGACCTTATTGGCATGCCGTCCAGCCTCACTGATAGGTCAACCAGCCAGGACTTGGCTGGTGAGCATGGCAACACTCCAGCAATAGCCATACACAGGAACCTAGCTTGATAAGCTCCTGTCAGATGAACTAAATATAATACAAATGCATCCTTATGATGGACAAATTGTGTTTTTTTCTCATCAAAAAATCACTAACTGATGTGTTACAAATAAAAGTAAATTCAATTCTCGAGGGAAGGGGGCGCGTTGGACATTTTTCAGTGTGTAATGTGAGCCTTATTCCAACCATTTTGTGACTATAGCCCCTTTACACATTATATATATATGTGTGTGTGTGTGTGTCTCCATGGTAACAGACTACAAACAAAGTTTAGTCTGGTACTACTCTCATACACCTTTCCACCTGACCTTTACATTTTGGTAAAATACTTTACACTCACTTAGCAACAAGTATGGGCCAAATGGAAGAGCATATGACTGTAGTACCATACCACAAAGGGTTTGTTTGTAGTCCGTTATGATGACAATACATAGCTCTACACAAAAGCTGCTGATACAAGATTGTAACAAATTTTATGCTAAGTTGGTTCGATTTTCAATTCAGATTGAATGATTCAATGATTGTGAAGTTGGACACAGCCTTTAAGGAACTTAATCTAATATTTAGTTTTTAGGTCATCATTTAACTTGGACCTGTAATGAAAATATACCCAGGATTTATCCAGTTGATTTCACCATTATCCCCTGCATCAAGTGGTATAATGACATGTATACAAATATGTATTAGCAATAGAGGGAGTATTTCATTTATATTGTGAACATCTGTGGTCACACAGTTACTACGGAAATCGAATAATCATATGGCTGACACTATGGCCAGTAATACTCTAAATATATTGTATGACACTATAGTGTATAAGTATGTGTGTTCATATGCATAATAAGCAGACAGATGCAGACACTGGCTACAAAACATACATGATTGTGTCTGTCATATGTTATAATATGTAGCCAATTACAGTTTAATAACAAAGTAACATTTAAAAACTGACTTCTAAAATTATTAGTATTGATTTAGTATTGTAAATACACTACAAAATGTCACCACTGACCTTGCACAGAAGCGCTTAGATATTTGATGTGCTATAAAGGTCACTCAGATGGATAACATTTTGAGTAAATTAAGTTCATAATAAAGAAAAGTAAATCTGGCTTTTTCAGTCACTCAGGGGTATATTTTATCATCTAGTAATGGTTAATAAGATAAGCATTCTGCTCTCATAGTTTACATATTGTGTGATGATTAATCAAAGGGAATCAGTCACCGTGATTCTGGACCAGTTCACTGTTTTTTTATTTTGCTACGCTCCCTTCCACCCACTGTCAGCACTCAAAAATTCACTGATGTTCTAACAAAATGGAGAGGACTCATGAGTGCATGCACGGCAGTCCTGACTGTGTATTTCAATGCAGCGCGGTAAGCGGTGACAGCGAGGGAATGGGAGGAAAATAAAAAGTGATCTGAACTCCAGATAAATATTAGTACTGCAGTTAATAGTCCAAAATCAATCATGGTGACAGATTCCCTTTAACTTACGGATCAATCATGTAAATGTCAAAAAAGCCCATATTAAAATGTTAAACCATAGCAAATGGAATAGAGTCAGGGGTGTGGCTGCAGGGGATGCAGAGGCAGCAGTGACACCCAACCTCTAGTGCCGGAGGGATCCCAAAGGCTCCTCAGCCATTTAACAAGAAACTATTATTATAAACTGAATGGTATGTGTCTCCATGGTAACAGACTACAAACAAACTCTGTGTAGTCTGATCTTGCAGTAATATTGCCATCCTTTTCCAGTGAAATTACATTTGTCATGTTCAAGGGTAGTTCCTCTTTCTAAAAATCCAAGAGAATGTAAATTTTAACAAAACAAAAAAAAGATAAAGGACTATTTTTAGTCACAGGATCACATACAGTAAAATGCCTTTTGGTAGTTTAACTAATAAAAAATCTCCAGTGATTATGAACATGGGAACAACAGCAGATCTACATATTTCTTTTTAAAGGATCACTGAGTTTTTGAGAAAACATTTGATAAAATTTGATCAGAGGAAGTCTGCCTGGGAGGTTCGAGTTCAGGTTTTTAGTGAATTACGTTATGGATTCCGTTCTCAGACGGAATCCATAACGTAATTGAATGCCAGCATGAATTAGAGGCATTCTGTTTTGCATGCCGTCATAATGCAAGTGTATGGCCAGCAGAACGGAAACCTCGGGGCTGGCCATACTTGTATTATGCGGCATGCTGGCATTGAAGTACGTTATAGATTCTGTGAGAACATAATTCACTTAAACCCTGAACCTGAACTCGAATTCGCTGAACTCTAGTGGTTGCCCTAGTTCCTCAGCTAAGTATCTCAGCCAGCCTATATCTGCATAAAAAATGGGATATATGACTTAACAAACTACCTGGTTTATTATGGACACAATGGTTGGTTAAGGTGACTTCTTGGTACAGAGGCCGGCCAGTCAATATCCTCTTATCCCAGGGACCAGCTTTTTTGAATTGTTTGCAAGGCCCCCTAAAAACTATTATAATCACAAAAATTTACACCATCACAAAAAGTTTTCTGACAACTTAATGACCCTTTAATGCTCCAGTTTTCCACATGGAACACAAGGGGTGAAATAAAATTATGGGCATGATGTCTATCGCTGATAAGAGATGGAAGTTTAGTCCTCACTAAGGCCAAGACACTAAAGTGTCACCAGTTTCACTGTATTAGAGCAGGCTGACCTTTAACCCGTGCACTGGTCAGCAGAATTGATCTGTCTTGGTCTCATCTCAATATGTGGCTGCTGCGCCCAGAGGCTCCGCTCATCTTCAACCGCCACGCCCTCAACACTGTGATTGACAGGGACAGTTATTGTGAACGTTAACGAGTCTGGCCCTGACTTCCCATGAAGTATCGCTTCTGCTCTGTGCGGTCCAGTAGCTGATGCAGTCACAGAGCAGGGAAGATGCTCACTGTTTGTTTTCTTGCCTGAGATGCCAACGCCCATCTGAAGCAGAAAACGTGACTCACTGGAGAAGGCAAAAAACAAAATGGGAGGAGACAGCACGTCCTTCGTTGAGGATTTATTCTGGATGCTACGTTTCGGCCTAAGAGGCCTTTTTCAAGCATAATCATTTGATCCTGTAGAGGGAATTCACCATCCCTCTTGGAGACGTGCACCCGCCACTCAGTGTACTTGGTGTGCTGTCCTGTGCTGGCGCTCCCCAGTTTCTATGTTCATTATTAGCAATGGTGACATTTGCTTACTCACAATATACTTTCACTACTGCAGCATGCAAGCAATTAAAAAAAGCTCAGTTTCAGAAATACTGTACTGTTATTTTTAACAAATTCTGTGACGGAGGCTCTGAATGGAGCTTCCAGCGTAGATGTGAATGAAGCCTAAAAACCAAACATGCCAAACCTACTGGTGTCAACTTCATTAACTGCAGTGTACACTGATCTTTCCTCGGTATCCATTATAATCTCCAACCAAGATGTCTTATACTCACCTCAACCTTTTTCAATTTCTAGCAATGTACTGCATAAACCATGGCTTCTCTGCACCTCTAAGGCCTGTATTACACCAACAGATTATCTGACCAACATCTGTCCAATCCGACCAATAGTTGGTGTGTATAACAAAAGATCTGTGTGTGTAAATGGTCATCTCACCAATGATTATCAGATAATCTGTTGGTGCAATACATTCAGAGTGCTTTAACTGACAGACTTCAGACTATACATTCAGTACTAAGCGACAATAGCTGGCTGAAGTTGTTCTTTCTGACTTCTTCTCATATTTTACAGTCAGAACTGAGCTCAGTTGTAACGTAACTACGGATATCAGGAAACTGGTGGGTCTAAAGGGTGACACCTTGATCACGCAGATGATCATCAGAAGGAAAGCGTTCCCTCCCGGCAATCGCTGCTATTACGAACGCTCCTTAGCAATCATCGGGCAGAAAATCAGCCTGTCTAATACACCCTTAAGTAAGGCTACTTTCACACTAGCCTTAGTACGGATCCGGCGGGTGAAGGGACCTGCCGGATCTGTACTGAATAATACAACCTTGTGGATCCGTAATTCCGGATCCGGTTCTATTATCTTTAGCATCTTTTAAACGGTTCTCAATACCGGAATTCCAAAATGCTAGTGTGAAAGTAGCCTTAGGCTCCTTTCACACTAGCGTTTTTAAATTCCGGTATTGAGTTCCGTCATAGGGGCTCAATACCGGAAAAAAAACGCTTCAGTTTTGTCCCCATTCATTGTCAATGGGGACAAAACTGAACTGAAGACAACGGAATGCTCCTGAAAGCATTCCGTTCAGTCTTCAGACCGGAGAACAAACCGCAGCATGCTGCGGTTTTCTCTCCGGTCCAGGCATACGCACCAAGACGGATCCGGAATGACCCCCAATGCAAGTCAATGGGGACGGATCTGTTTGGTGTGACCAACATGGTAAACAGATCCGCCCTCCATTGACTTTCAATGGAGTTCAGGACGGATCCGTCACCACATACATACAGACAGACATACATACACACAAAAAAGTTTGGACACACCTCATTCAAAGAGTTTTCTGTATTTTCATGACCAAAAGTTTGGACACACCTTCTCATTCAAAGAGTTTTCTGTATTTTCATGACTATGAAAATTGTAGATTCACACTGAAGGCATCAAAACTATGAATTAACACATGTGGAATTATATAATTAACAAAAAAGTGTGAAACAACTGTAAATATGTCTTATATTCTAGGTTCTTCAAAGTAGCCACCTTTTGCTTTGATTACTGCTTTGCACACTCTTGGCATTCTCTTGATGAGCTTCAAGAGGTATTCACCTGAAATGGTTTTTACTTCACAGGTGTGCCCTGTCAGGTTTAATAAGTGGGATTTCTTGCCTTATAAATGGGGTTGGGACCATGAGTTGTGTTGGGCAGAAGTCAGGTGGATACACAGCTGATAGTCCTATTGAATAGACTGTTAGAATTTGTATTATGGCAAGAAAAAAGCAGCTAAGTAAAGAAAAACAAGTGGCCATCATTACTTTAAGAAATGAAGGTTAGTCAGTCCGAAAAATTGGGAAAACTTTGAAAGTGTCCCCAAGTGCAGTCGTAAAAACCATCAAGCGCTACAAAGAAACTGGCTCACATGAGGACCGCCCCAGGAAAGGAAGACCAAGAGTCACCTCTGCTGCGGAGGATAAGTTCATCCGAGTCACCAGCCTCAGAAATCGCAGGTTAACAGCAGCTCAGATTAGAGACCAGGTCAATGCCACACAGAGTTCTAGCAGCAGGCACATCTCTACAACAACTGTTAAGAGGAGACTGTGTGCAGCAGGCCTTCTGTGCTTTGGCCTGATGAGTCCAAATTTGAGATCTTTGGTTCCAACCACCGATTCTTTGTGCGACGCAGAAAAGGTGAACGGATGGACTCTACATGCCTGGTTCCCACCGTGAAGCATGGAGGAGGAGGTGTGATGGTGTGGGGGTGCTTTGCTAGTGACACTGTTGGGGATTTATTCAAAATTGAAGGCATACTGAACCAGCATGGCTACCACAGCATCTTGCAGCGGCATGCTATTCCATCCGGTTTGCGTTTAGTTGGACCACCATTTATTTATCAACAGGACGATGACCCCAAACACACCTCCAGGCTGTGTAAGGGCTATTTGACCAAGAAGGAGAGTGATGGGGTGCTACGCCAGATGACCTGGCCTCCACAGTCACCAGACCTGAACCCAATCGAGATGCTTTGGGGTGAGCTGGACTGCAGAGTGAAGGCAAAAGGGCCAACAAGTGCTAAGCATCTCTGGGAACTCATTCAAGACTGTTGGAATACCATTTCAGGTGACTACCTCTTGAAGCTCATCAAGAGAATGCCAAGAGTGTGCAAATCAGTAATCAAAGCAAAAGGTGGCTACTTTGAAGAACCTAGAATATAAGACATATTTACAGTTGTTTCACACTTTTTTGTTAATTATATAATTCCACATGTGTTAATTCATAGTTTTGATGCCTTCAGTGTGAATCTAGTCATGAAAATACAGAAAACTCTTTGACTGCGAAGATGTATCCAAATTTTTGGTCTGTACTGTACACATACACACAAACACATGCATACTTACATACTCCAGGCAGGCAGGCCGCACGTCTTCATGCCCATGAGGCGCGCCGCTATGACGATTCCCTACAGCGCCCAGCAGAGGGCGCTGTGGGGAATTGTCATAGCTGCGCACCTCCTGGGCGTGAAGACGTGCGGCCTGCCTGCCTGGAGTATGTAAGTATGTATGTGTTTGTGTGTATGTGTGTGTATGTCTGTATATGGTACTGTGTGACATGTGTGGGGCCAGAACGCGGTTCCGGCCCCACACATGTCCCTGCGGCAGTCTGGATCCGACGGCACCCTTCACCTGCCAGATCTGGACTGCCGCTAGTGTGAAAGAGGCCTTAAGCAGCACTTCAGCAAGTCTTATCTTGTCTTATCTGTCAATTTAATCCTGCCTGTAATGATATCACCTGTGTGTATAGATAAGCAAGAAATTGCAGTAAACGTGGATTTAGACGGGGCAATAATCGGGCAGATTATCGTGATCATTCTTGGCAATCTAAAGGTGCTGCTGATCACCTGATGAATGAGCGAAATGCTTGTTCATCGGGTAATCCTGTCGTTCGTGCAGGCACCTAAATTATCATTTCTGGGCAACAGATCGTGCTGTCTAAACATTGATCTGCTGCCCGGGAACAATGCAGCTGTATGAGGATGAGAAATCGCAATATCGATCCTGCGTTCTCATACTGTGGAGGAGATCACTGCATGTAAATACAGCGCTTCACCCCCACTGAACGAGCAGCCGACTGTTGGGAAGGAATGCTTCCTTCCCTACAACTGGCTGCTCCTCAGTGCGTGTAAATGCGCCTTAAAGTGATCT
The DNA here is from genome assembly GCA_900303285.1 of Rhinella marina. Lineage (NCBI taxonomy): Eukaryota > Metazoa > Chordata > Amphibia > Anura > Bufonidae > Rhinella > Rhinella marina. The sequence goes on along the minus strand of ONZH01021946.1, from coordinate 200,544 downwards.
GTACAGACCAAGACGTGGCGCCTATTATTCGGCTTAGTGGTCAGTGCAAAAACTGCAGGATTTTATAGTTTTTCTTTAAATATAGATAGTGACATGGGCTATTAAAAATACCATGAAAAAATCTTTAAAAATATGTTAAACATAAAATGTGATTTAAATAATAGGTAATTTTCTGATTACACATTTCCTTTAATTTTAAGGGTTATTCTCATTTTAGACAATGGGGGCATATCGCTAGGATATGCCCCCATTGCCTTATAGGTGCGGGACCCGCACCTATTTCCAGAACGGAGCCCCCGAACTGAATGAGGGCGCATTGCGCATGCGCAGCCGCCCTCCATTCATTTCTATGGGGCCGCCGAAATTAGCTGAGCGCTGGCTCGGCTACTTCCGTCGGCTCCATAGAAATGAATGGGAGCGCACCGCGCATGCACGGCCAGGCTCCCATTCATTTCTATGAGCGGCGCGGGGAGCTGCGCCTGGTGGTGGCCGGACCCCCGGAAACCTGGGGTCCTCCAGGCGCAGCGCTCCCCGCTCCGTTCTGGATATAGGTGTGGGTCCCAGCGGTGGGACCTGCACCTATAAGACAATGGGGGCATATCCTAGCGATATGCCCCCATTGTCTAAGATGAGAATACCCCTTTAAGGGGCTTTGACAGACACCTCTAGAAGGCGCTGAAGCTTATATCTGAGAATAATGTGAACACAAGTAAGCATTTACTGAGCATCTGAATGCTACCAATTGTGTTCTAATATTAATGCTGCAAATGTAGGCCACTGGTTTATGGATGCAAAGAAAATGTGACAGGCCATGAATTTAAATTGCTATAATAATTTGTGGTTTAATTAAACCATTTCTATAAAAACTTCAAATAGGTTTCTAATTCACATATCATGAAATGTTGTATTTAAATATAATTAAAAAGTATTCTTCAGACCCAACGACTGGACTAGGAGATGGAGATTCCCCTATTTTAGACTCCTAATGAATAACTGTTCTGGCTCGCCATTACCTATGAGTCCACTACTACATGTACAGAACACACAGCTGCTCTTGTGGAGGTCTGGCCTCTAGATGCAACATTCCGCGGTTAAGACCATTTCACTCTTAGGTATGAAATTCTGTCTTCATTAATCTCAAAATATATCTTTATAAGGGATGGAGACGTATTTTACAGCTATAGAGCTTGAAATGTGCAGTTTTCCTTCACACTGTCATAAAGGAAAGGTCTACCATTGCAATAAATTCTTTCTAAAATAAATGTAAAGCAACTACAGTAAAACAAAAACACAAATAACCTTGATTAAAAATATCCTTATGATCATTCTGTGCCTGACACCTGTTTGCGTTGTCAGTAGCAGTTGGTACAATGCTTCAGTGGGATTGCCCAGGTGTAGTTCCTTTGTGGCAAGATGTATTCACCCCATATAATTCTCTGTACAGGTCTTCTATACCTCCCTCACCTACTGTACTATTTTCCGGACACAACAGATTACAAGGGGAACACTCAGACTATTTTGGCCATGAGACAAATAATACTTCGTAGATTGAGATCAACTGAGAGTCTCCAGAGATTAACATGGGTATCCGCACTTGATATCCTTGTTCCCACAGAGGAACTCAGAGCAGAAGATCATGATCTAGTATATGCCTTTACACAGGTTTGGGTTCCTTGGTTTCAGTTCCGCAAACCTTTGTTTTTCTCGCATTGGTTGATCAATAGCATTGTTCCTTCACAGGTCCTCTAGATGGTCATTATTTTTAATAAGGTATTTACACTTACCCAATCTAACCTCGTGTATCTGTCCGGTCTCCCTTGTAAGTCTGTAAGTATGTTTATACCCCTCTTTCCGTTTTCACTTAATCTGCATTATTGTTTCTGCATGACATACCTTTTGCACTCTGCCATTTGTTTCTAACAAATAATAGTGCCTCTAATATAACAGTATGTTATACTGTACCTGCCGAGATACACTTCTCACCCATCCATTCTTTTCTGTTTTTATGTTTTCACACTGGTTACATTACTGACTCTACTCTACATGCTTTTGGTACTCCACTGTAATAAGCAGTTACTTATGCCTATGATACTGCATTATGTCCAGCTATACCAATTGAGATACAGTGTTTTCACACTTATATTATTCTGTCAAATGTATATTTAAACTTGTTTAATAAAAAGAGATTGAACCATAAAAATGACCTTATGGTTTAAAGGGTTTTCTGGAAAAAAAAATACCATGACATTTTCTGCAATTTTTTTTTTTTTTACAAAACAATATGCAAAATTACATGACCATAAGTATAAAGTGCTGTCATTTTCAGAAAGTGTGAAGTGCTTGCTTTTAGAAGATATATGAGTATGGGGGATATCATACGATTTTTTAATTAACATGTCCGGTTATGTTGTTTATGTCAAAAGTGTGAAAATTGTCCTGGAAGTGAAAGGGTTAATGGGAGCTCTGAAGATCCAACTTCTGTGATCAATTACAGCACAGAATTATCGCTCTGGGAATATAATCACTGGCAAATGTCAAGGAGCCTGGATTCTTGTGGCCAATCATAAGTTCAATGAAGACTGTGACTTCGAAGATTCTTTTAAGGGAATGTATCACCTATCATATTTTCTCCCAGTTAAAACCAGATAGTGACACGTTCTTTTTTTCCTAACGTGCTTTTATTTTCTGATTGTAGATTTTTAAAAAATTCTATTCCCTCAAACATGATTATGGGGGCTGCCATTTACATATATGCTTAATAAGACATATCACAGATCTGGTGATAGACGATCTTTAATTTTTATCTACGGTAAATTGTGCCGATTTGTAATATTCTCCAAATACAGTAAACCCCCTGCAGCTCTGTATATTTCACAAGAGCCACAATCTTGTCTGTCTTATGTTGAGATTGTCCAGAAAAGTCCCTAGAATCAGAAACCAACTGTTTTATTTCCATTTGGTAAACATTACTGATTTTTACCAATGTAAGAGGATTTCACGTAGAAAGAAGAGCCCCAGGGGTTGGCAGCCATTCTAATCAGGTAAAATGTTTCCTTTTGTGCATGGAAGGAATATCCCATTTAATTCCTGGCTATCATTCTGCTATTCAATTTCCTAATTTACAGCAGTGCTCTGATTTTTCCTGTCTGCAATGTGATTTATTCGCTGCAGCCAGGAAACGTAATCCAAAGTGATGGAAGCAGTGGAAATTGCTTCTTTCGAATGTTTCCCTAATCCCGACCTGGAACGGTTTCAACATTACATCTAGCTGCCTGTAAGAGGAAAGGAGAGCACTAGGCACATCATTTGCAGAGAAAAGAACACTTAGAAAATAGAAATGTCAGCACTTAATTACTGCTATGTATTTGGTGATTGCAGTGACTGCATTGCACTATGTCTAGCAGGAGATCTGGGAATATCATCAGAATAAAAGATTATACTGCCAAGAAATATTGAGGCTTGTGCTGTAGGCTTGAGTGTCAGTTGTCTATCACCATTCTAGCAGAACGTGAACTGCCTTCAATCCTGACACTTTGCGCATTTATTATTAGGGATGTGAAATCGCTTGCAGCAGAGATCACAGTTGCCCATAGGATTTTACCTGTCATTATTCAAGCACATTCTAGAAAATGACAGCAGATAGGTAATTACTATAGCTACAGCTACTAATTCACCTAATTTCCAGTTACTTCTATGACAAATGATTAACTCCTATCTGTATTTGGCATCACTTCTACCTTCTGTTCTAAACAAGCCTGTATTTTGCTATTTAGGTCCAGTTGTATGGCATCATGGCAGATCCCTACAGATCATGTTAACATACATGTAGCTTCCCATATAATGTTATTATTTTACTTTTAGTAAAGGAATAAAAAACTGAACTGTATGATCTGGCATTTAGCCTGTGGTGTGCTGTTTATTCATAGAAGATCAATGGACTAAAACATAACTTAACACATAACACCAAGGCCATAGACCTTACATTTGGGTCGATGCCCAAGGGGCCACCTGAGCCCTCCTCATGGCCGGCCAGTGGCTGTTTTTGGGGATGTATTTTGTGATGGACTGTGATATTTGGCTCTGCTGGGGTGGTATAATGTGCCACATTATTGCTGGCCCCGCCTACTTGTGTTGGCCCTGCCTTCCATCAATTTGGGCCCAACTACAAAATGGGGCCACTTTTAGTATTTTTTCCCAGGGCCACTTTAAGTTCCCTGTCCGCCACTGCATAACACTTAAAATGGACTGTCCTCCCTTTGGTGTGGAGGCAGTCTTACTTAGTTCTGGGGCAGGTATGGCACCTTATTGCCCCCTCAAAGTTAATATGCCTCCTTAGTGCCCCCTCGCAGTAGATATCCCTCCTTAATGTCCCTCACAGTGGGTATGCCTCCTTAGCGCTCCCTCACCGTAGGTATGCCCCCTTGTCGTTCTTAGTGCTACCTCCTTACTGAAACCCTTGTTTTTATTTTATTAAAACTACAAAAAAGCACTACTCACCTAGCCCCGCTCCCCAGATGAATGAAGCACATTCTCCTCAGGCTTGAGCTTCTCCTGCTCAATCCAACACTCACTTCACCTCTCCTGCTGCTGGGCAGAGCACAGACTGGGAAATGGTGAAGCAGGGAGCTAACAGTTTCCAGCATCACTATTGTATTCATCTGTATCTGCATCCTGAGTATGTGTATACAGCTGAAAGCGGGACATGTTGCATTCTTCCAACTGTCCACCGGATATGGAATTATTGATAGAAAAAAGTTATGTGAGCTGTTGCTGTTTGGCCCAATGCAGTTACTCAGTTCGCCCTATGGGTGTAGGTATATTGCTTGTTAACCTACTCACATCTTAAAGAAATCGAGTGTTTGCCCTGAAAAGGGTGAGTTAATGAATAGGAATCTCTCCAGTTTTCTCCCTAATCCAAACGCATTACTCTTCAACGTTTCCGTGAAAAGATTGAATGGTTGCCAGGTGAGCGGCCTGTTTCTGACCTGTGTTGTGGTCAAAAGCCAAACCTTTTATACACCCCCTCCCAACTACACTAGGTGGACAGCATGATCAATTGCCTGATGTCATGTCATAGGGGGCTGAAAACGGCCCACGAAATCACCTGATTTCACCAGGTTAAGCTGTTACATGATAGAGGAGCAGGTAGGATGGTACAGCCTCCTTTGATCAGCAGCCTGTTAGAAATTGCCACTGACAGAGGATGACAACTAATAGGAGGATCCACTTGTCATAGGCTACCTTCCAATCCCAAATGGAGGACTGTTGTGTCCAAGGGACAGGGGCAGTTAAATCAGCTCATTCACCTTTTCTTCGGGTTAAAGATAATAATAATCGGTGTTCTGTGATGGAATATTACCTGTCACTGGCCAGACATACAAAGATGTGAACTTGGTACATTACTTGGCTGGTTGCAGGTCATTGATTAGTCTGACAATGCTGAATGGTCATGGGAAACACGATCGTAGCTATATTCACAGTACTGGTAGCCAGTTGTCACAGTGCTCATCAGGCTACCAATGTTACAGTTTGTGTAGTCATGTAGGGTGCTTTATTGATTTATTTTGACAGATATATAGAAGTAATGCTGATATGACTCCACGTTCATTGGTTTTAAAATCATTTAATACAATTACACAGAATATCCATTTTTACAAGCTACCATTAATATCATTCCCCACTCTTTAGTGCTGAGCCTCCATCATAATCGGTAGGATCAGTAATATAATTAGTGGGAATAGAACTAGTAGGGACCAGTATACATCCCTATCACATATACCCTAATATGTGGTCAGGCAGAATGTTGGGGAAAAGAGGAGATTGGAAGGAAGAAATTGTGGAAGGGAGTGCCTTTAGCCACAAGATAATTCTGATGGATGTTTCAATATCAGGGGAACTAGATTAACATCGGTGGTCTAAGGTGGGAGAGCCTTCAATTACAGAAACTAGGTGTACATTAGAGGTTCATTCAACGTTTTAAGTTATCCACTCTTTCAACTGAAAATCCATCTTGCCACCTTCTGCAGAATCAGTCTCCCATTTCCCTCTTCTCGTAGAGATCTTAACTCTTTTGAGGCCAAGAAACTGGATCCTGTGGTGTCAACATTATGTTTGTACCACACGGGCTTTGCAACAGGGCTATCCCCCTTGAACAGGATGTTGTTGATGTTCTCACTGACTACATAATTTAATGCACAGTCACATCACCATACAGATAACCCCTCAGGTACTGCAGTCTATAAAATCCCTTATTTGATAGGTGATGTTAGCGGTTGGATATTTTCATGGTCCAACCATATTGGCACTAGTATGTTAGTATTCTTACGGTTCTTTTTCTAGTACACTAGTCATGCTCCACTCCCCTAAACCTCAACCACTGTATACTTCCCAATGCTTCACAGCCCAGTGTGCAAGCATCAGCTTTTTGGTTATGTGCTATAGAAGAGTCTTCCCTCTCTGAAACTCTAGGCTCTTATGCCTAGAAATGTAATTTTAAGAAAACCTGATTTGCTGATGCATTCTGTCTGAATAAGACTGGAATAAGCTGGAATGCCGGAGGTTAGCCATCACAGGTATAGGGTTTATCAGGTTCCTTTGCCATCAGGTATGCAGTTTGTAATATAGTCATTAGGTAAGGGTAGACACAAGCCAAATTGCCATCTTTGTCAAAGTGCCCTGCAGTTAATCATGGCAGTAAGACAGGGCAAAAGTCAGGGATGCTATGTGAGCTACACAAAGTTGTTCACAGCTCAGGTATGTTGCAGTATTGTCTCACCCTATTCACTGCTTCTGTCTTTACTGTTGCTGAAGTTTACCTTCAAACTCATCCACAACGTCCACCCTTTGTTCCTTCTATCCACATTAGTCTCTATCTCCTTCCCTCACCCACGTGCAGTACACATACTTTTTACTTTCTTATGTCACCTTGACCCATCTTTCTTCCTGGTGCAGCACAAAAACATGCTCACAAATCACTCAACCATCTGCTGTCTCTTTCTATTCTCCTGCTACTAGCTGCAGGTGACATCTCAACAACCCCAGGTCAACCTTCTTTTGCTAATCTCAGCTTCTCACCTACCACATAGAGAAATCCTGGGAATCTGATTAACATTCACTCGCTGTATGTGTTCTTCTGTCTCCTTTAACTGTGCTCCTTGGAGTCTATATGCAACTAACTCCCCATCATCAATTCATCTACTGAATTGTAAAATGTTGTGGAATATGGTTGAGCTATATAAATAAAAGTTTATTATTATTAATGAGCTGGCCTGATCATCTGGCTGAATGAGTTTGTGTGAATAAGTCCATTAAGGTGTAAAGGGGCGAGTATGGTCTTCCTCTTGAATTTTTTTTCTTGTAGTGTAGACTATAGATTTGAGTTCAATGCATAGGCGTTTTACTTGTAGCCTCTAAAAAGATTTCCTGTTGCAGTAGTGACCTACTGTAGGACTGTTATGCAGTAGTGACCTACTGTAGGACAATTATCCACAAATTCACATATTTTGAAATGGTTCCTAGTTCACAGTCATGAACACAGTCATACAGATTAAATATTTTAATGTCAAGGCAGCATCTTTGATGTGTGCCATGCAGACTAGGATGTCAATGAGATAAGATGTAAAACATGATTGTTGGGAGTTTGAGGTAGGGCTTCCTGCAATCACAAAAATAAAAAGGTCCCAGGTGGCAGTCCTCGGAGGAGAGCTGGCCACGCATGCATGGCAATGGTCTACAGAAAAAAAATAGAGATACAAAAACAGCTGAGCAATGTTCTCAGAATTGGCAAGGATCCTCATGGGCACATCACACAGATTATGCCATATATAATGGCAGAAGTAGTACATCCCGTAGCACAGCTGTGCAGGAAAAATTGATTCAATGACTGGAAATGTCTCCAATTGGAAACAGTATGTTACAGTAACAGGGAATGTGCCGCCAGTGCTTTCATCTGCATATGTGCTGGACTATAGATCACTATGTACAGTGCATGTTGAGATAAAATAAGCTAATTGGATCAGTAGATGTAAATCATTTTCCAGAACACTGTAATGACCTATGCTATGTATGTCCATCCTACAACCAGGACAGATTTTTATTTGCTGGATGTAAACCTAATGAAGGACACCAAGCACTGAAAATTGTATACATTTTAATTATACAAAGAATAACCTTAATAAAACCATTTTAATGATTTCAACGCACTGTATGATATTTCACAATGCCAGTATTTTCGTCCATGCTCTACGTGCAAGCTGAGGCTAAATCATATCTAGTCTGCTATTCTTTTGATGTGATGGCTTGGCAGGTATTATGAGAAAGAAACATCTTTCGGGGGAAGTGGTAGACCAAAGCGGCATTGGTTTATATCTTTACCACAAACATCTGGAAACAGATCAAATTCCTTACATGCCTGGAGAAACATTTTGTACCTAAGTTCATCTTATGACCAGATGCGTCTTATAGTGTGAAAAATACGGTATGTAAACATGACAGTATCAAAACCACAAAAGTCCTCTCCATAATAATAAAATCAACATAATATGACGGATTTAAATAACTGTTTTTATAGAATATTTTTTGACCCAAGACAAATAAACAAGTTTAACCCAACCAAAAGCTCTAAACATGAATAATTGACAAGTAGTTCTTGAACATATCCTCTTATCACCAAAGTGCTAAAAGCAAAGTGAAAGAAAATGGCCATTTTGTTGAAAACATTCATACTCACAGTATTCAATGCCCAGCACGATGTCCCTGAAGTATATCCGAGCTTGCTCTTCTGAAAACGGATGGCCACATGGCACCTCCATTACTGGCCTAAGAGGACAGAAAATGTTATTAAAAGCTACATCCAAGACAGGAATTGAATGGGCTGGATGCCTTGAAACACTATAGGAGTTACATAATTTACAGTATAAATCAATATAAAATTATGTCATCTTGGCAGTAAGTTTTTGTCTTATTTTATGTCCAAAGCTAAAGTCAGAATTCTGCAAAGTACAGTACATGAAATGACCTTATTATGGTTGTCAACATACAATGGACTTTCCCTGGGCAATCATAACTTGAAACCAGCATCAGACCAGCGCACCAGAGTACCAGAGGATCCTCCAGTGGGTCCAGGCTCTGCTACCATTGTGGGCCCCAAAGATCCAGGAGAAGCAAAAAATTTGGAGCTACCCTTGGAGACAACGGGGCAGATTTACTAACAGTGGTGCATTTTATACTGTTTAAAAATACGACTTACAGGGACACATTGTAAGGTACTTTGCACTGTATAAGAATATGAATCACAGTCTTAATATTGACAAATTTAGTATTCTGGTGTATTGACCTATACATTTGGAGTATAGTAAATCCTGCGCCAGATTTAAGCTATAATTCTGTCCCTGTGCCATAAATTTGTCAGACACCAGTATTTTAACTGTGAGACAAACATTCTGCCTGTGCACCAAAAATCGGCCCGTGTGTCAAAACAATTGTCTAAAGTTTGAACCACATATACATTTGCTTAGTTTGACTCCAAAAATGTGCCAAAATTTCAGCTCATTTTTTGGCTCATGAGGGTGCCCATTTTCCATGAAGAAACACCCCTTATTCACAAAGCCATGTTCCTTGTTGTGTTGTGGTCCTGAGAATAATGTCATCTGGTGGGCGCAAAGAAACCCGGTTGGGCTTTGCTTGAAACCACATTCAACAGACAATATTTTAGCTGGAAGATACAAACACAATGTGTCACAATGTGTGCGGTTGACTACATGCAGTTACTGTATAAACAGAAATGCATACACAGCCTAGTTACAGAATTTAGCCAGTTTATCACCTAATTAAAGGGGTTTTCCGAGATGTTTTTATTGATGGCCTACTCTTAGGATAGATTAGCTGGTTGAAGAGAAGGCAGCGCACTGTGCCAGCGCTGCCTCCTCTTCATTGTTTACCTGCTGGCCATCAACATCGCAGCAGTGAGGTGTAATTACAAGCCATCCCATTCACCTCAATGGGACGGCTCGTTCCTATACAAGTGTATACTATAGAGGCATCCAATTTAAGTGAATGGGACAGCTTCTTGTAATCACTCCTGCTCACCGTTGCCATGCGACGGCGAGCAGGTAAACAATTAAATGAAGGCTGTGCTTGCACGAGAGGCAGCCTTCTCTTTAACCAGCTGGTCGGTGGGGGTGCCCATCTGATATTGATGACCTATTCAGAGGATAGGTCATCAATAAAAATATCTCAGAAAACTCCTTTAAACGCTGCTGTTCTGTGTAGCAGAAATTATCTAAATTAATTAATTGCAGCTGGCCACATTCAAAAATAACACTGTGAATGCAAGTTTGTTGATGCAGTAACTGCGTCACAATTGCATCCCAACTGTGCTGTGTGTCCGCAGAACACCAGAATTACGTAAAGGCTGTACACCTTCGGAGGCAATTTGTTTTATGATTGCATTTTACTCATTTTTGGTTAAAAATCCTTTTTCAGTTGGCCTTATTGATCCATATTGAGCCGTTCTGTCAGAAAGAGTTAACTGCTCTTCTAGCTGTGTGATTGGTACTTTCACTTTGTGCCGGTCATCTAATAAACCCTATCTCTAAACTGCTAAGAGGTTATAAACACTTATTTAAGCCACATTCGTGTCAGTAAGATTGGAACTGAGTTATGAGTGTTTAAGAGGTCAGAGAGCAGAGATAAGTGGTCTGTCAGCTCCTGGTCTGACGGAAAAGACAAAAAATCCAGAGTGCTACTAGAGCATTTTGCTCTGTACAGAAAAAAGGATGTCATAATTAGTACAGTGCAAGTACAATGAAAGGATATCATAATTAGTACAATGCAAGGATTCTGGCATGGAAGTCTGATTTGAGGTCTGATGAGTTTCGGACATGGAGTTCTCATAGGGCCCTCGCATGAAAGCCTAATCTAAGGTCTGATAGGGGTCTGACATGGAGTTATCATAGGGCCCTAGCATGGAAGTCTAATCTAAGGTCTGATAGGGGTCTGACATGGAGTTATCATAGGGCCCTAGCATGGAAGTCTAATCTAAGGTCTGATAGGGGTCTGACATGGAGTTCTCATAGGGCCCTCGCATGGAAGACTAATCTAAGGTCTGATAGGGGTCTGACATGGAGGTCTGTTTTGGGGGTCTGATCTGAGGATCTGATGTAAGCTCTGAAGAAAAATATTTATTTCTTATTTTCCTCCTCTAAAACCTGGTGCGTGTCTAATCATCAGGTACATCTTATAAAGTGATAAATACAGTATATAAATTTGGTAAGACAAAATCGTACAGAAAAAGGTCATCATGTAACTTATACCAGAGCGTATGCCATAAAACATGAAACCCAAACAATAATGGCAGAATTTTTTTTTTCCTCAACAATTTTTTTTGTTTCACTATACATTATATGGAACAATAAAAACTGGAAATCATGCAAGTCAAAACACTGACACAACATACAAGAGTTTACATACCCTTTACGTAGAAGGTCAAATACTGCAAAAAAAAAAAGGAAAAAATAAATATTACATTACTGAACTTTAATAACCCAAACAAACATAAACATAGTATATAACTTTATAGAAAAAATGCTTGGTAGAGATTTAAAGTCAAACAATCTTCCAAAATAGCTTTTGTATCCGATTTTACCAGTTTTTAGGATCTCTGCATGCTGTCTTTCAATATGACCAGAAGATAATCATCCGTCCATGGTCATGTGATGAACACACATGTCATAACAGCTAATAGACTGCTGTAGATTTAAGTGTGCCGCATCACATGGTCAGAAGATGCGCCAAATATATCAAAGGCGTGCACCTCTACATAAATTTGGCCCATCCTCCTGCAGCATAGGGGGAATCAAGACCAAAGTACAATACGCCAGTCATGATAAATGTCCCCCATAATTTTTAGTAAAATTTTTTTCACAATGTTTACTAGAGCAAACCATACAATATAGTAAGGGAATGTGTGTCTGCAATATGGCGGCCCAAGTAAATAATATATATATATATATATGTATATATACACACAGTTCTATAGGGATCACCCAGGTGGGACACTGAATTAAAAAACAGAGATAAATATTAGAATTTTTTTTTTCAAAGGGGAATTACTTATGTTTTTTAATGTCTCTAATGACAGTAATTCTGTAATGCTCACTAATGGCACATATTAAAAAGTCCTTATCCAAAAGAATACTATAATTTACCTGTGTGACATTTACTAGCACAGACAATCACTTTTCTTGATTTATATTCACTTTATATTTGCTTCAGATGCCAATTTAGACCTATAACTAATAGTAGTAACTGCCCTTTGTCCTACCAGCATTTATAGAGACAGAAATAGTAGACACTTGTAAGCCATAAATACATTGGGGCACATTTATTAAGACTGGCATTTTTGACACTGGTCTTAATAAGTCCTATAGCTGGCGATGGATCACTGAAGTCATGTAGAAGCGCTGGCCTCTCCATAACTTTTTGTGGATCCACCACCGATTCTAAAGGTAAGACAGCTTCCATGCTGTTTTACACTTAGACCATTTTCTACACCTAAAACTGGCATAGAAAATGATGAATGAGACCGGCCTCCCAACCCGTCCCCACCGACGACACACCCACTTTTTTAGACCTGACGTGAGCGGGGAATGCAACAGAATCTGCGCATATGACCTCGATAATGCTTTGGTTCCTAATTTGACTCCCTTTAAAATAAAGCTGTCCTCTTGGGTCCAGTCTTAATCTTCTATTCAAGGTTATCTCATCAAATGTCGGGCATCAAAAAGGCATTCTGAGATGTTTTTTTAAAAAATTGGTCACAGAACAACATAAAGAAAAAACTCTTATTCACTTTTGAAATGTCCTACTACACCAGCGCCACTGGTCCAGCCTGGTCCTGCAGCGATGACATCACATCTGTTGTTCACGTGACAGCTGCCGCCAATCACTGGCCTCAGCGGCCACATGGCATTCATGCGCATATGACGTGCCCATGATTTTTTTTAAATCTTGGAAAACAACTTTAAAGAGTTTTTTTCAATAAAGTTTAATTGTTGTTCTGCAACTGTTTCAGTTCCTCGCCATTTTCAAGATATCTGTGGTCTGTAAATGAGATCCACCAAATACAGGCCGTATACATGCTGCATTTTCATAATAGAACTACCTATTCTTGTCCGCAAAAAGAACAATCGGATATGATCTATAGTTTGTGGAACAGCCGCATGGATGAGGACAGCACATGGATCACCTGTGCTGTCCACATCCCTCCAGAATTGATGCTTAGAACTGATGCTTAGAGTTTTCTTTCTGGCCACTCTTCCATCTGCAAACAGGATCTTTGTGGGTCAGTTAGAGTGAACTTTGGGTTCCTGGTCACTATGATTACTTAGTTTAGTGAGGTGGTCAGCTCTAGGAAGAGTCCTTCTCACATCTAAGAATTATGTAAGCCACTGTGTTCTTGGGAACTTTCAATGGAGCAGAAATTGTTTTGTACCCTTCTCTAGATCTGTGCCTCCACGTAATCCTGTCTCTGAGCTCTACAGGCACTTTCCTCCTCATGACTTGGTTTTTGATCTGATATGTGTTGTCAGCTGTGAGACCTTATATCGACAGGGGCATGTCTTTCCATATTATGCTGAATCAACCAAATTTACCAGAGGTGGACTCCAGTCAATGTATAGAAACATCTCAAGATGATCAAGAGAAATGGAAGGCCCCCAGAGCTTAATTTCAAGTGTCATAGCACAGGGTCTGAATACTTATGTCCATGCAAAATTTGAGTTATTTTTTAATAATTTTGCAAACAATTGTACAATTCTGTTTTCACTTTCTCATTAAGAGGTATTGAATGAAGACTGATTGGGGAAAATCTTTCCAAATGCACTGTACCATGGAGCAACCCTATGCTTCATGCGTAAAATATATGGATTGTACAGTTCTTGTAATGGTTACCAAGCTGTGGCTCTCCAGTAATTGTGAAATTACAACTAGCAGCATACCATGGCAGCAACAGATTTTGTAAACCACAGTTTGTAGACCACTAGGGAATGGCACTTGCTTCAAGTTTTATTACATTTTATATTGACATTGTATATACCGATGTGTATGTTTTTCCAAGCTATATAGTTATGTTTAGAGAAATGGAAGACAAAGAACATCCTTACCCATATAAAGATTATCTTCAGCTGGATCATCCAACACCTGTTAAATAAAAAGAAGCAAATTATTAAATAGAACACTTATATTTTTGGAACAATATGTATTTTATAAATGTTTTAATAATAAAAAAAAAAAACTATTGGCAAAATAAACCATAACATTTTCAAGGCTGACTTAACAATGTGGATAGAAACATAGAAATATAAAAGATTGATGGCAGAAAAAATGGAACCTGTCGCCATGAAAATGCAGTGTAATTTACAGGCAGCAGGTTAAAGAGCAAGAGGAATTAAGCAGATTTATATATGGTTTATGGGAAAAGATTCATCATAACTTGTTATTTATTTCACTTGAACCTCTGCTTTTTTTTTTAACTCTGAGGTCATGTGAGTGATCCTACTTACTGATTGACCATATTTTTGTATGCTTAGTCACTCAGATCACTGATGTCAGTCAGTGAGTAGAACAGCCCACATGACTACAAAGCAAAAAAAAAGCAGAGGTTTAAATAAATAAATTACAAGTTTTACCAATTTTTCCTATCAAACTATATATCAATCTGCTCAGCTTCTCCTCCTCTACAACCTGCTGCCTGCACATTGCACTGCATTTTCACTATGACACTTTCTCTTTAAAGAGCACTGCGATTGGGATTAAAGAAAGTAGCAGTGAGCAAAAGCTTATTGAACTACAGTATTCTGTACTCCAGGGATGCCCAACCTGAGGCCCTCCAGCTGTTGTAAAACTACAACTCCCACCATGCCCTGCTGCAGGCTAATGGCTGAGGTGGTCCAGGCATGCTGGGAGTTGCAGTTTTGCAACAGCTGGTGGGCCACAGGTGGGTCTGCTGTAATCTATTTGAAGGAAGGATAATGTATTCATCCTAAACCAGACACCTATGTTTATTATAGATTCCATAGTCCATAAACGCAGCGGAGGTCTGACTGCTAACTTTTCTATAGGAAAATGGATGTTTTAGGCTCCTACAAACAGATTTATCAATAAAATGATGTTAGAAGCGCTAGCTGGTCATACATACTGCTATTATGAGCTCCATATGTTGCATCAAGACAAAGATTACAGCCTTAAAATGTTATTGACTTTAAAATGCTAAGAATATTGTTGGATATTCAAAAATGAATTAACTATTTATACCTACCTCCACCAATCTGACAATATTAACGTGGTCCAACTTTTTCAAAATTGCTATCTCTTGATAAACCCTGTCCAGTGGAGCCATTGGCTTTGCTTGGTCTCCAGATGCAGTTTTTGATCCTCTGGGGGGTGGTCTGCCTATGGAAATAAGAAAAAAACCTCTGAGCAAAGACGAGGTGTAATGATATATAAAATGTGTTTAAATATAAAATATGTGAAAGACCTTTATAACTAATGGTGGTATGGCATCTCATGTGATGTTTCCACCATTTTCCATTAATCTCTGTGAGAAGCGTCAGTTTGAAAGGCAAAGGAAAGCTTGATCTAGACCGAGAGACATTTACTAGTATATACATCTTTTAGTTTTTTGACCACCTCACTTCTGCAGTAATGAAAAAACCTATGGCATGGGTGCCAAAGGGGACACTCCTCTCAGTTGGCATCGGCGCCCTGGAAAAAGTCTATGCTGTACCAATATGCCTTAGACTTTTCCTGCCATTCATCAGCAAAGAGCGTACTATGGTCGACACAAGCAGTGCACTGAATGTAGGCAGGCTATTATAGCTAAATGATAAAGTACATGGAAGATATACTGTATTGGTATTCAGGTTAAATTGCCGTGTTGGCAATTTGCGATAAATAAGTGGGTTTTGGATTGCAATTTGGGCACTCGTCTCTAAAAGATTATACACAGTCCGGTAAATGGTATACTTTTTTTTTTAACAATGGAACTCTATGGTGAACGGATGCCACTGTATGGCTTCAGTCTGAGGGATCCGTTTAAGGCCCTTTTCACACGAGCGTAACGGATTAGGTCCGGATGCATTTAGGGTGCGTTCAGGAAAACTCGCACCATTCTGCAAGCAAGTTCAGTCAGTTTTATCTGCGATTGCGTTCAGTTGTTCAGTTTTTGTGTGAAAAGCGTTTTGATGTGTTTTTCACACATTGAATGTTTACAAACAACATCTCTTAGCAACCATCAGTGAAAAACGTATTGCATCCACACTTGCTTCAGGATGCAATGCGTTTTTCACTGAAGCCCCATTCACTTCTATGGGGCCAGGGCTGAGTGAAAAATGCAGAATATAGAACATGCTGTGATTTTCACGCAACACAGAACTGATGCGTGAAAAAAAAACGCTCATGTACACAGACCCATTGAAATGAATGGGTCAGGATTCAGTGCGGGTGCTATGTGTTCACATCACGCATTGCACCCGTGCGGAAAACTTGTGAAAGGGGCCTAACACATATGTTTTTTGTATACATTAAACGGATGGGAAAAACGTGATGTGAACCCAGCCTTAGGGGAAACCTGTTGCTGCCTATAGTGACCAGTCACAGCACATTTTCAAGACTGGAATACAGAATTAACATCTATACGGTGACTGATTGCTAGAGAAAACAAAGGCATTTTACTTGTAGATAACTTGATCAATCTTACCTAATATTTATATTACTGCACCAATAGGAAGAACAAAAGAAGGAGAGAAAAGATGGAGACAAGTGCTATATTTACTGAGCTACCATATACAGAGAACAGAAACCCACTTTTCTCCTAAACAGAGCCCCACAAAGTGGTGGCTGAAGGACTCTGGTCTGATCACCACCAATCGCTTTCCTCATAGAAGTGAATGGGAGCGCACCGCGCATTACAGGCCGCCACTTACATTCACTTCTATGGGCCTGATGGAAATAGCCGAACCAGTGCTCGGCTATTTTCAGTGGCCCATAGAAAATGAATGGAGGGCGGCTGTTCATGTCCAGTGAGCCCTCCACCACTTTCAGGGCTCTGTTTTCGATACAGGTGCGGGTCACAGAGCCTTCCTTATCGTCTGTCTGATGTTTTATTTCTCCTGCTGGCTATGCCTTCCTATGCCCTTCAGGAACATCCTTGAAGTTATATGCGGACCTGGCAGACATTTTTAGTCATCTGGCAGTCAGCAAGTAGTTTAAACGAAATAAATAGTGTGATAATTGCACTGTAATTGCAGTCTGTTACCCCAGGCTTATACATTAATCACATAATAGAGTAAATTAAGTGAACTTAAAGGAATCTCACATTTATCAAGCTACAATTCTTGTTTTTCTAAAACTGGAGATGTTACCTTCTATCTTATTTTCTGTGATGGAAGTAAAAATGACATGTACAGTATGAACTGTACAGATCTGTGAAAGGGTCAGAATGATACAGTCCGACACCAGAGCATAGATGGTTGATGACCCTACATTCTAAACAGAAGTTCTGACCTAAAAATACTATTCTAACTTTCAATTAGATTGTAATGCAAGTTATGATGTATGACCAAAATAGCGTAGTGACGTGTTAGCCAGCCAAATCAATGTGATGTTAAGTAATTTTCCTTTAAAAATCACAAAAGTATTATTGCAGTAATACCTTTATTGGCTAACAAAAAAAAAAAAATCTGTTTGCAAGCTTTCAGAGCACAGAGGCTTCTTCATCAGGCAGTATAGTATACAAAGTATACATTTTGTGCTCTAAAAGTTTCGGAATAATACTGTATGGAGAGTCGTCTCCATACAGTATTAGAATGTATGGACTCCGATGAGCCGAAGTTATTTATTCACAAAGTCGCACGTGACTTCGTTGAATAACTTCAGTAGTCGATTTTTAAAGTGGAAAACCACCGAACCGAACTAGGATTCAGTTCCGAGGTACTAGTAATATTGCGAAGTTTTGAATGAAGCGGGATAAAGCATCCGAAGCTCGTTTCGCTCAACACTAATCACTGCAATAATACTTTTGTATTTTTTAACACAAAAGTACTTAATGTCACATTGATGCAAGTTATGCTATTACAAGCATCTACAACTAAAGCTCCATAATAAATGCATTCAAAAGTATTTTGTTATGTTGTGGCTTTGTGCTAAAACATAAAAAAATAGCACTTTCATTCATCATTCTGCACTCAATACACCATAATGAGACATTGAAAAGAGAATTCTAGAAATGTTCTTCCTATTGGAATATTATTGGGGGCCCTTCTTATTGGAATATTATTGGGGGCATCTATGGGGGCCCTTCTTATTGGAATATTATTGGGGGCATCTATGGGGGCCCTTCTTATTGGCATATTATTGGGGGCATCTATGGGGGTCCTTCTTATTGATATATTATTGGGGGCATCTATGGGGGCACTTCTAACTTGTACATTATTGGGGGACACTGTGGGGACACTTATTGGTATATTATTGGGGGCATCTATGGGGGCACTTCTTATTGGTATATTGTTGGGGGGCATCTATGGGGGCACTTATTGGTATATTGGACGGCATCTATGGGGCACTTCTTATTGGTACATTATTGAGGGCACTGTGGGGGCATCTATGAGGGCACTTCTTAATAGTACATTATTGGGGGCATCTATGGGGGCACTTTTCACTGGCACATTGTTGGGGGCATCTACTGTGGCCTCAAAGAAGAGGTATTTTATATGGGGGGCTCTGTAAAGGGGCATTTTATAATATATTTTTATATATTTATATAAATTAATAAGCACCTTGCGTGAATCAGTTAGGCCCCCCCCCCCCCCCGGGAAATGGTCTACAGAGAAACCGGGCCTCGGTGCAAAAAAGGTTGGGGACCACTGGTCTAGAGCATACTGGATTAAGCTTTCATTAAGAATACCTCTCTGTATTTTGCGCTATTCAGCTTTCCTTAAACTCTGATCAGTCTCCCTTTCCCTGTCTCGGAAAAACACCCTCACAGCATCATTCTGCTACCACTATACTTTTCTCACCCCCTGAGGAAGCTATCGGCGAAACGCGCGTCGGGTTCAGAGCCTGGTGGGTATCCACATGGATTTGATTGTTCAGCACCAGTATGGTCCGTTGTCTATGTGTCAATACGTCTGGACTTATTTTTGTCTTGCATAACATGTATCTTTCTTTTCCTAAATGGCTTGCACTAAGCACTTTAGCGGTTTGATATGTATAGTCACATGATTGTGTTTGTGACATATATATTCATGTATTTATAGATTTACCCCTGTACATTCAGCTGGGCTACTGCTGCTGTTATATGTATATATTCTCACCAGTGTATCCTCATATTGTTTTGACATCCGCTTTTTATCTCGTCTTGTGATGTGTTGTATGTTTTGATTTAATAAAGTATTTGTTTTTATGGTGGCTGTGGTGTCCCCTTTGTAGGAGGTATTAGATATGTTCTGGCCCCCGGCCCATTTCTATTATTTGCTCGATTTATAGGTGTTTATTACCACTATACTTTGGTAGTGCCTGGTTTCCTACAAACACGACAGTTAGAATTGAGGTCAAAAAGTTCAATCTTTGTTTCATGAGACCAGCACATTTTTTTTGCTGGTCTCATGAGTCATTTAGGTGCTTTTTTTGCAAACTTTCATGTCTCTTTTACTGAGGATGGGCTTCTTTTTGGTAACTCTTCCAAAAAGCCCAGATAGAAAGAATGCTTCAGTGATGTTTGACCTTCTGAAAGATTCTCCCACCTGCACAGAATCTTTAGAGCTCAGTCAGAGTGATTATTGGGTTCTTGGTCACCTCTTTTACCAAGTCCCTGTTCCTCTGAATATTTAGTTTGGTCAGGTGGCTAGCTCTAGGAAACGTTCTGTTTGTTTCAAACATCTTCCATTTAAGAATTATACAACTGCTTTTCTCTGGGAACTTTCAGTTCAGTTTTGAGAGTTTTCAGAATACCCTTCTCCAGATCTGTGCCACCAGACAATCCTGTCTCTGAGCTCTACAGGAACTTCTTTCCTCCTTATGGCTTGACTTTAACGCTCATATGTGGTTGGGTGTGAGACAGGGGTGTGTTTTTCCAAATCATGTCCAATTAACTGAATTTACCACAGGTGGCCTCCAAGGAGTAGAAATATCTCATTAATTTAGCACAAGGCCACAACATTACAATATGTGAGAAAGTGTAAAGGCCTGAAGACTTTCTGAATGCACTGTATGGTCAAATGGCATACACTAGGTGCTCAGCAAATTATTTCTAATGTATGTAACACAAGATTGTAATGTAGTTGTGTTAAAAATGATTACTACTGTATTTCATCCACCTATTCAGAACACTGTAATACATGCCCCTTAAATTCTGTCCCAAACCATAAACCGATCTGTACAATCTCAGATTTAGTGAGGTTGTCATAAAATGGCATAACCAAATTTCTGTAGAACTTCTGCTTCACTATGCACAGAACAGGCTGATAATCCAATACATAATCCAATTAGAAAAGAATACTTAGGCCTCTCACACAAGACCGTGGAACACGATCCGGTACGGGCCGTGAAAACCCGGACCGTGCTCCCTCTGAGGACGGGAGCGCACGGCGTCATTGGTTGCTATGACGCCGTGCGCTTCCTGAGGCCACCGCTGTACAGTGTTCCACGGTCGTGTGTGAGAAGCCTTATTTGGTAATAATCAAATGATGACAGTGTATAGATAGTGGTCTATATACAAGGAATGCATCTCCCTAGCATCCCATAAACATGGAAGCCATGTTTCCAAATCAGAAAACAAGCTGTAATCTAGATGAACTAAAGACATAAAACACATTATTTTGTCTTTAATGGCATAGCAGCTATGATACTATATGTAACACTTTTACATTAATTAAAATACATACGTGGGAAACCATATTGCTTCAATAATCTCTTCTTCGACAGCACTTTCATGGCCTAAGAAAAATAAAACACAACATGCAATCATAGTATTTTATACCTCTCTTCAATTATGATTTCTGTGCAGATAATTGGTTCTCCTAAGTAAATATTTCTAAACAGCATGGGTGTTAATTATATTGCAGTTTCTTATAAAGGTGTTTTATGTGCAACTCAACAATCCCTCTCAGTTCTGTATACTATTATTCATTGGGGGTTGTGAACAGGATTACAAAACCTAGTACTCTGAAAAAAACTGGGGTTTATATACTCTGCAGCCTTTGTAAACCAATTAGATGTGTCATTTAAAAAAAGTGAGAATATTAAAATCACAGATTTCATGCATTCATATAAAAATTCTTTGTCTATGGCTCGTGCAGTCTGTATAGCACAACACTGTGAACACCCAGTATAAAATAAAGACATCTGTAAGTAATTTGAATGCAAAATGCAATAAAATAATAAAATAAAATCATAGTCATGTAGCTATTGAGTAAAGATAAACCAAAACACTAAAAACAAAATGTGGCCAGCACTACACCCCAGTCCTGACAGATTTAACCAAAAGCTTTCTTAGGCTCTGTTCACATCTGTTGCAGACGTCATCTTTGTGTTTGCCGAAAAAATAGCAGTGCATGGATTACAGCAGGTTTTAATTGACCTGAATTTCTACATGTCTAATGGTTTTAAGCTATTTTCTGCCACATATTGCATTTTGTTTCTTTTTTATCCATGTATTAATTTCCTGTTGACTTAAATTTGTAATCTGACCATTCATGATAATTATTTAGTGGAGATATAGTGGCTCACCACCGGATGGAGAAATGGATTAAGAGGTGCTTTATCCACCACACACCCCAGTCTTGTATATAGGTACTTGGAGGAATAGGACTAATTTGATAGGCACACTCCCAATTGGGTCAAGTAATGGATGAGATATATAGATGCAATATAACTAATTTATTATCAAAATTAAGTAAGAAAATTAAAAATACAGATATATAAAACACAGGTATATAAAAACACAAAGTAAAAGTAAATAAATATGTGCAAAACTGGGATAAATATTTGATATCGGCAATAAGTCTCTATATCAGCGCTGAATTTTGTGGTTATAAAGAGGCTTAAATTCCAGTTTCTTACATGTGTAACATGAGTCCATAGGTAGTAGAATTAACACATGATTCCTCGTATATAGAAATGTCAATGAAAGGTAGTCACCGCAGTGAATATAAGGCCACTTTCACACTAGCGGCAGCACGGATCCGGCGGGTGAAGGGTCCCGCCGGATCCGTGCTGCTGTAGGTGCACGTGTGGGGCCGGAACCGCGCTCCGGCCCCACATGTGTCAGACACAGTCTCACTATTACATACTGGCTCCATACTTTCTGGCTCCCGGTGTCCTGATGGCTTCTTGTTGTCAGAGGCCCCAGCAGCTCCAGACACAGGAGGAGGAGGACGGCACGCACAAAGAAAGGGATGATTACCCACAGCGCCCTCTGCTGGAGGGAGGAGGGAGCTGTGGAGAAAAGTGCAGGTGACGGATCCGTCATGAACTGCATTGGAAGTCAATGGAGGACGGATCCGTTTACTATTGTGTCACACCAAATGGATCCGTCTTGGTGCGGATGCCCAGACCGGAGAGCAAACTGCAGCATGTTGCGGTTTGCTCTCTGGTCTGTATACTGAAGAGAACTGAAAGGAATGTATTTTGGAGCATTCCGTTCGCTTCAGTTCAGTTTTGTCCCCATTGACAATGAATGGGGACAAAACTGAAGCGTTTTATTCCGGTATTGAGCCCCTATGACGGAGCTCAATACCGGAATTTGTAAACGTTAGTGTGAAAGTACCCTAAATATTTGCAGAAGGGTAGAGCAAATAAATCAGTAAGTGAATGAATGTCTATGGAGAACAAAGAAAGTAGTCTCAATATCCTTCAGGAGTAAAACAGTCAGTCATCCCACATTGATGCTGTAATTATCTCCTGTAGGAGTAAAATTTGCTATTGTCTTTGTTTTATGATTTCTTTTTGGCCAGATAGTATGCTCAAAACATCACATTTCAGTTTAGGATATTTTTTGTACGTTACCAGATGTTGCTTGGTCTCATCAACGCTCCGTGCAGTTAGCCTTTCCCGGCTCGGCATGTAGATCGCACGCCCGACTGGCGCGCCTTTTCTCAGCGTCCTACATGGCGTCCCACGTGGGCGCTGTGTTCTGCTATGTAGATGCCGCTATGCTATGTAGAGGCGCCTTCTTCTTCTTGTAAATACCAGAACCAAATATCACTTGGTAAAATAAGACTTATTTATAGTCTTAATTTTTATATTATTATATTTAATAAGTCTTATTTATACAAAAGACAACAAATAATAATTATTTGTATTCCAACTAATCGACTATCAAGTTTCTACAACAGCAAATCCATCAAGCGTAACAAGCACAGCGCTCCATCTTCAAGCACAGTGGCATCTACAGTACATAGTAGAACACATCGCCCACGTGGGACGCTGAGAAAAGGCGCGCCAGTCCGTCACTTTTCCCCACAGCATCAATGTGGGATGACTGACTGTTTTACTCCTCAAGGATATTGAAACTAATTTCTTTGTTCTCCATAGCCATTCATTCACTTACTGATTTATTTGCTCTGCCCTTCTGCAAATATTTATATTTACTGCGGTGACTACCTTTCATTGACATTTATATATATACATGGAATCATGTGGTAATTCTACTACCTATGGACTCATGTTACACATGTAAGAAACTGGAAATTAAGCCTCTTTATAACCACAAAATTCAGCGCTGATATAGAGACTTATTGCCGATATCAAATATTTATCCCAGTTTTGCACATATTTATTTACGTTTAATTTGTGTTTTTATATACCTGTGTTTTTATACACCTGTATTTTTAATTTTCATACTTACTTTTTGATAATAAATTAGTTATATCGTATCTATATATCTCATCCATTGCTTGACCCAATTGGGAGTGTGTCTATCAAATTAGTCCTATTCCTCCATAATAATTATTTGTTTTAAACATATAATCCATGAAAATCTTAAAGGGGTTTTCCCGGCTCACTATAGTTTTTAACAGATATGCTCATGTAGTTGATTACCTCATGTCCATAGTGCTCATGTTTTTTTTTTTTTTAACTAATTTAGATGCTTCGTCCTAACCTATTTTCACCATGTACACCCCTCTGGTTTGTTTCCATCATGTATGTAGCATTCCATCATGTTGCTGTAGCCAACCAATTGCATGATGCATTTCTCCTTTTTCTCACACACCTCCAGCATTGCCCCTAACAATGCCCAGCTACTTTATAGCTCTTCTCACTGAGCTATCTACATATACACTCCCTTTTAAGGACAAAACATGACATGAAATAAGAAAGAGCTGCATGGACATGGTTATGTGACCCCAGCCCAGAATGGAAGACAGGAGCAATATAGGAAAATAGAGAAATACATTACAAAATCACAGCTACTGCTAAAAATGAATATTTTAAAGCTGTTGGTGCAAACTGGAAAGGGAAAGAAGCAGAAAACTGAACATGAGTAAGCATTTTTAAAACTGCTATAATTAAAAATACATTTGCATTTCAGTTTTTTTTTGTAACTTTTAAATGTTATGTACTTTTGTAAAGCTGGCACCCATCATTTTTTGGTTTATTAACCCACCATATTCTGACCACTTCATCTACCTTATATCGTAGTACGTTGAGTATTATGATATCAAGGCAGTATTTCAAGCCTCAGCTTAATATATTTGTGATCACAACAATATAATACATGCTGGCAGTTGAAAGCTAGCCACAGATACAATTTTTTGCATGTGGTAGAAGGTTTACATAGCCTTACTATCTACTGTCAAATATACGAAAGCTTAAACCTTAATTAATAATGCGATTCAATCACTAAAGGTCACATTTCCAATTAAAAGATAGAGCGGAAAAATCCAATATTGTAAAATATAGCCCTACTGAGACACGACGAGATAAAGAATGCCAGCTCAACAGCTAGCAACAGTAAATTACTTTTATTCTAATGCAATTCAAAACATCGTCTCACAAAATTACTTTGTCATATGTCTGCGCTAAACTCTAACTGACAAAATACTTTATGCAAAAAATATAATGGAATAAAGATTTTTTTTTGTTTACACAATCAACTGGAGAAAACTTACAATGACAGCCTCATTTACACAACCTCTTTTGGCAGGTTCTTGGTTTGTGTTTGATTTTTGCTGTAGAAAAATCTCTAAAGAAGAATCAATCCACAAAAAAAAGGCGATAGCTTTGCATTACTGAAAAAAACCCAGGGTTAGATCGGCTTTACAAAGAGACAATTCAGTCTTGTATTAGCATCCATATTATGCCTGCAAAACTGTGAGGTGCCAATAGGCCAATAACACACCACAGCAGTTTTACTGGACTTCACTTCAATGCAAAGTACCGTAAAATGTGGCCGCAATTCATGCCACCCATTGAAATAAATGTATTTAAGTGGTCACCATTAATCCTCCATTGAGGCCTATTAGCAAAGATCCACCATCAACTATAGTTCTTGGCTAATAGACAGGGACAAATTATAAGGAGGCCAAAACATGCAATTGCCCAAGGGCCTCCACTATCTAGGAGTCCTCATCACCCTCTAACCCAGTGATGGCTAACCTCCGGCACTCCAGCTGTGGTGAAACTACGACTCCCAGCATGCTCCATTAATTTCTGTGGAGTTCTGAACAGTTTCTGAATAGCCAAGCAAGTGTGCATCTTGGGAGTTATAGTTTTACCACAGCTGGAGTGCCGGACGTTAACCATCACAGCTCTAACCAAATGTGTTTTATAGATCCTCCTAGCAGCAACACACATAAGATAGAACTTCCTTCTCTATGTTTGACTCTCCAAGGCCTCATCTGTCTGCAATAGTAAGAAGTAGAAGAAATCCAGTGGTTGAACACTCATATTTATTTATACAGAAAAGGGAGGGAAAGTGGCCACCAGACATCTCATGTACTAACTGAAACATGCCCTGGCCTTGTTACCTCAGCAGACATCAGGGTCAGCTTTGCTGCTCCTATACATGCTAGATTGTCAGTGGATCCTGTTATCGTTGGTGGTATCTGCTGAAAATGATCTAATGTATTTTCGGAACTTACTTTAACCACACAATACATGAAGCTGTTAACAGGGAGGGGGGCTCCATAATATAGTCCAGGTCAGACAATCCCCCCTCAGCTCAACATGGCCTAAAACAGACTTTTTCAATTCTATTCATTTTTCTTATCTAGCATAAATGTAAAAAAAAAAAGTGCATATTCTAACCCTTTAATTGGTGCTTTTTTAACCCATTAACACCCAGAGTGCGTGTCTCTAGGCGGCCACTTTTTAGTGATTTTGTGCATATGATGGTTCACCCAGAAAATGTTGCACGATTTTATTTCTTGTGAAAAAATATAGATTTACATTGGTGCAGTATTAAAGCTCACAGCATGGTGATGTGGAGGTAAGGCAATTGGTACTTTTTGGGTAAAACCAGTGTCCGTAGTGCAAAGAGCTAGTATCCAAGGATTAAATGTATGAGATCGTAGCAATTCTCATCAACACAACAGTTTATAGGAATCTATTATCTGCAAACTAAATTATCACAAGAGAGGGACAGCCACCTCTCAACAGTTGATATGATACAGGTAACTAGTATATTAAGGGTGAATTCACACAACGCAAATATGTTTCAGATATTTCTGTGACCTCTCTATTCGTCTAAATTGGGCCTGCACAAATCCATGTGCTTGCTGCCAAAACAACCCTATTCAATGTATGCAACTTGTCTGCCACATGTAAATGTACCCTAAATGCCATCTGAAGGGTGACTGAATGCATTATTGTGCCATTAATGAATTCTTCATGGGAAGTCCTGATTATGGCAGGATTCACTCTCAGGAGAAGTGCTGCCCCACTAAGGGTCTTAGGTAGATTTTTTTCAGAGATGATGACTTATCCACTCACTAGAGATATTAGAGTGATATGATGATTGGCACAAAACGAGTGTAAATTCTGTACAGTAAGCGAAGTTAGCAGTGAATGACCTCAGTCTTAGATTATTGAAGGAGAATCTTATGTCTATGTATGAAATCTATACAAGCTTTCTCCATTGTAACATCCTAGCATACAAGTGCTTGTGATGTGATGCAGATTTTCTGTGGACTTCTGTGTCTTTGCAGTGCTTGCAGCTTCTATGAATTGTCACAGGTGATATCCTCAATACATATAACTGCAATTCTAAGAGTAATGGCTGACCTAAAAGTAGGAGTGAGGGATAAGCAGGAATTGGAGACACTGGGGGACATTCATTAAGACCAGATGTGGACCCATTAGGATCAGATATGGACCCATTTTTTTCAATGGGGACACAAAAGATGCAAACAGCACACAGTGTGCGGTACGCTTCCATATGTCTGTTCTGTGGCCCCACAAAAAAAGATAGAACATAGTCCATTTAGCGCTCAAGGATAGGAAATTTCTAAAGAAGTTTGAAAAAAAATGGTGGCATGCACAAGGCCGGGATTCATGTTTTGAAGATCTTAGATTTGAAGAACACATCACGGATATGGTGCCTGAAGCCTTAATCTCTGCCCCACTGGTGTGAGATGCACCACAATCATTAAGAGGCACATACCATAATATTTATATAATTTGACCAAAGACAACATCTGCATGGAGTTTGTATGTTCTCTCTGTGTTTGTGAGGGTTTCCTCCGGGTACTCCGGTTTCCTCCCACACTCCAAAGAAACACTAATAGGGAATTAGATACGAATATATTGTGAGCCCCATTGGGGACTGTGTGATGCTAATGTCTATAAAGAGCTGCAAAATATGTCAATGCAATATAAGCGAGTAAAATATACTAAATAAAATTTATGGTGCATCTCTGCAGGTATGTGCACTAGAATGACATATGTTAACAAGGGTGCTGTCACAGATTACAGGTATAATTTATGCCAGATCTTGGCATAAATTATAGTAAATATGCCATCTAGGCGTGCCTTGCACCTCCAACTCCATACCATGCTTCAAACACTTTTTATTGGGTGCTGCAATGTGTTCTTCAAGCTAATTGATGATGTATACTAGTTAGGGTTGCCACCTTTCCCATTTAGCATATCTACCAGGTTAATAGCAGCAATATATGGGTCTGGCTTGGGGACATGGCTTCACATGGACTTAGCATGTGTGAATACATACATTTGTGTCATGAGGACATTGTCTGCGGTCTCCAGGAGCAGTATGGATCATACTTGATGGCTACATAAAGTAGCTGGATTTGTAATTTCTGATGTTATTAATCCAATGAATTTCCAGAAATCACATTAGCTTTAAAGCTGTCTTGTCGTGCAGCTTAGAGACAGGAATGTGGACATGTGATGCCACTGTATGTGAATGAACCATTAGTGGTCAACCATTTCCACATTTTTTTAACAAAAAAAACTGACTCCTTCCCCTTCAATATAATATCCTCATCATACGGTATAAACTATATCTGCTGCCTCCATCAATATCTATAATCTATACCTGACCTCTCATCACTCTCTATAAGATATATCTGATCCCATCATCATTATCTATAATCTATACTTGACCCCTATCATCTATAATGTATGTATCTCACACCCATCCCCTACAATTATCATCTGTAAAAAAATGCATAATGGCTGTGCTTTTGCAATTATAACTGAAGGAACTGGTGTTTTTTTGAGTTTTCAGCCATATTATTCCATGTTTCATCTGCAAAACGAGATGCATTTCTCTCAGAAGCTGTGGCTGTCTCCCTTCTGCTAGTACCTTGTGCAGTGACCTCACTTCCCATTATATTTGTTTTCTTCTACGGAGCTCAGAAATCTAATAAGGAGGGGTAAATCACACTTACAGAGAGAAGGCTCCTGTGATCTTCAGAAGCAGTGTAGAAGCAGTTGTTTTATCAGGGTCAGAATCTCAGCTAGCTCTGACCCCCAACCAGCCGTTTTCTGAGTCTCTGTTACCAGGGACAGATCTTGCCTGACAACAGGCAGTGGACTGCAAATTAGGCGGACGCAAGACCCCTAGTGGCCATGACTTTACAGCTTTTTTCAGGTGGATACAGACATATTTTTTAAATGAAGTGATTTAGAAATTTGCTAGTTACACCATTCTCTATTAAATGGGGTTTTCAGAATACTGTAAGGAGAATACCCACGAGGCAGGTGGCCAGGAAAATGGCTTAAAAGCCCTTTGCCATGGCAACAAACCAGGGCTCCTCTCCATCTCTGGATGGACTCTCTCTTTGCACAAAACCTTCTCTCTGTTTTCACTCAATCTCTTCTACTATCCTTTTAAATCACCTTTATTCAATAAACTCTCCATTAAAATCATTCTGCCTGTGAGACAAGAGGCTTACCACCATTGTATGAGGTCTTGATTTTTATTTGGCAAGTTCTAGTTTTAATAGCACTATTTTAAAGGCACACAAAACAAATTAACGTTTTTTTTAACTCTTTCAGTGAGAATGAAAAAAAAAAACTATTTCGCCACTGTCCTTTATACATTTAAAATTTTGTGGCATTCAAATATGTATTATAAAGACCATGATGATGTTTTCTCTGCAGCAGTATGATTACAGTAATAAGAAAAATATCTTTTTATTTTTACTATTACTTAAAAATATAAAATGCTTTGCATCACTGCATCCTAAGACCCATGGCTTTCTTCCCTTTTTTTCTGCAGAAACATGCAAGGGGCGTGATTTTTGCGGGATGACTTACTATACAGTGGGGAAAAAAAGTATTTAATAAATTCTTTAAAAATCAGACAATGTGATTTTCTGGATTTGTTTTCTCATTTTGTCTCTCGTAGTTGAGGTCTACCTATGATGTCAATTACAGGCCTTTCTCATCTTTTTAAGTGGGAGAACTTGCACAATTGGTGGCTGACTAAATACTTTTTTCCCCTACTGTACATTGCTATCATTTTGGGATACATAAGACATTTTGGATAAATATTAATTCTTGCAAAGTTTTTTTCTTTCAGCTTTTTACATCGTCTACTAACTTTATTCTCTGGGTCAGTTCAAGTACAGTAATACCTAATATACTGTATATAGATTTTGTTTTTAAGTTTTTGCTTCATGACATCACAAGACCCAGAACTTTTAATTTATTTATTTTGTTGGAGCAGTGAGGGCTTGATTTTTGTGGAACGACCTGTAATTTTTATTGGTACCATTTACATTTGCTATTACAATGTGGCTTTTTTAACTTGGGAGTTTTTATTTTTTTTAATAAAACTTTTATTTCATTCCTATTTTACCACTTATTTTTACCTACAAGTGGACTCTGACATGTGATTATTTTGTCAGTAGAATGTCTTATTCACACTGTCAGTGTTTGGTCAGTGATTTCTAAAGACAGAACAGGTGCAGAAGGCACTGGCATACGTTGTATAGTGGCTTTGCTTGGTATCATGCTCAACCCGATTGAGTTGAAAGCGGCTGAGCTGCGATATCAAGCATAGCCGCTATACAATGTATGTACCGTATTTTCCGGACTATAAGGCGCACCTAAAAGCCTAGATTTTTTTCAAAAATCTTAGGTGCGCCTTATAGTCCGGTGCGCCTTATATGTGAACCAAGCAGAGCTTTACGGCCACCGTAGTCAGGAGAATTTACGGGTAATTTTTTATACCGACTGCCCCAACAATGCCTCCGGTTAAGAGACATGCCTACGATGCTGATTTTAAGCTAAAAGCTGTCAGTTTTGCAGTAGAGCATGGAAATAGGGCAGCGGCGCGAGAATTTAACATTAATGAGTCTATGGTTCGCAAGTGGAGGAAAGTAGAAGATGCCCTACGCCAGGTGAAGAAGAGCAAGCTGAGTTTCAGAGGAAAGAAAGCAAGATGGCCACAGTTAGAAGAAAAAATAGAAGAGTGGGTTACCGAACAGAGAAGCGCCGGCAGAAGTGTATCCACGGTCTCTATCCGACTTAAAGCCACAGCGGTAGCCCGGGACTTGGGGATCAAGGAGTTCCAAGGAGGTCCTTCATGGTGCTTTCGCTTCATGAAAAGGCGAAACCTTTCCATCCGCACCAGAACCACTGTCTGCCAGCAACTGCCGAAGGACTATGAGGAGAAGATTGATATTTTCCGCGCCTACTGCCTATCAAAAATCACTGTCAAAAACATCCAGCCTGAACACATAATAAACATGGATGAGGTCCCCCTCACATTTGACATACCTGTCCAACGTACAGTTGAGAAAACCGGGACCAGAACGGTGTCTATACGCACCACAGGAAATGAGAGGTCTTCCTTCACCGTTGTTCTCGCCTGTCAGGCTAATGGCCAGAAACTACCACCGATGGTAATATTCAAGAGGAAGACTTTGCCAAAAGAAAGTTTTCCTGCTGGTGTCATCATCAAGGCTAACCCGAAGGGCTGGATGGACGAGGAGATGATGATGGAGTGGCTGAAGATAGTCTATGTGAAGAGACCGGGCGGTTTTTTTCACACATCCCCTTCCCTATTGGTCTATGACTCCATGCGCGCCCATGTGACCGATGCAGTGAAAGCCCAAGTGAAGAAGACCAACACTGAGCTTGCTGTCATTCCGGGTGGATTAACAAAAGAGCTCCAGCCACTGGACATCGGAGTGAACAGGTCATTTAAGGTGAAACTGCGAGCTGCGTGGGAGCGATGGATGACTGAAGGTGATCACACATTCACCAAAACAGGGAGGCAACGCCGGGCACGTTATGCCACTATGTGCCAGTGGATCCTGGATGCCTGGAAGAAGATATCAGTCTCCAGTGTCATCCGAGCATTTTGGAAGGCTGGAATCATCACCGAAGAGCCAAGCAGCAGCAATGACACCGACTCGGATAATGATGAGGGGGACCCGACAGTGCTGGATGCAGAAATTGCCCAACTGCTGAACTCTGACACTGAAGATGAAGACTTTGATGGATTTCAGGAGGAGGAATTACCGGTAACTGAAAATGTACCGTAAGTGGACATTTTCAGTTACCACTGAACAAGTTGAGAGTAACAGTACTGTGAAAGAGTTAAATAAACTTTGTTATTATAAAAGATTTAGAGTTGTGTTTCATTTACTGTAGGTTCCTTTCATAACCGGGAAGTTTGTATGTGTATTATGGTACCAGTCAAATTTCCCGCACGGACCTCTAAACCAGCGACCAATCACAGCGCTCCTACAGCGCTGTGATTGGTCGCTGTGGGCGGACCTGAAGGAGAACGGTGAATGTGAATATTACCGGGCATTTAAACCAGCGACCAATCACAGCCCTCCTACAGCGCTGTGATTGGTCGCTGTTTTATATGCCCCTGCGGGAACTTTGAATGTGAACATTCCGGACTATAAGGCGCACCTGCAGCCTATGATTGTTCCAACAATCTTAGGTGCGCCTTATAGTCCAGTGCGCCTTATATGTGAACAAAAAAGGTTTTGACGGCTCTAATTGAGAGTGCGCCTTATAGTCCGGTGCGCCTTATAGTCCGGAAAATACTGTATATATATATATATATATATATATATATATATATACACACAGTACAGAGCAAAAGTTTGGACACACCTTCTCATTCAAAGAGTTTTCTGTATTTTCATGACTATGAAAATTGTAGATTCATACTGAAGGCATCAAAACTATGAATTAACACATGTGGAATTATATACTTAACAAAAAAGTGTGAAACTGAAAATATGTCTTACATTCTAGGTTCTTCAAAGTAGCCACCTTTTGCTTTGATTACTGCTTTGCACACTCTTGGCATACTCTTGATGAGCTTCAAGAAGTAGTCACCTGAAATGGTATTCCAACAGTCTTGAACGAGTTCCCAGAGATGCTTAGCACTTGTTGGCACTTTTGCCTTCACTCTGCGGTCCAGCTCACCCCAAACCATCTCGATTGGGTTCAGGTCTGGTGACTGTGGAGGCGAGGTCATCTGGCGTAGCACCCTATCACTCTCCTTCTTGGTCAAATAGCCCTTACACAGCCTGGAGGTGTGCTTGGGGTCATTGTCCTGTTGATAAATAAGTGATGGTCCAACTAAACGCAAACCGGATGGAATAGCATGCCGCTGCAAGATGCTGTGGTAGCCATGCTGGTTCAGTATGCCTTCAATTTTGAATAAATCCTCAACAGTGTCACCAGCAAAGCACCCCCACACCATCACACCTCCTCCTCCATGCTTCACGGTGGGAACCAGGCATGTAGAGTCCATCCGTTCACCTTTTCTGCATCGCACAAAGACACGGTGGTTGGAACCAAAGATCTCAAATTTGGACTCATCAGACCAAAGCACAGATTTCCACTGGTCTAATGTCCATTCCTTGTGTTCATTAGCCCAAACAAGTCTCTTCTGCTTGTTGCCTGTCCTTAGCAGTGGTTTCCTAGCAGCTATTTTACCATGAAGACCTGCTGCACACAGTCTCCTCTTAACAGTTGTTGTAGAGATGTGTCTGCTGCTAGAACTCTGTGTGGCATTGACCTGGTCTCTAATCTGAGCTGCTGTTAACCTGCGATTTCTGAGGCTGGTGACTCGGATGAACTTATCCTCCGCAGCAGAGGTGACTCTTGGTCTTCCTTTCCTGGGGCGGTCCTCATGTAAGCCAGTTTCTTTGTAGCGCTTGATGGTTTTTGCGACTACACTTGGGGACACTTTCAAAGTTTTCCCAATTTTTCGGACTGACTAACCTTCATTTCTTAAAGTAATGATGGCCACTCGTTTTTCTTTACTTAGCTGCTTTTTTCTTGCAATAATACAAATTCTAACAGTCTATTCAGTAGGACTATCAGCTGTGTATCCACCTGACTTCTG
Organism: Rhinella marina; assembly: GCA_900303285.1. Classification (NCBI taxonomy): domain Eukaryota; kingdom Metazoa; phylum Chordata; class Amphibia; order Anura; family Bufonidae; genus Rhinella; species Rhinella marina. The sequence goes on along the minus strand of ONZH01021946.1, from coordinate 166,697 downwards.
CCTCATGGTCCCAACCCCATTTATAAGGCAAGAAATCCCACTTATTAAACCTGACAGGGCACACCTGTGAAGTGAAAACCATTTCAGGTGACTACCTCTTGAAGCTCATCAAGAGAATGCCAAGAGTTTGCAAAGCAGTAATCAAAGCAAAAGGTGGCTACTTTGATGAACCTAGAATATAAGACATATAAGTATATAATTCCACATGTGTTAATTCATAGTTTTGATGCCTTCAGTGTGAATCTACAATTTTCATAGTCATGAAAATACAGAAAACTCTTTGAATGAGAAGGTGTGTCCAAACTTTTGGTCTGTACTGTATATATATATATATATATATATATATATATATATATATATATAATGTCCCCCTGTAGTGCCAGTATATAATGCTCCCCCCTCTTAGTGCCAGTATATAATACTCCCACCTAGTGCTACTATATAATGTTCCCCCCAGTGCAAGTATATAATCCTCCCCCTTAGTGCTAGTAGATAATGATGCCCCCCGGTGCCAATATATAATGCTCCCTCCCCCTAGTATATATTGCTCCTCCCCTTAGTGCCAGTAAATAATGCTCTCCCCTTTGTGCCAGTATATAATAACCCCCCCCCCCTTAGTGCCAGTATATAATGATCCCCCCAGTTCCAGTATATAATGCTGTATAATGTTCTCCGTTGCTACTACAAAGAGAGGGTAGCAGAAATTCATCTTTTCTGTGTGCAGTGTATGGGAGACATCATAGAAGCCTCCACTAGTTCAGCGAGAGCTGAGAATTAGAGATGGTGCCTGCATAGTGAAAGCTGACAATAAGTTATATAATGATCAGAAATCATGACAGCTCATACTGACTACACTAACATTTTCAAGGAGGATAATATATATAAAAAAAGTTTGTACTATGGCATAGTTTCATGAAACTGGGACTGCTGTATATCCTTGAGAGATGTTCTGTAAGGTTCAGGGCACACTGATCCCATATATATATATATATATATATATATATATATACAGTATCTGTCTATAAATATGTTTACCAGTGCATGTACTTCCCAGACAAATTACATGTACTAGCTACTGAATTCAGAGACCAATAGTATAACATATTATTATTAATAATGAGGAATGCTTCAAAATTGTCTTGGAACCTACTAGTTTCTTAAAGAAATTGTCTGGTTCAGAAAACACATTTTTCAAATGCTGTAGGAAATGATTACAAAGGAGCCCCCCATTTTTAACTGCATCTACAGATACAAAGAGCGTATTTCACTCTGGATGCCCTAGCATGGCTGTTTACATGGATTTCAGTGGCAACCGTGTAATTTTTCCGTTCTGTCTCTGCAAGAACAATTATCACTTCCTGCCAGGTTCCCCTACAGATTACAGCTGATTGATGGTGTTCTAGCAGCTTGATGCCCTGTGATTATTGTTGCATCCATATACAGTTTTGCTGATTACTGTGTTTTATAAGCAGTACTACTGTGACTCTGATGAAGTAAACCTTAGATATTGAGTGAGTACTCCTAGTGTTATATCTTTTTTTATAAATAAAAATCACTTTAACCACTTTCCCCAACTACGATTCAAAATTAGATTCTGCATTTGTGCACTGCTTAAATAGTTGTCTTGTTCAATGATTCACATTTACAATGCTTTCTGGAGATGAGAATTGCTTTCTGGAATGAACAGTGCTACAGTGCCATGCTATTATTCAGCCAGGCATAGTTTTATTTTCTGATTTTACTGTTGCTGGAAGAAGGGATTAAAGAGTCACTAACATTTAAAAAAAACTTTTGATAAGTCATAGAGACATATGAAAAATTTAGATTGGTGGTGGTCTCAGTGTTGAGACCCCACAATCTCTAGAACGAGAGGAGAATATCTCTGCTTGCAGTTAATAGCGGCTTTCACAGTTTATTCCCAGAGGATATAAAGTCCTGATCATGTGATGGACTCACGGGAGAAGGACGGATTACAGACACAGTGTACTGAAACAAGTTGTGCACCTTTATGTCCATGATTTGACCAGGACAGATTTATATTCACTGAAAGTGAAAAGGGGGAAAAGAGTGAAGAGAACAGGACAGGAGATGAAAAATGCGGGGAAGGAAGATAAAGAGGGAAAAAAAAGTATAAGAAAAGGAAAAGGGAGGAGGAGGAGAGTAAGAGATAGAAGAAGAAAAGGGGGGAAAGAAAGAAAGGACGAAAGAGTAGCGGGGAAAGAAAAGAGAAAGCTAGCGTAAAGGGACACAGAGAGAGAGAGAGATGACGAGGGGGAGCAGCGGGAGAATAGTGGAGGATTACTTCTGTTTTTTTATGGCATTCTGCCCTTTTTAGAACTATATTACCAGCTGGACAATCCCAATAACCCATATATGCAGTGGACTTAAATTACATGACATGACATGCACTCAACTTGTCCAAACACTCTTGTAGTGGTGGAATGAAATGTTATTATTTTCCAGCCTCCACACTTTGTACATTCAGCCAAGCTGGAACATCAATTACAATTGCTATTATTAGATAATTACCAAAGTAAACAGAGAAAGCCCAGAATAGTTCAGTGTTATATTATCACATCTACTAGACATGTTTTGCTCAAGCGTTTTCTATGATGAAGGCATATTTCCATCCAAATGTAAATGCAGACATAGAGTAATCTAGGCCCCAATGCAGACTATAATCTCTATGAGATAAACCAATTAAAACATATTTAAATATATACATAATTGTATTAATATAATGTTGGCATGCATCTGTTTCACTCTAGTTCCTCAACTCAGTATTTCACCATAAACCAAATGTACAGTATGCTTCAACAGCTCATGAAGATGAGCTCAGAAAAATTATTTTAACTTTGATAAAGAGACTGAAGTTTATTACCACAGTACTGTATGTAACGTGTGTATATAATAGCTAAAGCAGCAATTCATGTACATCAATTCACAACATATACTATTGGAACCATTTTTAGCCTCCCTGTTAGCCCACCAGTGAGAATTCAACTTCCACTGCTTTTGAATTTCCAAAAGAGAGATATTAAAAGGGTTGTCTGGGAATAAAGAAAATAAAAATAGTTAAAGATTACTTCATTATAAATATATTCCCAAATACCTTCCATTAGTTATAATGGCTCATTTTGTCTGGGGAGAAATCATCAGGGGAAATAAAATGGCCTCTGTCCTATTAGTACACACAAAACCTGTCCTAATCACACAGTAGGACAAGTTACTTCACAACACTGAGGTAAAGAGCTGCCTCATCGTCCTCTCATTTTTTCAGGGGTTATGATCCTGAATACAGTTTAATATGATCGTCAGCTAAATCTCTGTAGGAATGGAGTTCATGAGGAGACATGAAGTACAGAGAGGAGGGTGGGGGTAATGAGCAGCAGCACTTGTATGCAGTCTCCATTACCACAGCCCCACATTACCACAGTCTGTCCTGTCCGCCCTCTCTCTCTAAATTCTTATCATCTGTATTCAAGATCATAATTCCTGACAGATAGGTCAGAGAGGAGGATGAAGCAGCTCTTTAGCTTAGTGTTGTGAAGTAACTTATGCTGCTGTGTGATTAGGACAGGTTTTGTGTGTACTAATAGGATGGTGGCAATTTAATTTCCTCTAATGAATGTTTGAGAATATATTTATAATAAAGTAATATTTAAAGAACTCCCGCAAAAATTTTTATTCCATGTCCTGCTAGAAATGTACATGATGTAATCTGTAGTGAATGTCATTTTCTTACCAGTGTCTGTATTTTTGATTTATATAATCCTGAAGTTTATCTGTGTCATGTGACTTGGAATTAGACCCACCAACTCAGGACAGGAAGTCTAATTCTCTATGCATTTCTATGGGAGCCTCACTTTCAGTCTCATAGGAATGAATAGAGCAGTGACTGGCTTCCTGTCCTGGGTCAGTTGGAGGTCAGGGAGTTGGTCACATGACACAGCTACAATAAGAAGAGAGGTTATTACTCACAATTACATTCTCTGATAAGAAGATGACATTCACTATAGATTATATCATGCACCTTTGTAACAGGTCAGAGAATAAACATTTTTGCGGCAGTTCTTCTTTAAGTATTTTTATGTTCTTAATTCCTGAAGAACCACTTTAAGTAAAGGGTTGAGCTGTATACACAAAGCAGCACCTGGACACGAAAGTCCCTTCAGCTATCTACAACACAACCATAGGTAGTCAGTGTACCCCAAGCGACTTGCAGCTGTAATCGCAGCAAAAGGTGGCACAACAAAGTATTAATGCAAGGGGGCCGAATAATTTTGCACACCCAGCTTTTCAGTTTTATTATTACAAAAAAAGTTTAAATGATCCACTTCACAATTGTGACCCACTTGTTGATTCTTCACCAAAAATTCAAAACGTTATATCTTTTTGTTTGAAGCCTGAAATGTGGCAAAAGGTTGAAAAGTTCCCGGGGGCCGAATACTTTTGTAAGGCACTGTAACTATGAAGTGCTTGTACATCATAAAACTCAAAAGGCAAACCAGTTAAGTGCTGATGAGATTCGATACACCTGAACAGTCCTGCTCACACTTATTTAAGCCACATTCTTATCACTGAGATATGAATTGAGCTATAATGAGTGCTTAGGTGGTCAGAGATCAGAAGCCCATCAGCTGAGCCTGACAGTAACAGTAAAAATAAAGAGCCTGCTACTATAGAATCTCAAAACTGTACAAAGTAAAGGGATACAATTTTTTAATAAATAAAATAATTTTTTAGCTGAAAATCAGTACAATGCAATAATAAAAAAATGCATCCAAAGGTGTACATAGCCTTTAAAAGAACACTAAACACAGAAAGTAAAAAGAAAAGGATACCAACACTTCCTTTCTTCATCTCCACCTTTCTCTTGGTTCTATTTTGTCCTATATTATAGTTAAAACTGAGAAATATATAAAGAAATCTGCTCTCTGTGTCCCAGCATCTCAGCCATGTTCCCCCTCCTGTGACAAGCTGTAGACAAGTGGTTGCAGCAGAAGCCTCCCTGCTGTGTCCTGTCGGTAGCAGGACAAATAAATTGGGGTCGGACAATCTTTGCTCAGTCCCACCCCAAGTCAGCTGGAAGTAGAAGATGTATCAGATAGGCAGGAGATTAACCCTTTTGTTCTCTAGAGGGTTTCTAAAATACTATGTATAAAGCGTGCAAAAAATAGCATGCAGCAAGGGCAAATTCATTTATCTTCTCATTGTAGATTTTCAAGCTAAAGGATCAATTCTGGGTTTCCGATGTTTACTGCATTCAATGAGTCCCAAGAGCTGGCATAAATGGTGTACCCTGCATAACATAAATCATTATGCAGAATACTATTATTAAGAATAACAGTCATTGTTTTCGCAGTGTTATTACAATACGCAGGGAAATAGAAAACAATAAGGTTAGAAAAACAAAAAAATATTTTCTGGCAGAAAAAAACATTAACCTAACTGTGCCCTTGTATCAGATTCACAGTTGGTAGCTTGGCAAACGTTTTGAGCTTGTGTTCGAACCGTAATATAATAATAAAGCACATCACAATGATCATTTAATTCCAAAGTGAGATCCATGCACTAAAGCACAAAGGAAAGCTTGCTATGAAATCTCACACCCTGTACGTACAGAAGGAGACGTTCCAATGTCAGAAGAGCAACCTTATACAGTGATCCCTTTAAGATACAATGGCCTCAGGATGCAATATTTTCAACATGCAATGGTCTTTTTTGACCCATCGTAAAGTTGAAACCAGACTCAACATACAATGTCTCAGACAAAGATCCCACCAATCTAGGCCACTTCTCTGTTAAAATTCCAGTATTAGTTACTACTTAGCAGTTATTCCTGACTGTTATATGGAAGGACTTGTTTTATCTGTCTTAGTTATCTGTTTATTTTTCTTAGATCTTTATTTTCTTTGATCTTGGATGACATTTTGGGGCTTAGGAACCAATAACTGAAGTTACAATGGTTTTAACATACAATGGTCATTCTGGAACAAATTAATATTGTAACTTGAGGGACCACTGTATATGTACAACTAAAGAGCATCATCAAAACACATGTATATCTATAATGCACACAATAAAATACCTCTATGGCTTGTCACAGAACATCTGAAAGTATAAGCATTTTCCAAATAATGAAAGCAAAATATTGACACATAGATCAATTAAATGGATTTAATGGCTGCTAGTCTTTAGCTTATGGCAAGTAAATGTTAAACGATTGAGAGGAGATAAGGAAGGGTCTGGACCATTTTAACAATTCCACCCTTCCTGAGCCAATTTTGCCAGTCATGGAAGAGAAGATTTACTGGCTGCTGACAATGAGAGGTGGGGGAAGAAGAGCGGGGGGGCAAAGACAGCTTTAGTTGTAGGTACTATGGTGACATCACTACAGAAGGAATTATAGAGTACTATGTGGCCAATATGGCTGTTATTAGAGGTCACTAGGTCTTTGGGCACTATTGTTGTGACAATATCCTGGCTTTTAGTGGTGGTATAGCTGGGGACACTATAACTGACATTATAGGGTAATGTGGTTGTAGTTACAATACACTACGGCTGTACACTAGAGCTATGATCATGATAAAGTATTATTTGCATTATACACCCTATGGCTATAGACACTATTGGATATGGGCCTTATATCTATTGTTCCTATTGCTGGTATTATAAAAGCAATACATGTGGTTTACGGAACTGCAAAGCTGGAGCTTGTAGATTACAACCAATAAATAATGGAGTTCATGGTGATGACACCATTTTTCCCATTTTTTTCTACTACTGAAGTCCAACTGGGAGGAGGAGACCATCCAGATTTGGTCCTACCATACAGCTGGGGACAATTGACCTAGACCACATGAATATACCAATACAGTATAATTGTAATACAATGTGTTGGACACTGCCAGAACTTAATTTTACCAAGTAAACAAGACCCCAGAGTAGGTTTGTCACAATACCAAAATTTTGATTCGATTTCGATACCAAGATAAAGTATTGCGATACTGGATACCATGCCGAAAAAATAAAACACTCAAAAATCTGTGTGCCCCCATCAGACCTCAGATCTGTCCACTGTGCCCCCATCAGACCTCAGATCAGCCCACTGTGCCCCCATCAGACCTCAGAGCAGCCCACTGTGCCCCCATCAGACCTCAGAGCAGCCCACTGTGCCCCCATCAGACCTCAGAGCAGCCCACTGGCCCCCATCAGACCTTAGATCAGCCCACTGTGCGCCCATCAAACCTCAGAGCAGCCCACTGTGTCCCCATCAGACCTCAGAGCAGCCCACTGTGTCTCCATCAGACCTCAGAGCAGCCCACTGTGCCCCCATCAGACCTCAGAGCAGCCCACTGTCCCATCAGACCTCAGAGCAGCCCACTGTGTCCCCATCAGACCTCAGAGCAGCCCACTGTGCCCCCATCAGACCTCAGAGCAGCCCACTGGCCCCCATCAGACCTTAGATCAGCCCACTGTGTCCCCATCAGACCTCAGAGCAGCCCACTGTGTCCCCATCAGACCTCAGAGCAGCCCACTGTGTCTCCATCAGACCTCAGAGCAGCCCACTGTGCCCCCATCAGACCTCAGAGCAGCCCACTGTGCCCCCATCAGACCTCATGGCAGCCCACTGTGCCCCCATCAGACCTCAGAGCAGCCCACTGTGTCCCCATCAGACCTCAGAGCAGCCCACTGTGCCCCCATCAGACCTCAGAGCAGCCCACTGTGCCCCCATCAGACCTCATGGCAGCCCACTGTGCCCCCATCAGACCTCAGAGCAGCCCACTGTGCCCCCATCAGACCTCAGAGCAGCCCACTGTGCCCCCATCAGACCTCAGAGAAGCCCACTGTGCCCCCATCAGATCTCACATCAGCCACTGTGCCCCCATCAGACCTCAGAGCAGCCCACTGGCCCCCATCAGACCTCAGAGCTGCCCACTATGCCCCCATCAGACTTCAGAGCAGCCCACTGTGCCCCCATCAGACCTCAGAGCAGCCCACTGTCCCATCAGACCTCAGAGCAGCCCACTGTGTCCCCATCAGACCTCAGAGCAGCCCACTGTGCCCCCATCAGACCTCAGAGCAGCCCACTGGCCCCCATCAGACCTTAGATCAGCCCACTGTGTCCCCATCAGACCTCAGAGCAGCCCACTGTGTCCCCATCAGACCTCAGAGCAGCCCACTGTGTCTCCATCAGACCTCAGAGCAGCCCACTGTGCCCCCATCAGACCTCAGAGCAGCCCACTGTGCCCCCATCAGACCTCATGGCAGCCCACTGTGCCCCCATCAGACCTCAGAGCAGCCCACTGTGTCCCCATCAGACCTCAGAGCAGCCCACTGTGCCCCCATCAGACCTCAGAGCAGCCCACTGTGCCCCCATCAGACCTCATGGCAGCCCACTGTGCCCCCATCAGACCTCAGAGCAGCCCACTGTGCCCCCATCAGACCTCAGAGCAGCCCACTGTGCCCCCATCAGACCTCAGAGAAGCCCACTGTGCCCCCATCAGATCTCACATCAGCCACTGTGCCCCCATCAGACCTCAGAGCAGCCCACTGGCCCCCATCAGACCTCAGAGCTGCCCACTATGCCCCCATCAGACTTCAGAGCAGCCCACTGTGCCCCCATCAGACCTCAGAGCAGCCCACTGTGCCACCATCAGACCTCAGAGCAGCCCACTGTGCCCCCATCAGACCTCAGAGCAGCCCACTGTGCCCCCATCAGACCTCAGAGCAGCCCACTGTGCCCCCATCAGACCTCAGAGCAGCCCACTGTGCCCCCATCAGACCTCAGAGCAGCCCACTGTGCCCCCATCAGATCTCAGAGCAGCCCACTATGCCCCCATCAGACCTCACATCAGCCCACTGTGCCCCCATCAGACCTCACATCAGCCCACTGTGCCCCATCAGACCTCACATCAGCCCATTCTGCCCCCATTAGAATAAAATAAAAAAGTCTCTTACCTCTCCTGCGCCGCGGCTCCGCTCCGGGTCCGGCGCTCTGTGACTTCTCCTCACCGCGCTACACTGTCTCCTGACTGTGTGCAGCGTCAGGTCAGAGTGCGCGCACTACGTCCTGACGCTGTACGCGGGCAGAGATGACAGGGGAGCGCCGGATCCGGAGCGGAGCAGGACAGGTAAGAGACTTTTTTATTTTATCTGCCAAAGGTATCGCAAAATAGCAAATCCCAGTACCGAATCGATACTGGTATAAAAGTATCGTTTCAGTATCGAAATATCAATACCCGTGACAACCCTACCCCAGAGTGAACTTTAATTCTGATGTTTTTGCTTATTTAAACACACACACAATTTATTCATTATATTACTTTAAGCTGAACAGACAATATTTGCCCATTACGATATTATCTTGATCTGGTGTTACTTACATAATATTTGTCGTCACTTTGATTGTAAGCCAGTTTCACAACACCGTACGAGCCCTAAAAATAGAAAGATATTTAATATGACTGCATATCACATGCCAAACACTACAGGTTTGCATTACCCACGTGCAAGATAAGGCTTTGCCAGGTTTTCCGAGAGACTGCAAACCAGAAAAGCTGCTACTACAGAAATCCACAGAGGTTCCCTATTCACACAAGCTGATCCTGCTAGCTCCAAATCAGCAAATGTATATAAGCAATAAAATAGGTTGTCCTGAAGAGGTCAGTGCTTTTCAACTTGGCATTATCATGGGGTACCATCTTTTTAAACAGGTTAGTTTATAAAATTTCTAGGATAAAACTAGTCATGTACAGTTATTGTGAACTGAAACATAACAAAAGCTCTTTTCTTGGGCTACTTTCACATATGCAATTTCCTTTTTGACATAGGATCATAAAACCAGGGGAAAACATTTCAGTTTTGTCCACATTCATTGTCAATGGGGACAAAATTGAACAAACCGTAACGGAATGCATCATTCTGTGACCGGACACAAAACTGCGGTTTCGTGCCTGGTTATTGAAACTTAACAAGCTAGATGTGGCACCAAAAACAATGTGTCAATGGTGCCGGATCTGTTTTGTTCAGACAGGAAAAAAACGATCTGGTGCTCATACAATAGTGTTAGTGCTGGATCCGTTTTGTTCACCCCAAGAAGTAGATGGAGTTCATGGAACTACGGTAAGTATGCCCAGGAGAACGGAGGAAACATGGTAAGAAACATGGCACTGTAGGAAAACCGTATACATTGAAAATTCAGAGCAGGTTTTCCTTTACACCAGTTTGACAAATCTCCTGCATAAAGTTTGCAGGTTCAATGCCTTTCTTGAAAAAAGCAATAACATCCATATTAGATTGCTTTGTCAGGAGACAGATTATAGTGATTACATGCATCCTTCCTCTGCACGAGGTCAGACTGGTAACTATATCACACCTGCCTTGTATCTGCATGCCTCTTAGCATACCTCTCAGCTTAGCATGAAACTAATAGCTAAAGCTTTTGGACTTGTAATTTACCTATTGTAACTTACTATGGTAACTGTATAGTGAAAGGCATCAAAACTGTTTGCATTAATGAATAGGGGGACATAGTCGAACTGCCGTTGTACCCATCATGGTGTCATTGAGCCATAATTCTCTCCCAACCCCTTCCCCCCTGTTGTATTTTGCTTGTATTTTCTATGTTCCAGGGAGGTTTAATTCTCTGCGGGTCAAGAATTTCATTGGTGGAATGTGTTGGGGAAAGGTGTATTTTTAAAACATGCCGGATTGGTCAAGAGAAGCTTCAGAGGGAATATTTGAACTATAAATATGGACACTTACCATTAGCGGATGTTTGTTGGTGCTGAGGAGCTAAAGAAGAAGATTGCGTCCCTCACATTTTTTTTCTTGTCATGGTCTTTTTAGTGGGGGGCTATTCGCCACAACATGGTCAAAGATGATATTAAATTTGTCTGATGGATTTATTTTTTATTGTTTTTAATTATTTATTTAACTGTTGTAATAACTGGTTAACCCCTTAACCCCTGGTTTATCAATATACAATTTGTATGTATTCATTGGGTTGTTACAGATGGGGATAATGTTATAGATTAGTGGTTAAGTTTATGGTTTTGAGTTGGCGAATATGGCACCATGTTTAAGCGACTTTTCATATAGTCCAACACCATGGGGGGAATTTATCATTAGGAGAATATTTGAAGTCAGTTTTGCTTCAGTCTGTGTTGGAGTACTTTCTGCCACATTTATCAAATGTCACAGGTTGTTTGATAAATGTGGCTTGTCCTTAAACCTAACACTTCTGTCTAGAGAAGCTACTCTACTTTTCCTACTCCACCCTCCTCCTGGAGTGAGATTGCGACTATTTTGCGACTTTTTTTAAAAAGTCGCAATGATAAATCTGGAGTGAAACTCATTAACATGGCTAACCACACCCACTTTTCCACCCATATTACAAACTGGAGTGAGTTGTGTACACATGTAAAAAGTCGCAAAAAAATGCGCAAAAAAGTCGCAAAAGCCCTATCGTGCGACTTTTTGAAGACAGAATTCTGGAGTGAAGGTGTGATAAATCAGGGCCCATGTATTTACCAGGACTAAACCACATAGCTGGAGAAAATTTAAACTTAAACAAGCAAAAACAAGATGTAGACTCATGGGTTTTGAAGGCAACATAGGGCCTCTTAACATATTCATTTTGATTATACTGTATGCCAAATTAATATAATATATAGTAAAAGCCACCACTTCTGGGGTCCTAAAATGATACCACATGAATTGTTTTTAAACTATCATTCTGGCCCCTAAATGTTGCTAGGCACCATGTTAATAATACAGAACATATTTATTGCTTCCTCTATGAGACATCAAAGATCTAATGAACTCTGTCAAAATGTGGCTGCTTACTAAGTGCAATTTATTTTCCCAGGCAGCCATGTTTCAGTAGGTCAGCAATGATTCAATATACAAACCTGACCCCAGTCCAGTGCTTCAAAAAATATTTCCCATAATGTTTGTTTTGACAGCCATTCTTAATAGTGTCCCATCTTCTCATCCTGTACCCATTAGTTATAGAGGTTACAACATTTTTATGGGTCAAATAATTGTATGGGACAAATACATTGAAAAACTCTTAGAACATATGTGCTATCCAATATTAACATGTGACTGCAATAATAAATCGCTGTTGAAAAACTGAAAAAAAGGAAAGAAAAAAATGCAACAGGCTATGGCTATTCATTGTGGCATAATCATCTTTAAATACAATAAACTTCTGATATCATATTGCTTCTTTAACTACAAGAACATACAGTTCATTATCAAGCATGACGAGTGTAACCACCTTTATACCCAACACCTTTCCTAGTTAGTACAGACAAATATTAACGCAACACTATGTCATAAATACACACAGTTGACCAATATATATACAGTATTATTGCTCAAGAAAAAAATGATAAGATAAAGTTGCCTGTGATATCAAAACCATCATTATGCATTGCAAGAAATGTAATTCATATGTGTCGCTATTTTCTGACAGCATATTAATACATATAAAAGAACTGATAACTGGATAACAGGTCATAAGGGAAAAAAATCTGTGATCACTAACATTGACCACAGTGAGTAGAATCAGCTTGTATGTACCGTATTTTTCGCTTTATAAGACGCACCTGATAAGACGCACCCCAGATTTTAGAGTAGTAAAATAAGAAAAAAATATTTTTCATCACACCTCATATCAGACCCCCCATAAATTTCAGGACATCACATCAGACCCCCATATTAGCCCTCTATGTCAGAACCCCATCAGCCCTCCATGTCAGACCCCCATCAGACCTCAGATCAGCCCACTGTGCCCCATCAGACCTCAGATCAGCCCCCATATCAACCCACTCTGCCCCCATATCACCCCACTCTGCCCCCATCAGACCACAGACCAGCCCACTGTGCCCCCATATCAGCCCACTATGACCCCATCAGACCTCAGATCAGCCCCCATATCACCCCACTCTCCCCCCATCAGACCTCAGATCAGCCCACTATGCCCCCATATCAGCCCACTGTGCCCCATCAGACCTCAGATCAGCCCCCATATCAGCCCACTCTACCCCCATCAGACCTCAGATCAGCCCCCATATTAGCCGACTGTGCCCCCATCAGACCTCAGATCAGCCCACCCAGCCCTCCTGCGCCGCGGCTCCGCTCCTGGTCCGGCGCTCCTCTGTCTTCTCCAGCCGGCGCTGCACTGTCCTGACGCTGTACGCGATCAGGCCAGTGCAGAGCCGGCCCGGAGAAGACAGAGGAGCGCCGGACCCGGAGAGGAGCCGCGGCGCAGGAGAGGTGAGAGAGTTTTTTATGTTATCCTTATGGGGCTGGGTGGGCTGATCTGAGGTCTGATGGGGGTCCCGGCACCTAATACATACTAGTGAGCGCTTCCATAATGGAAGCGCTCACTTGTATTCGCTTTATAAGACGCACGGCAATTTTCCCCCTACTTTTGGGGGGAAAAGAATGGGTCTTATCAAGCAAAAAATATGGTAAGTTAAAGGGGATTGTTTCATCTATGAGCCAGACAGGAAAGCCACTCATTAGCAGTTTTCCAGTTTTTGCTCTGGTGGACCCAGTGGGGGAGATGCATCAAGACTGGCGCATCCACCTGCCAATCCTGATCTAATGAAATGTACTGGCGTGAAAGGCACTTAATTTATCCAGAGGCAGAAGCATCTCTGCCCTGCCGTGCGTCAGAAACTGAAGTCTATGCCAGCTACTTCAGCTATAACTTCCACCGCTTTCTGGCAAAAGTTATAGTAAATGCGGCAGGCGGTGTTAAGTCCTGCCCACTCCTGCTAAGCCCGCCCCTTTCGCAGCACTTCAGAAAAGTGTCGAGAAGCCTAAAAATTTGCAAATTATGGCAAATATATGGTGTGCCCCATAACATGCAACTTTTTTACACCACAATAGTGGCATAATCAGCTTAATAAATGTCCCTCAGTATGTCCATTTCAATGGTAATTCATTTTAATAGTTATGCTGAAGAAATGATCAATGAGTTGGATTAGCTTTCATCCAACATGTTGACGAGAAGGACTACAGTGAGGTAACGAGGAACTGAAGGAGACAGAGCCCCATGGTGGTGAGCAGGTAAATATGCTTCCGTCTGAGAGTCTGGCGATGTTGGAGGGGGGGATGTGGACAAAAGGCTCCTGAAGGTGGACAACAGAGGAAACATTTTAACAGAATATAAAAACTAATCTATAAAGACCTATCTAAACAGCTACGGTATAAAAAACTACTGAACCAAGCTAATTTTTTAATTACATCAGATAAGGCTACTTTTACATTTATGGCACAACTCTCTGGCAGGCTGTTTCCAGAAGAGAACAGCCTGTTGGAGTTCTCCTGATAAGGCACTGCCAGATGTTACCGGTTGACTATAATGGGGTACGGCACAGAACCAGCCGCTACCCAGCAATTATACCGTTTTCCAGCCGGACAAAAACTGTTGCGCACAATGTTTTTTGGCTGGTCAATTGCCAGCATTCAATGGAGGTTTGTGCCGCAACTGCGAAAGTGACCTAAGCTTTTTATTCTTCACTTCCTGCTATATTACTTTTCGCTTCAGTTTTAAACTGTTGTTTTTTTATCTCTATGGATATCAGAGCATGGTGATAGAGGTATCTAGATCTCGTCCATGTCCCCTGCCCAAAGCCAGGTCAGGAGATTGTAGCCATAAAATCAGTTAGATGGAACCACTTCACAGGGACCAGAGACCCCTATCATAAAACCTGAAGATAGCATGAGAGTCATACACAAACCCTTCACTGACCAGAACTGTTAGAGGGGTCAGGAAACGGCTGGCATCCTGGCCAGCTGAGGTCACACAAGAAACGCCCTATCTTACGATTTACATAAAAGAAATACATGGCCTAATCCATATTTGATCCACGTGCTTCCTCCTGAGACCTCAGGCCATGTATATGCTTCCATGGTATCAAAATCAAATAGATCCCAGATCAGTAACAGGAAGCAGTTAGATAACTCCATCTATCCTGCCATTACCTCCACCATGTGTAGTACGCAAGTGTGTGGGACATTAGGACGGAGTGGATGGAGGTAATATGAAGTTGCTTGGATAAATGCCTGAAAAGATAAGTATTTTGAGGCAGACCTGGTTTAAAGCAAGAGATTGTAAACACTGGGTGGTATAAGATCATTATCTATACTCACTGGCCTCCTAAATCACCGGCTGGGGGGGACTGATCCTTTTTAACACATATATGGAGGATAGCAAACTGTCATTTCTTTGGGGATCACTAGCTGATGGACTGATGGTCTGTATATTGTATGCTAGCATTTGTAGAGTGTACTTGGGCGTTACTTTAGGCAAGGTGTCTCGTCAGCCCAGATATGGCGAGCTAAGATTGATTTGCTTGATTAGGTTTCACCGCATATCAGCCGGGAGCCTTTTCTTACAGGTTTAATTTACACCCAGCTTAATGTCATTTGGAGCCGCTCAGCAACCCTGCTCAATATAGCAGGATGGCTCAATATACCGGAACATTTAAAAGAAGCTGCCGAGTGCAGTGAAAAAAATAAAGGTCCTGGCCTAAGATTCAGGGCAATATGCTTGTAGTCTGCAGCCCAGGCCCCGAATCTACATGCCTAATGATGCCCCTGCCATAAAATAACATTCAGCTACTACCAAATCTAAAGAATATACAAACCACACATACTTGATCAAATGATTGCAGTGTTTAACATGAATGCATGTAACTAATGTCTTAACACAATGATTCATGACTCATATCTCTTAGTAGATCTTGATATGTGTCAATAACTTGCATTACGACCCTCATTTAAGAACTTATGCGTTAAACTTTCTATTACTGAGAGACGAGAAGAAACAAAATACAATTATTCATATGGCGCAGGGCCAAGGGGACTGGAGATCTGCATCAAGGAAGTTCTTGCTGTGGACTTTTTAAATAGGTAATTGTTCATAGAGCTTGCCAAAGTAGAGCATCACACGGACTTATTGCTAGCTGGTTATCCTAATTACCTAGGCAGCTTGATGCATATTCCAGATGCAAATGAAAGAAAGCATTGGCAGAAACATACAAGAACGTTCAGATTCAGAGCTGCTTAGCAATTACTTTTTCTGAAGAAAAAGCAGGAACAGATCCTAGAGACAGGTCATTTATAGGTCGTTATTATTATTTATTATTATGTAATAACCATATGTTATGCTTTAGGTGTCTGTAGACCTCCTTCTTATTAACATGAGCAATAGTTATCATTAGAGTGTTGCTTTGTGCATGCGCTGCGTGTCAGACCTAATTTTTTATATTGATGATGTTCACTTCCTGATATGCGCTTTGCTCTATTAGGAACACCGATTTTTTTGCAGCGCGATTTGCAGTTTACAACACGTGGATTTAGTTATATTATCAGTCAGGGACAGACTGGGAACATACAGACTGGGAAAAGTGATCTCATGTTGTAGGCAGGTCCAAACTGACAGAAGGTGGGGCCACAGAAGTGGGCAGGGCCAGCAATACCATAGCGCAGGACAAAATACTGCCCCAGCAGAGCCAAATACCACAGTGCAGCACAATATACTGCTCTAGCAGAACTAGATATCACAGTGCAGCAGTAAATACTACATCAGCAGAACCAGATACCACAGTGCAGCACTAAATACTGCCTCTTGGAAACCAAATATCACAGTGCAGCACAAAATACTGCCATCCGCCCCTAAGTATGAAGCTGTATTGTTGTCCTGAGGATGGCAATATAGTTGAATTCAGGAGGGTACATGCGGCCACTGGCCAGGTGAATAAGTGCCTGATGCTCCTACATTAATTAATGTTGAGAGCATTAAGAGGAGGGATTAAGTGGCCCCCTGGGAAATTTCCCTGTAGGCTCTATGGCCAATCTGCCCATGGTATCAGTTAACCCCTGAGGAGACTGTTCGGTTCGACAGTGTTTTCCCCACAGAATTCCCATTGTGATAACTCTCTTTATTTTGTTTACTATATATATTTTTTCTTGTATGTCACATTAATTGTTCATTAATGTTGGCACCCGCACTTTTTTGTATGGTATTTCAGCGTTTCTCTTTATTGTAACAATGTAACCTTATTAAAGGTGCATTTTGTGGTTATGGAGGGATTTTTGGTCATATAATTTTGGAACCTCCTACATGGATGTATTTTATTGTTCTGAATTGTCTAAAGTTTGTATTTTAAAGTTTTTTTTTTTGCATCTATTAAACTTTGGATTATTTGTATATCTTGGTGTGCTCCAATTTCATGTGTCTTTATTTTTGTGTTGACTGTTGTGTTTATACATGGGATGCACCCTGTGATATTTATTTGTGGTGCCCGCTTTCATTCTTTGAATCACGTCTTCCCAATAGGAAGAGGAAAAAAACCTGCTGCCAGACACTTCTGGTGATGACTTATCTTCTGAGAACAAAAGGATCAAGCAAACTGATATCCAACTAACTAATTTTCATCTCCCCTGCATCTGCCATTGCGGTTGTTGCCATGTCCCATTGAAATTGGTGAGTTTGGTCAAAGAACATCTAATGTTCATGGCCTCTCCTCTACTCCTGATGGCTGCAGCTAACATGCAGGAGACTGCTAGAGCAGAGGGAACGCCTTGCAGAAGATTTAGTGCAGAGAGCCCATGACATAAGGTCATACAACTTTTATGAATATCGACGAGAGGTCAAATCTTCTCACATACTCCTTTCAAAGTGAAAACCTCAGAAAGAATGGGAGAACTGGGACAAAATGTGAAATCTCCATCACATATATTTGCTGTATTGTTTAAGCGGAAAGATGAAAAGTGCTAGGTATTACATTTTTCAAATATATACTGAGCTCCACTTTAAAGAGGACCTGTCAACATGAAATGCAATGCAATCTGCAGGCATTCAGTAAAACATGTAATTCATACATGTATATCTCTGCTATTTTGGATTTCATTGTTCACAAGGGATGAGTTATCAGTGACTGACAGCTATCTTATGTATACAGAGAATGCTATCAATCACTGATAACATCTCCCCTGTGTACAGCTATCAGTGACTGACCGCTATCTATGTATACACACTTACACAGAGAATGCTATCAATCACTGATAACACCTCCCCTGTGTACAGCTATCAGTGACTGACAGCTATCTATGTATACACACTTAGGCTAGGGCTACACGACGACAGTTGTCGCGCGACTTCTTGTCGCACCAAAGTCGCGCGACAATTTTTATAATGGACGTCTATGGTGTCGCAATGCGACATGCTGCGACTGCGACACGACAGTCGCAAAAAATCCATCTTGGATGGATTTTTTTGCGACTGTTGCGTCACAGTCGCAGCATGTCGCATGTCGCAGTGCGACACCATAGACTTCCATTATAAAAATTGTCGCGCGACTTTGGTGCAACATCAATGTAGAGCGACAACTGTCGTCGTGTAGTTGTGCGCGACACATGTCGCCGTGTAGCCCTAGCCTTACACAGAGAATACTATCAATCACTGATAATACCTCCCCTGTGTACAACTATCAGTGACTGACAGCTATCTATGTATACACACTTACAGAGAATGCTATCCATCACGGATAACACCTCCCCTGTGTACAGCTATCAGTGACTGACAGCTATCTATGTATACACACTTACACAGAGAATACTATCCATAACTGATAACACCTCCTAAGTGAATAATAAAGTCAGAAATAGCAGAGATATATAAATTAAAAGTTTTACAGCATCTTTTTCTACAAATCAATATATCAGTTTGCTCAGCTCCTCATGCTCCCGACAGAATCTTTTTAAGCCAAGGCTAGAAACAGGTTTGTTGTAACACGATAGAAATAATTATAATAATAATTATAATAATAGTTTTTTGTTCTACGCTGACATCCATACAAATATATGTTTTATGTAAAAAAAATTCTTAGCGTTAAAGGGGTTGTCAGTTTCCCATGCTGATGACCTAGCCTTAGGATAAGCCATCATTATGAGATTAATGCATGCCGACTCCCAGCAGTCTGTATTCTCTCCACTGTTTACCTGCTCACTGTTGAAATTACAGCGGGCATGCAGTGTAATTACAGATGTTCCTTCAATGGGATGGAGGGACTGTAATTACACTGCATGGTCCCTGCAATGTGGATGGCGAGCAGGTAAACAGTGAAGGGAGTACAGCCTCGTATGAGTGCTGCAGTCTCTTCAAACAGCTGATCGGTGGGGGTGCTGGGACACCTCATATTGATGTCTTATTCTAAGGATAGGTCATCAATATGGGAACTGGACAACCCCTTCAATGCTGGTCTGAGAGTGGGGCTTTCCGGGCCTCATGACGGAAACTAGTTCTACTAGTTCAAGATTTTTTTAAATCAATTTTTAAAGCATTTATGAAATAAAAATTCAAATGATAGGTACATTATAAGCTGCCATATCTCACTGGAGCTGAAGCATAGCATAATATTAAAATTAATTAATAACTTGATGGTCTAAGGCTTTCTCCAGCATAAATGCTGTTACCATTGCAGGGCATCACCTGATAAAAGGAGATGATTTGACAGAACAGCTCATACCGCCAGCGAGTCTGTCTCTGCTTCATATGTCCTTTCTCAGAGATCATCAAACAAGCCATCTACTTCAAAATACAGCAGACAGAATTACAGCGTGTTCTTGTTTTATTCATGAATTCATTTTGATACAAGATGCAAACAAGCATTATGTGCAACGCCTTGGGATGGAGCAGACATAAATGCAGATTTGTTCAGCTTTAGTCTTGTGAAAAAAAAATTTTTGGTACAAATTAATGTTAATTATTCCTAAGTACAGGGTTGTCAGCTCGTCTTTTTTCTAGCATCACAAATATAATTTATTGGGAAAATAACATAGGATAAGATATCTGTGTTATAGACGCTTCACAAGTAGGAATGAAAGTGACACGAATTCCTCTGATGCCTAAATATTAAGGCAATCATTCAGAAACTGTGGACATTTGTATTTAGAGCTCACTATTATACACTGTAAGCAGAAGTTCGGGGGATCAGGCTTCAATTACATTTGAATAATTTCTGCTGTTCTGCTCCTATGATGGATGAAAATAACAGTAGCACCAGATCCATCATATGACAGACACCAACAGCACCCCAAAGACCCCCACTGACCATAAAGCTGTCCATCAGCACAGCATGCTACGCTATTTTGTACAAAGTTCAGTGGTCTTTAAAGTGACTTCAATATGATTTGGTTCTAGGAAGACCATTGTAAGTTGAAACTATTGTAACCTAAGTCCTCGCATGTAACAGTAGGGAATAGCTACTGGGAGCACTAAATCACCAGCTATGATGAGGACAGAAGCTTCTATAGGTCTTGTGCACTATACAGTGTACCATCATGGTGTACATAGGAGCAACTTATCTTGACATAGGTAAGGAACAGCACAGAACATATAGTACCGCATTTTTATGTGGACACATCAAAACATAAAGATAGATACTAAATACAGTGTGTATGAATCTTGTGCCCTTGCCTATCTATATGAATATAACCCAGATGGCAGACGCAGTTGTTTAACAACGTTAAAGGGGTAATTCTATCTGAGGCATTGATGGTATATAAAGTTAGGATATGCCATCAGTGCCACTTCTGGTACCTTTCTCCAGAACTGGAACCCCACAGTGAACATTGCTTCCGTGGCCTCCCTCTGTTACCGCTATGAGAGTTGCGAAAATAGCTGAACACTGGCTCAGCTATATCCAGCAGTCCCATAGTGGTGAATGGAGAAGTGGCCGCGCTTGCATTGTGCACTCTCCACTCATTTCTGTGGGACGTCCAAAAATGGCCAAGCGTGCTCTCTCGCTAGCGATAAGCCATCTTTAAAATACTGGAGCTGCATAACTGAGAAATCCCTCTTCATTGAGTCTAACAGAAGAATGTGAACACAAACCATATTGCATACTTACTTTACCAATTTCAGTCTGAAGTTTGTACTGGTTCAACTGTACGCAATCCTAGACAAAGAAAAAAGATAAATCATTAATGCCACAATGCCAAACTATGCTTAACCAATTAAGAAAAAAAATCCACTAGAGATAGATCTTGTAAATGCAGAGGTCTCCTCCACTGATGAGCAGGCGATTGTCGGGAAGGAACGCTTCCTTCCCGACAATCATCTGCTGAATCTATCAGTTTAAAGCAGTCTTAACATGATACACTACACCACACACCATGGCACGTTTCTCAGATGAAATGTATCAGAAACATGAGGTGCTTCAGGAAAATTACAAAGTGCTTTACATGGGACATAAAGTAATTGTTTGAGAACAGATGCATCAGAAGTCAGACTTACTATTTTACAAAGAATATCTCTCTGCAGGAACCATTGAATTGCACAGTAATGCTACATTTCTCCTGTGTTGCTTCTGCAGGGAAATTAAACACTTAAGGTGGTCATACACAGTAGTCTAAAGTTGATCAAAATGGAAGATTTCAACCAAAACGAATGTTCGTTGGTTGAAGTGTAACAATGAATGATCTTTTTAAATGACAGACCATTATCATCTGAAAAGAAGTACACCATGTTTATTATTTCCATCAGAAAGTTTCGGTCAAAGAAACATCATTCATGAACTAAAGGAAGGTTTACACATCCCGATGTAACAGCCGATTCCCAACAGTTGGTTGGTCTTTCAGTGAAGGAGACCATTCATTAGGGGAATTGGTGGCACATTTAGATGGACAGATTGTCAGGAACTGGTGTTTGTAGGAACATTAATTCCAGATAATCTGCCCAAATATTGAGCAGTGTAAATCCACCTGAAGTATAAGCAAAAAAATTCAGACACTTATTCCCTATCCTATGGATATGTAGTCTTCATGGGACAACCCCTTTAAACCATTACAAAAATAAAAGATTTTTGTTTCACCCAAAAAGGTGTAAAAGTTTCAAGTTAACATTTTACAGATCCACAACTGACTGTAAATAAAAAGACATTAACCATCTAGTGTGAAATCTGGCACCGCATGTTTTCTACCAGTCTCTCAGAACCTGGATCACAGCGAGTTTTTTGTGCAATACAAACATTCATCCAGATGATCATCTGCTCAACGTGTTCTATACTTGAAATGAAATATTTCAATACCTTAATAGCTGCTGAGCTTCGTGCTGATTCCAGTTATGCCATACAGTAGCTTATTTAGTGTCAGCTAATCTGACAGCACCAAATGACAATAATATTGTGCTGTGTCATGCCCAGACTGAACATATTGCCAAATGTGCCACAAAGGCTCAGTGATCAAGCTTGGTTTATGAATCAGTCATGAATCTGCAGTTAATATCACTGCTATTTTGCATATATATATATATATATATATATATATATATATATATATATACAAAATAGCTGTGATATTTTGCATATATATGCACACATCAAAAATATAGGAGATACAGTCAGTTATGCAAAGGTTCACCTACAAAAGGTGTTACAGTGCATACAAAAATCAACATTTTAATAGAAATCATTGCTGGACAATATCCTAATTTTGTATAAAACTAATAAAATGCCCAGTACACATGAATAGATTTTGCTTAAAGTCATTGTAATTAAATTATTAATTCACAAGAAGGTCCAGTTTACCGTAATAATGCTGTAAGATTCAGTACAGTAACTTTCTCTTTGCCCAATTTTGATTTTAATTTTCATAATGGGACATATATATATATCAATGTCACTGCCCCTGGAAAGTGTCTTGATTTGAGCCAGAATGTGTGGCGCACGATTGATGCACCAAATACATGTACAGTATGTGCCACAATTTTCTAGCTCATGCTAAATACAAAGTGCCAAATTTATTAAGACCAGCATTTTAGTACACCGGTGTTAATAAACCCCTAAGCTATGTTATGAGGGGTGCCGGCCTCTACATAACTTCGTCAGATCCTCCGCCAGTTCTAAATGTAAGACTGTCCTACATTTAGACCTTTTCCACGCCTGAAACAGGCTTGGAAAATGAGACTGGCTTCCCCTTTCCTGCCAGGCCCACTTTTTTAGACCTGGCATGAGCGGGGAGAAGTTGCAGATTTTGGCACAACTAACCGTTACACAGTAATTTGCTCCTGAAATACACAATCTGCGCTTGAAATTTATTAAGCTGAAATAGTTGTCCAAGTGATCCATCAAGATACAATGGCCTCAGGATACAATATTTTCAACATACAGTGGTCTTTTCTAACCAATCGTAAGTTGAAACTAGACTGAACATATAATGTCTCAGAATCAGATCCAGCCATTCAAGGTCACTTTTCTTCTGCCCCAATCTCTTTTCTCCATTTAGGGCATGTTCACATCTTTGTTAGGGGCTCCACTCGGAGCCTCCGTCACAAAGTTCGTCAAAAACAGCGAGAAAAACTCCTGCATGTAGGACTTTTTTCTCAGCTCAAAAAATGTCCTCTTACAGAACCCTAATGGATCCCATTATAATCAATGGTGTCTGATAGGCTCAGTTTGCTTCAGTTATGGGCTGAATCCAGCACTTTCGTTAAATAATAGCGCTGATGTGAAAGTGCCCTCACATTCATTCATTCAAATACTGATGTTATTGTCTGCTGTACAAAAAGAGTGATTGGATAGAAGAATGTTTTTCTGTTACCACATCAAAATTATATGATATTAAACAGTAATGTATTAAAAACTTCAAAAGTAAAAAAAAAAATGATACCTGCATTGGCTATCCAGAAAATCTGAAAGCTCTTAGGGCATAAAGGGACCTTTATCATGCAGCTCTATATACAAACTCATCCATTTAAAAACCTGCTTAATTGGTTCTGCAATAATCTGATCAGCTTTTACAACACCTTTTTCTTTTCCTTTTGATCGCAAAAAGTATCTAATGTAACATACATCAAAAAGAACACTGTATAATCATTCTCCAACTATAGAAGTAAAGTACAACAATTTAAAAGAAACCTGCCACCTCTACTATGCTGCCTTCACTGAGTACAGCATAGTATAGTGATAGGCCTGCTGATTTCAGTGTCTGTCACCCCTAGGCTATTAGTCAATACAGTTACAGTACTGAAATGCTGAACCTCTCCAGAGATTAGCCTGATGAGACTTGTGGCCCCGTCCTTGCATGCCTCTGACTGATAGGTCTCTTTCCTATGAGTAACAGGAAAGAAACCTGCCAGTCATGGTCAGGAGGCAGGGGAGGACAGAGCCACAAGTCTCATCAGACTAATCTCCGGTGAGGTTCAGCATGTCAGTACTGTAAAAGTACGGATTACTAGTCCAGGAAGTGACAGCCGCTGAAATCAGCAGGTCTGTCACTGTACTATGTTGCCCTCAATGAGGGCAGCATAGCAGAGGTTGCAGGTTCCCTTTAAAAGGGCGCTATGGATAATCGCAGGCTTTCATGACAAAATAGAAGAGCAACTTACATCAGAATCAGAGATAGAGACTCGGTTGGATTCAATTGTTGGCCGTCGAACTATTCGTGGTGATATGTGTGATGTGGGACCAGTTGCATATGGGCCGTAGCCCTGGTTCTGGGAGGCCAGGCAACCAGCTGTAGGCCTTTCCTGGAGAGAGAATTTTCGTTTTGAAAGTGTAGGCCGAGAAGTGGATCTTTGGAAACAGCTCAAGTCTCTCTGATCTTGAGAAGAAAGAAACACATCCTCACTAGTTCCCGAGCTCATACCGTTATTTGTCATGCTGTTCATATCGTCAGAAAACAGCACATCTGGCCCTTCAGCTTGTTCATCCACTTCTATAGCAGCAACTCTCTCAGCAAGCTCAGTCTGAGTGTCTTTATTTGGGCCAGAATCACACTCCATTGTGTGGGAAAATTCCACCGCAGTCTCTAGGGTGCAATGTACAAATTCTGATTCAGCTACAAGAGTTCTTCTTAATTAAGGCCTTGTGTCCACACAGTCCCTGCAAGAAAACATAAATGTCACTAAATGGCAGTACGGTAAATAGAAAGCTGCCACTATGATCACAATTTGTACCAGTGTATCATCATTAAGGGCATTTCCTACTAAAACATAAAAATATAAGAAATATTTAAAAATAAAAAGCCACCATATTGTTATTTCCCACAAAGAGGCAAAATGTTTTTGAACACGAGTGGACCACCCCCAACCTCTGGGCCCCATAGCAAGAGCTATGGTTATAGTTAAAGTAATGCTTTTACCTGTCAACACATTAAAACAAGTGTCTTCATTCCAAGTGCCATTTTGTGGTTAGAGGGCAAAGTTTCATTTCTCTACACCCAAACATTAATAGAAATATTGAAATATTTGAGTTTTCACATTGGCCACACATTTTGCTGACATTTCATGTAATTTTTCAACATGAGCTGTGTTCGCTTGCGGTAGAGTCAGCAGTTAATTCTTCTTATTTTTAATATTAGAGGCAAATTACTATAAGTGTACGGCCACATGGGGTGGTTTTTCCATAGAGGAATTTGTGGGGATTTTGCTGTAGATTTGCCATTAATTTCACCCTATGCATCCCTAGTGGAATTCTGCAGCATAAATTAAAAGGGTTTTCCAAGATTTTTTTTTCTGATGACCTATCCTCTGGATAGGTCATCAGCGTCTGATCAGTTGGGGTCCGACACCCGGGACCCCCGCCTATCAGCTGTATGAGAAGACAATGGAGCTCCTGTGAGTGCTGCTCCCTTCTCGCAGCTTACCAGGCACATACATTGTATACCAGCTGTGCTTGGTATTGCAGTATTCACTTGAATGGGGCGGAGCTGCTCTAGGTGCAGCAGAGAAAAGGCCACAGCACCCCCAATTATCATTAAGATAGGTCATCAGTAAAAAATAACTCAGAAAACCTTTTTAATATACTGTACATGTAAAACCCCAACGTAGGTCAACTTCCATTGCAGATGAGATTTAGGCTGCTTTCACACCAGTGTTTTTGCAGGATCCGTCATGGATCTGCAAAAACGCTTTCAAGACTTATCAGTTTTGTCCTAATGCATTCTGAATGGAAAAGGATCTGTTCAGAATGCATCAGTTTTGCTTCAGTTCAGTCAGCATTCCGCTTTTTTTCCCCCCGCTTTTGGCTATTTAAAAGATAATACAAGCGGATCCGTTCATAACGGATGCAGATGGTTGTATTATCATGACGGAACTGTTTTTGCTGATCCATGACGGATCCAGCAAAAACGCTGCTGTGAAAGTAGCCTTAGGCTACTTTCACACTTGCGTTGTGGTTTTCCGGTATTGAGATCCGGCAGAGGATCTCAATACCGGGAAAAAAGGTTCCGTTTTGTCCCCATGCATTCTGAATGGAAAGAGATACGTTCAGGGTGCATCAGGATGTCTTCAGTTCAGGCAGCTTTCAGTTTTGTGAGCGGACACAAAGCCGCAGCAAGCTGTAATTTTGTGTCCGGTCATAAAAACTGAAAGAAACTGATCAGGTACTGAAACCAATGTAAGTCAATGGTGACGGATCAGTTTTTTTAGGAGACGGAACGGATGTATCCTGATGTGCAAAATCAAAACGGATCAGTTTGATTCAGGTATAGAGATCCTCTGCCAGATCTCAGTACCTGAATTAACAACGCAAGTGTGAAAGTAGCCTTAGTTAGCTTTCGTCCACTTTGCTGCCACTGTAAATTACTGCAGATAAGAGATAATTCATTCATTAGAGGTGTAGGGATCATGCTAATGGGGTTCAAGTGGTCCTCCACAAACAAGAGATGGCTAATTTCCTCACCATGAGAAAATGGGTCAGGATACTTTTTTTTTTTTTTTTTTTTTTTTTAAATGATGTAGGAGACTTTGAGACTTTCTTTGATGGCATAGATGGGGCCTAGAATCATGGGGCCTAGTGGACATGTGTCTGGGGGTGAAGGGATAGGTTTAAAATAGTATAGTAAAGATACCCCTGTATTGATATCTGGGTAATGACTGTGCTTGTAAGTGAAAGTGGTAAATAGGAACTGAGCTCTGAGCTTTAAATGAAACAGTAAAGAATGTGGGCTAGGAGATATCTGGTCTTTACAAATATTCTAACCAATGCTAGTCCTCTTTTTCTGTAGAAAACAACCCTCTCCTGTGTTGAATGCAAGACGTAAACCTTCATAATCAATTAGATCTCATTATTACCCCCGGCGAGAGGAAAAGACAATTAGTGCTCCACCAGCAAGCTTGTGGAACGAAAGCCACACAGGTTACTGCAAATATTCCTCTCTATTATAATAACCCCAAGATGATATATTAGGAGTTATATTTACCTCTAGCGACATGTGACATTGAATTATGCAGGCAGCTACCTTGCTGGCACAAATCATCTATTAACTTCTAAACACAAGGCTTCGAAGAGTCTGAAACTATCACTGCTCCAAAATTCATTTATACAGTATACATATGACACATCAGGGATAGCGAAGAAGACAATGCAGTCCAAAATTATTATCCGCACACTTCTAAGTTATGTATACATACTGTAAGCCAATTATGAAAAGTAAAATGGTTTACACTTACATGTGAAGGCACATTTAATATCACTGTTCTTGGGAATTAAATTTACACAAGGTAGTGTTTTTGTACACTCATTTTTGGGAGGTATTATCTCTCCTTGAGCGCCTTAATCAGTATGAGGAGACTTATAGGCCATACAGGCTTCTCTGTTATTCTGGGAAGAAAGGGAGGCAAATGAGCTCTTCACAAGTTCATCCTCTGATGCCACCAGATGTAAGGCTATCCTATATGTCAATGTTACAAGCCAGCACCTCATCTACAGACAGCTGTTTTGGGGCGATTGCCCCTCATCAGTGCAGAGCAGAGAGTACTGGCTTAACTGTGCACTGACACACTGACTGACCAAAAGAGAAATGGACAACATTTTGTGGACTGATAAAAGCAAAATTGTTCTTTTTGGGTCTAGTGGCCTCAGAGAGTACATCAGATGACCCCCAGAGCACTGATCTGATATTGATTACCTAAACCGAGGATAGCACCCGATCAAAATATTGGGGCACAAAAGCACTCTGAAACAGTGGAAGAAAAACCAGCGCCAGACTCCAAGATTCTTGAGATGACTTAAAGGGAACCTGTCATCTCCGAAACACCCCTTGAACTAGAGTAAACGGTGTATAGTGTAAGTGATGCTGAATCCGAATATGTAAGTTTTATCTTCATACTCACTTCATTCTGATGCTGTGCTCCCACAAACCAGCAGTAAAATGCACTCACTGGACTCTTCTTTGAGTCCTCTCCATTATGTGAGTGAGCACCGGAGTCCAGTGAGTGCATTTTACAGCCGGTTTGTGGGAGCACAGCGTCAGAATGGAAGTGAGTATGAAGATAAAACTTACATAACCGGACTCGACGTCACTTACACTATACACCGCTTACTCTAGTTCAGGAGGGGTTTCGGAGATGACAGGTTCCCTTTAAATCTTTAGTTCAAAACTGTGATACTATTTGGTTGTTAACAGACAATGGATATCAATACTGAGGATAGGTCATCAATATTTTACTTCCAGAAAACCATTTTAGCATACACTGCACCCATTTACCAGGGAGTGTGTTCATACCTTTCTCCTGTCCTTCATTAGTGAGTATATTCATTTGGAGCTGTATCCTTTTGCAAAATCATTGTCTGGCTGATTCTCATGAGTTCTCCTAGAACACAGTGCATTGTTTTTGTACCCCTGTAGATATTAGCCCAGCACAGGCAGACTTACTAGAGTAACACAGAGCAGATAAGGAAATACAAGTAATGGTTCTGTTACATTTGTTTTTATCCCTTTTATAAAGCATACCTTAATGTGAATGTTATTTAGCTTAAAGAGCATCTGCCAACATGATCAGCCCTTTTAAACCAGTCAAACTGCATGGAAGGGTTGCTCATGCTGATTAAAATGATTCCTTGTTTAGGTCTTTACGATGCACCATTATAGAGAAAACTGCATTCTATTAATATGCTAATTAGTT
Organism: Rhinella marina; assembly: GCA_900303285.1. Classification (NCBI taxonomy): domain Eukaryota; kingdom Metazoa; phylum Chordata; class Amphibia; order Anura; family Bufonidae; genus Rhinella; species Rhinella marina. The sequence goes on along the minus strand of ONZH01021946.1, from coordinate 137,758 downwards.
AACTAAAGCACTAAGGGGCCAGCAACAGCCCTTGGAGCACCAGTTTGTGAACATCCCTGCAGCTTTAGTCAATCACCCTTTCCCCTGAGATGTCCAGTCCTGTCAATCCAAGGGGAGTGGTTAAGACTGCAGGTGTGTTCACAAATTTGGTGCTCCAAGGGCTCTGACTGGCCCCTCGGTGCTCCAAGTAGCTATTTTGCACATTAATAAAAGTATAGTTTTCTCTGGAATGGTAAATTGCACAGACATAAATACGCTATCATTTTACTCTGCATAATCAAACCTACTATGCAGTGTGTCTGGTTCAAGAGAGATGATCATGCTGACAGATGCTCTTTAAAGTGAAAATGCTTGAACTGGGATAACCTATGCCTTTGTAAGTATTCCACATGAATCAGTAACCAGCTCTTGCTTAGTTGGTACAGTTTATGGTTTCTCCCTTTTTTGTATCAAGCAATAAATAAAACAGAAGCAGGGACTATGGTATATTTCAGTGAATCGTGGAAAGAATGAGGTCATCGGCTGTAACATTATCAAAAAGGAAAAAATATCAGCCATGCCTCACAATATATCAAATGCAGGGACCGTGGCACATAAATGGTGGCTCTTTAGTAGTATCTGATAATATGAGAAATCTTTACGTAGCTGGAGATTACACAATGTTACGATACACGCCTGCTATAGGAATTTGTCTCAGTGTCAGACTGGGATGCCAAGGGTCCACCAGTAAAATTCATTCTGGGGGCCCACTGTGTAACTACTGTACATGCAAATGCTACCTGCTCACACAGCGGTAGACAGCTGCAAGATACAATATGCAAGATGATTGATGATAGGGGTCCCTGAAAGACTTTGAGAAAACAGGTCCCTGGGGAAAGAGGGTACTTTGTGGCCTACCTCAGTACCTCCAAGTCATCTCAGCCACCTGATGTGTCTATAGTAATAAACTGTTTAGTTTCTTAAATATATTTTTTATACGGATGCCTCGGCTGGTTGAGATGCTGTAGACTGCCTCTCTGTATGCAGTACAGTCAGTCTTTCGTGCCATTTATGCAAGGGGTGAAGGACTTGGTGTCCCAACGTGCTCAGGGACCCACAGGTGGACACCCCTGTGGGCCAGTCCGAGCCTGGTCTTAGCAGCATAGAAAGGAGCTAGCATTATGCTGTTATCGTCAATATTACATCAACTACAAAAGATAAATGACAAAATAATTAACTCGAGTTCTGGTAAATTATTTTTTTATGGCTTGTTTGAATTAACTTTGCCATGCAGACTCTAAAAGCGTCTTAAAGGGGTATTCTCATCTTAGACAATGGGGGCATATCGCTAGGATATGCCCCCATTGTCTTATAGGTGCGGGTCCCACCGCTGGAACCCGCACCTATATCCAGAACGGAGCGGGGAGCGCTGCGCCTGGAGGACCCCAGGTTTCCGGGGGTCCGGCCACCACCAGGCGCAGCTCCCCGCGCCGCTCATAGAAATGAATGGGAGCCGGGCCGTGCATGCGCGGTGCGCTCCCATTCATTTCTATGGAGCCGACGGAAGTAGCCGAGCCAGTGCTCGGCTATTTTCGGCGGCCCCATAGAAATTAATGGAGGGCGGCTGCGCATGCGCAGTGCGGCCTCATTCACTTCGGGGGCTCCGGTCTGGAAATAGGTGCGGGTCTGGGACCCGCACCTATAAGACAATGGGGGCATATCCTAGCGATATGCCCCCATTGTCTAAAATGAGAATAACCCTTTAAGGTTGTATTACACAGCCCGAATCTGCAGTCGATTGTTGGGAAGGAAGCGCTCCTTCCTGGCAATCGCCTACTCATTAATAGCGAAGACCGCTGCTATCACATGCAGGGATCCCTTCCACTGCATGGGGAGGAGTGATCGTTATGCCATCACTTGTCCCTATGCTGTCTAGTTATTTGCCAGCAGCAGATTGTGGTTAGACAGCATGATCCCAACAAATCGTGATCTTTCAGCATGCTGAAATATCATGATCGCCCAATGTACCAGCACTTGCTCGTTTATCAGGTAATCGGTAGCAGTATTCGACTGCCAGATGATCGCTAACAAGCACTCGTTAGCGATCATCTGGCAGAAAATCTGTCAGTGTAATACAGGCTTTACTCTTAATTGCTGTGTAACATTTTTCCTTTTTTTTGTACTGTATTTCTATTAACACAAAAGGCTTTTAAAGAACTTATAATAATTTACTTGACAGCAGTGTACAGCAGGATATTTACAATGTTGTTTTTTGTATCTCAGTCAAAAGACGCTTTAGGCACATATCTACCAAATCAATGATATCCAAGGTTTCATGTGATACATTCTGTAACTTCAAAGGATTTCACAGTGAGTAGATAAAAGGAGAATTTCAAAGATTTAAATGTCTTATACATAAGTAAAGCATTTGCCCAATAAGTGAATGGAATGATACATGTATCTAACTACTGCTGCCTTTGTTTCTTCCACTCCTGTAAAATAAAAGAGCCTGAAACAAAAAACGTGTATGACGTAGTATCAACCAGTCAGAATACAGCAGCCATTTTTCTGCACTGGCTGTAAAATTTGGATGGTTGCAATTGGCATATTCTCATGCAGGCAAACCCTTTCCCTATGCCCAACTAGACATTATAGTTGTCATAGAGGTCCAATTTAGATCCCTTAAATGGTTTGTCAAGGATTTTGCAAGTGATGGCCTATCCACAGATATTTGCACACTTGTTATTTTTTCTAGACTGTCCAAAAGGATGGATACTGCTGGGAAGCTCAATATGACATCACCATGGTGCACACTGAGGGATATTTATCAATGCTTTTCACACTACAATCGTGGCGTAAAAAAGTTGCACAATGAAAGTGGAAGTTATAGCTGAAGTCTTCAGTTTCTGGCGCACGGCAGGGTAGAGATGCGTCCGCTAGTATTGATATATATCCTCCACTGAGTAAGTAATCAATGTCTCCTATGTGTGTTTGGCTGACGTGTACTGAGGCTAACTAGCAGTGGTCCATGGAGACTATTTCTATACTTAATGACTACTGGAAAACAATTTTTTTTACATATGTTACTGTTTCCCTTAAAATAACAACAGTTGTAATAAGTTTCAGTCTGCAATCTTCATTCCTTCAATAATTGTTAAATACCCTGATATGCAGTTTACAACCAGCTCCTAGTTTCAGGCTTTTCTTATGTGGGTGTGTCTTTCCCAGTAATATATGCTGGATCTGTGTGCCCAGGATGCTGCTGTCTTCTCTTTTCAAACTGTCTTGTGTATGATTTCTGTAAAGGGGAGTCAGCGGCGCACTCCCTCCCAACAGCGCTGCCAGTCTCCCGAGTCTGTTCAGGAGCGAGGACGCGACCTGCGTCCTCGTCTCCATGGCAATAAGGAGGAGTCGGCCACGGACACGGCCAGTGTCCTTGTATCCCTAGCAACCCAGGGGAGGGGAGGCCTGGCGACGCACGCTTCCCAAACGCGGCCAGCTTCCTCCATCCCCTGGATAAGCAGCAGGGAAGCTGAGCGCCGACGCCCACGAGTCAGCGCTCAGGTGTATTGAGGATTCTGATTTGGGTCACGTGACGCTGGCCACATCACGTGACCCATCTGCTGGGCCTATTTGGTCTTTATACCTCCAACTTGCGATTTGAACTGCTGTGACCTCATGCTTCGACTTTTGTCTTGTGAATTTGACTCCGTCCTCGTCTCATCCTCTGGTACTTCGTTTCCTCTCGGCTTTGACCTCGGCTTGTATGTTTGACTCTGCTTTTGCTTGTTCCCCTGGTTTTTGACGTGACTTCCTGGTGTGACCTTGGCTTGGCGATATTCTTATATTGTGTGTGTTCTGTCTTTGTTTATTGTTTTCTCCCGTTGTTCCCCTTCCTGTACGCCCCAGCACGTACCTAGGCTAGGGACTGTCGACTAGTTGGAGTGGATAACCCCACCACTCTGTTTATGATTGAAAGCTTGAATAGGCAATTCTATTAGGAAAATGCGAGTGATATCTATATTTTCTACATCTGTAGTTTGTAGACCGCAAAATACATACAGTCATGTGCATGAGCCCTAAAGAAGATTTTTAAACAAGACCTACTGCAAAGTAGCTTCATTTTTTTTTCTTTAAATGCATGCATTCGGTCATTAAAGGTGGACAAAGACTTTAATTTAGAGGACATCTAGAGCTCTAGTAACATACAATATTTATTAATAAAGCATAAAACCAGATTAAAGGCAATTAGCAGCAAAAATAAAGAAAATAATGTTGCAAGAAAAATTAAGTGAACCATAAGAGAAACATATTTCCAGGTAATACAGATATTCACTCAACATTGTGAAAATCTTATTTGCAGCTACAGGAAACATTTGGCGGAGGTGATTTCTAGTAAAGAGTGATCTACAGTTCATTAAATAAAGGAATGCATTAAATTTCTTTTTTCTCCCTGTACTGTGGATATTTACTCAAAAAGACCATTTGTGTGCTATTAGTTTAGTTAGAGGGGGTTTATCTGTAATTTTGGCTTAGATAACAATTAGATAACATTTTATTAGGAATCAATGGAGAAATTCAGGTGATTCCAAGCGGTCCACTCACTTTTTCATTTAAGGTCATACAGAAGCACTGTACATGTGGTACACCTACTACTACTGTACATGTTGGGAGACAACAAGAGAGGCGAGCTAATTAGTGAAGCTTCATGAAACATCTAATTTAAATATGTACTTGCAATGACGCAACCTGGACAAGATGCTATAAAAATGAACAGTGGAGAACATTTATCACAATTGGTGTAGAGGAAAACTGCCTTAGTTGCCCATAGCAACCAATACGATTCTAGAAAACTATCCACTAGCGCTACCTTTAGAGACACTTTTTGTTGCTGCCGTTACCGCAGCAGTACTGCACACCTGCTGTTCTGGAAAACCAAATACGTATATATCTATATAATGGCACCGCGCAACTGGTATATTGATATCCCTTATTCACCTAGATGGTACTTTTAATTCAATAACTTTCCTCTGTAAGATTTAGTATACCACTCAGTTCACCTCTGGAGCGGTAGTTAGCACATATGTCTCAATGTTCCGCACACTCAAAACGCTGTATTTATAGCGTACTGGATTAGTTACACATGTGTTCCTACCTTTCTAGTGGCATGCACAAGGTCTTCAGGGTGTTCGGTGGTTCAGGATACGGTCCCGGTTCTTCCTAGGGACTTTCTCAATTTCTGGAGCGAGCCCCGGCCGGTGGCTCAGCTCCGCTTACTTGTCTGTAGCTCACGCTCACTCAGAGCGTGCGGTGACGTCACCTGTGCTACGGATAGGTAATTGAGCCAAACTTACTAACCTACGCGTTTCAAACAACACGGTGTTCTTCCTCAGGGTATTTTTCCAGTTAGGCTCTGTATCCTCCTTTATATCTCCACCTCATTAGCCCCTCTACCGATTGTGGTAGAGATGATTGCTACCACAGTCTTTCCCCCCTCATTCAGTTCTGTTGATTATCTGCAGCACATCTCTGATGACTACAAGAGATGTGCTGCTAATAATCGGGCATCTTTTAGCATCTTCGGCTGCTTGATTATAGCAACAAATTATCAGGAATGAACATCCCTATGAATGCTTGTTCACAATAATTGGGCCGAAAATTGTGTGGTCTAATAGGGGCTAAGGCTTCTGCATTCAGAGCAGGATGAAGTCGTAATTGGTCTTTGGTCCCCGAAGTCAAATAGCAGCATGATTTCTGAGTGAACTCGAGATATGATTAGGGAATGAAATAAAATTTTATGTGCAACTTGTGTATTGAAAGAACACAAACCACATGAAAGAATGGATGGCAGTGCTATAGACACAGACAAAACATAACAGAAGATATCCTGTAATGAAAAGGTAAGCTTTCTATGGTAAAGCCACTGATAATCTGCTAAATCGCCTAGGGCAATATCAAATGGTACATGCTGTTCTTATGTTGTTGCATCCTTAAAAATCGTCTGAATGTGCTTCTAAGGGAAAAGCGGCAGTCGTGGATTATGACCTCTGCTAGATAGGTTTGATTGGTATAATAAATATTGTAGACACTAAAAAAATACAAGTAATGCTCTTTTTGCAATAAAAATATTTGCTATGGGCTTATCAAACATTCATGTAATTGTTAAATTTAGCTTCTCTTTTACATAAAAAATAAATTTAGTACAGAGCCTCTAATGAATGCAGTGAGCCTCCTACATCTGATTATTTAACACAACTAACACTAACGGGCTATAGCTCTCAAGTGTCCTATTCATTCTACAGTATATGATATATATATATATCCAGCATATGGTTGCTTTTGTGATCCGGGTCACACGGCATTACCCAAAGCACCTATATTAAGCTATGGACTCATACTTCCACATGTCTCTGATTTCACATGATTTACACATACGAAATATTAGCAATATGATACAGCGCCTCATGGAGGCTCCACACGGCATAAAAAAGCCCCATTTTGCACCTCCGTATGGATCCATGGGCAGCGCATAGACGTGCTCTACACTATCAAGTTCTGATATGCTCTCTAGATAATGCATTTACTCACAAAATAAATTCTAATTTTCCAAAATAAATGTTCAAATCCAAACTCCTTTCAAATCCTTTTTGATGTATGAGCTTCAGAAGAACTATATATTCTATAATGCTGGACTGTTAAGGAAATTATACCAGTAGATGTCTATTTACAAGCAGTGGTGTAGGTATAGGGGTTGAAGCGGTCACTGGTGTGACTGGGCCCCTAAGGAATATTTTCCAGACCCTTAAATGGCATCTGCCAGAAGATTTATACCTATGAAATTGCGCTGCATCTGTGTTGGTCCCATGTTTATATGTGCCCACACTGCTGAGAAAAATGTTTTAATACATGCAAATAAGCCTCTAGGAGAAAAGAGGCCTTTACATCTAGAGGCTCAGCTCTCTCTGCAACTGCTGCACCCTCTGCACTTTAACTGACAGAACCAGGCAGTGAAAACATCATGCCTAGCCCTGACTTCTCCTAAAGTCAGTCAAAGTGGAGAGGGTGTGGCAGTTGCAGAGAGAGCGGAGCCTCTAGGTAATGGTAATGCCCTAGTTGCTCATAGAGGTTCATTTATATACATTAAAACTTTATTTTTCTCAGCTGCCAAGCACACATGCCACAGGTCAGCCAGTTTCATAGGTGAACAGAAGCACTTTAAGGCCACATGCACATGTTGTGTTTTGTGATTTTCTATGTGATCTATTTATCCACAGGACTGTGACGAGGGGACATCTTCTGCGTCTGGAGGACAGAAGGTTTGTACACAAACAGAAGAGGATTCTTTACAGTAAGAGAAGTGACACTATGAAACTCTCTGCCTGAGGAGGTGGTGATGGTAATTTCACTAAAAGAATTCAAGAGGGGCCCTGATGTATTTCTGGAGGGTAATAATATTACAGGTTATAGTTACTAGAGATGGGTCGTTGATCCAGGGAGTTATTCTGATGCCTGATTGGAGTGGGGAAGGAATTTTCTCCCATAAAGTAGGGAAAATTGGCTTTTTTTCCTTCCTCTGGATCAACTTGCAGGATAGCAGGCTAAATTATGGGGGTCATTTATGAAACAGAAATACTCCTATATTAGGCGTATTCCTGGCGCAGGTCCATTTCTGTGCAAAAATTTCTGCACTGTGTAGATGACATTTTGAAAATCTCATCCACTCAACTGGTACTGTATTATGTTGTGGATTTTCTGCACGGAAATTCGCACATACTACACACAGTGTACATGTGGCCTTAAAGGCCTTCAGCCAGCCGGAAACAAGAGAAATCCGGGGGGAGCTTCAAACTTTTGCACCAGAGTCCATGAGCCTTTAGCTACACCCCAAATTACAAGCCAGTTGCTAACTAGATCACCAGAGAGTAGACACTCTCATTGAATATCCATATACTGTATACTGTATTTCTGCATTCTAGTGGGAGTAAGCTCCAGGCCTGACAACATTGATGGTCAATAATTGAAATTTGAATATTTTAGTATTTTTTTGACAAACCAAAAAATAAAGCCACCAAAAAAAAAATACAATATGACCAAACGTAACTCATCTATGGTAAGGAAAATGTTAGGTTAGTGCTCAATACTCCCACTTGGAAGTTATTTAAATGGATATGAACCCTCTTCAATTTCAATTACCTAAAAATGATGTAAAGGGAATGAATTTTAAAAGAACACCATAACACCTTTTAAATCTTTATATAACAAATATAGCTGAATGAGGAGGAAGCAGTGTTATAGATCTCAGAAGCCATAAAGTATAAAGAATCTTGTAAAAATGATATAGTGTATAGTGTAAGAATACAGCATTACCAATCATTTTTATCTATGTTTGCTTTTTGGCTTCTGGGATTTGTCTAGTGCTGACTTAAAATGTAAACATGTCAGTGTATAATTGCCAAATGCCCATTTGTACTTTACATTATACAAGAATCATGCCCCAATATAGCAACGTTGCTTCCTTTAAACCTGCTTCCAATCCACCTGTAAAGGAGGTTAAAAGCTATTCCAGTCATTTTGCATAACAGGGAAATTTTATGTTATACGTTATTTAGGTTCTGTTCAAGGCTAGATGACAACGTACAGTAATGGCAGCCATTAGCTATTAACGCCCAGCATTTATTACCCAGATAATGCAGAAACAGCTGAATCAAATGTGAGAAGGCATCACAAGAAGGGCCAATAAAACATATGTTCCATTATAAATGTCATATTACAGATTTCCACACAGAGCCCATTAAATGGGTTATCACAAAAAGTCTTCATTATGATATACATGCAATTAAAAAACTTTTTATATGTAAATTACATTTTCCTCTCTGGTAGCGCCCCCTGCTGTTTATCCTTCTGGATCACCTTCCCCTATATTCAGATGTGGACTGACATGCTCAGTAGCTTCCCTGCTCAGTGCTGCATAGTGATCTAACAATAAGGGTAAATGCACACAATCAGGATTTATGTGCGGAGAATCCACATCAGTTGGTGCAGATTTACATGCGGATTTGGTGTGGATTTTCTTCATACGGATTTTACTCTCCCCTTTAAAGTGAATGGAGAAAATCCGGACAGCAAAAATAAAATATATTGACATGCTGCGGATTTTAAAATCCACACTTCAAATTCTCATAGAATACAATGTGCATGACCTACAGTGCAGATTTTCCGCATGTAATCCTGATCGTGTGCATTTAGCCTGAAGCTGCCCGGACACCTTTACTTAATTTATCCCTACTTCATAGAGGTATATAGCTACCGGATTATCACCGGATAATAAAATATTGATACTTTTTGATCGATGATCTGCTTGGTTCTATACTATACTATATGAAAGGAACGCCCCGCTCTTAGCCAGTCTCTCCTACATTATACACACACCGCCCATTCACCTGCCATGTACCTAACTCCTCAATATTCGATAGATAATTAGGTGTGAACACTCAGCAATGATGGCTCACTTGCGCCCTTGTTAATGGCACAGAGCTTATTTAAAAGTATGTCTTGCTGGTTTATTGTCTAGACAAGAGGTTTGTGCACATGTTTTGTAATGTCAGTAAGATACTGTATCTGGAGGGCCCTCAATAATCTCTACAGTGAAGTGGCAGAGCTCCTTCAAGAGCCACCATTCAGAGATTTCTATATCACCAGGCTAAGCTGTCCTGACTTTAAGTAACACATTTTGCAGGTGTTTTTATGCATTTTTGAGCCAAAGCCATAATGCCTTCCCTTATATTTCATATTACTTTTGAATCAACTGTAGGGTTTGGCTAAAAAAAAAAAAAAAAAAAAAAAAATAATAATAATAATAATAATAATAATAATAATAATAAAAAACTGCCATAAAAGGTATTCTTAGGCTACTTGCGGTAGCCTTTTCTGGCAGGCTGTTCAGGCGGGGGAACAGCCTGCCGGATCCGTGCTACCATAAGTCCACCATGCTGGCGGAAGTCTGCTCTGGCCCTATTCACTATAATGGGGGCGGGCCGGAGGTCCGTCCGCAGCACGGCAAACATGCCGAGAGGTGGCCAGAATAAAATTACAGCACGCTGCGGGTTTTGTCCAGCCGCCTCTTGGCTTGTTTGCCGTGTTGCGGCCATACCTGTTAAGCACAAAACAGCTTACGTATTTCGGGTAGCACATATTCTTATGTGCATTCTATAGTCTGGCATGTCTTAGTTAGCAATTGGAATCAAATGGTATTATGGCCCTTTTTTGTTTTTAAAGGGATTCTGTCACCAGAGACCTCCTTACCAAACTTTCCTTTCTGAGGTCATCGTCTCACTTTCCCTTGGCCACATCAATCAAAGCAGCCAGGGAGGGGCTGGCCACAGAAAGGAGTGGAGCTTGGGTGCAACAAGAGCAAGAGCAACACCCTTGTCCTATGCCAGGATTTAGCTGATCGGAGTGGGCTTCTGCTGACTTGAAAGCTCTGAATAGCACATCATTACAGGAGAGCTTTCAGCTGAGCAAAGCAGAAGCCCCCTCCGCTCAGCTAAACCCTGGCATAGCACATCGGTAAGTATTGAGCCAGGATTTAGCCAAAATTAGGGGGCACCCATACACAGCGGTCGCTGTGGTCCCATTCCACAGTACAATGGAATCCGTACGCACGTGAACCATGCGGTGTTCAAATATAGTGATTTTAAAGCACAAAGGAAAGCCCAAGTTCAGCAGACTATTTCTTTCGGAAAAAGCTAAATCCATTAATAAAGTATATTAGAAAAATTATTTTTAGGACACCTCCAAAATTTTTAAATAAAGTTATTTAAAAGTTTAGTTATGCTTTAATTTATGGAGGGCCACTGAGTGTCTTACAGCTTATATCTGAAACACAGCTTCCATTGGAGTGGGGTGCTTCTCTTCTATACCAAGTAAAGCAGCTTCTTTAAATTCCTCCATAACTTGTATTTAATCTAACTGAAGTAATATAACAATGTTAATGAACTTTCCATTAAATATCCATGTCTATTACCTCCAGCAAGTTCCTCACAGATGTAACACCGGTCGTCTACAGAAAATCTGAGTGGGCATGTGTGTGAAGGGGTCAGGAGAGATAATGTTCTGTCAACACATTTGTGGTTATGTCCAGTATGTAATGTGTATATTAGTAAGATATTATGGGGAGAATGTTTTTTGTTATTCTCCTGGTCTTTTACTATTTAAAACTTCTAAACTTCCATTAAAGGTACCTTTGCATTTTGCGTCCCAAACATATATGTAGAATCAAATTGAAGCTACTTTGCCAACAGTTTTTACATGTGTCTATATCTATGCAGATCTGTATGTCTTCACAAACAAACCCTGTTATACTATGAAGATACAGTGTAATGGAAGGATTAGACTATACAGGGCTTTCAAAGGATACTCAATGGTTAAGCGTCTTTCTGTTTCTGGTGAAGTATGTAGGCAACAGCAGATGCATGCACAGTCTATCCCATCTCAGACAAAAACTTTCATAACTACTTCAGTGCTTTAGAGAATGGGCTACTTTAGGCAAGCCGTATACAACAGACAACTTGTTTAGCCAACAGCTTTCTCTCCTGACCTCTCCTGATCTCATACGCATGCTGGCTCAGTGTGGTTATGTCCTGAGAGGGGAGATTACTCTGGCAATGGCTCATCTCCCCGAGAATACATGGACGGGGCAGTTGAAATCCAAAATGCCTAATCCTAATCGCCTCCAACATTTACAGGGGTTGTCCAAGACTAAACTTTTTTAACAGCCATCTTCAGAATGGCTTGTCCCGTGGCGGGGTTCATACCTGGACCCCACCTCTGGATTCTAACTGCATCGTGATATTGCTTCCCAGAGATCTGGGACCTGTGAAGGCAGCCATCGAGGGAGATTTGGAAGGCCACCATACACGTACCAGATGGTTGTCCAGTCAGTGTTTTCAGCCGACATTTATCGAATGTGTATGGCCATCTTTAGGCAGATTTCCAGCTATACCTTATTATTTCTATTACCATAAAGACAAACTAATGAAATTTCAAGGGATATTACGTTCTATAAAAAGTTTACCTGGTTATAATCTTCTCATTAGCAATGTTCTTTCACTCTGTGCTGCATTACCTTCCTCTTTTTGTACCCCACTGTTGACTGAGCACTAGGTAGGCTGCTGGACACTCTCCATACACTCTGCATTACATACTGTATTGTAATTCCATATTTCTTCCAGCCATTGTGTTGATCAGCTCAATCGTCACATAAATTGTAGCAGCATGCTTATGTTATCACCATTGTTTGTTAAGATTACAATTTTAGAAATACGATACGTAGCCTGCCAAGGTCAACCTTTCTGATAGACCTGAGTAAACATAAATCTCTTTGCGGGAGATTACACAGGGAATTTGTCATATGGATCGGATTCCATGGGGTATACATGTTCTTCAACTATCCTAGTTAGTATACAGTTATGCTCTGTACTACAACTAAACCAAGACCTAGGCCTCTTTCACAAAGTCAGTGTTTGGTCAGTTATTTCCATCAGTGATTGTGAGCTATAACCAGGATTGGAGGCTACATGGAGATAAGGTATAATGGAAAGATGTGCTATGTTTTTGACCTGCACCTGCTTTTGGTTCAGAGTCACTGATGGAAATCACTGATCAATCACTGACTGTGTGAATAAGACCTAAAGAGGAAATTTATTATTGCATTTATGCCATAATCCTGACACTGAAAAGCTGCAAATGATGGACATGACAAACAAGCAAAAATTAGAATTTTTTTTAGCAGTTGTGTGCTTCGCTCAACAATTTTCAAAAAAGTGGCTGAAGTTTAGCGTCAGGGGGTGAGGAATTCATTGAATTGAGTTTCTGACAAAGGGAGAGCCAAAGATGAGGCAAATTTATTAAAAGGCATGCAGCTCCAATCTATTTTAGTTAAAAGGGATATTCACATTGTTACAAATTATAATTATCCACAGGATAGCGGAAAAGATTGGTGGGGGTCCTACTGCTGAGACCTCCACTGGTCACAAGAACAGGGACCCCGTACCCCCTGAAATGAATGGGCCAACAGACTGAGCAGTTGAGTACCGCACTGGGCTAGCAGCACTCCCATAGAGATGAATGGAGCGGCATGCATGACCAGCTATAGAAGATGTATGGGCACTTTAAAAAGGTTATGCTATGACTGATGTAAAAATGAAAATCAGACATATAGTACATGACAACACCTTTCTAACAAAGCTAAAACGAACCCTGTACCTCACATGGATCCAGGGATCTCCACATTCACTGATCCAATTGCTCTGCTAGATTATCTTCAGCCTGGTGGGTCAGAGGGAATGTTCTTTCTGCTGTAGCACTTTCCCTGTAACTGCAACAGGCTCTAACAGAACATATGGCTGGAGGCAATTGACAATTTAAACTAAGCATGTTCGACCGGCGCAGTGAGATGGACAAAAAAAAATAAGGGAAAGTACAAAGAGCCGGTGTCGCTATACAGATACATTTTATTGAATAACTTAGTAGCTGTACTATATTTTTAATTACATGCAATTACAAAAGTAATTAGATCCAGGTGCTGGTTTGAGAAATGTAGAATATGTTTTGTGACACATCCCCTTTAAAAGGGGTACATGCTACATGCTTCTGATCACTATTTGACACTTCATATTTATGAGCCAACATCCTCCTGCTGAAGCCATCTTAAAAACCTATCATGCAGCTACCTTTTTCTGTATCCTGACACCACATGCTCTTGTTGTATTCTCCCTGGATACAGCGAGTGTGAACCTGAGACTCAGTCCAGGTTCGGTACACTTATAAGTAGAGTTGCACCAGGTATCAAAGTATCGATACCCAATCGATACTTTTAGACCCGGATTGATACAATAACAGTTCTTACTATTTAACAATACTAGGCTGCGCTGCTGCACAGCCTAGTATCAAAGTAGGTTATAAAAGTAAACTTTATTGAATTACCAAAAAGTTTGAATTATGTACTTATCACTGTTTTTACATAGCATTTTTATTGTATTAATTTATTATCAATGACACTAACCACTATATTTTGCCTCTTCAGGATATTTGCTTTTAGGGTACAACCACATTTTTTCACTCCACTTTTGCACGAGCACTTTGTTATTATTTTTGTATTCGGCACTCACTGCACTCGCACTTTATTGCTTTAACATTTCTTTTTTATAAATAGGTACATAATCTTCTCTTATATAATCATGGGTATAGATGATTATTTATATAATTTTTACCGATATGGGTTGGCGCTCACTATATTAGCGCCGATGCGCACCAGTGTGGAACGCTGTTTACCGCGCATGCGGTGTGGTTGGTGCGTTCCATGGTGGAGCGCTGCCCATTGCGCATGACCGGAAGTGGGCTACTGATGTTCCAGCTTTTCCATTACTGCCGGTGAATCGTTATGTCTGAAGGTGGCAAGTGTATTTATGCGCCGGACCGGATGTCTGGAGTTAATTATTCAGTCCAGTATAGTTCCCTTTATGTAGCAGTCTTTTAGTAGGGGTTTCCTCATTGGTCATTTCCGATACCGGATTGGTTCCCAGTACTGATAATGATTATATGCAGCTGTGAATTTTAAATTTAAAGCGGTGGTATGTGATGGCTTGAGTTATTCCCCGGAAGAAGCCATACGTGGCGAAACGGCGTCGGGATTGGGACGCGGCGTGTGACCCTGACCTCCACCAGCAGCAGTTTTTCTATTCTTGGTAATTTTGTTTTCTTATTCTGGTTATGTATAGTTGTGCCTTTCTTTCTTTTGCTAGTCTGCAATTGGTGTAAACTATTGGCTGCTATTTATTGGTCCATTTGCATTTTGCACATGCAGTAGTATTGTGATTTATATAAACTACATAGCCTGTTAATATTTGTATAGTCTTTTATTTTTGATTCTTCAATACTGCGGATGGATGTCGGTGGGTCACACACCTCGTCCCTCCTTTTCCTCTCCCAATAGTCTCGCATTACTGTTTCCTCGCCTCTGTATGTTTATTTATTATTGTCTGTCCTTTTTGGTAATTCAATAAAGTTTACTTTTATAACCTACTTTGGGTTTATTTATTAGGAACATATTGGCGTTTCATGTATAGTGTTGTTTATTCCTGTGGCCGGTGATTTCCGGCAATTCACAGATGGATTGGTGTTGGACAGCCTAGTATCAGTTAGAGAACATGGCATGTGCCACTCTCAGCGCTGCCATGTTCTCTTCACCAGCACAGTGGAGAAGGAGGGAATCCCTCCCTCCCCACTGTGACACGGCTGCCGCTGCCACCAGTGGGGGGTTAGCAGGGAGGAGGAGGGGAGGGGCTGTTAATTAATGTAAAACACATTAATTCAAGTATAGGAGGCAGCGGGTGCTGGGGGCAGCATTACATACCCAGCACCCGGCCTCAATAACAGGTTGTGCGATCTGTGGCAATTAAATGGTGCATTGCCATGTTATTAAGGGCGGGTATGTTATACCGCCGCTGGCACCCGCTGCCTCCCATACTTGAATGAATGTGTTTTATAATCATTGGTGGCGCAGTGCACCCTCTCCCCCAGCCCCCCCTAGGTATTAGTATCATTGGTAGTGCAGTGCGCCCTCTCCCCCTCCCCCCACTTAGTATTAATCTCATTGGTGGCCACAGGCGCCACCCCCCTTCCCCTCTTCATTGGTGGTGCAGTGGTAGCTTCTGATCGGAGCCCCAGCAGTGAAGTCGCAGGGCTCCGATCGGTTACCATGGCAGCCAGGATGCTACTGAAGCCTTCAATGGCTGACATGGTAAACTCCCTGCTGCCCTGTGCATAAAGCACAGTGCCGCAGGGACAGTGTGAAGTCCTATTCACCTTAATAGAGCTCTATTAGGGTGAATAGGACAAGAGATTAAAAGATCCCAGGTTCTAGCTCCTAAGCAGGCTAATAGTTATTAAATAAAAAGTAAAGAAAACAAACACAAAAATATTAAGTTTAAATCCCCCCTTTCCCAATTTTACATATAAAATTTACAAACAATAAAAAATAAACATATTACATATTGCTAGACCCAAAGAAGAGCGAACTATTAAAAAATATCTCCTATGCGATGAACGCTGTAACAGAAAAAAAATCAAAACCGCGCGATTCGCCATTTTTAGTTACCTTGTCCCCCCAAAAAATAGGATAGGACTGTTCTATTATGGGCCAGACATTCCATAAAATGCGGAATGCACACGGCTTTTTTGCCGTTTTTTTTCGCATGGTATTGAGTATCACAATACTTTTTTATGGTATCGAAACCGAATCAAAATTTTGGTATCGTGACAACCCTACTTATAAGCAGCAGTTACAGAGTATGGTGGCACATAGCAATGTGGCAATCCAATAATGTAAAGGTAAGGGTGGGAATCATAGTTGAAGGCACTAGCATAAGAGCTGTCCAGTAGCTCAGCGAGTAGTGCCGCAGCCGGGAATAGGAAACTAATCTGGGATCTAAGAATACATTTACCAGGCAATCAATGGTAATTCAAATGCACAGACATGTAGGCTGTGGTTTGAAGATCTATTAGAGGGCCTGTTCACACAGACACTTCTAAACCATTCAGGGTATATCTACATAACAAGCCAAGGCAGCATTCACACCTACATATAAAAATCCAATGCACAAACCCTAACAGTAAGATATTCTCTGCTCCTGCTCTACCTTCAGGTCTACAGTCTGGAGATCTGAACCTCACATGCAAATGTGCATCATCTTGAGAGCTGTCTCATTTGCTTCACTGTGCGAGGCAGCCTGTAGGCACTGTAAAGCAACGGAGCAAGATCTTACAGTACTGATATAAGAGGTCAGCTATTTTCATGCATCATGGATAAGGGTTCAGCCGGGAATACTTCATGAAGCTCCTCACAGTGACTACAAATTTGTAAAGAAGGCAGGCAGGTGTCAAGGTAGATCACAGCCTCTCAAATTACGAGGCGAGCCTCACTAGTGAGATGTGCCCGTCTGATCATATGCTGCACTGGCTTTTATCTCGCTGCAACAATATATGATTTGCCAATGTATCTTTTTTTCTTTTGGTGCCTATGACCATATTTTCATCCCTGTGTTATCTGTATTTTTTGCAGGTAGAACATCGATCCATTCATTTCTATGGGGCCATGCACACATCATTTTGCAGATCCGTGTGACCATTCTGCAAATGATAGAACACGTCTTATTCTTGTCTGCACTGTGGACAAGAATGGCCATTTCTACTGATAGGAATGAGAAAAATGTGGAGTGCACGTGGAAGGCATCTTTTTTTCTTTAATCCATGTGCAATCCGTATTTTTTTTGTGGATATCACACTAACCATTCATTTCTATGGGCCATGCGCACATCTGGACTGTGTGGCCGGTCTGAAAATGATAGAACATGTCCTATTCTTGTCTTCAATGTGGACAAAAATAGCCATTTCTATTGATGAGAGTGAGAAAAATGCAGAGTCCACGCGGAAGGCATCTGCCTTTTTGCGGATCCGTGGTTTGCAGACCAAAATCGAGACACAATTGAGTGCATGGAGCTTAAGGGTAAATGTACATGTTCAGGATTTATGTGTGGACAATCAGCACTGAAATCCGCAGGTGTTCGCAGGGAAATCTGTGCAGTCAATCCACATCAATTGTTGCGGATTTATTTGCGGATTTGGTGTGGATTTTCCGCATGCAGAGTTTACTGTCCCTATTGAAGTAAATGGAGAAAATCCGGACAGGAAAAATTAAATAAATTGACATTCTGCGGATTTTAAAATCTGCACTGTAGGTCAAAATCCACTGAAAAAATCTGCATCTTGTGCATGGGAATTTCAAATTCTCATAGAATACAAAGTACATGACCTACGGTGCGGATTTTCCGCACGCAAATTCGCACAGAAAATCCACACACAATCCTAATCGTGTGTTTTTAGCCTTAGGGCTCATGCACACGAGCGGACTGCAGTGTGAATGCCATTTGTGGACCCGTTGACTAGAATGGGCCCGTGATCCGCAAGAGACAGTCCGTCTCTATTTTTTGCGGTGCGGAAGCATAGACCAAAATCCCACGGAAGTGCTTCGTAGTGATCTCTGTTCCGCACCGCTCTGTATCTTGAGGATTGCGAACCCATTCAAGTCAATAGGTCTGCATCCATGATGCAGAGTGCACACGGCCGAACCCACATATTGCAGACCCGCTGTTTGCGGTCCGCAATACAAGCACGGGACACACACTCTTGTGTGCATGAGCCCTTATCCTGAGTTTAAGGGCAAAATCTATTTCGGCTTGGACTT
Organism: Rhinella marina; assembly: GCA_900303285.1. Classification (NCBI taxonomy): domain Eukaryota; kingdom Metazoa; phylum Chordata; class Amphibia; order Anura; family Bufonidae; genus Rhinella; species Rhinella marina. Next base: position 119,478 of record ONZH01021946.1, on the reverse strand, counting down.
CAAACATTAGAAGCTCTATTATAGATAGAAAATGCCTGCAGACAGAGCGATGTAAAAGCTGTTATCTACAAATATATATTAAAGCTATACAACATGTGATTAGATACTATTATCGGTTAGGGTTAAAATCCTGCAAAGTTGCAAGAGGCAAGCCCAATCTGGAAATAGAGTGAGGAGAGTAGTGACTGTCCCCTGAAAAAAGGGATACTCGGGAAGAACAGTTCTGACACCATTCTTACTGGTAATAAAATGAACTGAGATTAACACGGACACTGCAGCCATGCATTGACTCAGTGGAAAAGTCCATCTATCCTCATACTTTGACACTGTACCACTGCATGAAACGTATTAATAAATGATGGAAAGTCTGGATTATTATGTATTTCCCCCCTGGTCATGACATACACTATTTCACCGAGTCAGTTTCACCCAATTAAGGGAAATATTCGACAGGCGCATTGCCTGGCTTAAAGGGCATTTACAGTACTACAAGCTTCAGCGAATGCTAGGCCCAGAGAGAACACATGTCAAGGGATAAACGTAAGATGTCAGTCCATAAAAAGGATTTTACTGCGGAGCACATTTCTAGAACAACCTTTGGAAGACACAAGTCGTTACTGGTATTTATCACATATCATCTAGGAAAAAAAACATAACAGCAAAAATATTAGAACATAGCAATTTTATGTTACTAATATGACAGTTACCTATAATTAATTACACAAACAATTAAAAAATATCTGCTCTCTGCCAATGTGGAGATTCCACAGGCTAACCCCCTGAATAACCCCTGTTGCACTGGGTGGCCAGCTGTGGTCAACAAACTACAGACAATGCTCATCTATATAAGGGCTCATGCACGTGTCCGTTGCCGGGCCGTGGCCGTATTGCGGCCTGCATACTGCGGGTCCGCAATACACGGGCAGCGGCCGTGTGCATCCCGCATCATGGATCACAGACCCATTCACTTGAATGGGTCTACAATCCCGGAGATGCGAAACTCCGTAGTGCTTCCGTGGTGTTTCTGGCCGTGCCTCCGCACCGCAAAAACGAGCGCATGCACTACTTTTTTGCGGTGCGGACCGTGGGATGTGGATCACGGACCCCATTCAAGTGAATGGGTCTGCGATCCGAATGCGGCGGCCCCACTGTCAGTGCCGGTGCATTGTGGACCACAAATTGAGGTCCACAGCACGGGCACTGACCGCACACGTTCGTGTGCATGAGCCCTAAGAGTCATGACTTACGGACTGTGGGGGAGCCATGAGGTATTTTATTGTAGAGCAGTTAAATTACTGTAGTTCTAGATTCATGCTAGTGAAACTATATTAGGCAATTGGCATTTAGGCTTAAGGGGCACCTGTCAACAGATTTCTACCTATGAAACTGGCTGACCTGTTACATGTACACTTGGCAGCTGAAGACATCGGTGTTGGTCCTGTATTCATACGTGCCCAAATTGGTGAGAAAAATAAAGTTTTAATGTATGCAAATATCTAGGAGCAACGGGGGGGTTTTACCATTACACCTAGAGACTCTCTGAACTTTGATTGACAGGACCTGGCTGGCACATATGAACATGAGACCAACACAGATGTCTTCCGCTGCCAAGAGCACATGTAACAGGTCAGCCAGTTTCATAGGTACAAATCTGCTGACAGATGCCCTTTAATGCAATTGCCTTGATACACGAACCAATATACTATACCTCTAAATCTAAGGAGATAAAAAGGCAACTTCTTGTGGCTATAAAATAATGGTAATTCTAAGAAACTAAGATATAGGAACTGCACCACTCAGTCTTAATTTAAACGCTTCTATCCCAAAAAAATTCTCATATGTAATCCAAAACAGTACTGATATAAACTGCAGCTCACCCCACAAAAAAATGTACAGAAATGCCATTTGTATTAAGGAAATGTACGGCTGCCAGATGTATAATACACCGGAGACTCGCTGACCGGAATAGGAGGTGACTTAGAGCCCAGTCATTTAATCCCTCAAATGCCGCAGTCAATAGTGACTGTGGCATCTGTGGGGTTAAACAGGGGAAGGGAGCTTCCTCTGTCTTCTCATCACAGCCCCTTCAGCGAAACTGCAAAACTCTAATCAGTGGCTATGGCAGCCTGGGGGTCATCTTTATATAAGCCAGGGATCATCAACCTCCGGCTCTCCAGCTGCTTGAAGCTAAAACTCCCAGAAGGCAAACATGTTTGGCTGTTCTTTTACCTCCCATAGAAGTGAATTAAGCATTCTGGGAGTTGTAGTTTCTGAAAAGATGGAGTGCCAGATGTTGCTGATCCCTGATCATAGAGGCTTGTCATACTGTTATGCCAAATCTATACGTACTTATAGTGAGAATTATCAAGCAGATTAAACTGACAATAGATTATCTATCTATATAGGAGGTGTCATAATTTCTGTTGACTGCTACAGAAGGACAATATCTTGAACTTAATTTTCATTGGCATAGTATACAGTACAGACCAAAAGTTTGGACACACCTTCTCTTTCAAAGAGTTTTCTGTATTTTCATGACTATGAAAATTGTAGATTCACACTGAAGGCATCAAAATTATGAATTAACACGTGGAATTATATACTTAACAAAAAAGTGTGAAACAACTGAAAATATGTCTTATATTCTAGGTTCTTCAAAGTAGCCACCTTTTGCTTTGATTACTGCTTTGCACACTCTTGGCATTCTCTTGATGAGCTTCAAGAGGTAGTCACCTGAAATGGTTTTCACTTCACAGGTGTGCCCTGTCAGGTTTAATAAGTGGGATTTCTTGCCTTATAAATGGGGTTGGGACCATGAGTTGTGTTGGGCAGAAGTCAGGTGTTTACACAGCTGATAGTCCTACCGAATAGACTGTTAGAATTTGTATTATGGCAAGAAAGAAGCAGCTAAGTAAAGAAAAACGAGTGGCTTTAAGAAATGAAGGTCAGTCAGTCCGAAAAATTGGGAAAACTTTGAAAGTGTCCCCAAATGCAGTTGCAAAAACCAATCAAGCGCTACAAAGAAACTGGCTCACATGAGGACCGTCCCAGGAAAGGAAGACCAAGAGTCACCTCTGCTGCGGAGGATAAGTTCATCCGAGTCACCAGCCTCAGAAATCGCAGGTTAACAGCAGCTCAGATTAGAGACCAGGTCAATGCCACACAGAGTTCTAGCAGCAGACACATCTCTACAAAAACTGTTAAAGGGGTTGTCCAAGTTATGGAAAAAAAAATATAGCACTGTAAATCTGATGGGTAGCAATATATAACTAAGTTCAGCAAGTTTTAGGCAAAAAAAAAAAAATCTATATTTCCTCATTTCCCTGGTTCTCTTGTGGCCTTTGTTTACATGCAGTAATAATCTCTGCCCCTCCCCCCTTCTCTGCACAGGCAGTGAATATAAGTGCTGTGAGTACGTCTGCCTGCTGGGATACTCAGCAGCATGTTGTTTGTGTAGGACTACAAGTCCCAGCTGTACAATGACACTGCTGATACACACAGGAAATTCTCCCTACCTGTTCTTGTACAATTCCTCTATAGCTCCTTGCCCAGCATTTGTCTCCTCTCACTGCTGCAGCTACTATTTATTGTAAAGCCTTGAGCCCTCAGTGTGTTCTGGCTGAAGGGGTTAATGTTTTATCTGAAGGAATCCAGGGAGAGAGCAGATAGCAGGAGCCTGGCAGTGAAAGGGGGCGTGGCCAGTGACGTCTCGTGTACAGGCTGTTATCTGAACTCTGAGGCTTGTACACGAAACATCACAGACCAGGGAGATAAGGTGACATCACAGGTCATGTGACCCTCAGTCAACTCTGAGAAATCAGCAGCTTTAGAAACACAAAGTATATGGGAAAGTTGTTATACCTGACAAGTTAGAAACATATAAAGAACAAAAAAATAACTCGGACAACCCCTTTAAGAGGAGACTGTGTGCAGCAGGCCTTCATGGTAAAATAGCTGCTAGGAAACCACTGCTAAGGACAGGCAACAAGCAGAAGAGACTTGTTTGGGCTAAAGAACACAAGGAATGGACATTAGACCAGTGGAAATCTGTGCTTTGGTCTGATGAGTCCAAAGTTGAGATCTTTGGTTCCAACCACCGTGACTTTGTGTGACGCAGAAAAGGTGAACGGATGGACTCTACATGCCTGGTTCCCACCGTGAAGCATGGAGGAGGAGGTGTGATGGTGTGGAGGTGCTTTGCTGGTGACACTGTTGGGGATTTATTCAAAATTGAAGGAATACTGAACCAGCATGGCTACCACAGCATCTTGCAGCGGCATGCTATTCCATCCGGTTTGCGTTTAGTTGGACCATCATTTATTTATCAACAGGACAATGACCCCAAACACACCTCCAGGCTGTGTAAGGGCTATTTGACCAAGAAGGAGAGTGATGGGGTGCTACGCCAGATGACCTGGCCTCCACAGTCACCAGACGTGAACCCAATCGAGATGGTTTGGGGTGAGCTGGACCGCAGAGTGAAGGCAAAAGGGCCAACAAGTGCTAAGCATCTCTGGGAACTCCTTCGAGACTGTTGGAATAGCATTTTAGGTGACTAGTGTGCAAAGCAGTAATCAAAGCAAAAGGTGGGTACTTTGAAGAACCTAGAAGACATATTTTCAGTTGTTTCACACTTTTTTGTTAAGTATATAATTCCACATGTGTTAATTCATAGTTTTGATGCCTTCAGTGTGAATCTACAATTTTCATAGTCATGAAAATACAGAAAACTCTTTGAATGAAAAGGTGTGTCCAAACTTTTGGTCTCTACTGTATGCTCTATTTGATAGAACTTGGTCTTCTCACAGAGGGGAGAAAAATAAGCAGAGCACAGCATAGGGTGATACACGCTTGATAGCGTCAAATTCCTTAGAATATAGATGCTCACCTGATGCTGTTGTGTAACGCCATTAAAACTATAAAAGCATTGAATTGTGTATGAACAACACTGTCGGACTTGCTGTGGGGTCTATGGATCCACGTTGAGGCCGACAACCACTGTGCCTGGGTGAAGAGTGAAGTGAGTGATGGAAAAAAAGATTCTGATGCCAGCGCTTTCCAAGACGGGTTGGTCTTTATTCCAAATAATGGTAGACACAATCATAAGTCCATATAACGCATTTCGGGGACCAGCCCCTTCTTCTGATTAAAAGAGAGAGGATTTGCTATCCTTAAATGTGAAGGAGCTGGGCCCTGAAATGCGTTAACGAGTTATATGGACTTATTATTGTGTCTACCGTAATTTGGAATAAAGATCAACCCGTCTTGGAAAGCGCTGGAATCAGGATGCTTTTTCACCTTCACCCACTTCTCAATGAGGTCTTTTGGAAGGGTTTCTCTGTACATTATTTTAGTATGTGCTCGAAAAGGGGTTAACGTAATAAAACCAGCTGTAGTTTTGCTTCATAATCTATGTTAAGGAAGTTCCATATAATATGGTCTAAATGAGCACACATAGAAATGATTTTGAGATATTAAAATAAATGGCTTCTTCCTTTCCATGCTCAAGGGATGAGTGCATTTCCGATCACATGAATGAAAAGCTCCCGATGCTTCTTCTAATGTGCCTGCGGTTTTAGAGCATTTACAGCACTCAATAATGTCCTCCAAACTCATCTAAGTGCGGTATACAGTGCTAGTGTGGTCAAGGAAGCAATAATGCCTGCTGCTTGCAGAAGGCAGACACTGATGTTACTGCACAGCTTCCAATTATTTGCTCCCAAACTTCTTCAAAACGCAGTGGGACAGACTTTTATAATAAGTGGGGGGAAAAAAGGAAGGTGGAGAGACGACTTCATTTTTGACATGGTAGAACAAAATGAGAATGTGGTCTCATTATATGTAATGCGTTTCTAAAAATGTCTCGCTGGCTCTCTAATTGTCATGGTTATAGCTACAAAGATTCTCTGCATTCAGTCTGTTCCATCATTATTTCTGTGCAAATTTGTGATTTAAACTGTAATGGTACCGTAAATATTACTGATATTGGCTGCATACAGGAGAATCAGAAACATGCAACCTCTTTAGAGCGAGAGGTGTTTAATTATCCAGTATCCCTTTAACAGGATTGGTCGCCATTAGAGGATTTCTGACAATAATCTTCGTTATGTTTTCAGCTAATACGGTACGCCACAATGTCAAACCCCATAGCCTTCTCAGTATGAAGCCTGTGGTACTGAAGGCTCAGCATTTTCTGACACTTTCTGCAGAGGAAATAGGCATAAACACATTAATTTTGTAAAAGGTGAGCAGCCTGTTGTGTCTTTAAAGGCATTTTCAAATAACAAAAGGTACATGAACCAATGGATTTTCCTATTCCTTTAGGCCTTGTGCACACAACAATATCTTAAACCCACAGAGGTGCATGGGGCTCACTATAGTGCAGTATATTTAAAAAAAAAAACTTGCAGGGTTGCCAACTGTCCAGAAATTTCTGGATAGTCCGTAACTTAACTAGATTATTTTGGTGGTAATTATCATCATTTTATAGCTCACAGTAAATGAGGTAATGAGGTTTTATCAGTATACTGAGCTATAGACATCTATTACATATAATCTTTATCATTCATTATGGTTTTCCAATTTGTCCATAAAAAACGTTGGCTGTTCATCATTTTGGGATAAGTTGTCCAGAAAAAATAAACATTCTGGTTGGCAACCCTGGCATTTGGGCTCCAACATAAGGCACCAAACTAGGCATTATTGAGAGGGACACGTACTCTACACATGGGTCTGCCTTGTGCACGAAGCCATTGCCTGAAGAGTATTTTTTTTGATAAAAGAAATAATAAATGTAGTAAATACACAGAAAAAAATCCATCAATACATTTCTCTCATTTATTGTTTCGACTCAAAAGTAACTCTTCTATATGTGGCTGCAGAAGGAGCATTGCCCCACTGCTCTGTTTGTAATAAGAGACCAGGATCACTGGGAGTTGACAGCCCACCCTTATGGTCCTAATGAGCCCCCCATACAAAAAAAAATCCTTTCAGTAGTCCTACATCTGTGATGATGGATTTTTTTAAAGAAATGAATGGGTGATTATTCCCCATTTTGTGCAAGCCGAGTTTTGCACAGTTTTGTATCCCTTTAAAGCACCAGTTTGTGATTCAGAGTTCACAGACATACACAAACACTTGCCTGGTCTCCACTCCCCATAGCCAGATTTCTCTATACACCTGAGAAGCTTGTGCCAGTAGGTAGTCCTACTAGAAGGACAAATTATCTGGAACTCCAAACAGTGGTGAACAAAAAAAAAAAAATCAATAACTCCTGCCAAGAAGACTCTTCATGCTCTGACCTGTAATGAGAGAGCTAAGCTAATTTTTTCACATGAAGAGTGACAGTACAACTGCAACTACAGCAATGCACTATATAACAGAGCAGAAATGCTAATACATTGGAAAATGGGGAAAAAACATTAAAATATCATTGTTTGGTGTTTGTTTACTGCAAATCATGCCTCATTTACCTATAAATGCTCTTGGCTTTTTAGATTCCCTCTAAGGACCTTGAAAGTAACAGAATTATGGGAAATTTTTTGGCTTTTGGAATGCATAATGATATATAGGACTATTGTGTCACCGTGGATGAGTACATATGAAAGAACCCCAGAACCTGTATCAATATTACATATATAGCATAAAATACCTTAATTGAAATTAACAAAACATAAAAAATAAATTTGCATAAAAGATTTAAAAGTCCAAAAATAGCATCATATAAGGCGAGTATTGTTATATCACTGTTATGGACTCGATTGCAAATAGCATGCTGTATGTAGAGAGTTTATACTCACTGTTGGAAGTTCATATTCACCATCTGTGGCATCCCACATGGTGACAGTGGTAATATCATTCACCCCTCCAGACGTGAAGAAGTATGTTAACTTCGAAACGCGTCTGGTAAATGGTAATTGATGAGAGCAACCCACTAAAACTACCAACTGAGAACCATAAGATCACTCTGCAGACCATAAGGTTGACTATACAGGAAACATCATATACAACACTACAAGTGCGAGAGAGCGATCCCATAAGTGCAAAGCCCAGGTGAGCACTGATGGAGGCCCGACCACGTGGGGCGCCAAGAACTTGCTCAGCATAGTGGCAGCACGATCCGCTCAGCAGAACACAAGCGCGATCGACAGAGGTATCTACTTAGGAGAGACACGTCTGGAGGGGTGAGTGATATTACCACTGTCACCACGTGGGACGCCACAGACGGTGAAAAGGGACTTCCAACAGGGAGTATAAACTCTCTACATACAGCATGCTATTTGCAATTGAGTCCATAACAGTGCTATAACAATACTCACCTTATATTGGGACAATAATACTCACCTTATACAAGGAAGAGATCCAGCATATATTAATTAAATGGACTAATTACTAACCATATTGACAAGTGGAGCATTATATACAGTGCAAGAATTAATGTAATGCATTAATGGACAGTCTCAGATCATCAGCTACACGGTGGATACGCACAATATACATTTGAACTGTACTTGGCTGTATAATGAAGGGAACGATCAATTTATACACAAGCGGCAATTGAATATGCTTTTTGAGGACCTGGATTGATACTTTTGGAGACATTATTTTTACTTTTTATCGTCTATTTTACACATCAATAAATATTATCTATATACTTCAGATAAGAGTGCCTGTCTATAACAATACACTATTGACTATTTTGACTGGGTGAGTCTATTTAGCCAGAGCACCACTTCTATAGGAAAAAAGGGGGGGGGGGTTGGTGAGCCGTCATATCTCCTTTTTTTCTTTTCTTCTTCTACATATGAAAGAACGTATGAAGTATAAATGATTTTCTGCAAATGACCTCTTGAGCCTTTTTTTACTATGATTTTAATAGTAAAGCAGCTGAGGTAAAGGCTGCATTCGAAGTACTGTACGGTATGATCCATAGAACAGTTGCTATGGAAGAGAGATATCCTCAAACTCATGCTCTGCTAGCTACCTTGTACAGTATTTTTATATGCACTGTAAAAACTACATTTGCTAAGAAATTAATAGTTCATCCCCAGTTCTGACAAAAAAAAACCTTAAAACCAATGTCACCTACTGACGTCATCATCAAGTTTTAAAAAGGAAGAGGAGAAACAGCCATAATCGTAATATTTCCAGCTATAAAGCACATTATACAAATAACCTTGCATTAAAATCATTTCACATTTTAAGATCTACTTTCCCTGTGTCAACTGTCAGTTATTAGCCAGACAAATCATTACAGCACCTACATTAGTGTTAGGTTACTTTCATATATACAGTGGGGAAAAAAAGTAGTCAGCCACCAATTGTGCAAGTTCTCCCACTTGAAAAGATGAGATAGGCCTGTAATTGACATTATAGGTAGACCTCAACTATGAGAGACAAAATGAGAAAACAAATCCAGAAAATCACGCTGTCTGATTTTTAAAGAATTTATTTGCAAATTATGGTGGAAAATACGTATTTGGTCAATAACAAAAGTTCATCTCAATACTTTGTTATATATCCTTTGTTGGCAATGACAGAGGTCAAACGTTTAATGTAAGTCTTCACAAGTTGGCACACACTGTTTCTGGTATGTTGGCCCATTCCTCCATGCAGATCTCCTCTAGAGCAGTGATGTTTTGGGGCTGTCGCTGGGCAACACGGACTTCCAACTCCCTCCAAAGGATTTCTATGGGGTTGAGATCTGGAGACTGGATAGGCCACTCCAGGACCTTGCTTCTTACAAAGCCACTACTTCGTTGCCCTGGCGGTGTGCTTGAGATCATTGTCATGCTGAAAGACCCAGCCACGTTTCATCTTCAATGCCCTTGCTGATGGAAGGAGGTTTGCACTTAAAATCTCATGATATATGGCCCCATTCATTCTTTCATGTACATGGATCAGTCGTCCTGGTCCCTTTGCACAGAAACAGCCCCAAAGCATGATGTTGCCAACCCCATGCTTCATAGTAGGTATGGTGTTCTTTGGATGCAAATCAGCATTCACTCTCCTCCAAACACAACGAGTTGTGTTTCTACCAAACAGTTCTACTTTGGTTTCATCTGACCATATGACATTTTCCCAATACTCTTCTGGAACATCCAAATGCTCTCTAGCAAACTTCAGATGGGCCCAGATATGTACTGGCTTAAGCAGGGGGGCACGTCTGGCACTTCAGGATCTGACTGACAGTAGCCTTTGTTACGTTGGTCCCAGCTTTCTGCAGGTCATTCACTAGGTCCCCCAGTGTGGTTCTGGGATTTTTGCTTACAGTTCTTGTGATCATTTTGACCCCACGGGGTGAGATCTTGCATGGTGCCCCTGATGGAGGAAGATTATCAGTGGTCTTGTATGTCTTCCATTTTCCAATTATTGCTCCCACAGTTGATTTCTTCAGACCAAGCTGATTGCCTATTGCAGATTCAGTCTTCCCAGCCTGGTGCAGGTCTACAATTTTGTTTCTGGTGTCCTTCGACAGCTCTTTGGTCTTCACCATAGTGGAGTTTGGAGTGTGACTGTTTGAGGTTGTGGATGGGTGTCTTTTATACTGATAACAAGTTCAAACAGGTGCCATTACTACAGGAAATGAATGGAGGACAGAGGAGCCTCTTAAAGAAGAAGTTACAGGTCTGTGAGAGCCAGAAATCTTGCTTATTTGTAGGTGACCAAATACTTACCGTATTTTTCGCCCTATAAGACGCACCGGCCCATAAGACGCACCTAGGTTTTAGTGTAGGAAAATAAGAAAAAAATATTTTTCATCAGATCCTCTTATCAGACTGCCCATAAATTTAAGGACATCACATCAGACCCCCATATCAGCCCCCTGTGCCCCCATACCATCTCACTGTGCTCCCACCAGACCTCAGATCAGCAGAATGTGCCCCCATCAGACCTCAGATCAGCAGAATGTGCCCCCATCAGACCTCAGATCAGCAGAATGTGCCCCCATCAGACCTCAGATCAGCAGAATGTGCCCCCATCATACCTCAAATCAGCAGAATGTGCCCCCATCAGACCTCAGAGCAACAGTATGTGCCCCCATCAGACCTCACATCAGCAGAATGTGCCCCCATCAGACCTCAGATCAGCAGAATGTGCCCCCATCAGACCTCAGATCAGCAGAATGTGCCCCCATCATACCTCAAATCAGCAGAATGTGCCCCCATCATACCTCAAATCAGCAGAATGTGCCCCCATCATACCTCAAATCAGCAGAATGTGCCCCCATGAGACCTCAGAGCAACAGTATGTGCCCCCATCAGACCTCACATCAGCAGAATGTGCCCCCATCAGACCTCATATCAGCAGAATGTGACCCCATCAGACCTCAGATCAGCAGAATGTGCCCCCATCAGACCTCAGATTAGCGTTTTGTGCCCCTTCACGCCTCAGATCAGCGTCTTGTGCCCCTATCAGACCTCAGATCAGCCCACCCAGCCACTTAAAGACCATACTTACCTGTTCTGCGCTGCCGCTGCCGTCCGGTCCCACGCTCCGCGCTCCTCTCTCTTCCCTGCCGGCAGGGAAGAGAGAGGAGCGCGGAGCGTGGGACCGGACGGCAGCGGCAGCGCAGAACAGGTAAGTATGGTCTTTAAGTGGCTGGGTGGGCTGATCTGAGGTCTGATGGGGGTCCCTACGTACAAGTGAGCACTTCCTTATGGAAGCGCTCACTTGTATTCGCCCTATAAGACGCACCGCATTTTTCCCCCTACTTTTGGGGGAAAAAAGTGCATCTTATAGGGCGAAAAATACGGTATTTTCCACCATAATTTGCAAATAAATTCTTTAAAAATCAGACAATGTGGTTTTCTGAATTTGTTTTCTCATTTTGTCTCTCATAGTTGAGGTCTATCTATGATGTCAATTACAGGCCTCTCTCATCTTTTTAAGTGGGAGGACTTGCACAACTGGTGGCTGACTAAATACTTTTTTTCCCCATTGTATGGTCCACTTGGCAGATGAAAGCACCTGTGTTGGTCCCATGTTCATAAGTGCCCGCATTGCTGAGAAAAAGTTTTAATATATGCAAATGAGCCTCTAAGAGCAACAAGGGTGTTGCTGTTACACCTAGAGGCTCTGCTTTCTCTGCAACTACCAAGCCCTCGCACTTTGATTGACAGGGCCAGGCAAAGTAAACGTTATCACGCCTGGTTAAGTCCATTATTGCAGAGAGTGCAGCAATTGCAGAGAGAGCAGAGCCTCTAGGTGTAATGGTAACACCCCTCTTTGCTCCTAAAGGCTCATTTTCATATATTAAAACATCAGCAGCAGCAATGCGAGGATATATGAAGATGGGACCAACACAGATGCCTTCATCTGCCAAGTGCACATGGAACAGGTCAGCTAGTTTCATAGGTACAAATCTGCTGACAGATGCCCTTTAACTGACGCCTGGAGTTCACAATGAACAAAACTCTCCAGTTTAGTGCTGATGGGGCTTTGTCTTTATCTATGTCTCTTTTATTAGTACAATATTCTGCTTTTCGAATATAGCCTAATGTCTTGGTGATTTCATACACATGAGTAGTTGACAACTATAAAGTCATCATAGTTCACTATGGAAACATCACCTCTGAAAAACAACTGTAGCAGAGGACTCCCTTCTATCTGATTTGACTTACAACCTTGGGGGTCTCATGTGTTTTGGTGATTATATACAAATTCCCCACGTGTTTACAGATATGTAGGATACTTTCAGTAATGTATGAGTTAAATAACAGATGGAGTAAGTTGATCTCTCCAGAAGCAGGCTGCTACATTTTTCCATTGTACTAACCGATGTTTCCTGAATAGGAAACAGATATAAATATGATTTAAAACAGTAATGTAAATTAAAAAAATTAAAAAAGTAATGTAAATAATATGTAAATATCTCAAGTAATAAACACATTTAAAGGGGTTGGCCATTCTGTGTATACTTATTACTAAAGCATGGGAGGCAGAGATTGGTCATCTGTATCTGATGGGTAGGGCCCGAAACCCAGGACCCCAGCCGATCAGCTGTTTGAGAAGATAGCAACACTAACAATAGAAATGAATACGGCTGAGCACGATATCAAGCACAGCCGCTATACAATGTTCTGCACTGTGCTCGGTAAGCTGCAAGAAGAGGAGGCTGATGCCTTCTGAAGCAGCTGATCTTTGGGGGTGCCGGGTGTCTGACCCCAACCAATCAAATACTGATGACCTATCCTGTGGATAGATCATCAGTATTAAGATCTTGGAAAACCCCTTTAAACTTAATAATATATGATCAGCCAGTTCTAGTCCTTGACTACATGCAACATGGAGGAACTTTACAACAAGTTCATCCATGCCAGAACACCAGTGAAGTCCGGCTGTTCTCCAGCTCCTGTAAGAACAGCACAAGAGCAGTGTGCTACTGTCGGTGAAGCAGTTCTAGTCTGACAAAATTCAGCGCTTGTGGAGCCTCATCCTGCATCTTCCCAAGCGCTGAATTCTGTCAGAACAGAACCCCTTTAACTATATTAATGCTTCTCTCCAGTGTTATCTTCACCCTTTTCCGCTTTTATTTTTTTACTCACATATCTGCATCACTTGTCTACCCTTTCTGTGAGTTGTCCTGTGTGACGGTCAAGCACCTGTATCTGTCAGGAGTGCGCTGCAGCCAGATGTTATTAACCCCTTCCTCCCTGCACAGAAAATAGTTCTTCACACACAATACCAGCGAGTCAACTAATAAACAGCACTGCAGTATACAATGCCCTTCTATAAGTCTATAGCTGTATATTAATATGAATTTAGAAGTAGGGTTGAATAAATAAATAAATGAATGGTGTCTGGGTTGCTTCACCATGAGATCACTACACTGAAACAGAGTAGAGGGGGAAGGGAGCAGAGAAGCTACTAAGCATGTCCGTCTACCAGTGAATGATAAAAAAACACACACAAAAAGGCCTCATGTACACAACCAGATCCATGTTGTGGTCCACAAATTGCAGATCCGCATGGATACCAGCCATGTACATCCCGCATTTTTCCTTCAGTAGGTCCTGCAATATGTTATAAATGCCTATTCTTGTTTGCAAAACAGACAAGAATAGGACATGTTCTATTTTTTTGTCGTGCCACTAAACAGACATACGGTTGCGGACAGAACATGTGCTTTCTGCATCTTTTGTGGCCCTATTGAAAAGAATAAGTCATAATTTGTCCGCAGCATAAAAAAAGTTTTAGATGTATGGCGATGCACCAAATTTAACAATGTGTAACATTTAATAAATGTGGTGCAAAGTACACCAACGCAGACTCAAGTAAAACTGACTTCATATACTCCCCTCATGACAATGTAATGTATATGTGAAACGGCCTAAAGGAGAAAAAAAGGAAAAAAATCCAAACATTATGACATCAATAATTATTCTGCCAATCAATACATTATTCAGGTTCTTGTATGCGAAGATATTGTTACACAACACACAATGTAAAAAAAATAGTCACTAAGTACTCATGCATATGAACACGTCCTTAGTGCGGTCCGCAAACCACGGATCTGCAAAATACGGAAAACTTCCGTTTTTTTCACTCCCATTACTAGAAATTACTATTCTAGTCCGCAAAATGGACAAGTTGAATAATTTACGGAATGGACACATGGATGCGGACAGCACATGGATGACATCCGGACCCATATCTGCAATCTGAAGATAATGCGGATTGGACACGGATACAAAACACAGTTGTGGGTATGAGGCCTAAAACATCGGAAAGGTCTACATTTAGCGTTTACAAATGTTGAAAGATCTGAATCTTTTTTATGCAGCAATTGTAACCATGCAGTTAAAGTAATTAGACAAATTACTATGATCAGATATTCTAATTGAAAGGTTATGAGTGTTTATGTTGTTAAAATACAAGGCGCACTTTAGTTTTTTCTATGTACGCTGTTCCTGATTATTGTATGAATGATTCTAAATTACACAAGGTGTTACAAGGGTTGTGTAGTAGGTTCTGTAGATGAAGATAATTACAGTAAACAGATCAAGGTACAAAAGTAACAGTAACAATTTAGCAATCAGTTTTCTATGGATTACTTAAACAAAAGAAAAATACAGTTCTGAAGCCAGAAGAGTGTCACCATGACCAATTAAATGACAAGAAGCACATTCTGGGAAATTTACTAAGTTAAATACACTAAAATTCTGTTTCAAGTTGATTCTAAATACTGTGGGGGACATGTATCAAATTTGGTATGACAGTTTTGTCCATTTTTGCAACATTTGGTAACATTTTGTGACATTTGGTAAACTTCACCACTTTCAAAAGTGGAGTGAAAAGTAGTTCGGTATTAGAATACTTTTGTCTCATTTATGATGTGCAACTTTTTAAAAAGTTGCATTTCCATGCCAGGCATCCTCCTGGTGTACTTTCACTGACAGTGGCTATGCAACATTACACTTGCTCCAAGTTGATTATTACTGTGCGCCATTTCATAAAGCTGAGCATGTCTTTCACATGAGAACTGGGCACCTGCTCTAATGGTCCGAATTGGCAGAAGAGCAGTCAATAGCAATCCTGTTATCTAAGCGGTTTAGAAGGAAGGATCTCCCTCTTTCAGGCATCGGCACTCCCGCAAATGAGATTGTGGATTACCGATGTTTTAGCATGGCAACTGGGAGCCTAATGAAGGCCCCTAGGTCTGCCTGCAGTGTATGCCCTATCACTCTGTGCCAGAGGTGCAGCCTGATAGTGCCTGTCAGTAAAGTATGACAGTATAATACACTGTATTGCATTAGCAGTAAAGTGTATTATAGAAGCAATCAGAAGATTGTTTGTCAAAGTCCCCTTGTGGGACTAATAAACTGTAAAAATGTGTTTCAATGGAAAAAATTGCAAAAATAAAACACTCCATGAATTTGGTACCACCGCGACCATAACAACCTACACTAGACAATTATGAAATGTATCCCGCAATGTGACTGCAGTAAAAAAACAAGACAGAACAAAAACAGCAGTTTGTGTTGTCTAAACAGTACTCTGCTGCCGGCAAACAATGATTGTTTGGGGACAAGCTTTGGCATTAGTGATCACTCTTTCCATACTGTGCAGGAGGTCTCTGCATGTAAATGGATCAGTCTCTTCCACTGATGAGCAGGCAATTGCCAGGTTGGAATGCTTCCTTCCCGACAAACGTCTGCTATATCTAGCAGTGTAAAGGGGCCTTTAGGGGATAAAGAGGTACGCCAGTATTTTTCTATTAATTCGTCCTTAGGATTCAGCATTGATATCTGACACCCCTGCCAATCAGCTGTTCTACAGTAGCTCTGCGGGTGAAGTCACACAGGTCCATCCACTATGTAGTGGACGGAGTTGGTAAATGCAGTGCTGCTCTCATGAAAGATCAATAGTAAAATCCTGAAAATACCCTTTCAGGCTACCTGCACACGATGCAGATTTGTAGGCAAATCTGCATAAAAAAGGTATCAAAAATGCAAGAAAGACTGCACATTAACCTGTACTATTTATCACAGTTTTTATGTGTTTTTTGTGTGGTATTTAGGCGGTCTTTGGTGCAGATTTTCTATTTATTTTAACAACCCTCCTGAAGTCTATGGGGAAAACCACTATACACAAGTTGTAGATCCGCACAAACAATTGACGTGCTGCAGATTTTAAAAATCACACAGCGAATTAAGCAACATGTACAAAAGATTTGGCAAATCTCATTCACGTTGCTAGTAGTGAAAATCATGAAGATCTGTGCAGAAAAAACACATGTAATCCGCAATGTCTGCAGGTACCTTTAAAGTTTCTTGATAGTGCTCATACACATGCAGGTTTTGTTTAGGTTCCTGAAGCAGTTTTTGAAGCCAACACCATCAGTCGATCATAAAGGAAGAAAAAGTGAAAAGGATTTTCCTTCTTTAAATCCACTACAGATTTTTGAATCAAAAACATTATAAAACCTGATCAAATCATGTAAAGCCTACTAAAATATCATTGGAATTACTTTCTTCACAGATTTCTGCAAATGCCAAAAGTACATTATGATAGTCAGTCGGGCCCTATATGTCGGGCCCATTTAGGTACAAAATCACTGGACTCTTAGGGCTCATTCACGCGGCCGTTCTTCGGCCATTCAGTGCATTGGGGGCCTCAATTTCTGGTCCCCAATGCATGGGCACCAATCGTGTGGCTGCCACAACAGATCGAGACCCATTCAACTTGATCCCTTTCCCTACTGAACCTCCCCTGGTTCACTTTCCATTTCCGACCCAGTCATAGAAAAATAGAACATGTAGTAGTAGCACTTCCTTAAGTTTTTGTGCCTCTGTTCCGCACCGACCTTCTGGATTGCTGACCAATTCAAGTGAATGTGGCTGGTGCCCGCATATTGCGGACCCACTGTGTGAATGAGTCCTTAAACGTCAAGTTCACAAAGGGCAGATTAGTTCAGTGGTCTATGTACTTTTCTTTCCAAAGTTAGGGGTGTTTGCTATAAGGAGGAAACATATAAAGGAAAGTCTTCTGCTTCAACTTTTTTGTATCCCTTCCAGGAACCTGTTCCGCACATCACTATAGGAATTGCAGAAATACAGATAATTCCCGATCGCTAGCCTGACTAGAACAGCATGGCTGGAGACTGGTGCTTATAGCCTTTATATCATAAAATTCATGCAACCATCACTGGGGGCATTGCTGCTTATATTTACACTCAGCTGACACAGTTTTCCAGTGTACACTGCTGAAAAGGAGAATGGAATGAAGGTTGCAATTTCCCAAAGGTTTTTATTGCTTGCCAATGACAGGTTTCAATAAATTGCTTTTCAATTAACACATTAAAAATTCATCAATTCATACAGAAAAAGACCAGGCAATCCACATCATGCTTGAGACTCAAACACAGTAACATGACAAAGAAATAAAAATCTGTTCAATTAGCATATGTATCAGTGAAGGGTTTAAAGATGTAGTAATATACAAACAAGTTGAGGAGTCCGCTGGGAATCCTCCTTTTCATGATGTTCTGGATAAGAGAGTTGGTGGCGCTTTTTCCTGGTACTTTTTTGAAGGGTTTTGCCATGTTTGTATCCAACTCAGATATATGCCACGAGTGGTTTTCCAGTGAATACAGCACCGTGAGTTGATGGCCTTCTACATTCTCTATAGCTGTGGTGTCTTTATATAACAGGACAAGTTGAGTAACTTTACATGTGTTGATTTGAGGGACATCCTATGTGACTGAAATATTCTTCAAAGGCAAGAGGTTTTTCTTTTTAGATTTTCTGCATTGTTTACCAGGAGGCAGTCTGCTGCCCAATGGCATAATGTAAAGCTCCTAGGCACTGATGGAACATTTGTAAAAAGGTTCTCCAAATATCAAGCATGGTAGTATTGGTTTCTTCATATGAAGTAGAGGGACCTTTTGGGCCCACTCAGTGTCCAGATGAGCTTGTAACATCTGAATCCTTTAATAGTAACATCATGGCTGCTTATACAGTGTGCGTGGGGCATTTTGTTGGCACTTTTGTGTACAAGAGGTACTCTACAGGAAAAACCTCATATCAGATCCTCAGAATAGACCCCACATAAATATCAGGACATCAGATCAGGCCCCACATAAATATCAGGACATCAGACCCCATATCAGGAAATCACATCTGACCCCCTTATCAGGACATCACATCGGCACTCCATGTTACTAAAAACAATGTAACAATTATCTAGATTATAAAACAGATAACTAAAATGGATACAAAAATGTACAGTAATTGCCAGTGTCTATAATTAATAAAATGACATGTAAAATTTTTAGTTTTTAGGCCTAATGCACGTGACCATATCGGTATTGCAGTCCACAAAAGACAAATACCGTCCATGTACACTCTGCAATTTTCTGACTTTCATCAGTAGAAATGGCTATTCCTGTCTACAAAATGGGAAAGAATAGGACATGTTTTATAATTTGCGGAACGGTGCCACATTTTTTGATGAACACCATAGAAATGAAAAGAAGAGCATCAGACTGACAAAAAATGCGATTCCCAACTGCAGTGCATGAAGCCTGAAGCTAAAGTTAGATTTGGTGGTAATGTCCATGCTATTTTTGCTTAGGTATAACCGCAGTCAACTATACATTACCTAAATAATAATGCCATTCAGTGGGCGAACAGAAACACTATGAAAAAACAATATACTCATAAAGTGACCAAACAAAATTACTATATATAGTACACTGCCCAAATGATACTGCTATATAGTGTCCAAACAACAGAAGCTGTGACAGCAATCATCTAAAATTACAGAATATGAAAATGTCTGACAGTCCCATGTCTATCCACCAAATATATACATAAAGAAAAAAATATTAGTGATATCTGGAATTCAAATGGAGGAATCTAAAATGAACTCTAAGTATTATTTTTTTGCAGTAGATATTGACTGGCAAAAAATGAGATTTACATTTGTGACAATGTTTAGGTTCTCCTAGGACCCATAAGAACAACAGTATGTAAAATGAATTCTGAGGAACTAACTAAATTCAGAATACAAATATCTCACAGGGTATTTTCAAAGGTCAAAGTAGTCCTAAAATACTACATAGGTTGAAAACTTCACCCTTCCCTGCATCAAAATTCCAAAAATGTCAAACTAATTGAAAGTTCCTGCTGAACTCTATAGGTACATTACATTAAATTTGTTACTCAATTTATAGTATTTAATAAGCTTTTGAATGTCTGTGTTTGGAGGATGAACGCATACCCACATTCCTTAGCCATCTGGTCCTCCTGAGATCCATCTGGACTCATTAAGAATAAGGCAAAAAGACAATATGTGCTACAATATGTGACAGGGTGACTTCACAGTGAAAATAGATGCTAAGGAACAGTAAAGCAAGTGACTTTAAAATCTAACTACTTTCAGTACATAATGCAAACATACAATTCCATACATTCAGATGGTCTTCAGAACATTTCACTTTTTTTAAATTCTGTTATGTTGCAGCCTTGTAATAAAATAAAAAGTCACGTTCTTTCCCATCAATATGAACTCAAAACCCCATAATGAGAAAATGAAAACAGGGAAAACTAAAGTTTCACATGGACATATGTACTCTTTGCTATGACACTTGAAATTTAGCTCTGGGGGCCTCCCATTTCTCTTGATCATCTTTGAGATGTTTCTACACAGCTAATTAAAAAAGAAAAAAATAACGGCAGCACAGGTAACAAAAAAAGAAAAGAAAATACAGGTGCAAGCCTGTGATCCGACAAAAATCAATAGTAAATACAAAAAACGGGCAGCACACTCGCAATGAAAAAAGAAAAAAGTAAAAACTGCCCATTTTTTGTATTTACACAGCTAATTAGACATGATTTGGAAAGACATTCTCCTATCTATATAAGGTCTCACATTTGACAATGCATATCAGAGTAAAAACCAAGCCATTAAGAGGAAAGAAGTGCCTGAAGAGCTCAGAGACAGGATTGAGTGGAGGTATAGATCTGCAGAAGTCTGAAACAACCAGGACTCTTTCTAGAGCTGGCTGCCCCACCAAACTAAGTAAACAAGGGAGATGGGCCTTGATAAGACAGATGACCAAGAACCCAATGGTCACTCTGGCTGAGCTCCAACGATCCTGTGTGGAAATGGGAGAAACGTCCAGAAGGTCAACCATCACTGCAGCAGTCCACCATTCTGGGATTTATGAAAAATGGCCAGAGTGAAGCCTCTCATTAAAAAGAAAAACAAAACAAAACATGAAAGCCTGTCTCTCAAACTGTGAGAAAGAAGATTCTCTGGTCTGATGAAACTAAGAACTTTATGGCCTCAATTTTAAGTGTCCAGTCTCAAGGAAACCAGTCGCTGCTCGTAACCTGCCCAAAATCATCCCAATGGTGAAGAATAGTGGTGGCAGCAACATGCTCTGGGTGGGTTTTCAGCGGCTAGGACAGGGAGACTAGCCAGGGTTAAGAGAAAGCTGAATGGTGCAAAGTACAAATATATTCTCATGGAAAACCTGATCTTGAGTGCTCTGGAGCTCAAACTAGACTGAAGGCAGTGGCGTAACTACAACTGACTGGGCCCCCCAGCAAATTTTGAACGGGGCCTCCGAGCAACCTCTTTGCAACCACCAACTCACGTGCAACCCCAACTCCTCTGACTAGTCAAGATTGAGCTCTCAGACGAGGCCCGGCAGATGCTCCGTCCTTTTCCTACAGTGTCACGGTATATAATGCCATTGAATACTACTGTTAAGGGGGCCCTGACAATAAAATCCTTTAGTCTTCCTACTGAGGGGGCCCCTTGTGGGTTTGGGCCCCAAAGCAGCCACTTCCCCTATAACTACGACCCTAGCCGAAGGTTTATCTTCCAAGAAGCCAATGACACTAAGTACACACTACTGACGGTCCCCATCCAGCTTGACAGCGACTAAGAGGATCTGCATAAAGGAGGAAATCATCTTTTTTTATGCATAACTTCAAATGGGTTGTCTGAGTGTTTTATACTGATGACCTATCCTTTGGCAATCCTGATGATAAACTGTTTGAAGAGGTTGTGGCGCTCCAGTGACCGTCGTTGCCTCTTACTAGGCACTTGATCACATTGCCAGGCCCAATTGATCAGGTATTGTTGACCCATTTAGAGGATAGGCAGCCAATATCAAAATCTCAGACTATCACTTCTTAAATAGCTATTTATATGAGCAGGTTCCAGTGTATTCTCCCATAATCTTCTCCTATACTATCTGATTCTCTCTGCTTGAATAGTGAGTTCAGTCATAGATGGCCACAACCTGGTGTGTGAAGCTGTCAAGCTCAGGATCATGTGCAGAGAAAAGGCAATGCAAGGTGATGACACCTGTGAGTTTTAGACTGCAGAAACGTTCGTTTGAAAGCTCTCAATACATGACCAGTGGATATCATTATAACAACACAGATTCTTTTGGGTGAGGTTAGGTAAAAAACATTATTATTATTATCCAGCTTGGGCAGTGTGAAAAGTAGCTAACTGGAGGGGGAAGGGCTGCTTTAAATGGTGATATCTCCTCAATGGTAGCAGATAGTCTTGTAACTGGTCTTGTATGAAATCTGACAGTCCAGGCTTTCATACAAGACCAAAATGACAGCTAAAGTCCAAGCAACAGAGGAGAAATCACTGTTAGAAATCAAGTCGGGAATAATCACGAGTAAAACCTGTTTTTACTTTCATTTTCAGCTGCATTCACAGCATCCCGATTTCTATCAGTGATATATTTCTCTGTCTTCAACATATTGCTGTCATTTTGGTATTGTCTGAAAGCTTGGAATGCCTGCTTTCAAACAAGATCAGTTGCAGGATCTAAAGCAGCCCTTTTCCCTCCAGTTAGCTACTTTTCCCACTGCTGGAGCTCCACTCTAGCAAAACAAAGGGTTAAAGAGGTAGTCCAGGATTATAAAAACTTGGCTGCCTTTATCCAGAAACAGCACTGCACCTATCCACGGATTATGTCTAGCATTGCAGCTCAGGTCCATTCACATAAATGGGGAACAGCTGCAATATCCTACACACAATCAATGTACAGGTACAGTACTGTTTTTGGAAAAAGGCAGCTACATTTTTTTTAACTACTTTAAAATTGAGAAAAGAATGCTTTTAGAACTAAGCATCAGTTATCCCAAGAAGCCAAGGTAACAAATGACACACAGCAAGCTGCCATGTAGCTTCTTTATGAAATCACTGCTGAAGTTGGTGAATAAGGTTGATTTAATTGCATGCCTTTATGCACTACATTTTGATACCAGCACACCCATAATCACATTGTTCCAAAACAATCTTATCACGGATAGGCAAATTACTCTGGACTTAAGAAGCCTTTTACCCTACCCCAGTGGCCAAAAAATATGAACTTCCATAGACATCAACAGAAAACAGCCCAAAAGGTTAGGCACCAGACCTCCTGGTTACCTGGCTATATGTAGATGTGACTCACATGTGAGATGTGGATACTCTATGAGATGAGATTTATAAATCAAATGCTAAACATAACAGAAAGCCTATTGTGCATTTTTTGTGTTATAACAATGTAACATGGTCAACAGAGTAAAACATAACACTGGTTTAGGATGGCATGGTCAGTTGTACTGAAATTTGTGAGATCCAAGTTCTTCATATGGCATATAGCATTTATTCTCAGTATGGTAAAGTTGACCAAACAATATGTAAAACTAGAGCCCGAGGAACTATTATCTTCCGCAAGTAAGTGGATTTCAGTTTGTTGCAGTATTTTGAGCTGAGCTTCAAGCCCAAACCCAAGCCAAATAAACTGTTCAAGAAAGCCCACGTAAGAAACTATGGCATAAGCTATATGTTATGATGCACGTGCACGTTCGGAATGGAAAGAGTGGGCAGCCTTTGGAAACAGCCGCCTTTCCTCTTGAAAGTATGAAGAAGTACAACACACTGATTGTCAGCAGTACTAATCATATCGGTAAAGCCTCTTTCATCTGCACACCTAGGTGACCGCTGCACTGGGATTAGCTGTTGCCGCATTTAGTACAGTAAAGAGTTTATCGTCATTGTGTTTAGTGGATGATTGTGAAGGCATCTAGTATTTAGTCTCATGCTATGAGAATGCTGGTGACTGTCTGTTGACTGTCTGTTGAAAAGCTAATGGTCCGTGTCATGTTTATCAAGGCAGTGAGAAGATCATGCATTCCAAGCATTCGTTGCTCCCAGAGACTAGAGCAACCACAGCAAACATTCTGTTCATTATACTGCTTTAAAGGGAATCTGTGATCAGTTTTATGCTGCTAGATTCTAACAGCTCCAGCACATGCCGAGTCCTGATATTCATAGGCTTCTGGTTTTCTCCGCCTCCTGCCTCTGATTGACAGTTTTTTTTCCAACTGAATTATCAGCAGGGGGAGGAGAAAGTCAGGAGCTCATGAATATTCAGGAAGGTTTTAGCAAAATGGCTGGGTCAGTTAAAGTAAGTGAACAAACCTTTTGCTAAGAAGATCTGTCAATAGTTTTATGTGGTTCTTAGGACTTCATAAAACTGGTGACAAATTCCTTTTAAAAGTTCATTTAGACTGTTCTGTCCACACTCCAAGTTGTTCAGCAAAAAGGGGATGGGGATTGAGCCTCTGTAAATTCACAGATTTGCCCTTCAGGAGTCTAAGATAGCTGACTATGGTAAGCGTCTTGTTACTAGGCAGTATTATAACAAACACTGTAACTGTTTCCACTTCTCTTAAAGGGGTTGTCCAACTTAAAAAAATGCTAGGGAGTAGGGAGGTTGTTACAATTAAAAAAAAATATTATATATACATATATATATACACACACTGAAGCCATCTTCATTCCTGCTCTGCATAGCCTGCAGCCTGGCTTTTTTCACATGATTGCATCAGAGATATGCCTCTATACCACGATTGACATTTGTAACCAATCACTATCCTCAGTTATGTTAAGGTCAGTGATTGGCTGCAGCGGTCACATGCAGTAAATGGGCATGTCATCATGGCTGCAGCAACCAGAAGGATCAGTAGATGGCGGGGTACAAAGCTCTAGAAAGTCTCCAGGATGGACACTAGAGCAGTCAGTCAATCAAGCAGAGGGGAGTGGTTGGAGACTATTAAAGGGGTTTTCTGAGTTTTTAATACTGATCTATCCTCAGGAAAGGTCATCAGTATCTGATCATTGGGGGGGTTTGACACTCGGGACCCCCGCCAATCAGCAGTTTGAGAAGTCTGTAGTTGCGTGGTAAACTTTGCTGACACTTACATTTGAGGAGACCTTCAGTTGACCAAAGTGAAAGAATCTACAGCCTGGGTATTTTATATGACCCACATAAATCCTTTGTTTTACTTTCTATTTGTACTGTCAATTATTAACAGTAAAAAATACAATAAAATAATTTGGAGTGACAAAACACTATAGTTTTTAGAAGCTAGTTATACTTAGTAGCCTTGCAATGAGAGTCTTAATAGACAGTGATATAAAATAAAATTAATATATGTTTTTTTCCTCCCCCTATGCTGGTGCATATGGTGAACCAGCAGGTCATTGTTAGAACCTCAGCATTCCTAGTAAAGCTTCAGCTCCCAATAGATCACCTAGTAGGGGGGCAATGAGCTGATAGAGAGAGCTGTTTCTGTCAAACACCTTAGATGCCATTGTCACAATTGGCCAAGGTATAAAAGGGAATATACAATCAGATGCCAACGTTACTGATCTCCAATCAGTGCCTGGTGCCCAAGGCTGTTAGCACCTTAAAGGGGTTGTACCACAAAAAATATTCTAGAGTTTTCAAACCAGCACCTGGATCTGAATGCTTTTGTAATTGCATCTAATTAAAAATTTAACATAGGTACTAAGTTATTCAATAAAATATATCTGTATAGCGCCACCTGCTGTTTGTTCTTTTTCCTTTGTCCCGGCTTACTGAGAAGGCCGTACATGCTCAGTTTCATCCTTCAACTGCCTCCTGAGCTCTGATAGGGGGAGAGCACCAACAGAAAAGACCCGCCTCCTAAGCTGTGGTAGGGAGACAATGGGCACGCCTCCTGAGCTGTGATAGGGAGACCATGGACACGCCTCCTGAGATGCAGCAGAAGAGACCCTCCCCTTGAGCTGCCAGTTTGTTATAAATTTAACAGAGCAATGAATGGGGAGATCTCTGGATCCATGTGAGCTACAGGGCTGGTTCTAGCTTTGAAAGAGATTGTCATATACTATATGATGTCTAATTTTCATTTTTTACATTAATCATGGGATAACCCCGTTAAGAGTATGAATTCTACAGCACAGAGCACTGCAGTCTTCTGCTGGTCCTCCTTCTTGCCTTGAACGGCCACTGCAAAAACACTACATAGCGGCAGTAAATGGGTTAGCGCACATAATCGATATGGTGTTTCATTATTTACAATCTTCCATATATTCATAACCACTGATAGCTTGCAATGTGGGTTTCAGAAAAAGAGTATAGCTAATCCTCATGATGGAGAAAACAGGCCAAACAGTATCATATGTTAAGTACAAGACCATGCGCTCCTTATCAGACACTTTCTCACTCTCCATCTAGTAACTGCAACATATGCAATTTCATATTGCTCCACTGGAAAACAAAGATTATATCAAGTGCCTGTCATGGTAAAGTACTCACAGGAGCAAATCAGGAACACAAGCTTACTCTCCATAATGGAAAGGGAAATACAAAGGGCAAAACCAAGGTCATACGGATACAAATTCTAAGCGTAGCATTTTTTCTTGGTGGGGAAAGCCTCAGTTACACTATTTTTCATAAAGGAGTTAAAAACCTCTTTATATAAAAAAGAAGGTTTAGTTTACTGAAAATTGAGGCTATCTTGTAATACAATTTTGCATGTGTTCTTCCATTCAGAAGATGTTATGACACCAAATCCTAGGTACCTTACCAGGCCCTCCCTCATTAGATGTGCAGTATATAAATATATGAAGAAACATGCAGAAAATGCATTCATTAATTTTTTTATTTTATTCATCAGACAGCTTTCAGGAGAGTGGTAATTGCTCCAACTATTAACCCTTTCATTGCCATTACAAAGTTTACACTTTTGACAAACAAAAATAAAACTGGAATATAAAATAAAATAAAAAACATATCATACCCCTACACCCATATATTTCCTGTGAAAATGACACCCTGCACTTTACATCTGTGAGTGCCACCATGCAATATTACAGCAAAAGAAAGCATAATAATTTGTTAAAAAAATACATAAAAATGTCTGATCTAAGCAGAATGTCATAAACATGCAATTTCTTAAAAAAAATTGTTCAAGATGTACACAGTTCAAACATGTCATTTTATCTAGGATTACAGGCATATATCTCCAAATATTCACCATAACTAAATAGACCCGAAATCTCAGGTGCCTATAAACATCTCAGTCATGGAGTCGACAAATGTCCTTATTAGGTGCAGAGCATGACTAGATGTTTAACTGGTTATCTTCTCAATCCTTAAAGGGGTTGTCTCATCTCAGACAATGGGTGTCTATCGCTATATCGAGAACAAAGCCCCAATAGTGGTGTAGGGTGAACTGTGCATGCGCAGCCATCCTCCATTCATTTTCTATGGGGCCACCCATTTCCTAACTCTGTATGGCCATAACAACACAGGATATAAGAAAGCGCTGCATGGACACGGTCATGTGACATCAGCCATCGATGGAAGATAGGAGTAATAAAGGTAAAAGAAATACATTACAAAAACACAGCTACCTCTAAATGATCATTTTAAAGTATGTTGAGGCAAACCAGAAAACCCCTTGAAGTTAGTGTTCTCTTCTGAAGTGTACAGAATGTGCTATGAAGATTGTGTTTGCATAAGATTGGATGATACATCAGCCTGTGTTATGGCACATGTTCAGGATCCAAACAGTGAGTATGTAACAGAAAGAAGAGCATCTGAGAACAGCAGATATTCAGAGAAGCTTCCAGAATGTCAGCTTTTGTCAGCCACTTGTCAGCAAACCTAAAATATGAAACAAATCACAGTGGAGAAAAATATAATAAGCCAAGAGAAAAACTGTATGCTACAGTAGATTGTGAATGTAGAGGTTCATTAAGAAACAAAGAATACACATTACAGCAAACATACTGCAATGCTTTTCTAATCACACTTTGGCAGTATAGGTAGTCACTAAATGCCCCTTTACATGGCCCGATGTAGCAAGCGATTGTCGGGAAGATAGCATTCTTTTCTGACAGTCTCCTGCTCATCAGTGGAAAAGACTCCTTCATTCACATGTACCAATCTCCTCCACAGTACGGGGAGGAGCGATTGCTAATGCCATTGCTCGTGCCCATACAGAATTATTTTTGCCGGCAGCAGAGGGCATGTTAGACGGCACAATCTGCTGCCGACAAATGATGATTTAGGTAACCGATGAATGATCCTTTTGAAAGATAATCGCTAATAAGCGTTTGTAAAAACGCTTGTTTGTGATAATCTGCCTTAACATCGGGCAGTGTAAATGGCCCTTTACTGACTAGTGGCTACAAAATTACATTTGCCAATGCGCTGATTTTTTAAGCATGTTTTTCAAAATCAGTCGTGTATATCAGCCCTAAGAGGGTGAAGTTGATAATGAATGTAGGTACATCCAGAACTTATAATCCTGGCCAACGGCCGCAAGTGCCCTCCTGAACTCAACTGTATGACCATCCTCAGGAAAGTGATACAGTTGAATACTGTGGTGAGGGTGGCAGTATTTTGTGCAGCACTATGATATTTGCTTCGGTTGAGGTAGTATTTTGTGCTGCACTGTGGTATTGGGTTCTGCTGGGGTGGTATTTTGTGCTGCAGACCCCGCCTGCTCCTGTTGTCACTGCCTACTTGTGTTGCTCCGTCTTCTGTCAATTTGACCGGCCTACAACATGGGGCCACTTTTAGTTTTTTTGCCAGTCCACCCATGGCCAAATGGCACCACTTTTTAGACAGATTCTTGGCCAGACACATTTTTTTGGTTCATTGTCACAACTGAAGCCATAATTCTTTTTCAGCAAGTCATGCTCCTTTCGGCATACCTTTGCTTTCATGACTTCCCTTGACTGACAGAGCCAGGCATCATCGTTGTGCTCATGCCTGGTCCTGTAATCCTCTGGATGTGCCACTGCACATGCCGATAATATGGAATCAGTGGTGCTTGCAGAGGATTACAGAGCCAGAGATAATTATGATGCCTGACCCTGTCAGTCAAGGGAAGGTGGTGGCAATGTCGGGAAAGCAGAGGAGTGGAGGTGCACCAAGGAGCAGGGTCTCCTGTTTTCTTCATTTGTAGTCTATGAAGAGACATCATTATAGCTAGTGTCCACCCAATAGTTTAGTGAGAATTGACAATTACAGGTGGGGCGGATGTATATGGTGTTTTAGCCTGCTAAAAACACAATATACATGTCATATAATGGCCAGAAAAATGACATTATTCATGTGCAAACACATGACAGCTTATCCTGAAATGCTGTAGTTAAAAGAGTAGGTGCACTTAACAGAGTAGGTGCACAGAAATATCTATGTGGTAATGCTATAGCTTGGTGGTATAGTGGTCTACCATGCATGAAGAGATTCCAGGTTCAAGTCCTAGGAGAGGCTTACATAATAAGATGTTTTATAAGATATAATCATATAATAATAAAAAGGCCTTACTATATTGAGAATAGAGTTTTGTTGTTTTCTTTTTGTTTGTTTTTTCTAAAACCTATTATTAATTTATTCCCAGACATAATATATGAATATATATTATAAAGAAACCAGTAATATTTATTAGCTTTCTAAAAATGATATGGATTTCTCAATATGATAAGAATATAGACTTTTATTATGGGATAAATGTGGAAGAAAAAAATGTATTAAGAAAAAAATGTATTAAGAAAAAAATGTATTAAGAAAAAAAACAAATTTCAAGTCTCTCTCAAGGTGTGTGGCAAGGATTGCATAGTACCGGGTTAGCCCGCAAAAACAATGCGATGTTGAATACTTTTGCGTTAATCATTACAAAAGTATTAAGGGAGTGATACCTTTATAGGCTAACCAGAAAAAACATATTGCAAGCTTTCAGGGCACAAAGGCTCCTTCTTCAGGCAAGATTACAAATGAAAGACTGAGAAATAGGCACAACACTTATAGGATGTTACAGCAAAACATGTACATGAGGGGGGATGCATAATTAAGATAAGTCTTTCCCAAGATTCAAACCTGGGATCTCAAAATGCAAAACCATAGATTTAACCACTAAGCTATAACATTACCACATATACAAGCTTGTTTTTTCTATGCTTATAAGCTAATATATATTACTAGTGTCTTCTTTATAATCATATATTCTGCCTGTGAGTAAAGTGCTTTTATGTATATTAGGTTTCTGAGCAGATCTCAGTGTGGAGAAGCTATAGTACATACAGTATATGATATTTACATGCCAGCACAAAGCTCTAGGACACAGCGCTGCCCTCAGCATGTCTAGCCCTGTCAATCAAGGGGAGGGCAGAGTGTGCAGAGCACAGGGGGTGTTGCATAGCAGTACTCAAATGATTCAACCCCGCCTCCTGGTGATTGAACTTCTCATTTACATATGAATAAAACACATATACACTCACCGGCCACTTTATTAGGTACACCTGTCCAACTGCTCGTTAACACTTAATTTCTAATCAGCCAATCACATGGCGGCAACTCAGTGCATTTAGGCATGTAGACATGGTCAAGACAATCTCCTGCAGTTCAAACCGAGCATCAGTATGGGGAAGAAAGGTGATTTGAGTGCCTTTGAACGTGGCATGGTTGTTGGTGCCAGAAGGGCTGGTCTGAGTATTTCAGAAACTGCTGATCTACTGGGATTTTCACGCACAACCATCTCTAGGGTTTACAGAGAATGGTCCGAAAAAGAAAAAACATCCAGTGAGCGGCAGTTCTGTGGGCGGAAATGCCTTGTTGATGCCAGAGGTCAGAGGAGAATGGGCAGACTGGTTCGAGCTGATAGAAAGGCAACAGTGACTCAAATTGCCACCCGTTACAACCAAGGTAGGCAGAAGAGCATCTCTGAACGCACAGTACGTCGAACTTTGAGGCAGATGGGCTACAGCAGCAGAAGACCACACCGGGTGCCACTCCTTTCAGCTAAGAACAGGAAACTGAGGCTACAATTTGCACAAGCTCATCAAAATTGGACAGTAGAAGATTGGAAAAACGTTGCCTGGTCTGATAAGTCTCGATTTCTGCTGCGACATTCGGATGGTAGGGTCAGAATTTGGCGTCAACAACATGAAAGCATGGATCCATCCTGCCTTGTATCAACGGTTCAAGCTGGTGGTGGTGGTGTCATGGTGTGGGGAATATTTTCTTGGCACTCTTTGGGCCCCTTGGTACCAATTGAGCATCGTTGCAACGCCACAGCCTAACTGAGTATTGTTGCTGACCATGTCCATCCCTTTATGACCACAATGTACCCAACATCTGATGGCTACTTTCAGCAGGATAATGCGCCATGTCATAAAGCTGGAATCATCTCAGACTGGTTTCTTGAACATGACAATGAGTTCACTGTACTCAAATGGCCTCCACAGTCACCAGATCTCAATCCAATAGAGCATCTTTGGGATGTGGTGGAACGGGAGATTCGCATCATGGATGTGCAGCCGACAAATCTGCGGCAACTGTGTGATGCCATCATGTCAATATGGCCAAAATCTCTGAGGAATGCTTCCAGCACCTTGTTGAATCTATGCCATGAAGAATTGAGGCAGTTCTGAAGGCAAAAGGGGGTCCAACCCGTTACTAGCATGGTGTACCTAATAAAGTGGCCGGTGAGTGTATATCTGCAGCTGTTTAGCATACAGACAAAAGAAAGGTACCGTATTAATCAGCATGATAAGCCCTACCAGCCAGTATGTCTGGTTTAGTAGGGTGGATCCTGGTGACAGAGCATCTTTACCTAAAATAATAATAAATATAAACTAGAAATAATAAATATTAAACAAGAAATATATCACTTTACTCAGCATGATCAACCCTACCAGCCAATATGCCTGGTTTAATAGGATTGATCATGCTGAAAGAGTGATATAATTGGTTGCACATTCTCTGCGGTACCTTTTGTAATCAAAAGCTATACAAGCCATGCCAGTTTTCTATGGTTAGCCCATTCCATTTTTAATCTTACATTGCAGAGTCAGCACCATCCCAGGAGCCAATCTGCCAGCACAGCACTCCTTTCTGACTGCATCTCTATACGAAGAGAGTGAATGGCAGATGTGAATTAGAGCCTCTGCTCTGCAGTATAATCGAAGCTTTTCATTTTTCACCCAGTTTACTTTGTTCTTGGCAGCTTCATAAATCTAATTTCGCTCCATAACAGGGCAAATAATGGCACATAAAGCAATTTATAATTGGACCATTACTTTGAAATATATCACATTTATATTACACTGATATCCCTTCAAATTTTATAAATGAAAAGGCAATAATGCATTTTGTTTACCATATGAGGATCTATTCCTGGCTATTCTACTTTCGATCATTTCACAGTACAAATATACTAATAATAGTAGGCAACTATACAAACACAGTGGGGGAATAGATCATTATGGGACACCAGTTTTCTACTGTAAAAAAGTTTCAAATTTTGTTGTAAGTGCCGTTTTGCGCAAAAATGTACAACCTTTTGGAACATGAGCATGGTCTGCTATGTTCATTAGTCTCTCTTCAGATTTATCACTGGGACTCTTTTAAGGGGGGTGGCATAGGAAAACTGGAGTAGAGTTTGTACACAAAAATTGAAAGATAAGACAAATTTATCAAACCATGTGTGACATTGATTAAATTTACCACTTATTGCCCAAAGAGGAGACCCACGGGAAATTCACAATTACCCCAAAAAACGGTCACAAATACCAAACAATTCCCACTAGGCGTCCCTCTGCACTTATACTAAAACTTAACCTTTATTAACCCCTTCCCGACCAGCGCCGTAGTACTACAGCGCACTGATAGTGTGGGTGCAGGAGCTGCATCCACCCGATCAGCGGCGGGGGTCCGGCTGTGCCCAGTAGGCGGACCCCTGCTGTATGCATCGGCATCAGTGAAAACACCGATGCCAGTGCATTAACCCTTCATGTGCCGCGGTCAGCATTGAGTAATACACTTATAGCCAATGCATTACAATACAGAAGTATTGTAATGCATTGTAAAGAGGATCAGACCCCCAAAAGTTAAAAAAGTGTAAAAAAAAAAAAGAAAGTGAAAAAAAGTGAAAAAAATAAAAAAGCGTCCTTTTCATAAAATAAAGTTAAAAAAAATTTGTTAAAAATAGGGAAAAAAAAGAAAAATAGACATGTTAGGTATCACCGCGTCCGTATCAACTGGCTCTATAAAAATATCACATGATCCACCCCGCCAGGTGAACGCAGTAGAAAAAAAAAAAAACAGTGCCAAAACAGCCATTTTTTGGTCACCTTCCCTTACAAAAAGTGTAATAGCAGGCGATCAAAAAAGCGTATGTACCCCAAAATGGTACCAATCAAACCGTCATCTTGTCCCACAAAAAATGAGACCCTACCTAAGACAATTGTCCTAAAAATAAAAAAAAATATGGCTCTCAGAAAATGGCAACACAAAAAAAAAAGATTTTATTCTGTTCAAAAATAAATCTAATGTGTAAAATTTAACAAAAATAAAAATGGTAGACATGTTGGGTATTGCCGTGTCCATAACAACCTGCTCTATAAAAATATTACATGAGATGGCCCCCCAGGTGAATGCTGTAAATAAGGAAGCGGCTGCCTGCTCCCATGCGAGCTCAGGGGAGCCGAGCGGTACAGTACTCGTTTCGAGCACGTTCGCTCATCTCTAGTTATTACCACATGTCAGATTTGCAAAAAATGGCCTGGGCAGAAAGGTGAAAACAGGCCCGGGGTTGAAGGGGTTAAACTCAAATAATAAAAAACACCCAAAGAAAAAGTGATTAGGAAGTGAAGTGAAAGGGATATTTTTTTTATATCCAGTATTATGGTGTTGGTAGAGATGCAGAGCTTTATGTCATTCCGGAATTTTAACCAAATAAACGTTTTTTTATTTTAAATTTGTGTGGTTTTCTTTATTTTAATATGGCAAATATAGGATAATCTATATATGCCCTGCTAATCTTTTATTTTAGGCTGACATCCTATTGCCCATTGACACTATAGGTTGTACTTATATACTTGTTGTTACTTTCTGTTGCTAGTTTCACAGGCTTTCACAGATCCTATATTCCTAATGGAAACATCGTTGCAGTACAGTAACAAACTATAGTCTTGCCAATGGTTTATCTTTATAACCATATGCCACACACTGCAGCGTTCCACACACATTCCTGCAACTCAAACATGCACACCTATACACTTTCCCTAAATTCCTTGTACTTTGTATTCCTTAATACTGTCCACCTGCGCCACCTTCCCAACATGTTTTGCCGCGTGAGCGGCTTCGTCAGAGGAGACAGAGGTGTAAGTGTGCGCGCGCGCTGAACTCTACCCTATTAAATGGATGCACTAAACCCACCCATATTCCCCTCCTCCAATCGCTTGCCAGCGTTCTAATTGATGTATACTAGACCTTATCACGATCGCTTACTCACAGATTTCTAAGTGATCCAGCGCTTCCCTCACCACATTGAGCTGTCAATACTGAAACTCCTCCTCTATGGGAGGATGTAGCTCGTGACACATAGAGATGTCATTATAATAAAGCCGAACCTTTCATACGTTTTTATTTGTGTATTTATATATTTTATTCCTATGATCTTTCATATTTGGATCATTCATCTTTAATTGTAATATTAGTAATCAGCCCTGCAAAGTTATATCACATACATTATTTAAGGGGAGAAAAATTAAATAATGGGGAATTTCTGCATAGATTTATAGAAATAAGGTATAATGGGTATTTCCAAATTAATGATAACTTATTAATATGTACCAATACAGTACATGTAACTAGCAGGTGATTTATACAAAGGCAGAATAGGAAAAACCTTCGTTTAATCCAGTTGGACTAAGAGTATTCAGTCTATGGATCCAACGTGCTTCCTCTTGAAGCAGTTTTTGATCCAAATTTCCACTCCTGGGGCCCAGTTATACTCTTGAAACACCCCAAAACTTTAAGACATCCAAATTACCGTTATGTATATATGAGATATGTCTATAATCATTACATGTTGTGAGGGAGGCGCATGTGTTTTCAGAACAGGGGGCAGTATTAGGGAATACAAAGTACAAGGAATTTAGGGAAAGTGTATAGGTGTGCATGTTTGAGTTGCAGGAGTGTGTGTGGAACGCTGCAGTGTGTGGCATATGGTTATAAAGATAAACCATTGGCAAGACTATAGTTTGTTACTATACTTTAGCGATGTTTCCATAAGGGTCCATTCACACGCCAGTGTGTCATTGCGGATCCGCAAATTGCGAAACAGGGACCTTGTGATAAGGCAAGCAGATAAGGGAGGGAATGTCGTGATATGGCCAACTATTATGTATGAAAAAGAGGCCTTTTGTCAACTGCGAGAGCAGGAGTGTTATCGGAGATTAACATATAATCCTCTAGGGGAATTTCAGGGGGGCTTAACGAAGATTCTTGTGGACGCAGTACAGAATAGAGTAATTACGAACAAAGAAAAAAATTTTCTAACTGTGGAGAATCCTACCATTCCCTCTCTGTATCTGCTGCCTAAAATCCACAAGAATAATAGAATACCTCCAGGCCGCCCCATCGTGTCAGGGATGAATGGGCCATTTGAACCAATCTGTAGGCTAGTCGATCATGTGTTGAGACCCCTAGTGAGCAATCTCCCATCTTATCTTAAGGACACTGGGGATGTATTGAAAAGACTGGATGGTTTGATCTTAGAACAGGACATGCTTCTAGTTACTTGCTATGTAGAATCTTTATATACATCAATACGGCATCAGGATGGACTACGGGCAACTAAATATTTCATTTCATCATCTGAGCACAGGGGTGAGTATGGTGGAGTTCATACTACAGCTTCTTGAGTTTGCGCTATGTCACAATTTTTTTTGTGTTCAAGGACTCCTTCTACCTGCAGCTCCAGGGGACAGCAATGGGGGCGTCTTGTGCGCCCTCCTATGCTAATTTGTTCCTGGGGCTGTGGGAGAGGGAGATCTTTTTGACAAATTCGGTTGAATCAATAGAGCGGGTCCAATTTTGGGGCCGCTTTATCGATGACATTTTGATTATTTGGCAGGGGACAGACACAGAATTGGAAAAATTCATGAATGTTTTGAATAGTAATACGAGGAATATCAAACTTACCTATAGGACGGGCAGGCGAATGGACTTTATTGATTTGACGCTGGAGGTGGACGAAAATGGCTGTATACGTACCAACTTGTATCGGAAGGAGATGTCGGTTAATAGTCTCCTACATGCTACTTCCTCACATCCTCACAAACTTATTTCCAGCATTCCAGTTGGCCAATTCTTGCGGGCGAAACGTATTTGTTCAAGGGAGGAAGATTTCGAAGTGCAGGCTGAAGACTTACGTAATCGTTTTCAGGATAGAGGATATGACGAGCGTTCAATTAAACATGGCTACTGGAGAGCAAAAAGATCTGATCGCAACCAGCTCATCTATTCGTCTAAACAAAGAGGGACATCACCCAAGAAGGATTGGGTAAGGTTTATCACTACACACAATTGGGGTCATGATGAATTGAGATGCATCTTGAGTAAATAATGGCAGATACTGAGATCTGATGCTATATTGAACCAATACTTACCCCCATCACCATCCATTACATATAGGAAAGAAAAAAATTTGAAAGACTTACTAACCAGTAGTTACTATGAAGGACCAAGACCAGAAAGAATATTTGGTTCAAGGGGTCCTAAATGGGGATGCAAAGCATGTGGAATGTGTGTAGCATGCCCCAATGTGGAAAAAGTAACTTCGTTCTGTGACTCCCAAGGTAAAAAGAATTATAAAATTATACAATCGATTACATGCAGCACCTCTGGGGTCATATATGTGGCCAGTTGCCCTTGTAACTTGCTATATGTGGGGCTGACTACAAGAGAATTTAAAAAACGAAGTGCGACAAAGTGATCCCCAACATAAGAGGGATCCATGGATCCAACGTGCTTCCTCTTGAAGCAGTTTTTGATCCAATTTTCCACTCCTGGGGCCCAGTTTTACTCTTGAAACACCCCAAAACTTTAAAGGGGTTGTCTCATCTTGCCTAATGGGGGCATATCGCTAGGATATGCCCCCATTGTCTTATAGGTGCGGGTCCCACCGTTGGGACCCGCACCTATATCGAGAACGGGGCCCCGCAAGGTGGTGGCTGGAGGACTCCGGTCCGGCCACCACCAAGCCGGCTCCCCATAGAAATGAATGGGAGCGCACCGCGCTTGCGCGGCCACCGCTCCTATTCATTTCTATGGAGCCGACGGAAATAGCCGAGCCAGCGCTCGGCTATCTTCGCCGGCCACATTGAAAATGAATGGAGGCGGCTGCGCATGCGCAGTGCGCCCCCGTTCGCTTTCCGTTCTCGATATAGGTGCGGGTCCCAGCGGTGGGACCCGCA
Source organism: Rhinella marina (assembly GCA_900303285.1). NCBI lineage: Eukaryota > Metazoa > Chordata > Amphibia > Anura > Bufonidae > Rhinella > Rhinella marina. Next base: position 82,404 of record ONZH01021946.1, on the reverse strand, counting down.
CCTATAAGACAATGGGGGCATATCCTAGCGATATGCCCCCATTAGGCAAGATGAGACAACCCCTTTAAGACATCCAAATTACCGTTATGTATATATGAGATATGTCTATAATCATTACATGTTGTGAGGGTGGCGCATGTGTTTTCAGAACAGGGGGTAGTATTAGGGAATACAAAGTACAAGGAATTTAGGAAAATTGGATAGGTGTGCATGTTTGAGTTGCAGGAGTGTGTGTGGAACACTGCAGTGTGTGGCATATGGTTATAAAGATAAACCATTGGCAAGACTATAGTTTGTTACTATACTGTAGCGATGTTTCCATAAGGGTCCATTCACACACCAGTGTGTCATTGCGCATCCGCAAATTGCAAAACACGGACCCCAGCCATGTGCGTTCCGCATTTTGCGGACCGCACATGGATGGCTCTATAATAGAAATGCCTTTTGCCGCGGATTGGAAGTGAGGATGCGGACGGCATCTTTTGCGGCCCCATTGAAAGTGAATGGGTCCGGACCCATTCCGCAAAATTGCAGACGCCATTTGTGGACGTGTGAATGGAGCCTTAGGAATATAGGATCTATTAAGCCTGTGAAACTAGCAATAGAAAGTAACAACAAGTATATAAGTACAACCTATAGTGGCAATAGGATGTCAGCCTAAGATAGATGTTAGTCCAAGATAGCTATTATATATCAGCAAGGCATATATTGATTATCCTACATCGGCCATATTAAACTAAATAAGACCGCACAAATTTTTAAAAAAAACTGTTTATTTGGTTAAAATTCCGGAATGACATGAATCTCTGCATCTCTACCAACACCATACCCCCTATACTAATACTGGATATAAAGTAAATATCCCTACTGTCCTCTGAATATTTTAATCACTTTTTCTTTGGGTGTTTTTTATTATTTGAGTTTAATAAAGGTTAAGTTTTAGTATAAGTGCAGAGGGACCTCTAGTGGGAATTATTTGGTCTTTGTGACCGTTTTTTGTGGTAAATTTGATAAATTTGGCGCAAAGTATTCCAACGCAGACTCAAACAAAAAGTGCCTTGTACTGATCCTGAGTAATGTAAAAGGCTCATATTAAAATGGTTAGGGCCCACAAACTCTTTATGTCCATCAGTCCCCATCTTGTAGCTTTTTTGTTAGCTTTTACATGGTGAGAACCTGAGGAAAGTTATTATATAGCAGTGTCACACTGATTTTATTATGAAGTGGAATAATATTATCTTAATTTAGCTTCATAAGCCCATTTAATATATTTACTGGGTCCAAGGAAGAACATACTAATGAGGGCCTATACATTCATACTTTTGTGCAATTAAGTTGGGAACCAGGTTTGCTCATCATTGCCTTTTGAGGGTATTCTCATCTGGGATATTTATGGCTGACATAAATTAATGATAGAAATGGAGTGACCACCTTTGGGACTTATATTTATCTATAGAACAGGGTCCCCTGACTCCATCCCAGTCCATTGGTGGCAACTTGAATTAACAGGGAGGCAGTAAGTCCTAAATTATGAAAACATAAAGCACAGTGACCTCCCCTGATTCCATAATCTCGGGCCACCTCTCTATTTAAAACTATGCCAGCAGCTTCATGGCATTGGTTTCCATGGCTGGCTACATGCAAGCCTTACATCACCAATCTGAAAGCCAACTGTCAGATGGTGTTGTGTAAAGCATGCTGCCACTGATCTCTGGAGCAGTGGAAATGTGATCTGTGGAGCAATGAATCACACTTTGCTATCTGGCATTTGATGGATGAGATTGAGTTTGGCGAATGCCAGGAGAATGTTACCTGCCTGACTGCATTGTGCCAACTGTAAAGTTTGGTGGGGGATGGAAAATGTTATGGGGCTGTTTTTCAGAGGGTGGCCTAGGCCGCTTAGTTCCAGTGAAAGGAAATCTTAATTCTTCGCAAGACATTTTGGACATGCTTCCAGCTTTGCCCAAAGCAAGGTCCATAAAGGCATGGTTGGGTGAATCTGGTGTGGAACTACTTGACTGGCCCACACAGAACCCTCAACCCAATCAAAGACTTTTGGGATAAACTAGAATGAAGATTATGAGCTAGGCCTGTCATTTAACATCAGTGTCTGACCTAACAAATGATCTTCTGGATGAATGGGCAAATATTCCCACAAACACACTCCAAAATCTTGTAGAAAGCCTTCCTAGAAGAGTGGAAGCAGTTTTAGCACCAAACGGCAACTCCATATCAGTGCCTGTGGATTTAAAATGGGAGGCCATAAAAGCTCCTGTAGGTGTAATGTGTAAATGTCTCAATACTTTTGCCCATAAAGTGTATAGTCTGTCATGAACAATTCAGTGACCTGAATAGATCTGAATATAAATTTACAATTTGCTTCCATGCCCGGATCTCTTTATACTTACCAACTTTGCAATTAAAGCTAATAGAACAGGTGAGAATGCATGTGCTAAAACAAAAACAAAAAACATGCAAGCAACATTTTGCTCTTATCCAAGGGGCTACCCCTGGGCAGGAACAATAACCTTGACAGTGCTTTATATTACATTTCATAATCAAATCGGTACAGAATAAATATATGTTTCTTTAACAAGACTTCCAAGATAAAAACTCAGAGACGCTAATAATTACAGTATCCTGCCAGGTTCAGAGCATATATAAAATTTCCACAAGACCACAAGATCTATCAGCAGCCTGGGAGTCAATAGGGTGAATTTATGATGTACTGTTCACTGAAGGGTATCTTTCAATAAGGATAGTAAATGCATCCTTGTAAAAAATATGTGAATAGTACTTCAGTCTACTCTCAGAAACATCCATTATTTTTACCCTCAGTGTGTCAGATTTTTGATGTAAGATCTATTTCTGAAATGACCTCCATATTCAAGTATAATGATGATCTTCACCAAATCACAAACTCAGCTCCACCACACCAACCATTCATGAAAATGCAAGAATTACTTCAAAATTGTTACTTAAAGGGGATGTACAGCTTAAAGGGGTATTCCGATAACGTAACTTAATTTTTGAAAAACTGCATTAAGGCTGCAAGCTGTGACCCAACCAGAACCCATAACTATACATATAACCAGAGCTTCATTTTACCTTGCAATCCATTTGTCTAGCTCCTGTGTGAGCCTGTAACACACTGAGTGTCATGGCTCCTGATCTTCCCTCACAAAACTACAATCCCCACAATCCTTAGCTTTCCTGCTGTGAGTTTCTGCTTGTTCATAAGTGTTGAAGATTACTGATTGGCTGCGTGATGTTCCAGTCCAGACACGACTCCTCTACTCAGTAAGCTGCAGCACACTGACATTAGCTAGAGAACTGATTGCAGCACACTGAGCATGCCTGACCTGACAAAGGCTCAGAACTACAGGTCGGTGCCATGGTAACTTATGAGGAACACAGTAGGTAGCAGGGGAAAAAAAGTACTTTATAACTACTGAAAGGTAAATATGTGAAATAGACATTATATTAGGTAATGATTGATGATGAATTAGTCTAAAACATAAGTTATATTTATAGTAACCGGAATAACCATTTAAGGAGAAAACCGGACAACACAGGGGATTCACCTGCAATATCATTACTTACCTGTTAGATTCCTCATCATCATTTCAGTTCTCCAGATCTGGTTCCCTGACTGCAGAGGTGATGTCACATTAAAAACACGTGACCGCTGCAGCCGATCACTGGAATCTTTGGTGCACTGCTGAGCCCAGTGATTGGCTGCAGCGATCTTGTGTTGTCACTAGTGTTGAGCAAAGCGAGCTTCAGATCCTAGATCTAAATTCGCTTCGGTCAAAACTTTGTTTGAATGCTGTATGGAGATCCGTCTCCGTACAGCATTCAAATGTATGGGCCCCACCAAAGTGAATTTTGTTATCTCAGAAGTCGCTCTAGACTTTGCTGAATAACTTCAGACATCCATTATTCAACTTGAAAACAATTTTAAAACTGGGATCCGAAGTCTGCTTTGGTACCCAGGAATCAAAAGTACAGTCATGACCAAAAGTTTTGAGAATGATACAAATATTAATTTTTACAAAATCTACTGCTTCAGTTTTTATAATGGCAATTTGCATATACTCCAGAATGTTATAAAGAGTGATCAGCTTAACAGCAATTACTTGCAAAGTCAATATTTGCCTAGAAAATGAACTTTATCCCCCAAAACACATTTCAACATCATTGCAGCCCTGCCTTAAAAGGACCAGCTAACATCGTTTCAGTGATTGCTCCATTAACACAGGTGTGGGTGTTGATGAGGACAGGGCTGGTGATCAATCTGTCATGATTAAGTAAGAATGACACCACTGGACACTTTAAAAGGAGGCTGGTGCTTGGCATCATTGTTTCTCTTCTGTTAACCATGGTTATCTCTAAAGAAACACGTGTAGTCATCATTGCACTGCACAAAAATAGCCTAACAGGGAAGAGTATCGCAGCTAGAAAGATTGCACCTCAGTCAACAATCTATCGCATCATCAAGAACTTCAAGGAGAGAGGTTCCGTTGTTGCCAAAAAGGCTCCAGGGCGCCCAAGAAAGACCAGCAAGCGCCAGGACCGTCTCTTAAAAGTGTTTCAGCTGTGGGATCGGGCTACCAGCAGTGCAGAGCTTGCTCAGGAATGGCAGCAGGCAGGTGTGAGTGCATCTGCACGCACTGTGAGGCGGAGACTCTTGGAGCAAGGCCTGGTCTCAAGGAGGGCAGCAAAGAAGTCACTTCTCTCCAGAAAAAACATCAGGGCCAGACTGATATTCTGCAAAAGGTACAGGGAGTGGACTGCTGAGGACTGGGGTAAAGTCATTTTCTCTGATGAATCCCCTTTTCGATTGTTTGGGACATCTGGAAAACAGCTTATTCGGAGAAGACGAGGTGAGCGCTACCACCAGTCTTGTCTCATGCCAACTGTAAAGCATCCTGAAACCATTCATGTGTGGGGTTGCTTCTCAGGCAAGGGAATCGGCTCTCTCGCAGTCTTGCCTAAAAACATAGCCATGAATAAAGAATGGTACCAGAATGTCCTCCGAGAGCAACTTCTCCCAACCGTCCAAGAGCAGTTTGGCGATCAACAATGCCTTTTCCAGCATGATGGAGCACCTTGCCATAAAGCAAAGGTGATAACTAAATGGCTCAGGGAACAAAACATAGAGATTTTGGGTCCATGGCCTGGAAACTCCCCAGATCTTAATCCCATTGAGAACTTGTGGTCAATCATCAAGAGACGGGTGGACAAACAAAAACCTACAAATTCTGACAAAATGCAAGCATTGATTGTGCAAGAATGGACTGCTATCAGTCAGGATTTGGTCCAGAAGTTGATTGAGAGCATGCCAGGGAGAATTGCAGAGGTCCTGAAGAAGACGGGTCAACACTGCAAATATTGACTTGCTGCATTAACTCATTCTAACTGTCATTATAAGCTTTTGTTACTCATAATATGATTGCAATTATATTTCTGTATGTGATAAAAACATCTGACAAACACACATAAAAACCAGAGGTCAGCAGATCATGTGAAAATATAATATTTGTGTCATTCTCAAAACTTTTGGCCATGACTGTACTGAAGTTGACTTTTGGATCCCAGTTTTAAAATTGTTTTCAAGGTGAAAAATCAAAGTCCAAAGTTAATCACTAAGACCAAGTTATCCGCAAGACTTTGGAGATAAAGAATTGTACCTTGGCGGAGCCCATACATTTGAAAGCTGTACGGAGACGGATCTCCGTACAGCAGTCAAACGATGTTTTGACCGAAGCAACTTCGGATCTATGACCCTAAGCTTGCCTCGCTCAACACTAGTTGTCACCATGATCTCCACTGCAGCCAGGTAAACAGATCCCATCCAGGAGAACTGGAGCAGCAGCACGGGATCTGCCAGGTAAGTAACGATCACTTCTTTATACCTTGTGTTGTCTGGTTTCCTCCTGAAACTGGAGTGCCCCTTTAAGTGACAAGCTTGACATTTTATCCCAGTGTAAGACATGCTGTAAGTAAGTGGAGTGTACGTATGTCATTACTAGAAGGCACTGCACATTTTCTTCAACAGTATTAGTTTAATGTATGTAATACTCAAATTAGAGCTTCAACGAGGGGGCCTTGTGGCTACACAACTACTATTATCATCTGCAAATGCTGTTACATGGGATGGCCGGGGGTTGCCTGGCTTGTCAGTGCTTCACTCTGAAACGCAAAGCAAACAGCCCACAATTATTCTAAACAGCAACACACGGTTTTCTGCAAAAACAGTAGATTCTTCAAGGCAGATTTATATCCCCACACATAATGCTGTGAATAATGTACATACTACTTGGCCTTTAAGAGCAAACAAAGCAAATATTTCAAATGCCAAGTCAGAATGATCTGAAAGAACTATGGTAACACAGCACTGTTCAGTGACTAAATAATGGGGGTAAATTTGTCAGGCTCGAAGTCCTGGCCATTCCCCAAAACATCCCTGCAACAAAATATTGTCACACTGGAATTGAAAGGTTGCAAAACGTGTTCTTGGTATTTTTTTTTTTTTTTTTTACAACAAAAAGTAGCATGATGCACTTAGTAAATGACCTTCAATGACAAAAAAGAAAATCAAGGCCTTATTCAATGGTGAACAATGAAAAAACAAACTCTGCAACTGGTATGACTTTCCAAAGAACCCTGTGATACCTTCAATTGGTCCAAAGATCACATTAGATAACAGAAGCCCTCATGGCCTCAGAGAAGGCCAGCATTTACATCCACAAGGAAATATGGAATCCTATTTCCTCAGCAATGGAGAGGTGATATCCAAAGGTAGCTGACAATCACAGTGTCAAAATATAAATTAATATATATTAAAACAGGGTCTAAAATATGCAAATAAAAACAAACCACCAATGATAATTACCAAAATAAACTTATGTAGATAATATATCATGAATATTTGTGTCAACAAAGACTCCCTCCCCTCCCCGCTATGCAAAGGGAGTGAATAAAACTGCTGCCCTGTCTGCAGTCTGACTGCTGGGATACTCATGTTGTATGTGTGGGACTACAAGTCCCAGCTTTACAGTACAATGACATTGCTGATACACACAGGATCTTCCCCCTACCTGTTCTTATGCAATGCCCTGCAGACAGCAGAAGACTACAGAGGAGAGAACGCCTCCAGTCTTTGTCAGCTCTGTGTTTGCAGGGTGAGGAGGCAACGAAGATGCTGTGTACTGCATTTTTCTCTTCAGTGCCTGCAGAAGAGGAAACCCTGCAGCTGCTCAATACCTTGGGCAGAGCCTCCAACCCTGAGTCTGTGCTGCTGATGGTAGAAGGGGTTAAACTTTACTGAAGAATCCGGTGGGAGGGGAGACACAGCAGACCGCTCAGCCATCAGATTGGTAGTGCAGGGGGAGTGGCACAGCTCACAGTGACGTTCCATGCACAGAGGCAGACTCTCCTGCTCCTCAAGCTTGTGCACAGAACGTCATCAGATCAGGGAAAGAAACTGACATGACAGGTCATGTGACCTCAGCTAACTAGGAGAACGGGGCCACTGTAGATGAAGTAAGTGAAATGTAAACCCTTACGTTTGCTTAGTTAGATACTAAGAACTAAAAAATAACTTGGATGACCCTTTTAATACATATCCATACAGGCTAGTGACTATGATATTCTTTTCCTGCAATGTCCATATGGCTACCCCTGCCTAAAAGCAGAGTAGCTACCCTGACAAAGGTGATCCCATTTATTGGTCACGAAACCCTGTGTGCTAGCTATACAGCCCTGAAAAAAATCTTTGTCCTGATGCATTTCTCTAGTCCAGGGGTACTCAACTGGCAGACCGCGGTTATCAGCTGTCCGGACCCCTGCATGCACCCGGGTACCGGCTCTCATGAGGTGCCAGAGTCCAGAAGCAATGAGCACTTCCATCAATACAGATGGAAGCGATCATTGCTGGAGCGCAGTGAGCTGATGTCACTCACCGCTCTGCTCCCCTTCTCCACCATTCAGTCTGTACAGATCGCGCTGCAGGCCGATGTGGGCTGAGCCTGTAGACTGGAAATCTGCATAAGCTTCGCCCACATCGTGCTGCAGAGCGATCTGTGCCTGTAGGGAAGAGAAGACTGTAAGCTTCAGGAACGGGACAAGGTGAGTAGGTGTTTTTGTGTTTTTTGATTTATTTATTTTTTTTAATACAGAGAGGGCACAGAGAACTTTATCACTATGGAGGGGGCACAGAGGGCTTCATTACTATGGAGGGGGCACACAGGACTTTATTACTATGCAGAGGGCTTCATTACTATGGAGGGGGCACAGAGGACTTTATTACTATGGGGGGGCACACAGGACTTTATTACTATGGAGGGGGCATAGAGGGCTCCATTACTATGGAGGGGGCACAATGGGCATTGCAAAAGTGAAAGGGGCCCAATGGACATTTCTACTCTGGAGGGGGCATAATGGGTATTGCAAATGTGAAGGGGGCACAATGGGTATTTCTACTCTGGAGGGGGCACAATGGGCATTGATAATGTGAAGGGGCACAATGGGCATTTCTACTATGAAGGGGGCACAGTGCACAGAGGGCATTATTCCTCTGAAGGGTGCACAGTGCACAGAGGGCATTACTACTATTAAGGCTACACGCCACTGGTGTTGTCCCTCCTTATATATTTTTTTGGTTTGCAGCTCGGACCTTCATCCTACAGCAGACTCAGGTAGGTGGACCTTTACCAAAAGTACTTGAGTACCCCTGCTCTAGTCGATAGCTGGTTCCTCAAGCCACCAAAGTGCAGATCAGATATACCTTATATGCTTATTATACTTGAGGATTCTGTCTCGGATTCTGACACAGATTTGCGCCCAGATCTCACCCTTCGCACCGCATAGGGTAAAATCTGCAATGAAAATCCTCACAAACAATTAGCATGCTGTGGATTTCAAAATCCACACAGCAGGTCAAATTCCACATGGGAAATTTCTGCATCGTTTACCTAAAATCTTGAGAATCTCATCAAAACCCTTATGGTGTTATAACCATGTCATTCTGCTATATTAATTGTGTAAGAAATTTTTCAATGCAGAATATTTAGGCAAAAGAAGTAGTTCAACTGTGAAAAGCTAGCCTTGTTTAGGATATGCAGGCTATGTTGTCAGCATGAAGTTCATTTTCCAAATCAAAACTGAAGTACGGCTTATTCACAAGGTGCGGGCAAATTGTTGTTGGGATTTTATTAAATCTCATCGCCAAAGAGAAAATTAAAACCACACATTTTTCAGGGCACGTTGCAGCTTTAGAAAACTGGAGCATGCAATATTTGTGTAATATGCCACTTTCCAGCAGGACAAAAGCTACCGCATGCAAAAAGAAAAAACAAAAACAAACAAAAAACAGCACTTATGCCAGAAAGCGGCCAGATCCAATTATAGTCAATGGGGTCCGGTGGTGAACGGCAGTATCTGGCTAAGCTGGATCTAGTAAACTCCGGTTCTCTGTTGGGTCACACCTGAGGTGTGAACCTATGCTTAAATGGCGTCATAGGGTATATGACATCAATAGATACAGATGCGCAGGCTGCCAAATACTATTTGTACTAGATGCAATGAATACAGAGGCCCTCTAAGCATATCGTATGGACCTATCCCATCTTGAAACAGTACAGGTCGAAGGTGCACAACTTCATAAACACTAAACTGGGGTTCCAGAGGTCTGCTCCCCAGCAATTACCATGCTGGATATAATATCAGAATTCATCCTCACCAAATACAGAAGAAAGCTTCATAGGCTTTTGATCTTTTATGCCAGGAAAACGATTCTCCTAAGCTGGAAGCCTCCAAAGGTTCTGTCATCTGTCAATGGGTAAAACTGATTGATACAGGTCTAAGTATAAGCTAACATAATGCAGCTAGAGGAATCCAAATCTTGGATCCATGGATCAATAGGAAAACTAGTGTTGCTTCAGGCACCAAAAGAGTATAAGACAGTTCTAAGTGTCAATATGTGCCTGCTTTATACTCATTTTCATGGGTTTTTTCATTTATCGGTAATTTTATCAAATACAGTACATGCTTTCAGTACACGTTTCATTTATGTTGTTGGAGGCATAATGCATATTTTAATGGACAATTGTTTTGCTTGTCTGTTTTCTCTTTTTCTTTTTTAATAACCAAAAGAGACCACTTATATTACTCCCATAAACCCACAAACAAATTTTTCTTCTTTGGATACCTGAAATATGATAACGATCACAATAACTGAAACGTGACAACACAATCATAATATCTGAAAAACGATAACTCAGATTGTGACCTGAAAAATGATGACACAAATACAATCATGATTGAAACAGGACAACACAGATACAATCATGATACCAGAACCATGACAACACAGATACAATCATGATACCAGAACCATGACAACACAGATACAATCAAAATACCTAACACATGATAATACAGATAAAATCATGATACCTAAAAACATGATAATATAGATACAATCATGATATCTGAAACATGATAATACATATAAAATTGTGATATCTGAAACATAATACAGATAAAATCATGATAACTAAAAACATGATAATATAGATACAATCATGATACCACAACCATGACAATACAGATACATTCATGATATCTGAAACATGATAATACATATAAAATTGTGATATCTAAAACATAATACAGATAAAATCATGATACCTGAACGAAGATAAAACAGATACAATCATGATACATGAACCATGATAATACAGATACAATCATGATACATGAACCATGATAATACAGATACAATCATGATACCTGAAACATGATAATGCAGTTTTTGATCAATGATTTCGGTCAGTGATAACCCGTCAAAACCAGGAGTAGAGGCTACACAAAGATAAGGTATAAGACCCCTTTTAAATGACCGTATTTTGCTCCGCATTTTTTGCGGAAGAGATGTGGACCCATCCATTTCAACAGGGCTGCAAAAAATGCAGTCCCGCATACATATGTCCATTCTGCAGTCCCGCAGAATATAGAACATGTCCTACTGTTTTCCGTTTTGCGAACAAAAATAGGCATTGTTATAATGGATCTGAAAGAAAATATGGATGCAACACGGACATCACACATACTTCATCCGTATTTTTTGCGAAAAATACATACTGTGGTGTAAATGCATCCTAAGGGCTCTTGTACATGGCTGTAACCATTTTTGTGGTCCGCAAATTGCAGGTATGCAAAACACGGATACCGGCTGTCTGTGTTCCGCTTTTTGCGGAACGGAATGTCTGGCCCATAACAGAACTATTCTATCCTTGCCAACAATACGGACAAGAATAGGACATGTTCATTCTTTTTTGTGGGGCTGCAGAACTGACATACGGATGTCATTCCGCATCTTTTGCTGCCCCCCTGAAGTGAATGGGTCAGCATCCGATCCACACAAAAAATGCAGATCAGATGCGGACTAAAACAAAGGTCGTTTTTTTTTTTACTGGCACCTGGTTTTGGAAATCACTGATCAACACGGACCAAACACTGACTTTGTGAAAGCAGCCTAAGGCCTCATGCACACAAACGTGTGCTGGCCGTGCCCGTGCTGCGGGCCGCAAACTGTGGTCCGCAATGCACGGGTACTGACCGTGAGGCCACCGCCTCCAAGGGTCCGCACCAAAAAAAAGTAGTGCTTGCGCTACTTTTTTTGCGGTGCGGAGGCACGGCCAGAAACACCACCGAAGCACACCGAAGTGCTTCCGTGGTGTTCCGATCCGTGCCTCCCCTCCGCATCTCCCGGATCGCAGACCCATTGAAGTGAATGGGTCCGCGATCCGTGATGCGGCCTGCACACGGCCGGTGCCCGTTTATTGCGAACCCGCCGTATGCGGCCCGCAGTACGGGCACGGCCGGCACACGCTCATGTGCATGAGGCCTAAGTGTGTGTCCTTGTATTCCTCACTTCAATGGCCAACAAGTAACACTACAATTCCCCTTCAGTGACGTTACAGGAGAAATGTGTACAGTAGTGGCGTTCCTGGATAATAACAACTGATCTTCATGTTCTACAGAAGTCATGCCAGAGGCTGTCTTCATGAGATTTACATTCAGATGATAAATATCTGGACCAGGAGATCATGCCAAGTTTCAAACATAATGGGGGAGATTTATCATCTCCCTTGCACCATAAAAGTGGCTTTAAAATGTTGCAAGCTGTGTGTTTGCGTCTAGTGCCTCTTTTTACACCGCCCTTGCCACTTTTCAAAAAGGACGCATGACAAGGCGGGAAAGGGGCATGGCCAACACCCAGGAAAAATGTATCTTCATTTACACAAGTTTTCCGGATCATATGAAGCCAGAATTCTATGGCAGCATCTTAGATTTCTATGTAAGCACACGAACTGCCGGGAGGAAGCTTCAGATTGATGGCGAGGCCTGCTCCTTTCATAAATTAGGTGCATCCTCCAGCAGTGCAGAGGATGTCAGGACCAGTAGAGAAAGTACCGGTCTTGATAAATCTCCCCCAATGTTCTCCAAAGTGTTACTGAGAAAATGTAACCCTCCATTTCAGTATAAGACAGCTGGGTATGTACGATATTTCATGCTCTGTCATATCTTGGAACATCTCTCCTGCACAAGCATACAGTAGGTTTGCATTTCTCACCTTTCAGACAAAACAACCAGGCTTTGTGTGTCAGCAGGGCACGGCCGACAGCATCAACGCCCTTTGTAATGTGAAGTGAGGTTGGCATCAGTTGTCACAGCCGATTGAAAGTTAAATCCTTATCGTATTACTTAAGTCTACTGTGATATTAACAAGGTGTTAATTGATACTTATGTTATAATGGAAGGGCCAAGATAAATCTCAACAGTACAAACAATATCTGTTAAGATAAAGCTCCCAGAAATAGAAAATACACATGCACTACATACATTTCACAGTGTGCTATAGGATTAACTGTTCTCATATCCCATCTATAAATACATTTCATTAGATCGGATGATGTATGCATGATGATATTGTAAAGGAGATGCCCCCCAGTTAACAACCCTCTGTACAACCACTTCAGACTCGAGCGGGAATGACCGAGGCACTGCTTTCTAAGTGTACAGAATAAGGAGTTATGTTCGCATTCCAGACAATGAATAATGTCTCCTGACGCTAAACAGCTTCAAATCTGTTCCCTGCAGTATACGCTCAAATAAATGGATTCAATTCCAAGTGGAACATTTCAGACGATCATTAGCATGGGTAACATACATTATCGGAGTAGATACCAAGCAGAAGGATCAATACTATTCATCTGTATCCCTCTGATATGGCCAGATTCAGTTTTCAAACTTTTTCTCATTAACTGTGGCCTATTTTCATCAAGACCCAAACACAAAGGCCCACCTTTACCCTTGTCGTAACTTGTGCTTAAACTTGCAATTTGGTACATCCAGTTCTTGAGAAATCCTCTCCATCTAGCTTGTCAACATGGGTGGATTGGCCATAGACCTTATGGGGAAACTTCCCAGATGCCCACAGGCCACTTGAGCCCTTCACAAGACCGCCAGCCAGGTAAGTAATGATCTGAAACTCCTGCCCTAACGCTTGAATTGCACTGTATTGCCATCCTAAGGCAACCAGGGTGGGAGGACACAATGTGGCAGCTGGTGCTGGCCACCACAGAGTGGCAGTTACTGGGGAATTATTTTGTGCTGCTCGGGCATTATTTTTTGATGCACTATGGTATTTGGTTCTGCTGGGCTAGTATATTGTAGTGAACTGCAGTATTCTTCTCTGCTGGGGAGATATTTTATGCTGCAGTATGATACCGCTGGCCTCAACTACTTGCAGAGGTGGACTGCGAACTTAAAGTGGCCCTGGAAAAAACCTAAGGCCACTTTCAGATGAGGGGGTGTCACGCTGCTGACTCACAGCGCAACACCCTGCCTGAACTTCCAGCATTGCCGAGGTTGCATAGCATCATATTAATAGTATATACAGCATATCATAGTGCAGCACAAAATACTGCTGAGAGCATCAAATCTTTTTGTACCAGTCTTTTGGCCAAGAGGAGGGTTTAGGTGGCCCTCTGGGCATCGGCCAAGTGGGAAACTTGTTTTGGCCCTGCCTTCTGTCAATATGGACCTGCCTACTACATTGGGCCACTTTTAGTTTTTTTCCAGGGGCACTTTAAGTTCCCAGTCTGCCCCTTCTCATCAAAGGGTGTGGCTTCATTATAATGTGGGTATGGCCTAATGGGCAGCATTTATCAACAAAATTGCCCCACACTGGTTATGTAAAATTCTGTCATAAACTATGCCAACCATTGGCTGGTACAGAGTTAGACCATTGTGTCACTCCCTGCACCAGACTTATCATCCAGCCTGAGCCCCTGTGACAAATATGGTGCAGGTCCAGACAGCTGGTCTAAGCTTAAGTCTTTTTCAGGCTTAGTAAATCTGTCCCAAAATGTGCTCTTTTGATACAAAATGTACACACTTTACTTGAACGCAACTTGTAAGTCTGCTATATTGCCATAAACTACAGCTCAAAAAATATCATGGGTTTGGCCAGTGGAGAAAAAAAATGTGAATAACACCTCATCACCAAAAAAACCTGTCTTCTACATTCAATCATTAGAATGACTTTACTTTAGAATGAGTAGGTGGCCAAGGGCATTAGCAACTTAAGTACTTTTCTCACACCTATAACATAACAATAATAGAATTAGGTGTTTTACTTATCGTCACACCTTTTGTTCCTTTTTAGAAGTATAATGCCCCTTTCACACGAGCGGGAGACTCGCATGTCTCCCGCAACGCATCTAACAGGGCTGGACTCTGCACAGACAGGGATCGCATAGCATTATATGCGATCCCAGTCAGTGCTGGAGTCCAGACCTGTAGATGCGTTGCGGGAGACATGCGAGTTTCCCGCTCGTGTGAAAAGGGCATAAGGCTACTTTCAAACTTGCGCTTTCTGAACTGAACAAAACGAAGGGCACCAGAATGCATTCCGTTCCGTTTGGCTGTGTCCCCATCTCAAACAGAATAACGCTGAAAGCAGCATTTTTCTGTCCGCAATGTGGTGCCGAGCAAGACGCATCCATCCTGACACACAATGTATGTCAATGGGGACGGATCCGCTTTCTCTGACACAATAGAAAAGGGATCCATCTCCCATTGACTTTCAATGGAGTTCATGACGGATCAGTCTTGGCTATGTTAAAGATAATACAACCGGGTCCGTTCATAACGGATGCAGACGGTTGTATTATCAGTAACGAAAACATTTTTGCTAATCCATGACGGATCCAGCAAAAACACTGGTGTGAAAGTAGCCTAAATTATAAAATTAAATTATATTCTTTCCCATCTTATTTATTTATTCATGTTGCTTCTATAGCTGCAACACATTCTGCCGCATTGTACAGAAATCGTTATCATACCAATTTCATAGGAAGCCAAAGTTTCCAGTTTATTTTTGGAGCGTGGGAGGAAACTGAAGTAACCAAATACATGGAGACAACAGGGATACAAAATCCATGCAGATGTAACGCCCTAGGTAACACATTGTGTGCAGAGGTAGCCTTAGGCAGAGTTCATATCTCTGCTTCATTTTACATTCTTCTGATCCGTCTGTCAGAAGAACAGATCAAAAGAAGAAAAAAATGGATCCTGTTGCACATTTAACTGTTTTTAGGTGGAAAAAAAAAAAGTCCTGCATGCAGTATTTTTCCCATCTAAAAAAAACTACAGAAATGGTTCAAACAGATGGCAAGTCTGTAACAGGATCAGAAGAACGGAAAATGAAACTGATTATTATAAGTGAGCACAATGGGAGCACAAATCTTACACAATTTTAGAAAATGCCATTAAGCATGGATATTATCTTCTTACGTTACTAAACTTTGAAGAGAGCATGTTTACAGCTCACCCTATAGAGTCTTCACAGGAAGCCTGAATGGTTTTAGCTTATAAATAGTGTCAAAGTTTACATCCTTCACACCAAAAAAGCGGTTATTGAAAATATGATGCACCAAATGTGAGAGTCCTCTGTTACTTTGTAGTGCTGGATAGTGCTGGATACTGTATGACTGAAGAAGCGTATGAATGGTCAGGAATGCTAATAGGGTTATTGTGCCTGTTCCCACCACAAGTCAGGCACCCAAATCCACAACATAAAGGACAAATATTTTAAGATTACTGGAAGTACAAGACAAGATTCTAAGAAATTCATGATAGAACCTGCAGCTTGAAAACAGGTTGATGGCCAGAGGCTGTTGCTGACCCTCCTTAATCTTAACTTGCCAAAACAAGCAGCCAAATAGTAGAAGCAAGCAGCAACAATGAGAAGACAAAATAGTAATCTCTAACGTCCCTACTTGCACTCTTCATAGAGAGTATTGTAATATAGATCGTACAGAATTGTTTATTCTGTGCCAGCTGAACAAGGTAGGTAGGTAGGTAGAAGGTAAAACCATGACATTCCCTTTATATTTCAGCAACAGTTCTTTTGGAAGAAGAGCAAGGAAGCCATGGTTGGACCAGAAACAGGACTGAACATTTTCCATATAAAACCCATACAAAGAAGTAGCAATTAGAAGTTTCTGAACTTCAGAATCTGTAGGGTATGACCACGTCAGGTTTCCTGATGTATTTTTGGAAGCCAAAATCAGGAATGGATTATAAAAGGAGAGAAAGCATACAGAACAAATTCAACCTCCTCTTTTTTTGAAACCACTCATGGTTTTGTTTCCCAAAACCACATACAGAAAACTGACCATGTGGCCAAAACCTAACAGGACCACACAAATATCAGGTGCCATTTACAATACTGCTGTTCTCTTATATGACAGCCTAAGGACCCCAGATAAATGTTATGTGTAACACAAGGATGAGACCCCTTTCTTCACCTTTAGCTAAATAGTCTAGATGTGTCTGGTAGCCTCTTACTTCTCTCCAACAGAGACATTCCAAAGAAGCATTTTAATGCTCCAAAGAGGGAGCAGCCTTTTAGCTTCAAAGAGATCAGGTTGCACTTATCCATAGAAGTCTAAGGAGAGTGGATGGGGATCAATATGTTTCCCATACCACGCACACTTTTGGAAGCAGCAGTAGCATGGACATTATGCAGTAGAGTAACTGTGAATCCAACACTGGGGTGAGACTGTAAAACACCCGGTCGAGCAGCACCTATGTGTCTTTGTGTCCTTCCAGTAGCTCATTCTTCCTACCTCCACTCGCTTCTGCATAGATTTCTATGGGTAACGTAACCCAATCCCTCCTTAAAGGGGTTGTCTCATCTTGCCTAATGGGGGCATATCGCTAGGATATGCCCCCATTGTCTTATAGGTGCGGGTCCCACCGTTGGGACCCGCACCTATATCGAGAACGGGGCCCCGCAAGGTGGTGGCTGGAGGACTCCGGTCCGGCCACCACCAAGCCGGCTCCCCATAGAAATGAATGGGAGCGCACCGCGCTTGCGCGGCCACCGCTCCTATTCATTTCTATGGAGCCGACGGAAATAGCCGAGCCAGCGCTCGGCTATCTTCGCCGGCCACATTGAAAATGAATGGAGGCGGCTGCGCATGCGCAGTGCGCCCCCGTTCGCTTTCGGGGCCCCGTTCTCGATATAGGTGCGGGTCCCAGCGGTGGGACCCGCACCTATAAGACAATGGGGGCATATCCTAGCGATATGCCCCCATTAGGCAAGATGAGACAACCCCTTTAAGCTCACAGTGCTTATTGTCTCACTATTCTCTCTAGACCAGGAGTCAGCAATCCCCAGCACTCCAGGTGTTGTGAAACGACAACTTCCAGCATTCTACATTCACTTCTATGACAGCTCTGTCAACAGCTGCATAAGCCTGCATGCTGGGAGTTGTAGTTTCACAACAGCGGGATAGCCAGTCGTTCCTAGACTCTGCTCTAGACAGCTTTTAGCTGTGAAGTGAGGATATATGATCTTTTCAGAAGGTGTAAGGGAGATAATGACAATTTTCTCTAATAAAATATATTACAAAGTTTCCGATCTTAGCTTATACTATTGACTTATGGAAAGCTGTTTATAATTAGAGGTACACGTTAAAATAAGAATATCGTAACATTTATCTGAAGAAACATTGGGGCTGTATCCCACAAGCTGTAGAAAAATCTGGAATCCACACTGCTCCAAGCTGAAATCTCTCATCTGTTTCTCATAGCTGAGCGTTTTCACTTTCAGCAGTATAATTATTTAACTGGGAATTTTCCTCGATACTTAACATTTTTCATGTCCAATAAAATCCCTCGCCCAGCTGAGCGCATAGTCTCGTTTCTCAGCCTCTGGAACAAAGATGTATCAGATTGCACAAGGTCATACAGAACTAGGATGACATTTTCAAAAGGATGCATTGCTAGTAATGGCTCAGTATTCTCCACTCTTAATGTCAAAACCTTCCGCCCAAACAAAACGCTGGAAAATGTTACAAATTATAAAAAGACGTGACAGGCTATTAGGGTGTAATCTCTGAATAATGTTGGACATAGTTGTGATGAGCCAGACGTTGCTCAGTGGTTGGAGTAGGAGCTTGGCTGGGCTCCAGGGACCTCTGATGTGATAGGTATGCACCTGATCCTTCCATTAGAACATACAATGGAAACGAAGCAACCGCTGGATAATGAGCAGAAGATGACCACAACTGATTTTTCCTGACTTAGGTGACAATCTCAAGGAAGGTTGATCATGAATGGTAATGAGGACCATGCAGCAACATGTCAATTAAAAAACTAACAGAAGCACTTGTTAGCATACAAGATTTAGATTATCAAGTCATGAAAATGGATTAGAGCCTTGTACATTTGCATTACAAACTCAGGATGTCATTGGACGCACTTTGGTAGAATATTGAACGCTGTGGAGATTAAACAGTGAGGAAAAAAATTAAAACCTGTCCTCGTTCTATTAAGATCAATAAAACAAGTCTTAATCAGGGCCAATCATTTAAGTAACGTACACAGTAGACAGCGATAAGTGCTTAGGCTTGTCTTTCTGAGGTATGTTGCTAACAGCTATCAATATATGATACAAAAGGCACATAAGAGGTTAAAGAAGTGGTAAAGGTGTTCCTCAAGGGGTTACACCATGACCCCTTAGGCCTCCTTCACACCTCCATGATGACATCAGTGACAAGCTGGTCATCACGAACGTCCCAACCTGGCAGGCTCAACTTAATTGTGCATTAAAAACCTCAATTCACCTGAAACAAAAAAAAAGCAGCTATATGAGCACCACCCAGCGATAACAGCCAGGATTTAGAAAAGTTGGACTTGCAGGAGCTGTTTAATCACCGGGTGGCTTAGATCTAAGAAGCAGTTGTGGGATGACCCCTTTAAAAGCTCATATTTCAGGACTTAGTCCATATTCATCTAAAATTGGTTGAGTCATTAGAAATATACACTGACAACGTACAAATGTTACATTGGAGGATTAGATATTAATGGGGTTATTTACACTTTCGCCAGAAACTGGTGGAAGGGATAGCTGAAGTCTGCGGCACCCTGTAGCTGGAGTAAACTTCAGTTTCTAGAGCAGGGCGAGGCAGAGATGCGCTTAATTTAGGCATCAGCCTCTTAATATATTAGGTGCATCTCACGCCAGTGCAGAGAGATCAAGACTAGTGTCTGGGTACTCCAGTCTTGATAAATCTCCCCAATGGGTCCGCAAAAAAAATGTGTGTTAGGGCTCATGCCCACAAATGTAAGGGCTCTGTGCCCATATTGCGGACCACAAATAGCTGGTCCACAATATATGGTCCGCAATACACGAGATACGGCCATGAGATATAGGACATGTCATTTTTTTTGGGGGGGGGGGGGAGCAGAAGCATGAATCGGAAGCCAATGGAAACAGTACAAAGCACTTCTGTGAGCTTCCGATCCTTGCCTCTGCTCCGCAAAACTTTAGGACTAGAGATGAGTGAACGTGCTCGTAACGAGCACTGTAGCGCTCGGCTCCCCTGCGCTCGCATGGGCGCAGGCATCCGCTTCCATCCTCCTCACCGGACGGAAGCGGATGCCTGCGTCCATGCGAGCGCAGGGGAGCCGAGCGCTACAGTGCTCGTTACGAGCACGTTCGCTCATCTCTATTTAGGACATGTCCTTCCTATCTTTGCCCGTACCTTGCAGATTGAGTCCGCATCTGCAGCACTTGGCCAGTGCCTGTGTATTGTGGACCGCTATTTGAAGTCCAAAGCACGGGCACGGAGCTCTAATGTTCGTGGGCATGACCCCTTACACTGGGTAACAAAGCCATTTTACAAGGAGCAATAGGTGTTCAAAATGCTACTATACAGTGTCCCAGGAGTTCTCAGAGGCAGATTACCTTCTTATCTGGCACTGCTTTTTCAGCATACACGTCATTTTCTGTGTGTGAACATTGCCTGACTTTCATGCAACCTCCATTATCTAACTTTTTATATTATTCCCAAGATATAAGGGCCGGTGTGCACACTTGAACACTTGACGCAGAGGTGTTCCACCGCAATGCAACGTCTGGCAGACATGGATTGGTTGACCATTATAGACCTAAGTTATTGTCTAGCCCTAGTTTACAGGTGCGTTCACACGTGGCAGATTTAGTTGCAGAAATTTTCTGTGATTGAAAAATCAGTTCACCTGAACAGGGCTTGCAGAAATCTATGTGCTTCCCCAGAACAACCTCATTTAGATGAATGGAACTGATCTGCATTGTGTGAAAGGACAATCCAGGACAGGGTTTACAGCTGTAAAATTTGGCTTAATGTGCTGCAAGTAATTTTATTAATTGTTTTCTTTACAGTAGAAAAGTATGTAGACAGGGATGGACTGGAAGCTTGAAGTGGCTCTGGAAAAAAACTAAAAGTGGCCCCATGTTGTAGGTGGGTCCAAATTGACAGAAGGCGGGGCAACACAGGTAGAGGGGGTTAGCAATACCTTAGCGCAAAATACCATCCCAACATAACCATATACCACAGTGCAGAACAGTATACTGCCCCAAAAGCTGTCCCTCTGTGGTGGCCACCAATAGCTGCCATTTTCTATCTACCTCCTCCTCTCTGATTAAGATATGGAGCAGTGGGCTTAAGAGGTGAGATGTGGGCCACAGCAGTTGAATTCAGGAGGGCATGTGCGGTCACTGGTCGGGTGCATGGTTGCTCGATTTTCACTGCGTTAATTACTGCTGAGAGCTCATTATGTATACGGCCAATGGCAGAGAGGAGGACTTGGGCGGCCCCCTGGGCATCGGCCCACCGGGATATTTCCCTCTAAGGTCTATGGCCCCTGTATGTAGACTTAAACAATCCAAGGATCCACTAAATAAGCATTTTCTATTAGGCTGTCGTACTGGCATACCACTCATTCCTGCGCTTACGCAGCGCTAGAATTATGTCAGAAATTCTACTAATGGAGAACTCTGACTGTCCATAAGGGTTCGGCAATTTATAGAATACCATGAATCATTTACCTACTCATAACTAGGGCAATGACATAAAAATGGAGGGACTAGAGCAGACAAATTCCAGACCTTATTTTTCAAAAGCCTATTGAAAACTATGCAGGACAACTTGGGTGTAGTGGGCAACCCCTGCCACTTCTTCCTGGCAGGAGTTATGATCAATCTCCCCTATGATCAGATTTCAGTTAGGCCTCCAGGATGACATGGTCAGCGGTTCCTCATTGACAGTGTCTGGGAAGGGACTGTTGTTGGTCCATAGGTCTGTTTTTGCCATCTTGTGTCATTCGTATTTCACATCCATTGCTATGCTGAAAAAGGGATTTCCAGAGCATCTCCTTCCAATGGTCAGTGAAAAGTGGCTTTCACTGACCCATGGACTTCAATGGGTGATGTTTGATCAGCATTACAGACCAAAGTACTACATACTTACATTGTTTTACCACTGACCCGCAGACTTTGGAAAAACAAGTATGTATGAATAAAAACATTAAAACCAATGGACAGGCGTGCTCTCCATGGAGAACATGGCCAGCACACGTCTGTGATTTACTGACTATGGACACATTTATTGCTCTATTGTAATCACAGTCTGTGACGATCAGAACATTCCTCCATGCCTTGAAATATTATACAACGATCTAGAATCTGTTATGAGAATATGATACCTATACAGGTTTCCCTGTATTGCTACTATATCCATATCTATATTCCGTCAGCACCACTAACCATGCAAGAACAATTGTGACACTTCTCCCAAAGACTTGCTTTATCTGCAGCGCAGAAAGCCAAAAAACAGAGCTCTGCACCAAAACAGCAACACGTCAGGGAGGATCAACAAAGCAGATCAATAGGACTTGTCTACTACAACCCCCCTCATCCACCCCTTCTAGGAAGTAGAGCAATTAGCCTGAATAGCCAGGACTAAACCAGAAGGATGATGGCATGATCCTCTTCCGCCGCAATGAGCTATCCCTAGAAAAACAATGCAACTGGAAAGCCAGGGGTTAATGGTAACCGGACTAACAAGTTTATTAAAGCATCTGGAGGAGGATCATCTCCCATGATCTAGCAATGGGACACAGCCCTCCTACAGATTACACTCTCCTGCCTGCACTGAGGATAGCACTCTGCTGTTCCCACTGCCAGTAGTACAGCGTGCTCAGCTCTGCTGCATCACTGCAACTTTCCATCTGATTGTAGTGTTATACTCCATTATCCATCACAGGATTACATGATGAGATAGCAGCAATCTGTGTCATCTAGACAGAAGGCAATCAGGTCTCCATTCACTACCTCCTATGGTATATAGAATCCACCTGTAATAGAGCACATAAAGTATGCCCTCAGAGATAATCCAATGTATCTGTGAGGAAGAATACACACATGCATTCCCAGCTCTGTGCTGCGCTCCATCCATTGCTTGGCAGGTACACACAGCGAATTCCCAATGACCACTGCAGAGAAGCCCCCGAGCCCCGGCACATGCATAAGTAATAACAGAGGTAAGTCTCACCTGTGCAGCCTCCCCGTACCCGCACTGGGTTCTGCAGCCTGCCCTCTCCCCGGCTATACATGTCAATGTGCCTCTGTGCTTACACTGGCTCCACAACTCTAGCCTCTCCACCAATGGTAAAGGCTGAATACTATACTCAGTAAGGACCTCCTGACGTCACAGTATCACGTGACATTTCTAGATCACGTGGGTCGGCAGCCGGCGAGCTCTGCTATCACAGGCACTGGCCGAATGTTTGCAGAGTAGGAAGGTCAGGGATGGCTGCTCAGCAGCGTCTGTAGCACAGAGAGGCGAGAGAGTGTCAGCACTGGAGAGGTGGATGTGACTACTGGGGAAGGACTGAGGATTATATGAAGGGGGGAATTCTGTGTGAGATTGTATGGAGGGGGGGGGGGGGGGACTGCTGTATGAGAATGTGTTGAGGGGGGGCTGCTGTATGAGACTGTATTGAGGGGGGGGCTGCAGTGTGAGAATGTATGGAGAGAGGGGGCTGCTGTGTGCGAATGTATGGAGAGGGGGGGGTGCTGTGTGAGAATGTATGGAGAGGGGGGCCCCGCTGTGTGAGAAAGTATGGAGGAGGGGGGGGGGGGGTGGGCTGCTGTGTGAGAATGTATGGAGAGGGGGGGGGCTGCTGTGTGAGAATGTATGGAGAGGGGGGGGGGCTGCTGTGTGAGAATGTATGGAGAGGGGGGGGGGGGGCTGCTGTGTGAGAATGTATGGAGAGGGGGGGGCTGCTGTGTGAGAATGTATGGAGAGGGGGGGGCTGCTGTGTGAGAATGTATGGAGGGGGGGGGGGGCTGCTGTGTGAGAATGTATGGAGGGGGGGGGGCTGCTGTGTGAGAATGTATGGAGGGGGGGGGCCCGCTGTGTGAGAAGGAATGGAGAGGGGGGGCCCGCTGTGTGAGAATGTATTGAGAGGGGGGGGCCCGCTGTGTGAGAATGTATGGAGAGGGGGGGCCCCGCTGTGTGAGAATGTATGGAGAGGGGGACCGCTGTGTGAGAATGTATGGAGAGGGGGGGACCGCTGTGTGAGAATGTATGGAGAGGGGGGGGACCGCTGTGTGAGAATGTATGGAGAGGGGGGGGACCGCTGTGTGAGAATGTATGGAGAGGGGGGGACCGCTGTGTGAGAATGTATGGAGAGGGGGGGACCGCTGTGTGAGAATGTATGGAGAGGGCTGCTGTGTGAGAATGTATAAGGAGGGGGGGGGGGCCGCTGTGTGAGAATGTATGGAGGGGGGGGGGCCCCGCTGTGTGAGAATGTATGGAGGGGGGGCCCCCGCTGTGTGAGAATGTATGGAGGGGGGGCCCCCGCTGTGTGAGAATGT
Organism: Rhinella marina; assembly: GCA_900303285.1. Lineage (NCBI taxonomy): Eukaryota > Metazoa > Chordata > Amphibia > Anura > Bufonidae > Rhinella > Rhinella marina. Next base: position 58,115 of record ONZH01021946.1, on the reverse strand, counting down.
ATGGAGGGGGGGGGCCCCGCTGTGTGAGAATGTATGGAGGGGGGGGCCCCGCTGTGTGAGAATGTATGGAGAGGGGGGGCCCTCTGTGTGAGAATGTATGGAGAGGGGGGGGGGCCCGCTGTGTGAGAATGTATGGAGAGGGGGGGGGGCCCGCTGTGTGAGAATGTATTGAGAGGGGGGGGGGGCCCGCTGTGTGAGAATGTATTGAGAGGGGGGGGGGCCCGCTGTGTGAGAATGTATTGAGAGGGGGGGGCCCGCTGTGTGAGAATGTATGGAGAGGGGGGGGACCGCTGTGTGAGAATGTATAAGGAGGGGGGGACCGCTGTGTGAGAATGTATGGAGGGGGGGTCTGTGTGAATGTATAAGGAGGGGGGACCGCTGTGTGAGAATGTATAAGGAGGGGGAACGCTGTGTGAGAATGTATAAGGAGGGGGGACTGCTGTGTGAGAATGTATGGAGGGGGGTCTGTGTCAATGTATAAGGAGGGGGGACCGCTGTGTGAGAATGTATGGAGAGGGCTGCTGTGTGAGAATGTATGGAGGGGGGTCTGTGTGAATGTATAAGGAGGGGGGACCGCTGTGTGAGAATGTATGGAGAGGGCTGCTGTGTGAGAATGTATGGAGGGGGGTCTGTGTGAGAATGTATGGAGGGGGGTCTGTGTCAATGTATAAGGAGGGGGGACCGCTGTGTGAGAATGTATGGAGAGGGCTGCTGTGTGAGAATGTATGGAGGGGGTCTGTGTGAATGTATGGAGAGGGCTGCTGTGTGAGAATGTATGGAGGGGGGTCTGTGTGAATGTACCACATTACCCATAGTAAACTAACTACACAGATTGGATGTAGAGAAATCCAGCATTTTATTAATATGGAAATGATTCTGAGCATACAATTCCACACGACCGGGCCCCCCCCCCAGCATGCAATCTCCCACAACTGCCCCCCTTCCATACAGCCCCCCAGCATACAATCCTTTACAGCAGCCCCTATATACAATCTCGTACAGCAGCCCCCACCTCAAAACAATCCCACACTGTTGCCCCCAGCATACAATCTCACACAGCAGCTCCCCCCATACAATCTCACACATCAGCCCCCCCTCCCCCTTACAATCTCACACATCAGCCCCCCTCCCCCTTACATTACAATCTCACTCAGCATCCCCCCTACTCTCCACACAATCTCACACAGCAGCCCCCCCTCCATACAATCTCACACAACTGCCCCCTCCCCCGTACAATCTCACACATCAGCCCCCCTCCCCTTACAATCTCACTCAGCATCCCCCCTCTTCACAGCTGCCACCCCAACCCCCCCAAGATACAGTCCAACACAGTTGCCCCACCACTCCCCTCAGCAAACAATCCTACACAGCTGCCCCCCCCCCCCCCCCCCCCCAGCACACAATTTCACACAAGTGTCCTCTCCCACCCCACCGGCATACAATCCCACACAGCAGTATGAATCCTCCCTAGTGCATAATAGATGGAAAATGTCCCTTTGAGGTATAGGAAATTTCTATATATTTTTTTTTTTAAAGAAATAATGTTAAAGGGGTTATCCAATATCTGAAATATCCTCCCCAATGTCTGGGCCCCTTGTATGGATTTTACTTGCCTGCTCCTCAGCACCTACGTCCCTCCGGATCCCTGTATGACTTCAACTGCATCTCCCCATCACTCAGATCAAAATATCCGCCCACGGGGAGAGCAGGCAATAGCAGACTGTGATTGGGACGAGCCCCCTAGGGGACTGGTCGCCTTTGCGGCCTGCTATTGGCTGCTCCCCTCGTCAACAGATGCCCCCGTCAATGGATGGAGCGGTATCCAGAGCGACACGGGTGCGGAGGAGCAGGTAAGTATAATCCATACAAGGGGCTCGGGCATTGGTGGGGATATTTTCTTTATCAGATAACCCCTTTAACTTCTAGGAATGTACAGAGATCACATGACCATAAACATAAAAGAGGCTTTTTCTACAATATAGGGCTCCCAGGCTTGCAGTGCCCCTGCCCCCACCCCCTACTATAATAATCATTGGCAGCAGTGGCCACAGGGTCCCCCCCCTCACCCTCTTCATTGGTGGTTCAGTGGCAGTTCCGATCAGAGCCCCAGCAATGTAATCGCGAGGCTCCGATTAGTTACTATGGCAACCAGGATGCTACTGAAGTCCTGGCTGCCATGGTCAGCTCCCTGAGCACAAAGCCCAGGGCAGCAGGGAGAGTGTAAGATCCTTTTTCATCCTGATAGAAATCTATTAGGGTGAATAGGACAAGAGTTCTAGCCCCTAAGGCTAAAAACGGACATGAAAAATTGATGAATGGGATTGGCAGTTATTTTTTGCCCCCAACTATAATCATGATGCCCATAATGTCCTCCATAGTGCCCTTAACTAAAATAATGTCCCCCACGGTGTAAATAATTTTTGATAGTGCCCCAGCTAAAATAATTTCCCCCATAGTGTAGGAATTTTTTTAATGTCCCCAGCTTTAATATTGTCCCCCATGTAGGCCCCCTTGTAAAATAATGTCCCCCATAGTGTAGGAATTTTTTTCAATGTCCCCCATGTAGGCCCCCTTGTAAAATAATGTCCCCCATAGTGTAGGATTTTTTTTAATGTCCCCAGCTTTAATAATGTCCCCCATGTAGGCCCCCTTGTAAAATAATGTCCCCCATAATGTAGGAATTTTTTTTAATGTCCCCAGGTTTAATCATATCCTATGTAGGCCCCCATCTTAAATAATTTCCCCCATGGTTAAAATAAATGCCCCCACAGCTGCTTTTTGATGATTAAAAAAAAAACAAAAAACAAAAAAACCTCACCTTATCCAATTGCTGCAGCAGTCTCTTTCCTCTGCAGTGAACAGGACCTGCCGAAGGACCTACGATGTGCACGATGACATCACTGCGCGCTCCCACGTGGTTACATCACCGCGCATATCGCAGGTCCATCGGCAGGGCCTGCTCAATGAAGAGAGAAGAGACTGCCGCAGCGCGAGCAAGTGGGTGAGGTGAGTTTTTTTTTTAACCCCTAAAATGGCCATAAAGTCTACCCATTTTTAACGGCCGTTAGACGGGAGCACTCCTGTCAATCGGCCGTTAAAAAACGGTCCCATTGATTTCAATGGGGCCGTCTGGCCGTGGAAACGGACAAAAAATAGGACATGTCCTATTTTTGGACGGACGCTATTCACTGGCCGTTAAAAGAACGGCCATGTGAATAGCTCCATAGACTTTCATTGGTGCTAAAAATGGCTACTTAAACGGCTGTCACATGGTCATTATTCACTGTCGTGTGCATGAGCCCTAAGGGGGCCAATAATTAGTAAATTAAAATGTAAAAAAAAACATAATATATAAAAAAATATATTAATATATATACAACAATTTTGCAGAATAGATACGGCTGCGTTCACTTCAATGGGCGGCTTGCGAACTTGCCTAGCCGTGGCTCCGCAAGAAATTATAGAACATGTCCTATTCTTGTCCGCAACAGCCTCACAATTTGCCATTTTTTAGTCACCTTGTCCCCCCAAAAAATAGGATAGAACAATTCTATTAAGGGCCGGACGTTCCATCTTCTCGCCTAAAAATTTTATTTAGCTCCTAAATTTTTCAGTTCAGGAGCCAATGGCTCCTAGGTATTTTTTTTAGTCACTGCAATAGCCACACATATAACTTTATTGTATACTATAACACTACATCCATGTAGAAGCTGTGTTACTAGACATAGTTCATGACCAGGTCCTTATAGACAAGGGGATTTAGCCAAGTCATTGAGAAGCAACTAAAGCCTAACAGTTCTGTTGCCAGATCAGTGAGGCAGAAGAGGTCCCTACAAGTGATGGGAAATAGCCAGGTCCTTACCTAGTATAGTATTTAATCATGTCAATGTGCCTCTGTGCTTACAATGGCTCCACAACTCTAGCCTCTCCACCAATCACTAGCCCCTTGACAAAAACTTTAGCCCCCAGCGTTGCGGAGTTCTGATAAAACCTCACCTCTGATTGGCTGCAGAAAAGGCTCCTTATTGGCTGTGCTGTGCATGGCAGCTGGGATGAGAGTGCAGAGTGGTCAGTTCTTCTCAGTGGTGCTAGGCTGCGTGAATGTGGAGCTGCCGGGTCAATACAATGCTGGCATCGCTCCAAAGCAAACACTACGTCAATCATGTAATAATAATAAGAGGTACAAAGCTCTATCCTCGAATCAACATTTCTAAGGAACTTTGCTCTCACGCTTCATATACGGAAGTCCAGTCAGTTCTGCTTTTGGTGCCTGTGGGAGTTTTTATCTTCAACTTTTCTCTTTTTTTTATTTACTTCCCGAAAAAGCATTACTCCAACATTAAAGGGGTTGTCTCACTTCAGCAGATGACATTTGTCGTGTAGAGGAAGTTAATACAAGGCACTTACTAATGTATTGTGATTGTCCATATTGCTTCCTCTGCTGGCTGGATTCATTTTCTCATCACATTATACACTGCTCATTTTCATGGTTACGACTAAGGATGAGCAAATTGACTTCGAATGAAGCATCAAAAGTCAAATCGTCAAAAGTCAAAGCAGGAGCTCCGTACAGTATTAGAATGTATTGGCTCTACTGAGCTGAAGTTATTACTTCGCAAAGTCTCGTGAGACTTCAGGTAATAACTTCAAAAATGTATTTCTACTATTAAATACCTTTCCTCGAACTCTGTTTCGGTTCATCCGAAGTCGATTCGCTCATCCCTGGTTACGACCACTCTGCTTGCACACTATAGGAAAACGCCAGCCTATGCGCGCTACAGTGGTCCTGGTCACCAGAGAGGCTGGCACTTTTTCCTGTAGCATGCAAGGACGGCCACCGCTGGTGGATTACAGGGTGGTCGTAACCATGGAAACGAGCAGTGTATAATGTGATTGAAAAATGAACCCAGCCAGCAAAGGAGGCAATATAGACAATACATTAGTAAGTGCTTTGTATTAACTTTCTCTGCATGATGAATGCCACTTGCTGAATGCCTTTAAAGGAGATTTGTATCTATGAAACTGGCTGACTTGTTCGGCAGCTGAAGACATCTGTTTTGGTCCCATGTTCATATGTCCCTGCATTGCTGAGAAATATGGTGATTTAATATATGCAAATGAGCCTTTAGGAGCAACAGGGGCGTTGCCGTTACACCTAGAGACTCTGCTCTCTCTGCAGCTGCCACACCCTCTGCACTTTGATTGACAGGGCTATGATGCGATGATGTTTACAGTGTCGTGCCCTTGCATATATTAAAACGTAATTTTTCCACCACATTTTTTCTCAACATCGCGGGCACATATGAACCTGGGATCCGTGATCTGTCTACACCGCAAAAAAATAGAACGTGTTTTATTTTTTTGCAGTTCAGAGACACAGAGAGAAACCCCAAGGAAGCACTCCGTATGTCTATGTGAACGGAAAAATAAAAAAACTATGGCTCCGGGAAGGCATGGAGTCAAAAATTAAAATGCAATAATGGAAAATCACCCAGTTGGAAAGGCTTATGAGACAACAAAAGATGCCTCGGAGGGAGAAGAAAGGGATAATACTGGCTCCCTTGGCTCTAATTTATGTGACCGACTACAGTCCAGCATCTATCGTTTCATACGTTAATCAATGAGTCCCAGGAGGTCTAGTAATAGCTAAAGTAATATCTGAAGAGGGCAAGCAATTGCTTGGTGACCATTCTTTCAACTGTAATTCCTAACACAAGAAGACACTAGCCATTTATTATTATTGGTTCCACAATGGTCAGCACTACACATAAACAATACTTTTTTTTCATGCATCAGTTCTGCATTGTGTGAGAATTGCAGTATGTTCTATATTCTGAGTTTTTCACGCAGCCCTGGTCCCATAGAAGTGAATGGGGCTTCAGTGAAAAACGCATTGCATCTGGATGGGGTGCGTTGTCCCTGTACAGTCTGCCACTGTCATTACTGGATAATATCAAAATGAGGGAAGTATCACCTCAGGGAGCCGACTGTTAAGACCAATTCATTCAATCTGTGTAAAACATTGAGAAGTCTGATAAATATATTTATATATGTTTCTTCCATTGATTTTCAGTACTGTAGTTTGTGGGTTATCTTAACCATTTTCATTAATGTGAAAGTAAACATTCCACTTGTCACTTCATGGAATTTGTATGTGATCTACACCTACATACTGCAGAAAGTCAAGGGATTTAACCCCTTCAGGACATGGCCATAACTTTTTTGTTTTTCTGTTCACATAGACATATGAAAGCTTGCCTTTAGTGGGAAGCTGGCAAAACATTCCAAATGGGGTGGAACTGGAAAAATACCCCCGCAATTGCACCATCGTTTTATGGGTTTTGTGTTTAGGGCATTCCCTATGCAATAAAACTGACCTGTTACCTTCATTATATGGGTCAGTATAATTAAGGGAGAGTTCACATCACCATTCATTTTCCGAATAACAGATCTGTTTTTTTTAGACGGAAAAAAAGTACTGCATGCAGCCTAAAAAACGTATCTCAGATGGAAATGGCTCAAATGGATGCTAAATGTGCATGACTGATGCACAGGATCCGTTTTCTTTATTTTTCTGTTTTACTGACGCATAAGAAGAACAGAATTATATCAGTGATGTGAACTCTCCCTAAGCCAGAACACATTTATATATTTTTTAATGTGTTTAAAACGGAAAAAAAACTTTGGGGAAAAATTTTTTTTTTCATCATCATATTCTGACCCCAATAACTTTTTTTATATTAATGTCTATAGAGCTGTGTGAGGGCTCATTTTGTGTGGGGAGTTCTGTACTTTTTATTGATGATGTTTTGGAATGTGTAAAAAACGCTAATCGGCCATTTACATTTTTTTTCTCGTTACCCCATTCACTGTATGGGGTAAATATATTTATTACCCTTAGGGTACTTGAACATGCAATACTCTGATCGCTTCTCCTATAGACTGTAATGAGTTACCATTGCAGCCTATGGAAGCCCATCATGCCTTGGATCCTTCAGAGGGACCGAAGCGACCACAACGAAACAAACAGCTCCCCTGATTGCCACCCTTGGGAGCCGTATGGGCTCGGGAGCACAGCACTCCCAGACAAAGCCATATCAGATAACATGGTTGCAATTGCCCAGGCATTCTGAGGGGTTAAATGTCTGTTATCAGCATTATCGCCGATTACAGACATTAGCTCCAGGTGTCTGCTGTGTGAAACAGCAGACACTCAGCAGCTATTGAGTGGACGCCATCTTTAAAGAAACAACATGCGCCATACATGTACGGCACATGTCATCAAGGAGTTAACATCTTGGCTGTGTAACTGTAATGTGACCTCCCACAATGCACTTCTCTTTGTTAACCGGAGTTCAGCAGAACTTTGAATTTAGCTTTCTGTCTAAATAAAGAGTAAAACATCATATAAATCATGTAAAGCAAGATTAGCAGAGCGAAGATATTAATCATCTTGTGTATTTAAATGGGAGAATGTCAGCAATTTTGACTATGCTAAACTGCTGACAGCATTAATTAGGGGCCAGGGAGAGCAGGACAAACATACTTTTGTGAAACTTATTATTCAGAGTAATGAGAACTTTTATTTTGCCTGTTTCTGTTCCTGCAAAAGTGAAGGAATTTCAATGTCAAGTGCTCTTTGCATTAAGCTGCTTTTCCCCTTTTGCTCTGAGAGATGGTTGTAGTAGTCTCCTTGAAGCACTTCAATGCACAGAGCACTTTACTGCAAAGCGCTGCTACTATTGCATGTGCAGGAGCAGAATCAGTCAGAATAAAAGTTAATATTCTCACTACTCCTGGTTATAAATGTTGCAGCAATGGCCCACGACTGCCACTGCTTCTTTTACCAGTCCCACATACCCACCTCTTACATGCAGTTCTGTTCCTCCTTGCAGACTTTGGCCTGCTTGCTGGCTTAAACTCTCTTCCTGTGTCCTTAGAGCACATATGCACACTTCCTCCGACTCTTAAAGAGCTAACTTGTGCATCCTAATCTTCACCAGCCGATGGCTGGCACTCCTGGGGTACTTAAATGGATTTTGTCACCTAGTTTTAGCATATAGACCTGTGTACATGTGCTGCTAGATCGCCACTAGCACATACACCATATACATTTTCCATTGCTGTGAATGCTTTTATTCAGTTACCAACGTTTCAGGACCCTAGCCATGCCCACTGTGAAGATGCCCAGCACCTCCCAACAACCTCCGAATCCCCTCCTTGCTCCCCCAATATCACACAGTTAAAGCTCTGTAATCTCACACAGCAAACGAATGCGCAGTTCATTCCCTGAGGCTGATGCCAGCACTGACATGTGGCATACTCGTGCATGCATGAGATTACGGCGCATTGGAGGATGTGGGGCGGTGCTGGGCTCCTTCACAGTGGGCATGGCTGGGTTCCTCAAGTGTTGGTAACAGCCCCTTGGGCTCTTTTCTAGCCTTGTTTGCATATACATAAAATCTGTATTCTGACTGAATAAAATCATTCACTGCTATGGAAAATGTATATTGCAGCCGTGCTAGTGGCGGTCTAGAAGCACATGTACACAGCTCTATAGGCTAAACCTAGTTGACGGACTAGCTGCCTCTCTCTGTGGGCAGCTGCCTGAGTAATAGCTTGCTAGCCTGCATCTTGTCTGCCTGTGTACTGACTTCTGTCCGTTTACTGGATTCTGACCCACCACTGCCTGACCGGTGTCTGACCTCCATATTGACCCTTTGCTGCATTCCCTGACCTCAGACTGTTTACCATATAGCATGTACTCTGCCAGCCCTGACTTCGCTCTGTCCTTGACTATGTTTTTGCCTGACCTCTCGGTGCTCTGTGCCAGTGTCTCTAACCCCAGTACCTGCTTCTGTCTCCTGCATCTTCTGCCCCAGAACCCATGCAACTGTATAAGGTCCTATTATCTGAAGAGAAGTGTCTGCATAGATACAGTAGAGACTTGAACATGTATTGCAGAGTCACTGGATACTGTGTGTGCAACTTTCCTCTCAAGGTGGCAAACTCCAGCACCTAGGTTCGATTGGAGAGACAACTCTGGGCGAAGACAACTTCTCTCCAAAATTAACATTTCCTTTATCCCTGTCATGCAGTGAGATGCAGTTTACCATAAGGCCTTCCTGAATCTGGCTTGGCTGGAAACTTTCTGCATCAGGCATTGTTGATCTGACACTGCATACTCACCATGCACCTAGAGAAGCCTTTGACAGTGACATTTCTTTCTCTGTTTTGCCTGTATCTACTAGTCCTCCTCTAGTGGGACTGCCCTGGCCTCCCATACATATGTCCATGCAAGCCCTTTTTTCCACATCAATTCTTCATCATCGATATTTCTTTAAAAAGTTCTTTCTGGAGGTGGAAGCATCTTCTGTGGGAACAGGACCACAAGAACTTATCTTCAGTCAGCTCAATGTCTCATCACTTTGCCAAACTAATTGGTCGTTGTCCTTTGCACCCTTTAATTTCATTTTGCTGACAAGAATACCAAGGCAGTTGCCCTCTTCCATTCTTTTGACATTGCTGATCAGACAGAGAAGCCCAAACACATAATCGATCCTGCCAGTATCATAATTATCACTACAGTTCAGCTGAAAGACATTCTACCTGGCAAGACATTTATCCCTGTGGCCAAGAAGAAGCAGATCCTGGCCTTGGGGCTTATCTCCAAAGTCACTTTGCTCTCCACAGGACAGTTAATCTGATAACTTGACATTACTGGTGGCCTACAGTTTATAAAGATGCTGCATATCCTGCCTGTGTCCAGAACAAGTCTTTAAGGCTACTTTCACACTAGCGTTTTAAAATTCCGGTATTGAGTTCCGTCATAGGGGCTCAATACCGGAATAAAACGCTTCAGTTTTGTCCCCATTCATTGTCAATGGGGACAAAACTGAACTGAAGACAACGGAATGCTCCTGAAAGCATTCCGTTCCGTCTTCAGACCGGAGAACAAACCGCAGCATGCTGCGGTTTGCTCTCCGGTCCAGGCATCCGCACCAAGACGGATCCGGAATGACCCCCAATGCAAGTCAATGGGGACGGATCCGTTTGGTGTGACACACCAGTAATCCGGATCTGTCCTCCATTGACTTGCAATGGGGGGGTCATTCCGGATCCGGCTACACATATACAGAAATACTTACAGACATACATACATACTCACACATACACACAAACACATACATACTCACATACTCCAGGCAGGGACGCCGGCAGCATGTCTTCACGCGCCTCCTGCGCGCAGCTATGACGTTTCCCCACTGCACCCAGCAGAGGGCGCTGTGGGGAATCGTCATCACTGCGCGCAGGAGGCGCGTGAAGACGTGCTGCCGGCGTCCCTGGCTGGAGTATGTAAGTATGTATGTGTGTGTATGTATGTATGTTTTTCTGTGTCTTGTCCCAATGTCTGTGTCAACGTGTGGGGCCGGACCGCTGCTCCGGCTCCACACATGTATCAGCGGCAGCACGGACCCATCGGCACCCTTTAGGTGCCGGATCCGTGCTGCAGCTACTGTGAAAGAGGCCTTAAACTTATGCCTTCAGGATTCCTACTCCCCTTGCCAATGTCTGATGGCAGCATATCACCATGAATTTTCTCATCAACGTGCCTTCTTTCTTGGGTGCATGGTTATCTGGGTGGTGGCTGACCAGTTCTCAAAGATCGCTCACTTCTTACCTCTGCCTGATCTTCTGTCTGCCAGTCAACTGGCCAAGTTGTTTGTGGATCACATTTTCTGGCTACATGAGTTACCCTTACATGTGGTGTTTGATCGGGACGTACAGTTTACTTCTGAGTTCTAGAAAGCCATCTTCAAGCTGCTGGATATGGAACTGGACTTTTTCCTCTGCCTACCTCTGCAATCAAATGGCCCACTTTATCAATAACTTTACCCAGATCTGTCAGGAAACTAAAACTTTTCGCATAATGAAGTCCGCTTATCGCAAGCAGAGGACTCAACCTCAATTTTCTCCTGGAGATGAGATCTGGCTTTCTTCAAATATCATACTCAATATGGCTATCAGACTCAGGGTACCCTTGTACAAGTTGGCACCCCACTTCATTGTCGTAATTGACGGGGACTCCAGTGTGCATCCCCAGAGGTGAGACCCGCACCTATCTGATGTTTTTGGCGTATCCTAATGATATAACATAAATGTCCAGATAGGACAACCCCTGTAATAATACAAAGCAAAAAAGGGTTTCTCAAACTGAGATACACAATTCTATTTCTAAATTGAATATGATAGCAGACAAAAAAAGTTTCCAAACAATGAAAACACATGTATATATTAATAACAGACACAATCTATCTCTACAAGCTTCCTTGTCCAGATCAAAGAATAATGTTTGGCACTAGTGACAAGGTGTTTTGACTTGCAATCCATTCACTACTGCAGCTTGGTTCATTTGTATTGAAGTTCAATGAGTGTGTGACATTCCACAGGAGTATTTTGGCAGTTCCTTCTGAACAGTAGAATTCTTAGCCTATGGTAAATCAAAGCCATTTATTAATGTGACCTGTTTTCACATCCTGCTCACAGCAGACATAGACTCCTGCTTTGTGTATAAGAACCTGCCCTTCTATTTCAGTATATGTAAAGGTAAAAGGTATAAATAAAAAAGACGGACCAGACATTGTTACAGAAAGACATCATGGGTAAATCTTATAGATTTTTTTGAGTACGTATAATTATACTTTATGCAATTCATATATGAATATTAGAAGTAGGTTTACTTAAAGTGAACCTGTCACCACAAAATGCAGTGCAATCTGCAGGCAGTATGTTATAGAGCAGGAGGACCTGAGTCTATGATCAGTGACTGCAGCTTAGCTGCATTGTGTATAGGAGGTGCTGTCTCCATATAAACTTGGTCTGCTGTTCTGTATCTACCTCATGCTTTACACTGCAAAACTGCCTGTTCAATTTTGCTGCTGTGTGTAAGTGGAAGGTCAGTACAGGGAGAGATGATTAGGTCACAGTAACGACAGAAGATTTTAAACTACAGGGATTTTTTTCTATCCTGAGAGAAGAGTACTATCAGGAAGCAGCTGCATGTAGATGAGGGGAGGGGCATTAATAAGAAGGACGGTCCTGGGGAGATGCTTTCATCAGCCATTCATTAGTAACCTCTTGACTCCTCCTGAACTGTGCAGGACTTGCTGTGGGAGGAGAGGTTTTGGGGAAGTTGCTTGGGGTGTTACCAGATTTTGCAACTAGTTACGCCCTTGGGTACAATAAGGCCCCATAGACTACTTTGGGGCTGTATTATGGCTGCGTACCACTTATATATTACTCTGGTGTAAATAGGTGACTCACATTAAATGGACTCTACAGTTTGGACAACCCCTTCATAATCATTAGGGTGGGCACAACACAAAAATACATATCTAATATACTGCTGACCTATTTAAAAAAGATTTTAGACAGATTTTAGAAAATAATAAAAATAATAATAAGCAACCAAATCAAACTAAAAATGTGAAGCAGAAAATGTACTGTAAAGTAAAAATCAATATATCCTCGAAAATTGAAACTCTGCATCCATTAAACACTATCCATATATCTTAGTTCATTAACATATTAGATGCTCTGGCCATTAAGTGGTTAAAATAATCTGGTCTTCATCCTGGCATAGTATTGTGAAGCCACCACATTTGCACAGAATGTTCTAGAACAAATGAATTTGTGACGGTGTGACTCCATGTTGGATGCACACAATTTCAGAAAGAAGAGTGGATGCCATCATGAGGATTCATAGGTGTTGGTGCTATGTTGTCCGGCGGCTGCTGGTCAACTCACATCCTGCATATCGATTGGTTCATTCCTTCTGACCCGATTCAGGAAATAGAATCAAAAATGGAGAACTCTGATGAGGAACTCCAGCTTCCTAGCCAAGAAATTAACCATCATGACACAGCCCAGGAGCTTCTTCAGGTCAGTTGCCTTAAGACGTAAAAATTATGTCATGTGCCTTAACACAGCTGAGAAGACACCAACCAATTTTATTGCTGATCCAAAAGTTGCACATTACGGGCTCCTAATACCACAAGGCATGTCCCTGGGAGAAAAAACAGAAAGCGGGGAACCCCTACAAAAAAGTCCCTGGGACGCTGATGCTGTGGAGCCATTCCTTGTCCATAAAGTACCACCTGCTAAAAAAAAAAGCTGCAAGCGATGATGTAATAGAAAGACTCATCCGAAAACATGTCTGCTCCATCTACCAAAGATGTGGGAAGCCCGGAGCTGGGAACACCATAGGTGGAGATGACCTATACCTGGAAAGCATGTCTCCAGAGCACTTATCCATCCTGAAGAGCAGTGGCCTGGAAGGCATGCTGGACAATGACATCATTAACAAGGTCCTGGATCTCCTGCAGTATCAGTTTGGGGACTTTGATGGCCTGCAACCCACTGCTGCTATTCTTTTTCCAGGGTACAGTGTGCTAAAGAAGGCCATACAAATCCACTACAACAAGGACTGGCTGACCACCTGCTTCAAAAATGACGACATCCTAGTGGCTGACAGCATCAAAACCAGCAATTTGCGAGCAGATTAATAACATCTACAGTGTAGCGGTCAATGAGCCCCTGAAACATCTAAAATTTCTCAACGTGGATCAGCAGAGAAACACCTGTGACTGTGGGGTGTTCACCATAGCATTTGGCTTTGAGTTTCTGACTGATGACGGTGAACCCAAGGCAATCTTCCAGCACAACATTATGAGAGATCATCTAATATCCTGCTGCAGAATGGCAGGATCACAGGCTTTCCCAAAAAGGTCAATGAGCGACTCCATGTTTTTTATGACATGTCGAGTCTATGATGGGCCAAGAGATCGCCCTGACCAGAAGCCTGATATTACCAAAACAGCAATATCCTCTATGTCACCTAAGCTACAATCTCTACCCAACCTCAGATTACAACCGTTGACCCATAATACAGGTCGAGAACTTGTATAACGTGGACACAGTGCTATCCACTGGTCAAAACTGGAAATAAAAAACAGCCAGGGGTTAAGACGGCAATTGCATCAGATTGGATTACCAGAGGTCTGAGACAAAATGAGGCACAGAATAAACCATCTCCTGATCTTAACCGGTGACCCCTGCTAGAAGGTATTGGCCTTAAGAACCCAAAAGATCCCTAAATAAGGTAAGATACTTATTATAGGAGTCATAAAATGTAATGTGATTTATGACAGGAGCTTATAATAATAACAAATCAAAAAGAAAACCACGGAGACACCATCACGTGTCTCAACGACTCAAAACTAGCCAGGACTGTATCCATCCACAGACAGCTGTTTCAGTGTATTTGCCCCTCATCAGTGTGGAGTAGGAATCTGGCTAGTGGGAGCAATGCCTAGTAGAAGATTATTTAAGAAAAGATGATTGACCTCAGGGAGATCAACCATCATCACCACAGAGACACCATCACGAGTCTCCCTGGGAAAAGCAATATGTAAATCAAAAAGAAAACCACAGAGACACCATCACGTGTCTCAACAACAGTCAAAACTAGCCAGGCCTTTCAACAGGAAGGAACAACCAAGGGAAGGGCAGTCTCCAAAAGGAAACCACCTATGCCAAAGCATGGTATCCATCCACAGACAGCTGTTTCGGGGTATTTGCCCCTCATCAGTGTGGAGTAGGAATCTGGCTAGTGGGAGCAATGCCTAGTAGAAGATTATTTACCCCGAAACAGTTCCATGAGTTCCATGGAGTACTTGGAGTTCCACGAGTACATTAACTCGGTCTATCCAGAATTAAAGTTCACATTGACACATAATCAAACGTCCATTCATTTCCTAGATACTACAGTAATAAAAGATTCCCAGGGAATACTGAAAACGGACCTGTTTCACAAACCGACAGATCGGAATAACTTGCTGCAGTATTCTAGCTGCCATCCACCAAATACATTAAAATCCATACCCAATTCGCAATTTCAGCGAATACATAGAATTGTCCAAGATAGAGACACATATCAACAAAGAATAAGAGAGATGCAAACCCGGTTCCTGGATAGGGGATACCCTTCAAAATTACTAAATTTCGTTCCTACCCCAAAAAAGGCAAAAGTAACAACGTCAGAGCGAATACCATTCGTTCACACATATCACCCAAGCATGCATAAATTAGAAAATATACTAAGAGGTCACTGGTATTTGTTAAGGAGAGCGTATTCAGACATCCCGGAATTCAAAAATCAGATCTTAATGTGTAATAGACGTCCAAAAAATTTGAAAGATCTACTTGTGAAGGCGGACATAGGCTCAGATATAAAAATACCCAGACAAACATTCTTCAACACACCCAAAAAGGAACATTTCCGTGTTTACATTGTGCACAATGCACAAATGTCCAAAAAGGTCCTCAATTTTTCCACCCACGCACAGGCAAACCATTCCTGATCCAGGAATTTTTTAATTGTGATTCCACATTTGTTGTGTACCTTCTCAAATGCCCTTGTGGCTTAATATACGTGGGAGAAGCAACACAATCCATTAGAAACAGGATCTACCAAAACAAATCTTCAATCAGGAAACAAAATCTTTTGCTACCCGTACCATCACACTTCAATACCACAAAACACAATTTGTCACAACTTAGGTTTCAAATAATCGAACATGTAGCACAACCAAGACGGGGGGTAATAGGATAAACTAAAAAGAAGGGAAGCATTCTGGATACATAAGCTCGATACCCTAGAACCAAGAGGGTTAAACCGTGAATACGAAATCCAGCAACTAATATGAAACACAATATCTCTTCCCGACTATACTGATGAACAGAAGGGGCCTCTGGGGTGGTTGACTGGCTTTTTGAACAAGTTCTGATTATAAGATGTTACAATCATTATTATACCATTATCTATAAAATATAGGGCAATTGACTGTACCGATTAAATTGTAAGATATGTACATGTTAGTGTCTGGCCATCTCACTATTTCAATTTTATTTTTATTTTTCAGACTACCTAAACTCCCGGGGACCTATCCGAAGTTGCCTCCTCTACATCTATATCCTTTACACTGTTCAGGATTTTTCTTTCTCTTATCTTCCTTTGATCTTTCTTAATATCGCTGCTAGATACTGCTACACCTCTATTTCCTGACTATTGGAGCGCATTTGCGTTCCATTGACGCTACTTCCGGTTGGTGGAACGCATAGTTACATGATGCGTTCCGCCATTCGGACCGGAAACCATGAGAGACACTGGACATAAGAGAGCACGTCACCACCGGTCTCTTTAGCGCACGTTTATCTTATAGCAGCGATTGCTGCAAGCTTCTAATAGCGCTGTTCTTCTCTGATTCCTTTCTCCTTGGCGGCAATAGGTGAGTTAGTCCTCTGGACATAGTCTCATTAAGAGGGTTACTGGTAAGCTAGTTTATTTTTGTTCTTCTTATTTTTGTTCTCCTTTTTATTTTGTTTTAGCGGTTGTAGCAATCCCACATATTCCCTATATTGTTTAGGACTTATCTTTCTTTGATTCTAAATCCTTGCTTCTTCATTATATTGCTGCCTTTCACTATTGTATCTCTATATCCTGGTTATTGGAGCACGTGTGCGTTTCACTGGCGTCGCTTCCGTTTGGTGGAACGCATAATCACGTGATGCGTTCCACCGGTCGGACCGGATACCAAGGGAGACGCCGGATATAAGAGAACACGCTCCCAGCGGTCTTTTCTGCGCACATTTACCTGATAGCAGCGATTGCTGCATGTCTTAACAGTGCTGTTCCATCTAATTCTTTTCTTCTCTGGCGGCAACAGGTGAGTCGGTCCTCTGGATATAGTCTCATTAGTAGGGTTACTGATAAGCTAGTTTACTTTAGCAATTTTGACCAATTCCTTAACTATTCACCATATATGGGATGATTGTTACTACTACCAATGAAACTTACCTATGTAGTAAGATATATGACGCATGGTTTATTACATATAATTACGATATACATTATGTATACTCTCTTTTTGTAGTGTACGTTGCTTTTTCTTTTGTATTTTGTATTCAATTTCTCATATTATGATTCCTATTTTGTAATATACTTATACTTTGTATATATTTTTGTACACCAGTGTCTGAAGAAGGCCTTTTGGCCAAAACACCGGAGTTTTCTTTATTATCTATACAGTGGGGTGGGAACCCTACTCCGGTCTCTTATTCAGAGTGCAACAAGTCTTCATATCAGCTATAACAATCAATGACATTGATAAGCGTTGGTATCGCTGTTAGAAACATGGGCCCAAGTTTAATACATTTAAAGTGATTACAATGACCGGGAGTAAATTGTGTCACTTACGGTACATGTAATTTTCCCCTTCTCCATGTTCAGTCACTGTTAGTTATATTTTTTGCATCTGAAGATCACTGTACCAGAGCGGGGTCTCACTGTGTCCTGGCAATGAATATGGGATACAGCTAGAGGTGATGACTCTATCACAAGTCAACAACATGATGGCCACCGTGTTAGGATCAGATGAACTGTGCTTCAGCAAGAGGCAGATTCCGGGCTCGGTCTCTGCACTCACCCACCGGACTTTCTGCAGTCACACGTATTCACTAAAAAAGTGAATTCCCTGCTGCATTAAGAGGCAGATTCCAGGCTCGGTCTCTGCATTCACCACTGGACTTGTCATTCACTGGACTTTCCGCAGTCAGATGTATTCACTAAAGAAGTGAGTTTCCTGCTGCAACAAAAGGCAGATTCCAGGCTTAGTTTCTGCAGAAGTCAACGCACTTGACATTCACCATTGAGTCAAGGAAAATCTACTGTCCTTGTCATGTGTCATCATTTTCCTCCATTGCCTAGGGGAAGGGCAGTCCTTCAGCCATGGTTCCCTAGAGGTTTTCTCCACGGGGGGAGGTGTTTCCTCTCCTGAGTGCTGAAGGCCCGAATCTTCCTGAGTCAAAAACCCATCATCAAATGGGCCACATTTAAGACCAGTGCCCTGACTTCTAATGAGAACATCTACTGTATATTTGATACCTTGCAGTTAATAAAGAAGTCAGTGTATATTAAGTAGTGGTGTGTCTGAGCCTCTTTATGAGTCTCCATAGTCAACTTGATGGGGGTGCAATGTGCCGGACCTTTGCTGATCAGATAGCAAAGTCCTTTCTTGGTTTTTTATAGCTCAGCTTATTTTTTTTATCCCCTACCTACAGGATAGGGGATAAGTATCTGAGCGGTGGGAACTGCTGGGTCCACCATGATCAGGATAATGGGGATCCTGTGTCCCCAAAGAAATGGAATAGTAAGTCAACCATGTTTCCTTCTGCTTTATTCAATATCTATGGGACTTCTGGAAATAGCTAAGCATTGTACTTGGCTATCTCTAGCAGTCCCATAGAGAGTGAACAGAGTAGCTATGTGCATGCTCAACCTGCCACTTTATTCATAAGGGGACACAGGATCCAGTTCTCATAATCAGTGATGGTCCCAGATATTCTTTAAATTGGTGAAAGTTTTGTATTGGACCACATACGCATTGAAGTTGATGGGTCCTCAAAAAATGGGAATGTCACATGGACCACATCTTTATTTTTGTGAATCTGAGATTTTACAGATTCTACCTAAAAAATAAAAAAATAAAGAGTTTCAGTCAGCCGTGTACCTCCAACAGAGGCTGACCACGCAGCTGCTATGGGGCCCCTGGAGGAAGGGGGCCTGATCTTGGACAAAAGGTCCGCCCCCTAATTACACTAATTCTTGCTCCTGTCTTGAGTCCATTTCCGGGGCTCAGGCTCTGCTTTCCAGCTCCCTGCTGACTCTATCCTGTCCTTGGGGCCCCCCTTTACTCAGCACATCATCAGTGGCTAGTGTTGCACCCACTGGAGCCCCGACTAGCATCATATGTGGTCTCGCTGCATGGCGCTGGGCTGGCCAATGAGCATTAGCAGTGCTTGCAGAGCCTGCTTCTGATTTGCTTACCTAGCGCCCATCAGAGAAACTTTAATGTCCTGTGCCACAGGAGTCGGGATTTCATTCCTTTGCAAACAACTTGCAAGTGACAGTGTAGAGGATGATGAGAGTGACTTCTGCAGAAGCAATGACTTTAGTTGAGAAGTGAACCCCTCATTTCTAGTGCTGAACCTCCAGTTCTGATGCAGAGTTCTACTCTCTCAGCTCTGCAGATGAACCTGAATCTTCACCCTTTCAGTCACTGACACAGTGTAACGCCGCCATGCCCTGCTCTGTGCACTCAATTACAGTAAGTGTTTCTGGGTCAGCTTCATGCACTGATGTAGAGACACATTGTTATGTTCTAGCTCCGTAAGGGCAGTACTATGATCAGTGTCAGACTGGGGTGGCTAGGGCCCACCAATAAAATTTATTTTGGGCGCCCACTGTATGGATACATTGAAATATTACCTGCTCACATAGCAGCAAGATGCTAACAGATAACTGAATATGGGGGTCCCTAAGCAACTTTGAGAAGGTAGATCCTGGGGAGAAGAGGACACTGGCTAGATTTCCTCTATACCTAGAAGTCATCAGTTCTATGTATATAGGGGAACAGGCATCCTCTGCTGAAACCTAGCACTCCCGCCCACCTGCCTGGTGCTTTTAATCAGGAATATCACCATAGCTGGATGCTCCTTTGACTCAGAAGTCTTGTAGGTTCTTGTAGGATGCACGCTTGTGTGTCATGAACATGCCTGCATCAGGTTGCAGGCGATCGGCTAGACTTTCAAAAGTTACATAATTTGACGTTTTCCTCTTGGTTTGGTTGCTGTTTACCACACCCCTTCCCCTCAGCTGTTGCGGGTGTGGTGATTGTCTTTCCCCTATTTATCCCTTCCTCTCCCAGTATCCCTTGCGGTTTATACTTTCTGCTGACATTGTTGTGTGTGATGTGGTTCTTGGCTGTGATCTGGTTGCTGCAATATCTGCATTAAGATAAGTGTAATTTTCTCTTTTGTGTTTATCCTACTTTTCCCTGTTGTGGTTTTGCCTTCTGGAGTCTCCTGTTCGTCCGTCCTTTTGGAGGAACGGGTTGACTCCTTCCCCTGTCACTAGTGACAGGGTTCTCTAGGGTCAGGTGTTATTAGGTTCCTCTGTATTAACTCTCCTACAACTAAGGCCTGTTCATACTGGTAGTCAGTCAGGGCCCAGTTTCAGGGTTTCCTGCAGGAGGTGACCGTTTCCCTTGTTTGGTCCTTTTCCCTTCCCTCTTACGCTTGGTTTATCTATACCCTCCACACCAGAGCATGACATTGTGTTAGAGTAGGTCCCGTCTGTTAGAAGCCACCTTGTCGTTTGGTAGATGGGCCTGACATGTTTTTGATCAACAATATGCATTTTATTTTTTTCACATATTCACTGTTTACTTGTGTTTTAGTGCATATAGTGGTGTGCTGCTACTTCTAGTTCTACATATTTAATAGCCTTGGTAGCTTGCACCTGTTCCTAATTTGTTCACCTGGAGGTGCTGGTTCATTCTTTATTTAGTTAGAAGTCATCTCAGCTATCTGGTTGTGTCTATAATAATAATAATAATAATAATATAATAAATATAATAATAATATAATAATATAATTCTGTAATAATCTATCAAGTTTTTTATATGAACATAGGCTGGTTGAGGTACTGTACAATGAATATATGTATGTAGTGCAGTGAGTCTACTGTGTTATGTGGCACTTGTGCAGGAGGTGGGAGACTAGGGGCCCACCTTGTTCAGGGGCCCATCAGGGGATTCACCTGTACCCCTGTGGGCCATTTCGAGCCTGAACTGAGCAGATTGATATATAGTTTTATTATAAAACATTCAGTAAAACTTGTAATTCATACAATTTCTATGCTTGGGAGTCATGTGAGCGGTTATACTCACTGATTGGCAGCCTTCCCTGTAGAGTTACCTTCTGTCACTGATATGACCGCTATATGATGTATCATGATTTTTGCTGGCACTTCTCTAGCAATAAGAGTATAGATGTA
Organism: Rhinella marina; assembly: GCA_900303285.1. NCBI lineage: Eukaryota > Metazoa > Chordata > Amphibia > Anura > Bufonidae > Rhinella > Rhinella marina. The sequence continues at coordinate 37,159 of ONZH01021946.1, read as the reverse complement.
TTCTGAAATTCAAAAAAAATTGACAGATTTTGGTGCCTTTTTAGCTGGAAAAAGCAAGTACAATAACTATCTGTACATGTTGAAATTCCTTTATAGCTTTAGGTTATGAGAAGATGAACATTTTAAGTTGCATGTGATACTGTAAATGCTACAACCAAATGTAGAAAAAATGATGTCCAGCAACAGGAACTCAATTTCACAGTTAAAACAACACATTTTAATAGATACTCCTTAAAGCGGTTGTGCATTAATTTCCACATCTCTCAGACTGTGGGGACCCACATTGGTAATCATACTTACCTGATCCCAGGCATTGGGTCCCAGCTTGTTCGTTCCCTGGCCTCCGCTACTTGTCTCTGGTCCCTCTATGTAAACTTCCTGTTTGACGCTGCTGCAGCCGCTGCTCCCCTTCTGTCATCTCAAATGGTTATGTGATGTAAGGAGAGCAAATCACCACTGCAGCCAGTAATTGTTGAACTACCACCAAGCCACTTGCCACCCATCAGGGATTGACATGTAGACTGCCATTGAGGGGTTGCCTAATCATTTTAAAATGTGTACTGCACATTAACTTGGATATTTTGTGAAGATTTTCTTTTAAATAAAGGTTCTCGACCTCTAAAGGATATAAGGTTTCTACACTAATATAGAAGGGGATTCTTTACTGTAAGAGCAGTGAGATTATGGAACTCTGCCAGAGGAGGCTGTCATAGTGAATTAATGGAATATGTTAAAAAGGATTGTTGTCCTTACGATAAGAATTGCCCTTTGCCTCATGCTTTCCTCTGGATTCAGATTGCTGGATATTAGGCTGAACTTTTTTAGCTGCAGAATATTAATCTGTAATTGACAAACTTTAGAAGAACTACTGAAAGTCCTACTTCTTATTTTCTTTGAAGCCCTTGTTCATCTTTATAGTTCCTACAACTCTGTCCGTAGTACTGATATTCTGATGTATGGACAGCTTGACATTGTAACCTTCAGATTATTGATTGAAACAAGGAATATATATATCGTCTATGCTGAAATTTCATGTATGCTAGATAATTTTTTATAGTACAGTATTTTAATTCATACAGGTTAAGGTAAACTAGGATGAGCATCATTACAACAATGAAATGCACAATAATAGCTTTGACTAAATGCATCCATTTTCATCAAATATAAATCTACACACAAAGAAAATGTAAGCTGATGAACTGGTTTCCATATAGTTAATATATCAGATTAACTATCTTGTGCAACTACACCCATAAACAAGTGTGCAAAAAAAAAAAAAAGCCCTTTTAGGGTGAGTTCACACATAGGTTTTTGCCTGCTTTTTTGTGTGCCCTATTACAGTTTTAATGCTATTTTTTGCACCTGCCTTTATTGGTGCATTTTTCAGTAAAAACACTAATTCCAGATGTTAGCTGAAAGTCAATGGGAAATCGACACACTAGTTGTTTTTTTTTTAATACAGACATTTTTGTTAAAGGGTTATTCCCATCTTGGACAATGGGGGCATATCGCTAGGCATATCTACAGCACTTTTTTTAGTAATCATAAAGTTGTGTATGTAGGTTCTATAGTGCAGTATTTAAACAGTCTACTCTTCATTATATTATTTATAAAATTATACATTACATTATATTACATTACACAGTTTTATCTATAGTAAAAGATACATCTGCTACTATTTTCCAGTGCTTTAGCCCCCTCTGGTGGTACATACAATAAAGTGCAACATCTTACAATAGACATTTCCAGCCACATTCATAATATGCTGTCTCTACCATAAACATTTTCTGGACCACATTTTTTGTATAAATTGAAATATCCATTTTGTGTTCTTATTTTTGAACATTTTGAAGATAAAAATGTAAACCAAGCACACGTAACAGTATTTTTTCCCTTGCCCAGGTATGGAGAGGAGGATAACATTGCTTTGGGGCAACAAAGGATCAGGCATCCATGGTTTAACCCCACCAAAAGTCATGTTAAAAATGGAAAGACCCTCTCTAAAATGTCACTTTTTATTGTAAACAGGCCTTGAGTCATGACTTGATAATAATTAAGCTAGCACACTCTTCCCAGAATTCCATATATGACTGGGAACAAAATATAACACTCTGATAATATTAAATTACATAAAAGTCTACAACATTTGTAAGAAAAAATATTTATTAGGCTTTTATCAACAGTGTCACATTTGTAAAACATACAGATAGTGTTGACAACTATACAAAATCATGAAATGTTTACAATAAAAGACAGCAAGTGATTCAGTCATTAAGGGCTTATGCACACGGCCGTAGTTTTGGTCTGCATCCGATCCGATTTTTTGTAGGTCGGATGAGGACCCATTCACTTCAATAGGGCTGCAAAACATGTGTGTGCTGTCCACATCTGCATGTCCATTCCACAGCAGGGACATTTCTACAGAACTTAAAAAGTAAATGGTGGCAAGAACTTGGCCGGGATTCGTGTTTTGCGGATCCGCGATTTGCAGGCAGCAAAACACTTACGGCCTTGTTAATGAGACTAAGAAACAAGGCTCTAAGAAACAAGGGAAGAATTATTAATTTTACAAAAAACAACAACAGTGAGCAGTAAAAGAAAGTCATAGAAATGATAATGCATGTGGATCCAGTGTAAAGCACAGCGAGTCAGGAGCACTGCAGGGTGAGTCCGACAACTGCTAGCTCTCCCAACATCCTTATAAATATGTATACAAATTACTTGGTTTAAAAATTTTTTCAAAAAGGTGTGGTAAACAAGCTTATATACCCCGACAATTGTCAGGCTGCCCTCGCACATAAATCATTAGCCTCTCTCACTAAAATGCAAGGGTTAAGGTAACTTTAATCGAATCAGTATGGCCACTACCTGACAATCAATAGAACAAAAAGATTGCATTGTGCTATTTGTGTGTTAGGCCTAGTTCACACTTCTGTGCAAATCTTTCTCTTATACCTTATCTCTGAAAGCTTCACTCCTGGTTTTGGCTGACAATAACTGATGGAAATAACTGACCAAATAACTGATGTCTGAACTGGACCTTAGGGTTCTTTTTCAACAGACCATTTCCAGTCCAGAATGAGCAACTAGCAGCTATCAAACAGTTTGCATATTGTTGGAAGCAGATTCCCCCATTTACCCTGTTTGCTTGTTTGCCGGCTGATTGTTTCTCTGTTTACACTGGACAATAATGTGAAACATGGATTCTTATTAATGTTTGTTGAGTCGATCGTTTGCCCATGCCTTACTCTGAAAATGTGTGAATAAATTGACAATAATGTGTTTCAATCGTCACTGAGATGAGTTTTGGCTCTGTTCAATCACACTGTGTAGGGACACACTTTATTGACAAGTGGAATACTAATGGTATGCATTTCCAGGAACGATAACAGAGGATCAATAGACATTCTTAGAAAAAAAGCATCACCACAGTTATATACTAATACTAAAACAGACATGACAGAGAAGATGAATAGAGATGAGCGAAGTATTGGAAAATTCGATTTGGCTGCTTTGCTGAACTTTACAAAAAATTCGCTTTGTGACTTATTACTTTGTTACGGAGCACATTTCTTTGTAAGTAGTGGGTGCAATGACAGGAAACAGCAATTGTGCCGCCCCCATCATTGTACCCCTCAGATGCCGTGTTCATAGCTGATCAAGGCATCTGATATTAATATTACAGTGTAAAATATAAAATAAATAAAATCATACTTACCCTCATCCATATGATCGTGAAAAGCCGCCCGCCACCATCTTGATTGAAGATCCAGCACAAATCACGTCGGCTGGTGTGGGGACGCCATACGTCACCACACATGGGATTTCACATGGGATCTTCAATCAAGATGGAAGCAGCCAGCTCTTCGTGTTCAAATGGATGAGGTATGATTTTTTTTATTTTTTACCACTATTCAGAGATAATCTGTTCATTACCACGAAGCACAAGGAAATTCGGCTTTATGGACTTCGACTCGCTCAACACTAGGGATGACTGGTCTTCGATACAGGGGTCCTCATCTTAGATCAATCCTTACTTTTTTAGAAAGGTCTTGACAAGAAGTTGATCCCCTGTGACTAACTGTAATTTATGTGGAGACCTAGCAGTAAGTGTTCAATGGTTTGTCAGTCAACTAGAGGACATGTCTTCCAGAGCAAGTGATGCTTTGCGTAACCATTCTGCATTCTGGCCAAAAGCTGAGGATACTGAACAGAACCCCCAGACACTTCCATTGTATAATAGGGTATATAAGAGTGCAATCGGCATGTTATAGAGCAGATATGTGGTTTTGTGGGAAAAGATTCAGTCAATTGTGTCATTTATTTATTTAAATCTTTACCGAGTCATGTGGGCAGTCCTACTTTGTGACTGTGGCTAAGCATACAGAGATAGCTGTCAAGGAGTAAACTGGACGTCCAAGGATGTAGCTATAGGGGATGCAGAGGTAGCAGTCGCTACCAGGCCCAGGATACTGAGGGGGCCCAAAGACCTTTGTGCCACATAAGAAGACACCGGTATTATAGAAAGTGGTCAAGCTGGTCATGCTGGTCAAGTTACACCTCTGGCTGGACAGAAGGGGTTAGGTCAAGAATTTGACATGTGAAGGGGTGCCGTTTCAAGGTTTGCCTCAGGAAGCATGAATGTTATGTGCTTCCCTGCCCCTGGCCACAAAGCGGTAAGGGAAGATGGGGCCCAAGCTGAACTCTTGCACCAGAGCCCATGAGCCTTTAGCTATGTCTCCGAAGATGTCCCACATGACTCCTAAACATAGTACTGAATCTTTTCCCACAAAACAATATATATGCTTCCTGCAGATTGTATGGCATTTTCATGGCAACCGGTCCCCCTCTGCAAGGAGAGGATCACTGAGGTGATAAGAGCTGCCACATATGCCCATTAGCAAATGTAGAGCTTTTCAACTAGATTCCTGTTTTGGCACTTTCAGGGAGTCTTTAGTAGCTGTAATTATACCTACGGTTTTAGCATTATTTGTACATTTTAGGTTTGCTATAAATGGACAGGATTCCTACTGATTTTACTGTTAACTACAATATAGCGTAGCTTCGCTACTAAAATTATTGTGTCATTTTTTATAATAACCAGAACCATATGTCATTTAGCATTTCTAGGATCGAAAAAACCCAGATCAAATGTTTGGCACTTTAGTTTTATAAATATACTACAAATAAAACAAAACTAAAGATGCATAATAATACATTGCCCAGCAATGGATGGCAGTGCCTTCATTCACGAAAAATAAAACGATATATATATTTATACCTGTGTCTATTCCATTACCACGTAAAAATGTGTTAAGATAAATATAAATAATTGTACTATCCTGCTAGAACTGTACAGATTGCCATCTAATATGCAAAGTGTAGCAGCTTAGTTTTTTTCTATATGAATGTATATATGTATACAGTATGCTGTCATTGATGTGCCAGCCAGCAGGGAATTACAGAAGCAATTTTGTAAATTATACAAAATTTATAGGATGATTCATTTTCTGTAGAGATGTTTATGTGGCCTTTGGCTTAGGCCCCTTTAATATAGTGCTTAGTATATCCTTTTTACTTTACAACATTTTTGCTCAGATGAAAGAAAGAAATTTCAATCAAAAAAGCGATACTCCTGAATATAAAGTACAGGGCACTTTAACTTTCAGTTTCTCTGAGTAATGCTGGTGGCTCTCCCATCCAAATCAACAAACTCTATTCCTATGACATTTCAGATGATAATTTAAGGTGCATATACATCTTAATATAGGGTATTAAAGGGATTGTCCAGGATTTTTAGGAGATGGCCTATCCTCAGAATAGGACATCACTAACTGATCACTGGGGGTCTGACACTTTGCACACTCGACAATCAGCTCCGTGAAGGAAAGTTAGCACCATGAACAATGTAGTGCTGTGAGCTCACTACTACAGCATTGCGCCCATTTACTTTAATGGGAGCAGCACTGTAGTATTGAGCTCCTGCTGCTACAATGTTGCTGATACTGTGTAGCTTTGGGGCTGACTTATGTAGATAGAGCTACACAGATCAGATGATCGGTGAAGGTGTGGAGTGTCATCTAGTGATGACCATCGCTTAGAAAGCCATGGACAACCCCTTTAAAGGGAACCTGTCATCTCCGAAACACCCTCTGAACTACAGTAAGCGGTGTATAGTGTAAGTGATGCTGAATCCGAATATGTAAGTTTTATCTTCATACTCACTTCCATTCTGACGCTGTGCTCCCACAAACCGGCAGTAAAATGCATTGAGAGGACTCTTCTTTGAGTCCTCTCCATTATGTGAGTGAGCACTGGAGTCCACTGAGTGCATTTTACTGCAGGTTTGTGGGAGCACAGCGTCAGAATGGAAGTGAGTATGAAGATAAAACTTACATATTCGGATTCAGCACCACTTACACTATACACCGCTTACTCTAGTTCAGGGGGTGTTTCGGAGATGACAGGTTCCCTTTAAGTGTCAGGATTTCCTTGAATAAACGTCGACTAGAACTAGTCTTAACAGTGGATGACAAGGTGATACAATGCACCTCTAGCATTAGTATAAAAACAAATATAATTTACTGTAAAACTCTGTAACCTCGGTACATGCTAACATGGCATCAGGCCTAATCAGATCTAAAGAATTGTTCTTAAAGGCAACCAGTCAGGAAATTCATACTGTCTGAACCATGGGCAGCATAGAATCCTGATAGGCTTCCTTATTACATGGGGCCATGTTTTACTTCCAAACACCATGATTTAAAAACAAGTTAGGAATGGGGAGAAGAGTTATCTGGGCAGTGCCCCACTTGCTCTGCCCTACCTGGCTTGGCTTGCTTAGTCTCTCCCTATCTGTGTATACGGAGACAGCTATCGATCAAGCTGCGCCAGGTAGGAAGAAGCTGGAGGTAAACAGCAGCCATTACTCTTCTGCCCATTCCTGGCTTATTCATAAACAAACTTTTCTTTAAAACTGTGCAAAATTTAAGGGGAAAACATAACTGTCTATAATAAGGGAATATGTTAGGATGTCATTCTGCTCATGGTTCAGGCAACATGAATTCCCTGACAGATTCCCTTTAAAAATGCACATGATACAGTGTGATAAACGGTGCAGTATGTAGTTGACCTAAGAGGAAGATATGACACAAGTCTGATGTTTTAAGGGGGTAAGCTTTGAAGATATAAACCTTTGGAGATGTAGCACCCTCCATTTCCTGCAAGTGAGACTTTTAGCTGTTTAATGAGACTTTTAGATTATATTCACATGCATCACATTTATTGCTTTCCATCAAACCATTAATAGACCTGATTTTCCGTCATTGAAATTTATGCAACAAAATGTAAATGTACCCTTATTGTTTTTTTTATAGTAGTCAAGAAACGAAATCATCCAAGCATGTTGGATTGTTAATGTTCACAGCAGAGTCTTCATATGCTCCTTACATAATCTATGATAGTTTATTCTCTTCCTCACTTATACATATTCCCTGATACAGTATATCTACTTATATCTTTCCCTTATAATGTCTAGTGCCCCTTAAATCTGAATGCTCTAATCTAGGGACCATTATAAACCACAAAGTGAGAAGTCCTCCACATTACATGTGAACTGTGACTGTGCATTGCCAATTATGAAGTATAATTTATCAAAATGCTGACGTTTGCTATTAAATTCTGAAATCTATCCAAATCACTGCTATACTCATCAGTTTACCACCTGGACATTTATAAAGAACTTAAATTATGGCCTAAATTACTGTAAAGCTAAATATAAAAAGGTTAAAGATTTGTTTGGAACAGCATAGAGAACATTTATATTTGATTGTACTGTATTCTTTTTACTGTTTTGAACCATGGTTGTTTTTAGATCTTTAACTGAATTGTTATAATAGTCTCAATTACTTTGGTGGTGAATATTATATCCTATCACAGAGTATTATACAGTGTAATATGGACAGTCAAATATGTTTTTAATGAATGCATTCCAGAGGGCATCTTATGACAATTATTTATAAAACCATATTGAGGATGCAGCAAGCACTGGTTGTAGATCCAAATAACAAATCCATGAAGTATTTGGATAATGACTTCCCTTGTTGCATTTCTGTAAAAGTACAATACAAGCCGTTACTTTGTTTCACATTTTTTATCACTTGAAGTGTTCTATCACTTTAAATAATGAAAAGATTCTTAAAAACCTACTTTACATAAAAGCTGACATTACATGAGTAGAACCAATGAACTATCATTTGTCTACTTACTTGTGTTTAACTGTTTATATGCCAGATGCAACCCTAGCTGCACTGATCCAAACCTGTAGTACCAGAGGAATCTTCTAGTAGAACCACAAGACGTCTAGGTGCTAAATGATCATTGATTCTACTTATGTAATATCAGCTATTGATTAAAGTGGGTGCTAATAATTTAGTCAAATATATTGTATATAATTACTTATGAAAGTTAAAGGGGTTGTCTCATCTTGCCTAATGGGGGCATATCGCTAGGATATGCCCCCATTGTCTTCTAGGTGCGGGTCCCACCGTTGGGACCCGCACCTATATCGAGAACGGGGCCCCGCAAGGTGGTGGCTGGAGGACTCCGGTCCGGCCACCACCAAGCCGGCTCCCCATAGAAATGAATGGGAGCGCACCGCGCTTGCGCGGCCACCGCTCCTATTCATTTCTATGGAGCTGACGGAAATAGCCGAGCCAGCGCTCGGCTATCTTCGCCGGCCACATTGAAAATGAATGGAGGCGGCTGCGCATGCGCAGTGCGCCCCCGTTCGCTTTCGGGGCCCCGTTCTCGATATAGGTGCGGGTCCCAGCGGTGGGACCCGCACCTATAAGACAATGGGGGCATATCCTAGCGATATGCCCCCATTAGGCAAGATGAGACAACCCCTTTAAAGAGTAGTAACACAGTAACAACTACACATTAGGAGAACTGGCCAGAGAACCCCTGTAAAGGTGAAAATCTAACATAATATTTTCAAAGCAGCAGTCATACACTGCAATACACAATTTGTAATTTTGTCTGGAAACCACACAGATCCAGTTATAGAGTCTCTTCTTTTTTTGACTGTGCAAAATCTGGATTTTAGTTAAAAAAAAAAAGAATAATAAAAATAAGGAAGCAATATTTGATTAAGCAGCTTATAAATGTTATTCTATTCACAGTATACTTGCTGATACATACCTTGTGCTTTTAAGAAATGTTATACTTCTTTCTATTAACTAGGCACTGCTGTTTCTGGAACCTCAGAGGTCTGTGAATTCTCATTTTGAAAATTATTAGCATAAGGTGAGTCGTCTTCTTTGCTTAATGTTTTCTGAAATGAGCAGAAGCAAAGTGAACTGTATTGTTGTACTGTTAAAGAAGGAATGAATAGGGCTAAATGGTGTACCTCTAGTAATAAACATGTTTTCATAAATGAATTGTATAGGTGAAAATAAGAAATGTTGTAATATATCTTATTAAAGACGTATGCTTACTCCTGTGCTTCTCATGCTTCTTTCCTCCTCCTCCTTCCCTTGATTTATCTTTTTTGGCACCCATCTTTGTCTCTAGCCTCACACACACAAGTCTATGGAGAGTGGATGAGGGAGCTGCTACTAGCTAATAAGTGACTTATGACCTCACTATGAACAGTAGTAGATCTTTACAATACTAGGTATAGTAGAGTCAAAAGTGTAGCAGAGCTAAGAAACTGCATTTTGTGTCTCTCAACCAGCAGCCTTCTCCTCCTACCCCCTCTATCTATAGACTTCAACTTTAAAAGCAGAAAAGAGCAAATCAGACCAATAAAAGTTATTTTCTTTCATAAGATATATTACAAAGTTTCTTATATTCACATACATTATTCATGTTTTAGACTTGGAGGAATGCTTTAACCACGAGAGTACTTCTCATGTTCTCAGCTTGGGTGCAGAAGAAAGGAACTTTTTAGCACATTGGGGCCTCTGGTCAAACATTTCATAAGTGTTCCCAGATGACAACAGAATTACTAAGTGATGATTTTGTTAGATAGTATGGAATAGAACTCACTCTCCAGCTGTGGAAATGCATACATTTAGTGGAAGAGATACCTTTGTAGTTTTAGCATACTTGAATTTTTTCTCCTTGTAGTAATTTCTTTTTGGAAGTACATGTAGTAACATTAAGTCACAAACAACCGTGGCCTGAAAAACAAAGTCACAGAGATTAAAATAAAAGTCTGAATTATACATAATAAAGTGGCATCATAGGGATCTACTGCATCTTTGCCAACTTTTTCTATGGGAGTGAAAACCCTTTGACTTTTGAGTGTCACATTGTGGCATTATACAGTATATGGAAGGAAATAATGCAGTGTTCTGGTAATGGGTCATTGTTTACGCGTTAAAACTAATTAAATTTATATTCTTTATTTATAATCTTAATTTACATTTGGATGGGCATAGTGAATACTGTACCATGTAGTAGGCAGCTACTGACCATGTAAAAGATTCAAGACTCTGTAGCAAAGTGAATAAAACGTTTAAGTAAAATGAAATATATTAATCTTTATTATTACTTATACATTATAATATGGTCCTAAAATGGCAAGTAGCCCACAATTTTGATTATTATTGATACTTTCAGGTCTGTATATTTTTGCATTACTGACTATGACGCTTTTGTAGAATATTGGGGAAGATATGTTATATTTGTGCTAGAATATTGGTCATGTGTAGTGATTTACATCAGGCATGGGATTCAGCCAGTTCCCACAGGTTCTACAGAACCGGTTGTTAAAATTACAGATTCGACTGGCACCTGGAGATGAGCCCTTCCATTCCATAGTTCAGTTCCTTAGGCTTTTTAACCCATTCCCCAGATTTTATTCTGTTCAAAAATAAATCTAATGTGTAAAACTTTCCAAAAATAAAAAAGTTAGACATATTTGGTATCACCACATCCGTAACAACCTGCTCTATAAAAAATATTACAGGAGATGGCCCCCCAGGTGAATGCTGCAAAAAATAAAAATGTACGGCGCAGCGGGACGTGAGTTGCCGCCCAGCGCCGTACATGTACGGCGCGCAGATCGGGCGGGTGCAGGAGCCGGCACCTGGGCACAGCCGGACCCCTGGGGAATGTGCCAGCATCGGTGAAAACACCGATGTCAGCGCATTAACCCTTCAAGTGCCGCGGTCAACGCTGACCACGGCACATGAGGTGTGCCGCATGTTCAGGATGGCGAGCGGGGGGGCCATCGGGTCCCCGCGGTGCTGTGACGGGGACCCGATGGCTTGGATGGCAGCCCGATGCCTTCCTTAGGCATCGTGGCTGCCATCCCTGTGAGCCTGTGTGATCCAGCCCCCTGGATCGCACAGGAAGCAGGCTGTAAGTGTATTACTGTGAGTAATACACTTACAGCCAATGCATTACAATACAACAGTATTGTAATGCATTGTGCAGGGGATCAGACCCCCAAAAGTTAAAAAAAAGTTAAAAAAAGGTGAAAAAAAAGTTAAAAAATAAAGTAAAAAAAATAATAATAAAAGTTTCAAGTAAAAAAAATAAAAACGCCATTTTCCCCCAATAAATTAAAAAAAATTGTTAAAAAAAGAAAAATAAAGAAAAAGTAGGCATATTAGGTATTGCCGCAGCCGTATCGACCGGCTCTATAAAAATATCACATAATCCATCCCGCCAGGTGAACACAGTAAAAAATAAAAAATAAAAACAGTGCCAAAACCATTTTTTGGTCACCTTCCCCCACAAAAAGTGTAATACTACGCGATCAAAAAGGCGTATTTACCCCAAAATGGTACTAATAAAATCGTCATCTCGTTCCGCAAAAATGGTACCCTATCTAAGACAATCGCCCAAAAAATAAAAAAAAATATGGCTCTTAGAAAATGGCAACACAAAAAAAGATTTTATTCTGTTCAAAAATAAATCTAATGTGTAAAACTTTCCAAAAATAAAAAAGTTAGACATATTTGGTATCACCACATCCATAACAACCTGCTCTATAAAAATTTTACATGAGATGGCCCCCCAGGTGAATGCTGCAAAAAATAAAAATAAAAAACTATGCCAAAACAACCATTTTTTCCCTCTCTCCTCACAAAAAGTGTAATAGCAGGCGATCAAAAAGGCGTATTTAACCCAAAATGGTACCAATCAAACCGTCATCTTGTCCCGCAAAAATGATACCCTACCTGAGACAATCGCCCGAAAAATAAAAAAAATATGGCTCTCTGAAAATGGCAACACAAAATAAAGATTTTATTCTGTTCAAAAATAAATCTAATGTGTAAAACTTTCCAAAAATAAAAAAGTTAGACATATTTGGTATCGCCACGTCCGTAACAACCTGCTCTATAAAAATATTACATGAGATGGCCCCTCAGGTAAATGCTGCAAAAAATAAAAAATTATGCCAAAACAACCATTTTTGTTCCCTCTTGCCTCACAAAAAGTGTAATAGCAGGCGATCAAAAAGGCGTATTTAACCCAAAATGGTACCAATCAAACTGTCATCTTTGGTATCGCCACGTCCGTAACAACCTGCTCTATAAAAATATTACATGAGATGGCCCCCCAGGTGAATGCTGTAAAAAAATTTTTTTTTAAAAAACTATGCCATAACAGCCATTTTTTTCCACCTTGCCTCACAAAAAGTGTAATACCACACGATCAAAAAGGCATATGTACCCCAAAATGGTACCAATCAAACCGTCATCTCATCCTGCAAAAAATGAGCCCCCACATAAGACAATAACTCAAAAAAATAAAAATCAATGGCCCCCGCAAACTAATCCATCAAAATCTGTGTTGTAAAATCCATATGGCGCTCCTTCTGTTCTAAGTCCTGCCATCTGCCCCCACAGTAGTTTACCACCACATATGGGGTGTTGCCGTATTCAGGAGAAAATGGGTAACAAATTATGGGGTGCTTTTCTCCTGTTACCCCTTGTGAAAATGAAAAATTTGGGGCTAAAGCAACATTTTATTGGAAGAAATGAAACTTTTCATTTTCACAGCCAAGTGTTTCCAAATTCCGTAAAACGCTTAGGGGGTCAAAGTGGCCAATACCCCCCTTAATATATTCTTTGAAGGGTGTAGTTTCCAAAATGGGGTCACTTTTTGAGGGTTTCCACTGTAGGGGTACATCAGGGTCTCTCAATTACAAAATAGTGCCTAAAAACCATTCTAGCAAAATCTGCCTCCAAAATCCGTATGGCGCTTCTTTCCTTCTGACCACTGCCACAAACCTATAGAGACGTTTACCACCACTTATGGGGTATTTCTGTAATCTGCAGAATTAGAGTAATGTATATTGAGGTTTAGTTTGCTGTTAACCCTTGCTGTTTTGCAAGAAAAAAATTATTAACATGAATAATCTACCAAAAAAGTGAAATTTTGAAATTTCACCTCCATTTTCCATTAATTCTTGTGGAACACCTCAAGGGTTAACAAAGTTTGTAACAGCAGTTTTTTATAATTTGAGGGGTGTAGTTTTTAAATGGGGTCATTTATGGGTGGTTTCCATTACGTAAGCCCCTCAAAATCACTTTATATCTGAATTGGTGCTTAAAAAAATGGTTTTGGAAATTTTGTTGAAAATTTGAAAAATGGCTTCTAAACTTCTAAGCCTTCTAACGTCCCAAAAAAGTAAAATTACATTTATAAAATGATGCCAACATAAAGAAGATATATGGGGAATGTAAAATAATAACTATTTTTGGAGGTATTACTATATATTTTGCAAAAAATGGCCTGGGCAGAAAGGTGAAAACAGGCCCGGGGTTGAAGGGGTTAAAAGTTGGGTAATATGTAGTGTATATATGGCATATTTATGTATGTATAGCATGTATATGGTGTATTTATGTGTTTGTGTGTTGCATATATGTGATGTACAGTATATGTAAACATGTGTCGTGACTCCACATGTCCACCATTGAGTATGTACCCTGTTGTTAAATATTTGAATCCTACCCCTGATTTACATGGTAAAGATTTTGATAGTACTCTCTTAGAAGCTGAGAACCTCTGTTCCCTCTTGTGTTCTTTTACCACAACTTTTAAGTTTATTAATTGAGGTCCAGCAGCAACACATCTGTTACTGGATATTGAGACAGCAATATAAAGCATATATATAGGTTCAGATTGGAAATAAGAATCAGACCTGGCTGACAAAGTAATCCACGTAAGTACATAGTGAATGTAAGCTCTTGCTTTGTACAAGCTTATATACACATAGACATTTACTAATATACATGCATACCTGTATATATGAGCAGACCTTCATACACAGTGAATAGACATATTAATCAAATTTACTGCATATGTGCAAATATATACGGTATATACACATATTTATTAATTACATGTAGAAATACATGTATTCAAAAGAACAGCAGAGAGTCCCCCTGGCTCATGGTCTCATTATTCACACTTCTAGAGTGCTGTAGACACTGTTGGTGCTGCCCACTTACGCCACTTTAGCCAAATAGTACTTTAACTCCACTCTGTTAGCTTTTTTACTGTGTTTACAGTATTTTTACTCCCTGCCTTCCCGAAGCCATAACTTTGTCCGTTCACATAGCCATGTGAGGGGTTGTTTTTTGCAGGACAAGTTGTCTAGTTGTACTTTCTAATGGCACCATTTAATATTGCATACAATGGAGAGACAGGTCGCATGGTGGCAGAGCTCGGTGCCAGGATTCCCAATCCACTGCCATCTGCGACTCCAGGGGGGTCCCACATACCTGTCTCTCCCATAGTGCACATCTGGGGGCCGAGAGGTCTCCCCTGAGGGGTGATTTTTTTCATTTGGCCGCTTTACCATCTTGCGGCCTGCGCAACCTCCGAAGCCCCGGCCTTTCCTGAATTATCGGGCCGACCGGAAGTGCGGGCGGAGCGGCCTCTTGCTCCCCGCCCTACTGCCCCACCGCCTCTCTCACAGGCCCTCAGGGCCCACAGCAGCCTTACCCCACTGCCCTGGAAGGGTGGCTGAGCTCCTTCCAGCTAGGCCCTAGCTGAGGCCTGTACATAGGCTGAGTCTCCACATCTCCTGAGTGGTGGGAACAAAAAGGGGGTGTCTACTGTGAAGAGGATCTGGGCAGAGTACAGCAGGGTCCTGGGACAGCCATACTACACGGCATCCTCCATCTAGCCGGCGCCGGACCCAGGAAACGTCCATCGTCCCAGCCGGGAGTGGTGAGTCCAGGGGTGCTACCCGCGCATCTATTCTCTCCACACCATACTTAGGTGGTCCGTTATCCACCGTTTAGCGGACCTTCTCTTGGCGAATTGGGATGGCTTTACTTGCCTGTGCTCCTATGTCATACCGGTCCCTTAGACCATTAAGGGAGACCCCAACCTTATTTCCTGAGCTCTGCACCTGCTTCTGAATCTACCGTCTGCCTTGCAGTGCATCAAGCTACCACAATATTTAGGGGGCTTATTGAGAAGCTCCAGTGTCCGTCATCATGCTGAGACACCGTCACTGATCCACTCCGCCTCATCCGCGGTATGATGTATTTTTTGGAGGTCCTTTAATCCCTCTCCTCACCCCTTACACACCGACCCATCTTCCTATCTGATCTTTGATTTCCCTAATTGTCTGCTGCCAGCTTCTCTGCGAGTCATGCCTGCAAGATCGCAAAAGAAAAAAACGCAGGGCTTTCCTTCATCCTGCCAAACGTTACCGGAGCTCTTTCGTACTCCACAACCATCCAACATGGAACGGCCGGACTCACCTACTGGCAGTGCCAGTTCACTATTGCCCTCAGAACCTGAACCCGCAGTGGAGAATCCAATTGCAGCTTTTGATCCAACTGAGCTTTATGACAACATTAAGTCCCTATTTACCACAGAACTGTCCAAAGCTGTGGATGACTTTACAAAACAGATCCAGGACCTGGGTACTCGAGTCTCTGATCTGGAAGAGAAAATGGATGAGGTCGTGGACGCCATGGACGCTGACAATATTCGACTGGACGGACACGCTCAGAGATTGGAGGCGTTAGAATATAAGCTGGAGGACTTGGAAAATCGTAATCGCATAGCCAACCTCCGTATACGAGGTATGCCGGAAACCATTACTGCTCTACAACCCACAGTCCTAAATCTATTTCAAGCGTTACTGCCTCAGGTTGTACCCCGGGATATTATACTGAAGCTACACTACCCAGAAATGCGAGATCTACTTGTAGCAGCAGCCCGTAATCTACAGGCTCTCCCGGGGGTTGATTCCTCTGTACAATTGTATGCCGATCTGGCTCCAGTCACACTAGAAAAGAGAAGAATGATGCAGCCGGTGACCCTGGCACTTCAGAGAGCCCAAGTTCGTTATCGGTGGGGTTTCCCCTTTCATATTGCCTGCAAGATCAGTGGTCACGACTACACAATTAAGGATCTTTCGGAGGGCTTTGACATGCTCCAACGGGAAGGCATTCCGTTTGACCGTCCTGCAGCTACCGCACCCTTACCGCAAAGACCAATGAGATCGTGGCACACCCGTCGACAGCCTCTTCCTGCCTTATCTGAAGCTCCTCGGCGTTCCCGAGACCCTCCTTGAAGCTTGTGACAATCTACACGGTTCCCTTGAAGTTCCGGCCTTCTTGGATCACAGCGATGGGACCCTGTCCTTCCACATTGAAGGCCTGTATTAACTACTTCATTGAGTTCCCCACTTTTCGGTGCGGCACTACTTGTACCTGTTTTTCTGGTTTAATTGTTTCCTTCTTGACTCTTGGCTTGTGGTGACGCTCTCTCATTCCATGGACTGTGGCTGGGGTCGCGATAGGTGCACTTTTGACGCCCGATCCGCTGCCGCTGTCTGTGGTGGGGGGACGTGACCCACAACCTTTGGTGCCAATACACCTAGCTATTTACTACAACACCTTGTCCTTCCTCGACGAAGGCCTGTATTACATACTTCTTTGAGTACCCCATTTTTTTTTTTTTTTGGTGCGGGACTACCTGCATCTATTTATCTGGTTTCATTGCCTCTCTGTTGACTTTTGGTTGGGGGCTTCGCCCTTTCCTTCTGCAGACTGGGACTGGGGTCGCGATAGGTGCATTTTTGGTGCCCGACCTGCTGTCATTGTCTGTGGTGGGGGGCCGTTACTCACAACTTTCGATAACACTGAACTCAGCTACTTCCCTATCTTTTGGGTATCCCGCTGCTGGAGTGGCCATCTGACTTGGGATACCCCTGTTGAATAACTTATGTATGTTCACATTTTGACCATAAGATACTCCAGGTTATGTTGCTTGCATTAGGCCACCAAATAGCTTTGTTCTCTTATACGTCCTTGTATTATGTCATAACTTGATGTTTATGCACATTTTGATATTGACCGTGACTCCTTTTCCAGATGTCACTCCTTCTTGCTATTATTCCTCCTGGCCCTGGATGGTGACTGATGATCGTGATTGGTGGTCTTTTCCCACCCGGTCTGTCATTACTGTCCAGGGACGGGATGAATCTTCTGTAACTCCTGCTTGCAGGACCTGTCCTCATTGTTAGGATCTTCTTTAACTCCTCCATGTACACAATTCTAGGGACCATATGTGCTGTATTGTTTTCTGACAGATGATCAGTTGATCGTTAACCGGGGGTGGACGCTGGAGTCTCTTTGAGTGGAGGGGCTGGCCATGATGTGGCTGGTATCCCCCCCTGATTTGTTCTTTTAACCCTGATGGGGGGGCTCCTCCATCCACCTTCCCTTTTCCCTTCCCCTATGTCCTCTTCCCGCCTTCTATCCTTTACTCTCACCTTTATTCTCCCTACTTCTCCTCCTCATTTTGTCCTGTTTTCTCCGTATACCTCCTTCATTTTATAAACCGTTTTTTGCACTGAATGCCGCGGAGCATGGGCTCCATGCTCTCTCCACGCTATATGCGTTTCAGGACACGTTGTCGACACGTTTGGCTCGACAGGTGGCCCCTGACTGTTACTGTTGTTTTGCTCATCCTATTGAGTTTATGTTTCCAATTTACTGAGTACTTTCCTATGCTGTTCTTGTGTGGCTCTAGATGGACTTCCCTTACTGTCTTGTGTTGGTGGGGTCGCCAATGGACTCCCCCGGTCTACCCTCCTTCTTGCAATTTTTCCCCCTTTCTCTTCATATGCTCTGGACATACCACTTCTTCTCAGAATCTAAGCACTACTTTATACTTGAATCATGTGTAAGGTCATATCCCATAATGTAAGGGGGTTTAATTCCCCACAAAAGAGACGTAAAGCTTTCCTACAATATAACAGACTCAAACCGGATATCATTTGCCTTCAGGAAACGCATTTTACTCCAACATCCTGCCCCAGATATTTTCACAATCGATACACTATGTTGGCACACGCTCCGTACCCCTCCAAAAGCAGAGGAGTGGCCATCTTTATTAAAAACACTTTACCCATCCAAATTGAGACCACTGTAGTGGATCCTGAGGGAAGGTATGTAATAGTGGTAGGATCTTTATACAACACACGTCTATGTGTGGTTAACTCTTATGCCCCTAATAGTCAGCCTGCCTCTTTTTTCCGCACCTTGGGAAAATTGCTGGAACAGTACTATCCCTCATCACTTGTTTGGTGCGGGGATTTTAATATGATGTTTAATGCGCAGTTGGACAGGTCTTCTCCTGTGGCAGACAAATTGTCCTCCAAGTCCAAAAACCTGATACGGCGCATTATGCAGAGATTGGATGTAGCTGACTGTTGGAGGGAGCATAACGGACCACAACGTGGGTATACTTACTTTTCCCCTGCGCATGGCCACTATACTAGGATAGATTGGATTCTGGGTTCCACTAGGCTTCTCCAACGCCTTTTATATACAAGACATGTTCCTTGTGCCTGGTCTGACCATGACCTGGTACTAACCGAATTTAATCTGGATTCTCCCACCAGATGTCCTTATACCTGGAGATTGAATGAATCCCTTCTCACAGATTCTTCTATAGTAGAGCGCATAGCTATAGCTCTTGGAGACTATTTTACTATCAATAATCAATCTGACACTACCCCTGCGATCAACTGGGCTGCACATAAAACTGTAGTTAGGGGAATCATTATAGCGGAGGCGTCTAGGCTGAAGAAGGAGCGTTCGAAAGCTCAATCTGATCTAGAATCTAAATTAATGCGCTTGGAATTAGCTAATCAGAGGCAACCATCCATATATCTCATTAAGGCCATTAAGGACACCAAGCTACAATTGGATGCCACTTTGTTACATCGCACCGAAAAAGCACTAAGATGGACCCAAGCTAGATTTTATAAACTAGCTAATAAACCGGACAGGATGTTGGCAGCTAAACTGAGAGCCCGGCAACGCATTAACACTATTTACCAGATAAAGGACGCTAGGGGACAGATTACATCCAATCCAACCATAATATACCAACAATTCCAAACGTTTTACCAAAAATTATATTCCCAGCCCACAGATCCTCCTACGGCGGATATCTCCTCATTCCTTGCAACGCTACCGATACTGACCCTTTCCTCATCTGCCAGAGAATCTATAAACGTTGACGTCACGGAAGAAGAAATAGACATGGCGATAGCATCCCTTAAACTTGGCAAATCCCCAGGCCCAGATGGGTTTTCGGCGCTTTACTTTAAAAAGTTTAAAGATATCCTGACACCCCACCTAAAAAGCCTATGTAACTATGTCCTACATGGAGGACAGCTGCCGTCTGAAATGCTGGATGCACTTATAACGGTGATTCCAAAACCTGATAAAGACCCTTTATACCCTGCAAATTATCGCCCTATATCCCTACTTAACGTGGACCTTAAAATTTTCACCTCCATCTTGGCCAAACGTCTCAACTCTCACCTCCCTACTTTAACCCATTATGACCAGGTGGGATTTATTCCTGGCAGACAAGCGCCAGATAACGTTAGGAAAATCTGTAATATCATCCAATGGGCTAATACGAACACTCACCTCTTCTCTATTTTAGCCTTGGACATTGAAAAGGCTTTTGATAGTCTTTCTTGGTCATACCTCTACCAGGTTATGTCCGCCATGGGCATATCGGGTCCCTTTCTACGCTCCATACAAACGCTATATACAACTCCAACTGACTTTCTTAAATTACCGGCTGATGATCCTGGTTCCATCCATATCTACAGAGGAACACGTCAAGGGTGTCCCCTCTCTCCTGCTCTCTTTGCTTTGGCTATTGAGCCGTTGGCCATTATGATCCGCACTGATCCAAACATAGTGGGAGCTAAAATTGGTCCTCGAGAATACAAAGCTAGTTTATTCGCTGATGATATGCTTCTTACTATAACCAAGCCTCTTACCACGTTACCCAACTTAATGAAATGTTTGGACACGTTTAGTGGTTATTCTGGCCTTCGGATCAATGCGAATAAGTCAGAGATCCTGCATTGCAACACTCCGTCGAATATTAGAGAGCTAATCTCGATCAACTTTGGCTTTAAAAGTAGAGCTGATTACCTCCCTTATTTAGGGATTAATCTGCCAAAAACCCTTGATTCAACCTTCAAATGGAATTATGCCCATCTTATACCAAAACTTCGTCAGGATTTAGTAAATTGGAATACCCCCGCCCTCTCGTGGATAGGACGAGTGCATACTGTAAAAATGGTAACCTTGACACGGATACTATACGTATTTCGCTGTCTTCCCACACCGGTCACGGGATCAGCTTTGAAATCCCTACAGACTGAGATTTTTCGCTTCATATGGGCGTATAAGAGGCCACGCATTGCTAGACGTATAATGCACTTGCACAAAAGGGTGGGTGGGCTTTCAGTCCCTCATCTCTATAAGTATTATTTGGCGGCTCGACTGACGCAATTAGTGGCTTTTCATGCCTTTTCTACCCCGCCGCAATGGGTTACTCTGGAGTCCGATTTATTACAACCAATATCCCCTTTAGCATTAATATGGTCACCCGATATCCCACTGAGATCGATTACTCCGGCTGTCAAAATCCCCTACCTTATGTTACAACTTTGGAGGAAAGTCCGGTTTAAATACAAATTACAAAGCCACGTCTCCCCTATGCTTCCTTTGTTTGGCAACCCCCTATTTCCCCCAGGCTTACCATTGACTGCTTTTGTCTGGTGGAAGCATACTAGACTTCGTTATGTGGGTGACTTTATACTCCGCACTAAGCTTATGTCCAGAGCATACTTTATCTCTACCTTTGTGCCTCCGTCTTCTGAATACTTCAGGGTTTCTCAGGTCTTTCACTTTTTAACCTCTCTAATACCGACACATAGCGTGATAGAATTCACTGCGTTTGAACGGCTTTGCAAATATAGAGCCCCGGAGAAAGGTATCCTCTCCTCTATTTATGCCACCCTGAATTCACCACCTTCTGACACTAAATTGGCTTTCATGCATGGCTGGGAGGTGGATTAAGGGGAGACCCTCACACCAGAACAATGGTCCGATTGTTGTACGACAATCAGTAAAGGAAGCTGGCAGGTTACCCTTATGGAAACATCCCTAAAGATTCTCCATAGGGTCTACTTAGTACCCTCCAGGCTACACCTCATATACCCCAATGTCTCTCCCTTATGTTTCAGAGGTTGTCAGGATTCAGGAACCACTCTTCATATATGGTGGACCTGTCCTGTGATACGTCGGTTTTGGACCAACATGAAGAGAGGGCTATTTGAGGTATTTGGTAAGGATCTCCCCTTATCAGCCCCGGTATATCTTCTAGGCCTTAAACCACCTGCATTCAATAATACCACCCATAAACTACTTCAATACATATTGATGTCTGCCATGATTCATGTGGCGTCTAGGTGGCGAACTCCATCGCTTTCGATTTCGGCAGTCATTCATAGAGTGAATCAAATAGCCTTATGCGAAAAATTAAATGCTACATTAACAGATACGAGGGAACGTTATTATCAGATATGGAACCCCTGGTTAAACTGTTCTCAATCCCCTAATTTGCAATACTTTCTATCCCTCTGAATGGAAGCCTTAAGCACTAGGAGGCCCTCCACATACCCTTATTCCCTCCATTCCCCTCCCCCTTCCTGCTAAATCCGGATTGTTTGAAACAGTTCGTATTCAGAAATGAGTCCACACTATGCAAAGATTGTTCAATTTATTGTTTGACATTATTTTCTTAAAATGTTCATCGTTACATTGGAAATTGTAAAATGTTTTGCATATCTAGTCTGTATTTGTATACTTTTTGTATGCACTTTTTCTTGTTTCTTGCAATCAACTCAATAAATACTATTTGAAACTAATATAGCATACAATGTAGTGGGAAGCTGGACAAATTTGAAATGGAGTGTAATTGGAAAAAATTCAATTCTGCCACAGCTTTATGTTTTATTTTTTTACATCTTTCCCTATGTGGTAAAACTGGCCTGTTACCTTTATACTCCAGGTCAGTACGATTACAATGATGCTGCATTTATATAGGTTTTTTTTGTGTTTTAATACTGAAAAACATAAAAATTTTGGCAACAATTATTTTTTTCTTTTCATGCCATATTCTGATCCCCATTTTATATAGTTACAGAGCTGTGGGAGACCTCTTTTTATCCTATCACTACCAAGGAACACCTTCCCAATCTCAACAAGTGGAAGACATCCCTGGCCGGGAAGCGCACAATTCTAGGTTTTATACCTTTCAGATGCTGTGATCACATTTGACCACAGTATCTGAGAGGTTAAATATCTGTGATCAGCATTACCATATACATCAGCCCCAGGTGTCTGCTGTGTGAAACAGCAGGCACTTGGCAGCTATGGAGCTCACACCGTTCTGTAGCAGGGGTCATCTTTAAAGACGCAACATCTGCTGTACATGTATGGTGGAAGTTGAGAAAGGGTTAAATACATGTAAAGAGCTTTGTTCCTTCCTATGTGTGTCTCATAATCAGCAGTGAATTGGTATATTGGTAAGGGGTTTTCTGAAAAGTCATGATTAGGTGGTCTATAGCTAGCACCCTGCTGACATCAAATGGGCAGTTCATAGTCAAGGAGTCCAAACAGGTTCTTGCACAAGGGCAATCGGTTCATGGTATGTGTCCCCATGTAAAGCTACTTTCACACTTGCATTTGCAGGATCCGTTTGTGAGATCCGTCCAGGCTCTCACAAACGGATCCGTCATGATAATACAACCGTCTGCATCTGTTCTGAATGGATCCGTTTGTATTATCTTTTACATAGCCAAGGCGGTGTTGTGTCAGACAAACGGATCCGTCCCCATTGACTTACATTGTGACTCATGACGGATCCGTTTGGATCAGTTTCCATCAAGCGGACACCAAAACGCTGCAGGCAGCGTTTTAGTGTCCGCCTCCAAAACGTAATGGACACTGAAGCAAACTGAAGCAAACTGATGCATTCTGAATGGATCCTTTTCCATTCAGAATGCATTAGGGAAAAACTGATCAGTTTAGGACCGTTTGTGAGAGCCTGTGACGGATCTCACAAACGGATCCTGCAAATGCAATTGTGAAAGTAGCCTTAGGCTACTTTCACACTGGCGGCAGGCCTGATCCGGCAGGTGAAGGGTGCTGCCGGATCAGGCCTGCCGCAGTGACATGTGTGGAGCCGGAACCGCGCTCCGGCCCCACACATGTCACACAGTACATACATACACATAAACAGTGGCGTAGCTATAGGGGTCGCAGCGGTCGCAGTTGCGACCGGGCCCCTAAGCCAGGGCGGCCCCGAGGGCCCCCCTTGCCACTTGCAGGGCCGCACCGCCAATTAGCCGGGTGCGGTGCGGCCCTGCGGACAGTTGCGGGCGGCGGTGGGGCAGAGGGAGATGAGCGCTTCCATTGTGGAAGCGCTCATCTCCATAGTCATCTGATCGCCGTCCTCGGGACGGCGATACAGATGCCAGTATTCTACTGCGGGACAGGGGAGGGAGAGGCGTCTCCCCTGCCCGTTCCTCTGATAGGCTGCAGGCACTGGGCCTGCAGCCTATCAGAGGCCGGCTCAGGCGGCGCGATGACGTCATCGCGCCGCCTGAGCCGTACAGCGCGGGACACAGGCCGGAAGAGGCCTGCATCGCATCGCTGCCAGCTCCATGGAGGTAAGTATTAGTGTTTATTTTTTTATTGTAGCACGGACCGGAGCTCTATTGGGGGACATGGGGGCATTTGTACTAGCACATGGGGGGCACTGGGGGCACTTTTACTGGCACTGGGGGCACTTTTACTGTCACATGGGGGCATTTTTACTGGCACATGGGGGCACTGGGGGCATTTTTACTGGCACATGGGGCACATGGGGGCATTTTACTGGCACATGGGGGCATTTTTACTGGCACATGGGGGCACTGGGGGCATATTACTGGCACTGGGGGCACTTTTACTGGCACATGGGGGCATTTTTACTGGCACATGGGGGCACTGGGGGCATATTACTGGCACTGGGGGCACTTTTACTGGCACATGGGGGCATTTTTACTGGCACATGGGGGCATATTACTGGCACTGGGGGCATTTTTTACTGGTACTGGGGGCACTTTTACTGGCACATGGGGGCACTGGGGGCATTTTTACTGGCACATGGGGGCACTGGGGGCATATTACTGGCACATGGGGGCATTTTTACTGGCACTGGGGGCACTTTTACTGGCACATGGGGGCACTTTTACTGGCACTGGGGGCATTTTTACTGGCACTGGGGGCATTCTTACTGGCACTGGGGGCATTTTTACTGGCACATGGGGGCACTGGGAGCATTTTTTACTTGCACATGGGGCACTGGGAGCATTTTACTGGCACTGGGGGCATTTTTACTGGCACATGGGACACGGGGGCATTTTTACTGGCACTGGTGCCATTTTTACTGGCACATGGGGGCACTGGGGAGGCACTGGGGACATTTCTTACTGGCACATGGGGGCAATGGGGGGCATTTCTTACTGGCACTTGGGGGCATTTTTTACTGGCACTGGGGGCATTTTTCTGGCACATGGGGCATTTCTTACTGGCATATGGGGGCACTGGGGCATTTCTTACTGGCACATTGAAAGCATTATTACTTCTGGGGCACAGTGGGGACATTAGTACTGTTGGGGGCACTATTACTAACAAGTGCACTCTGGCAGAGAATTATTAGTTGGGACTTTGGGGGCACCCTGGCACAGTATCAGCGCAGTTATTTCTGGGGGACGTTATGTTTACACTATTACTGTCAGGGACACTATTTGCTGGGCGCAGTTATTTTAGGGCACTATCTGTTTGGTACTAGTGGCACAGTACTGGGGGTGGTAGGATGATTTGACCAGAAGACGGGAGGATGATGGAAAAGTAGTAAACTAAGATTTTTTTCTGTCTAACTGCAGAGATGAGAAATGGCTGAAAAATGGCGCCTGGTCTGAAAGGAGAAGATGAGGAAAGAGAAGATCTACATCCGAGGAGACGTCACTGGATGTAAGAGGTATGGGGCGCTGAATGTAGGCTACATTCACACGAACATTGTGTTTTGCAGTCTGCAAATTGCGGATCCGCAAAAAAAGGATAATGTTCCGTATGGCATCCGTTTTTTTTGCAGATCCACTGTAACAATGCCTATCCTTGTCCCCAAAACGGACAAAAATAGGAATGGACATACAGATGCGGACAGCACACAGTGCTCATTTAAGTGAATGGGTCGTGTGAATGTAGCCTTACCCTGTATGTTCTGTAGTGATACACGTAATGTTAGGAGGTTAGGTTAGGGTGAGAATTTGGCATGGAAGGGGGTTTCAATTTTTGACTTGGCCGGCAGAAAAGCTAGGTGAACCAGCGCTGGAGGAAGGGGGGGGGGCCAAGCTGAACTCTTGCACCAGGGCCCATGAGCCTTTAGCTACGCCCCTGCACATAAACATAAACATACACACACATATAGACATACAAACACACATACATACTTACATGCTCCCCGGCAGGTCTTCGGAGCGTCAGAGGGACAGGACGGCTCACACAGGTCACGATTCCCCACAGCGCCCTCTGCTGGGCGCCTGGTGGAATCGTCACCTGTGCGCGCCGTCCTGTCCCTCCGACGCTCCGAAGACCTGCCGGGGAGCATGTAAGTATGTATGTGTGTTTGTATGTCTATATGTGTGTGTATGTTTATGTGTATGTCTGTGTGTGTATGTGTCTATGTGTAGCCGGATCCGTAATGGACTCCATTGAAAGTCAATGGAGGGCGGATCCGGTTACCATTATGGTCACACCAGACGGATCCACCCCCATTGACTTGCATTGGGGGTCATTCCGGATCCGTCTTGGTGCGGATGCCTGGACCGGAGAGCAAACCGCAGCATGCTGCGGTTTGTTCTCCGGTCTGAAGACGGAACGGAATGCTTTCAGGAGCATTCCGTTGTCTTCAGTTCAGTTTTGTCCCCATTGACAATGAATGGGGACAAAACTGAAGCGTTTTATTCCGGTATTGAGCCCCTATGACGGAACTCAATACCGGAATTTTAAAACGCTAGTGTGAAAGTAGCCTAAGCGACTGTTATTTAGCTACTGTTATATCACAATTGTGTTTGTGTGAGATAAGCTCTAGTAACATCACAAGTGAGTTCAGGTAAAGTACTGGGACTTCACAACTGTGCTTCATTCACATGCGCTGCTGTGACACCATAAGTGGGTTTCTATCAAGTGAAGTGCTGTGACATCATAAGTAGTTTTCTATCAAGTGAACTGCTGTGACATCACAAGTGGGTTTCAGACATGTAACACACTAGATTTCCATGCAATGTTATTTTTATCAGTGTAGAAATGACATATAAATAATGTTTTATTATTGTTTTTTTGTTTCTAACTTTATAAATGCCAGTAACATGTGATGTAGCCATGGTCCTAATATTGCTGAATATGTGTGTGTATAGCAGTTGTATACATGATGTAGACAAATGGATAAACAGTGCTAACATGACACACTGCGAAACTGATTTATAAACTTACCACACCAAAAATACCAATTCCTGAGCCGATTGTCGTCATTGTTGGAATTATATCAAATTTTCCTCCCTGTAAGATAAATATTGGAGTTATTGTTTAGTATGTACACATCTGTAAGTTGTTTCCCTTGCTGTAGATGACTACCATGACTTTTTTTTATGTGTGGACTGCTAAAACTCATTGGGGAAAGTTTATCAAAACCAGTGTTTTCTATCCCCTGTGTCGTCAAAGCATATGCTTAATTTACGCCTTGTCATATATTACGTATATCCATCAGCAGTCCGTGTGCTAGTATGAAATCCTGACCTTGTAGCTGGTGTAGATTTCAGTCATTGTTTACACCAGAAAACTGGGGTAAATGATGATAAAAACTACAGGGGCTGATGGCCCTGCCCACACCATGCTCCCTTTTTCTTAACTCCACCTGCTCCAAATATTTTAGTGCAAATGGCAGTTAAAAAATTTGCATATTTGTTATGCAAGTTTTCAGGTGTAGCTAACAACCACATACAGTGGGGGGGGGGGGAGTATTTAGTCAGCCACCAATTGTGCAAGTTCTTCCACTTAAAAAGATGAGAGAGGCCTGTAATTGACATCATAGGTAGACCTCAACTATGAGAGACAAAATGAGAAAACAAATCCAGAAAATCACATTGTCTGATTTTTAAAGAATTTATTTGTAAATGATGGTGGAAAATAAGTATTTGGTCAATAACAAAAGTTAATCTCAATACTTTGTTATACAGTATATCCTTTGTTGGCAATGACAAAGGTCAAACGTTTTCTGTAAGTCTTCAAAAGGTTGGTACACACAGTTGCTGGTATGTTGGCTCATTCCTCCATGCAGATCTCCTCTAGAGCAGTGATGTTTTGGGGCTGTTGCTGGGCAACACGGACTTTCAACTCCCTCCAAAGGTTTTCTATGGGGTTGAGATCTGGAAATGCTTCTTACGAAGCCACTCCTTTGTTGCCCTGGTGGTGTGCTTGGGATCATTGTCATGCTGAAAGACCCAGCCACGTTTCATCTTCAATGCCCTTACTGATGGAAGGAGGTTTGCACTCAAAATCTCACGATACAAGGCCCCATTCCATCTTTCATGAACACGGATCAGTCGTCCTGGTCTCTTTGCAGAGAAACGGCCCCAAAGCATGATGTTGCAACCCCCATGCTTCACAGTAGGTATGGTGTTCTTTGGATGCAACTCAGCATTCACTCTCCTCCAAACATGATGAGTTGTGTTTCTAGCAAACAGTTCTACTTTGGTTTCATCTGACCATATGACATTCTCCTAAACTCTTCTGGAACATCCAAATGCTCTCTAGCAAACTTCAGATGGGCCCGGATATGTACTGGCTTAAGCAGGGGGACACGTCTGGCACTGCAGGATCTGAGTCCCTGGCGGCGTAGTGTGTTACTGATGGTGGCCTTTGTTACGTTGGTCCCAGCATTCTGCAGGTCATTCACTAGGTCCCCCCATGTGGTTCTGGGATTTTTGCTCACAGTTCTGCTCACAGAGATCATTTTGACCCCACGGGGTGAGATCTTGCGTGGAGCCCCTGATGGAGGGAGATTACCAGTGGTCTTGTATGACTTCCATTTTCTAATTATTGCTCCCACAGTTGATTTCTTCACACCAAGCTGCATGCCTATTGCAGATTCAGTCTTCCCAGCCTGGTGCAGGTCTACAATTTTGTTTCTGGTGTCCTTCGACAGCTCTTTGGTCTTCATCATTGTGGAGATTGGAGTGTGACTGTTTGAGGTTGTGGACAGGTGTCTTTTATACTGATAACAAGTTCAAACAGGTGCCATTACTACAGGTAATGAGTGGAGGACAGAGGAGCCTCTTAAAGAAGAAGTTACAGGTCTGTGAGAGCCAGAAATCTTGCTTGTTTGTAGGTGACCAAATACTTATTTTCCACCATAATTTGCAAATAAATTCTTTAAAAATCAGACAATGTGATTTTCTGTATTTGTTTTCTAATTTTGTCTCTCATATTAGAGGTCTACCTATGATGTCAGTTACAGGCCTCTCTCATCTTTTTAAGTGGGAGAACTTGCACAACTGGTGGCTGACTAAATACTTTTTTTCCCCACCGTATAAGGCCGTCCACAACCAGTCCCCTCTGTACATCTCTGACCTGCTTTCTCAATACATCCCCACATGTAATCTCTGACCCTCACAGGACCTACTTCTCTATTCTCCTCTCATTTATTCTTCACAGAATTGACTACAAGATTTCTCATGTACATCTGCCATACTCTGGAACTTGCTACCCCAACACATCAGACACTCCCCCGAGACATTAAAAAGTAACTTGAACACCCACCTCTTCAGAAAAGCCTACCACCTGCAATAATCATGCTTCCATCACACAGCCAAATGAGTGGCATTTAGCCCCACCTACTGTGTTCTTCCCCCTTCCCTTGTAGATTGTAAACTCTTGCTTGCAGGGTCCTCTCCCCCTCTAATCTGTCTTTTAATAGTTCTTTGTTAATTGTATTTTATATTATGTATTGGTAAACCCCTCTTGCCATGGAATTAATGGCGCTTTCAAATAAATAATAATAATGATAATAATAATAATAATAGCGGGAAGACACATTTCACCTGCACATGTGTTACCCACTGATGCTGTATCATATTGCTAATAGTGATGCATATCCAGTGATGTTTAGGGCCTTGATGCCCAGAGCAAAATTTCATCTTTAGTAATGTAGCATTTTTATTTGGGACTCTTAGGGTTTTCTTCTTATTTAAGCTGACATCATTTTTACAAATGGGAAAGTGCATTTTCCTTACTTTTAAGGTACAGGGTGGCCCACAAAAAAGTAGCCCGTCTCCAGCCATAGTATGCCAAGATGAACGAGCAAGTGGATTGTTTTGTTTTTTTTAATTACCCACAAGTCACAAAAGATGGTGAAAGTGGTCCCCGTTCACGTAAATGCATCTTTGGGCACATCGGATTATGTTGGCTGATACTGCTTGTGATGCTGCGGATAGTGTTTGTGATGTTTTCCTTGAGATCATCGAGGGGATGTGGATTGTTAGAGAACACTTTCTGATTTAAATTTCCCCACAGATAAAAATTACATGTGGACAAGTCTGGGGAACGTGCGTCCATAACCCCTTACTCACAGTTCGCTCCTCCGTAAACAGTTCATGAACCTGTGCCAGTGAGTTCCGTGAGTTGTGTCATGTTGCTCCTGATCTTGTTGGAAAAAGCAGGACATCTTTTCTTCTGGTGTTAGTTGGTTGTAAAACTGTTCAAAGATATCCAGGTAAATTGCGGTATTGTCGTGTTTGAAGAAAAGTGGGTCCACTGTTTGTGTTCCTGACACTGCGCACCAAACGCCAATTTTCTGGTAATGAAGTGGTGTTTTGTGAGTCAAATGGGGATCCTCAGCGGACCAGAACCTCGTATTCTGGAAATTTAAATGAAACCAAGCTTTGTCCATCATGAAGTACATCAATGGGTCCAAATGTCCTCGAGCAATCATAGTCAGGAGCCAAGTCCAGTAATTTACATGTTTAGCTTTGTCAGACTCTTTCATTTACTGCACACACATTATTCCATATGGTTTCAGGTTCAGAGATTTCAGCACTCGCTGACACATTGTTTGTAACACACCAATTTGCTGAGGAAGCCCTTGAGTTGATTTTTAGTGTCTACTTGCAATCTGCTGCTGAATTTCATTCACAACTTCGGCCTTCCTGATCAATGGAGGCCTTGGTTTCTTCATGTTTGCAACAGAGCCACTTTGATGCCATTTCTGAACCAGACTCTGAAAACAATGTTTATCTCGTGGTTTTGTTCCTGGGTACTCGTCGGCAAAGGTATCTTGCGTTTCCTTAATCGGTCTGCTTTGCACATAGCCTTCCACAATAGCTATTCGCTGTTCCAGGGAGAAAACCATCTTTCTGACATAATAGGCCACTTTTCTCAAACTGAATAATAAATCAGTCTTAGTTGCCCACCAATCAGAGCTCAGCTTTCAGTTCCTACAGGGCTCTGAAAAAAACAAAAGCTGATCTCTGACTGATTGGTTGCTATGGACAACTAAGACTTAGATTTACTATTAGGCAGTTTAATTTGGAGATATTGGTGGTGGGCTACTTTTTCGTGGCCCACCCTGTAGCTTAGTCAGTTAATATTTTACCAAAAAATGAATCCTCTAATACTCCCAAGCCTAATATGTGTACAATATCCACATTTACTGTGCACATGAGTGCATCTGGATTTTGGTGTAAATTGTGCCAAAAAGTGGTGCAATTTGAGAGAAAGTATCTGTGCCTAGTCTGAAAACGGACATGGCTTAAAAGGGGAATGATGTGGCTTCATCGGAAAGGAGTGTGGCCTAAGATTTTGAACCAAAAACTGTGCCACAATTCTGCCATAAAATTCTGTCACAAATTAAGCCAACCAATACTTTTTATAGAAAAGTGTCTCTCCCTGCACCAGATTTACCTACTAACTTGAGCCACTGTTATAAATCTGGTGCAGGTCTAGGCAGTCTGTCAAGTGTATGCCATCTACAGGATTAGGCTACTTTCACACCTCTGGTGTGAATTTCCAGCAGGCTGTTCCTGCCGGAATTCACTGGATCCGGCACTGCAGGATGCAGATGGAATGTCCGCTGGCCACATTAAGTATAATGGGGTTCAGCAGAGATCCGTACGCATTTCAGCAGACAAGCAGAAAACCTGCCAGACACAAACTGCTGCATGCTGGGGTTTGTGTCAGTCCGATTCTCTGCTTGTCTGCCGGAACAGCCATGCCAGAGTTTCACTACTAGACAGTAAGTCTGTCCCATAGATAGTAGCAGCGAGCAGGAAGAGAGAAGGAAGATGGTGAATGCGCACTGCGCAAGTCTTCCCTTCATACCGCTAATCGGAGTGGGGTTCTGGGTTTTAGACCCCCGCCGATCTGATATTGATGACCAGAACCCTTGCAATTAAAAGTTATTCTGCTTCATTAAACAAAAACAAAAAAAAAGTTTAACTTCATCAGAAATCTGGGGTGTTGCACTTTCAATTCTGCAGTGGCTGGAAGTGACTGACGCATGCATACTCAGAAACTGGCTGGGGCGAAGGGAGGGCCATACTAAGTACTGCTATGGGGACGCATGAGATTTGCGTATGCCCCGGGGCATACTGTATGCTGGAGAACATCCTTCCTATTTAGTTTGTTTCTGTTCCCTTCTTTCCTTCCTTCCCCACTTAGTTTCCTTTGTACAGTATTTGTTTAGTGTAAATGCAATAAAAACAGTTGTAAAAATAATGCCACAGGGCTCTTGACAGCGAATGTGTAGCTGGCAGATTTATAAGGGTACTAGCTGTGGCATTGTCAAAACATTTTGGATAATGCAAAAAGGATTTTTTTGACATATATTGTTATATTTGAATAGCAGCTGCTTTTAAAGGGGTTGTCTCATCTCCATAACTGGATGCCACCCGGTAAAAAAACTCAAAATAAGGTACTTACCAAATACATCACGTTTTCAGAAGTGCCTCGTTTTCCTGTTAAGTCTCCCCTTCCCTCTCTTTATTTACTGCACGTTGTCAGGAGTTACAGCCACTGCTGTCATCCAACAGCGGAGGCCGTGCATATGATGTATGATCTCTCTTTAGTCTAGTGGCTGGGCGGGAGTATGCATAAGCGCGCAATCTTTGTAGCTCCCAGTCCGGGCACTGCACTGCAGTGTCTCTGATCTCAGTGGAGGAGTAACCTTGGAGCTGTTCTATCCTGGAATTCACAGCAGAAACGGCTGCTAAGCTCTGAAAAGCTTTTCAGGGCTTAGACAGTTCACTTGCTGTAAGGTATAAGGAGCACGCACATGCAGGCAAGCCACGCTATGAAATCGCCACAGTGCTGCTTGCCTGCCAATCAAACAAAAGGCTCCTGCCCACTCAGTAGACAGGAAGTTTGGCGCTCTGGTGCAGCTGAAGAGGTAAAAGGAGATGAGACAACACCTTTAATGTACACATACTTTCTGGATAGAGCTGTACCTATGTAAAGTATAAGTGCCAGATATGATCAGAAATATTTTGGGAGGAGTATACAGTACTACCTATATTCATATTGAAAAATCTCTGTGATGACCCTCCAATATAACATACATGAAAGTGAATCAATATAGTAATATGTACATTACCTCTCCATTCACAAGGATGTCAAAACGAATGCCAAAAACCTTGAATAATGTTCTTTTCCTTATTCCATCCTCCTTGTAATACCTTGCATGCCTTTAAATGAAAATATTTTAGACATTTTTTATTAAAACAAAAAGAAATCTGCTCATTTTGTTGAGAACCAGGCCATAAAAAATTGTTTCTTATATAAAAACAACTGACCTACCTGAAGTTACTTACACCCATTGACCTCTTACCAGCATCTGGATGGGTGAGATCGTTTTGATTTATCATTCTATGTATGTCTGTACTTGATTTTGGAAGAAGTAGGTTCAGGCAACGGAACATGACAGTTCTTATTTGATATTACACCAATATATGTGTTGTCTTTGTGTTTGCTAGTATTTAGATTTTTTAAATGCATTATTAAATGTTATATTTTAAATAATTGCACGACCTGACTTTGTTAGGTTTCATTTTTTCCCTCATGCCTTTAAATGAAAATATTTTAGACATTTTTTATTAAAACAAAAAAAAATCTGCTCATTTTGTTGAGAACCAGGCCATAAAAAATTGTTTCTTATATAAAAACAACTGACCTACCTGAAGTTGAAGCCTTTCGAGACTGAGTTTTCATCGTGTAGGGCATGGAAATGATATGTGGGTTTGCAGTATTTCAAAGGCCAATCAAGATCACAGTGCCAGTCTATTACAATACTAATTGTTCCTCCCTGTAGCATAATACATATTTAACAGAATTAATATTTATGTGGTTTATAGTATTATTAGTGTACATATAATCTAAAATTGAACCTAAAATGCACTCTAACCTGTACAGGTGAACTTGATGTGAACTTCTCTAAACTTTTTCATGCACATATCCAACTTTTCAGTGTTTCGGTACTTTTTGCACAACTTGCTGTTCTCTAACAAGGAGCTTAATGGCAAAATTCACAAGATGTTTGATCCATGAATCTCCTAATAAATTTCATGGTTCAGTTAGAAATGGTATTTAAATAGTCCTCTGGATCATGCTGTTCACATTTTGACATCATGAGACCAAGATGCCATCTAACAATTGATAAAAAGTACAAGTGCATGTCAATAAATTAGAATATCATCAAAAAGTTTTGTTTTCCAGTAATTTAATTCAAAAAGTGAAACATATATTATATAGAGTCATTACAAACAGAGTGAACTTTTTCAAGTGTTTATTTCTGTTAATGTTGATGATTATGGCCTTCAGCTCATCTGCATTGTTGGGTCTGGTGTCTCTCATCTTCCTCTTGACAATACCCCATAGATTCTCTATGGGGTTACAGTCAGGTGAGTTTGCTGGCCAATCAAGCACAGTGATACTGTGGTTATTAAACCAGGTATTGGTACTTTTGGCAGTGTGGACAGGTGCCTGCTGGAAAATAGAAATTCCATCTCCAAAAAGCTTGTCAGCAGAGGGAAGCATGAAGTGCTCTAGAATTTCCTGGTAGATGGCTGCACTGACTTTGGTCTTGATAAAACTCAGTGGACCTACACCAGCAGATGACATGGCTCCCCAAACCATCACTGATTGTGGAAAACTCGCACTAGGCCTCAAGCAGCTTGGATTGAGTGCTTCTCCACTCTTCCTCCAGACTCTGGGACCTTGATTTCCAAATGAAATGCAAAATTTACTTTCATCTGAGAACAACACCTTTGACCACTGAGCAGCAGTCCAGTTCTTTTTCTCCTTGGCCCAGGTAAGACGCTTCTGGCGTTGTCTATTGGTCAAGAGTGGCTTGACACATGGAATGCGACACTTGTAGCCCATGTCCTAGATACGTCTGTGTGTGGTGGCTCTTGAAGCACTGACTCCAGCAGCAGTCTGCTCCTTGTGAATCTCCCCCCAAATTTAGGAAAGGCTTTTTCTTAACAATCCTATCAAAGCTGCGGTTCTCCCTGTTGCTTGTGCACCTTTTTCTACCACCCTTTTTCCTTCACTCAACTTTCCATTAATATGCTTTGATACAGCACTCTGTGAACAGCCAGCTTCTTTAGCAATCACCTTTTGTGGCTTACCCTCCTTGTGGAGTGTGTCAATGACAGCCTTATGGATATCTGTCAAGTCAGCAGTCTTCCCCATGATTGTGTCGCCTACTGAACCAGACTAAGGGACCTTTTTAAAGGCTTAGGAAGCCTTTGCAGGTGTTTTGGGTTTATAATTCTAATTTTCTGAGATAATGAATTTTGGTCTTTCCTTGGCTGTAAGCCATAATCATCAACATTAACAGAAATAAACACTTGAAAAAGTTCACTCTGTTTGTAATGACTCTATATAATATGTGTTTCACTTTTTTGAACTGAATTACTGAAAAAAACAACTTTTTGATGATATTCTAATTTATTGAGATGCACTTGTACCTCACCATTGCAAGGCTTAAAGCAGGATGTTCTCAGATGGAAGTGGCCACTGAGCTTAGAGTGTCACAGAGTGTCATCAGCAGGTTGCAATAGAGAGACTGGATGAGTCACAAAAAGGCATAGATGTGGACGTCCTTTGGCCACATCCCACACTGATGACGCTTCATTGTGAACAATGCCCTGCAGAACCGGATGATGAATGCCACACAACTCCAGACACATTTAAGGGAGGTGAGAGGCAAGTGTGTCAAATCAGATCATTCAAAACCATTTACATCACCATGGTCTGCATGCTAGATGACCTGCAAGGGTACCTGATCACACTACAAGGCACAGGAGTCATCATATTGCATTAGCCAGCATTAGTCAGCATCTACGCTGAGCAAGGGACCAGTGGGTGCTTTTCACTGATTAAAGTAGTTTCACGCTGAGCAGAAATGATGGCTGCCAACGATGTTGGAGAGCGCAATGCATCAGCCAATGTTGTCACCAGATTAGCCTTTTGTGGTGGTGTTACAGTGTGTCTAGTCAATACAGAACAGACCTACACTTTGTGAATGGTACAGTGACAAGCGCATACTTCTTGAATACCATCATTAATCCAGTCATTATGCCTCTGCATGAACAACACAGGCCTAATTTCATCTTCATGGATGACAATGTGCCAGCTCATCGAGGTCACATCATTTGGGAACAGTTGCTGGAGACTGGGGAACTTCAAACGGAGGCCACATGGCAAGTTTTTGTAACATTGACATTTTTGTGTGGGGTACTGTATATACACCACTTTTGTTGGCTTTTGTTTCAATAAATAGTTTGAAATGATAAAATCACCATTGCATGCTTCTACTTAAATGCCCTACTTTCATGATATAATATCACTGTAGTGTGAACTTTAATTAATATACTTTTTGATAATGAATAGTGATGATCGAGCACCGCGATGCTTGGGTGCTCAGGTGTTCTGGCCAAACACTCGGTGGTGCTCGAGTGCTCGGCCGAGCACCCGAGTATAATGGAAGTCAATGGGAGAAGACCAGGCACCCCCTGCTCTGCAGAGGGCAGGGTGTCTGGTTCATAGGGAAACGTGAGAAAATGGTTGAAACATCACAGAAATGGTTAGGGAACAGCATGGGGAGGATGTCTGGATGCATCTTGGACACCGAAGTCGCTGCTATTAACGATGATGTCCGACTATTATGCCACTTTTATGGAATGACAATAATACCCCCAAAAACAGAAGATATCGATTTTAGAGGAAATATTGTTAGGAAACATATATTTACTTGTATATAAAGCGCAAGTAGCAGCACGCCCTCACCCCTAATGTTTTACACAGTCAGATCAGCAGCAGGCACTCACCCCGAATGTTTTACACGGTCAGCTCAGCAGCAGGCACTTACCCCTAATGTTTTAGACGGTCAGATCAGCTGCAGACCCTCACCCCAAATGTTTTTGAGTGTCAGCAGCACTGAAGGCCAACTTGTTAGGAGGAGGACCAGAGTGAAGAAGTGGAAGAGGAGGTGAGAGGAAATATATAAAGAAGATTAGGCCTGGAAACTAAGGAAGGAAGATGGACACCTCCTATAGGAAACCCTGACTCTAATCCTGACTGACTACCAGTATGAACAGGCCTCAAATGTAGGTGAGTTCATATACAGGAACCTGAACCAAACTGATCCTATAGGACCCTGGACCTAATGACAGGAATGAGTC